>HG993159.1:7454767-8174191 GCA_905231865.2 Boloria selene | reverse complement strand
CCAGATCTTCCGGTTTAATTGAGTCTTCTAGACCGATAACTCGTATCTCAGCACACTTTACTGGCCGGGAGATATAAACATCTTCAGTTTCTAAGAAAGTGCCTAGCTTTTGAGCTAAGGCATCGGCCTTGTCGTCGTTGTTTGCGCCAGGTAGCTCCAGCATCCTAGCTCCTGTCGCAGCAACCTTGTATCGCAGGTCATTGATGCCCAGGTCGTTAAGATCTAGGTTTTGTTTGACCTGGGCAAACACCTCTTCATATGTAAGGTTCCGCTCAATAGCAGATGGTTGGAGCCTTATCACAACTGCAGCGGAACGCGGAGGACGAAGCTTGGGTAGCTTCTTTCGACCTTGCGCTTTTTCCTTTTTAGGTGGCTGGGCTGCCACTGTTTTCTTTTTGGCGCCTCTTTTAACAACCAAGTTCCAACCCTCTGACGTGGCTGAAGCTGGTAATGGTGCTGGAGTGACGTCGATGGGAGCCACTAGTTGCACTACTTTAGAGGGCGCCTTCTTTTTCTTCGTCTTCTGCTTTTTCTTATTCGCCTTTACTCCAGGGTTGGCGGGAGCCATAAGAGTAGTAGTACTGGCCTCTGACTTGTTTTCACGGACTGCATCTGAGATCAACGGCACAGGGACTCTTTTTTCCCTTAGCAGTCTCGTCTCCAGTGCTTCAAAGCGGTCACTCATAATGGTGCCCACCTGAGTCACTATGTTGCGCACTAGCTCCTGCTCATTATTGTGTGTTGAAGTCGTCGGTTGTTCTTCGGAAATTGTCCGCGGTATGGCATTCCGACACTTCTGTATTTCCAGCTCTGATTTCATATTTGCGACCTCTTTCCTTAGATCATCTATCTCGCTTCGCAACTTATTGTTGTCTGCCCGTAACTGTACCACTTCCTCGGACGCTGTGCGTTTGGCTAGCTGGTCCATTGCTCCTGCAATCACACTAGCAGCATCCTTGAGGGCCTTGGAGAATGTGCCTTTTAGGTTGCCAGATCTTGTGGCAACTTTTTCGATCACCTCCAGGCTGATTTTCACCTTAGTCTGGAGGTCAGACACCAAAACCGACTCTTCTTCCCCTCCGGTCGAATTAGGAGACGCGTCTATATGGCGTAGTTCGGCTCTTGCCTTCAGTGCCATTGCCATATCCGCCACTTCTTCTTGGGCTCTGAGCATTAGTTCCTCCCTCTTCGCCTCATTGAGAGCGCGTTTAGCTTCTAAGAGCCCCACGTATTGACCTGTAGTCGGTGGACGACCTCTCCCGCGATTGACCAGAGCTTTTGGTGACTCCGACTGACTAGGAGATGTTGTGGTAATTTTGGCCGGTACGCCTACGCGCTTATAAGGCCCAGCTCGGCTTGTGCCTGGTGACCGCACTCCTCCTTTACTAGGTGCCGCGCCTGTGTCTCTGCCTATCCTAGTTCTAAGTTTGACGCCACCACTTGCTGGCAAAACGTGTTCACCGCCCGTCTCAGGCCTAACATCAACTCCACCCTTCTCGGGCACTTCATCTCCCTTTTCTCTTACTCCTTCACCTTCTCCTTTCTCAACTATATCTCCGCCCTTCTCGGGCTCCGACATCACCGTGGCCATATTTGTCCCCCCCAGAATCTCGGGACAGCACGCCGTAGCGTGGAGGGATTGCCGACTATCGTCGGTACCCTCCTGGGGTAGTCCACTTGAATATGTTTTAATATTGGCCATAGTGATAAGGGTGCTGATCCACAGCTTTGTTTACAAAACGGTTGCAGAGGACAGGTATTCGGCAACGCCGACACGCCCTCTCCTCTGCAACCCCACCACATCCACCCTACGGGCCGGCCATGATCTGCCGGCCATCCCTCACCGGTCGCAGGACCACCGAAGCAGTCCCACTCCCGGCCGCCCCCCGTCGAGCTAGTCCCGACGGGCGGCCCCCGCGCAGTGCCTCCTACCGTTAAAACGGCCAGAGACACCGCACCGACGGCGACCGCAACGTCTCAGCCGAAGCCTCGACGAGCGGCCCCGCCAGGAAGGTGCCCGTTCACCGTGGGGGTAAGTCCACGGTGATGACACCCTCCGTTGCTGTTGGTCCGCGCCGGATAAACCGGTACCACCCGCTCAACTGGTAAGGAAGACGAGCGGGTGGCGTTCCCCTATCCGCCACCTGGGGACGCGCCCGGTAGGAGTCAGCATCTCCCCCGGGAACCTAACCTAACCTAACCTAACCTAACCTAACCTAACCTAACCTAACCTAACCTAACCTAACCTAACCTAACCTAACCTAACCTAACCTTTTTTTTTTTTTTTTTTTTTTTTTTAACGGGGGGAAATCCTCATGGACTACCTCCGCCTGGGGAAAGGCGGAGGGGAGTGCCGGACTCTTACCGGCTAAAACCACCCCGGTGTCTCCTCGTACGTGCGCGTGAGGCCGCGGGAATCCACATTCTTCCGCAGCCCCACACTAGTGCTGGCCGGATCCTGACCTCATCTCCTGCACGGGGTAGTGAGGTGTTGAACTACCCCGCGCATCGTCTCAGAGGTGCGCGCCAACACTCGCGCGCACCTACGACTCGGGTCCATCGAATAGGGGGCGAGGATTACCCCAAGTCCCTCGCCCCTGGACCCATTCATGGGGGCCGGAGAAGGGCGTTGTCCGCTCTTCTCCTGCGCCCGGTGCGCCTCCTGCGGCCGGGGAAGGGAGTCGAGATCTCCCTCTCCCGATTCGCAGTTTCCTTCTGCGACATCACGTCCTCGCAGAAGGACACCACCGCGTCCCACGACTCTGCACTGCTGACCATCCTCCGCACTATGGCCGGCAGCGACAGATCGCCTCCTACTTTATTTGTGAGGACACGGCGCTGCTCCTCCCAAGCTACACACTCGGCGAGCGTGTGTTGCGCTGTGTCCTCCCCGCAATGGACGCAGTGGCGGCACCGAGCGTCCGGCTCCCTATCTATGCGGCACAGGTACTTGCCGAAGCAGCCGTGCCCCGAAAGCACCTGCGTCACCCTAAACGACAGGGAGCCGTGCCTTCTCCCGAGCCAGTCGTCGAGTACTGGCCGGATCGCCTCGATGGTAGTGAGGCCGGCGGTAGGGCGCAGAAGCCTTTTCCGCCATTCCGCAACCGAGACCTGACGGAGCTTCTCTCGGCGCAGCGCGATCTGCCGCTGCACCGGCCTCGAGCCCCGCGTCCGCTCTTCCTCGCGCCATCGATATAATGACGCGAGTACTTTCGCCTCTAGGTCCCAGGGCGTGGATCCGGCCAGGACGCAAGCCGCCTCGTAGGAAATCGTGCGATACCCGCGAATGACTCTGACGGCCATCGCCCTCTGCGGTTTGCGCAGAATGGCAAGAGTGTTGGCCGTCATGTCCAACGCCCACACAGGGGCCCCATATAGGGCCATTGACCGCACGATTCCCACGTACAACCGCCTACATGCGGCGTTTGGGCCCCCCAAGTTGGGAAGCAACGTTGAAAGCGCGCCCACTGCGCCCATCAGCTTGGGCGCCAGCCGCCGGAAGTGGGGCCCGAATTCCCACCGGCTGTCGAGCACCAATCCCAGATACTTCATGGTGGATTCGACAGCTATCCGAGTCCCGCTGACCACGATGTGTGATCCCGGCGCCGGCGCGCGTCGGGGGCCATGAAACACCATGGCCTCTGACTTGTTTAGGGCGACCTTCAGGCCCAGGCGCCGAATGCGGTTCACCACCTGTGACACCGCAGCCGTAGCTATCAACGTTGCTTCTCTGTGCGAGCTCCCCCGGGCAGTTACGAGCGTGTCGTCCGCATAACACGTTAAGTCGGCACCCGACGGGAGTTCGCCTCTCAGCACCCAGTCGTAGCCGATGTTCCACAAGAGCGGTCCCAAGACCGATCCTTGCGGAACACCGCACGACATGAGGTGCCGACCGGCACCGTCTCGTCCCCGATAGGTGACGCATCTACCCTCCAGGTAAGCCCCTACTGTACGGTGGAGGTAGGCAGGCACGCGATGGTATTTCAAAGCCTCCCGAATACAACTCCAGGGTAAGGTGTTGAATGCGTTGGAGATGTCCAAAGACACCGCCAGCACCACCCCACCCCGGGATACCGTCTCCTCCACCAGGGCCCTCACGCGCATGATGGCGTCTATGGTGGAGCGCCCCCGACGAAAACCAAATTGGTTATCGTCCAGGTTCGGCCCTTCCCTGCACAAGTGGTTGAGGAGGCGATCTGCGATAATACGCTCAAAAAGTTTGCCCACCTCGTCGAGCAGCACTATGGGCCGATACGCGGACGGCGAGTCCGCAGGGCGCCCGTCCTTCCTGAGCAGGACTAGCCTCCCCTCTTTCCATACACTGGGAAACTGACCCTGTTCGAGACATGCCGTGAAGAGCCCCCTCAGATGGGGCTCTAGCTTTTTCAGAGCCAGGACGAGAGCTCGACCAGGAACTCCGTCGGGTCCGGGCGCTGTGTTCTTAGCCCGGAGTCGCGACACGGCCGCTCTCGTCTCTGCTTGCGTTACCCCAGGGACATCGATGCTCTCTTCTACTGGAGAATCTGTGGCTGAGAGTGAGACCATCGCCGGGGCAACGTGTCCCGCTCGCTCTGGGAAGAGGGTCGATACCACCGCCTCTAGCAACTGTGGTGGCATTGTTTGCGTTAGTGGAGGCGACCAGGGACGCAACTTGCCCCGTACCCAATGGTAAGGGCGCCCCCATGGATCCCGATCTAGGGACCCCAACAGCTCTTCCCTAGAGCGCGACTTAGAGTCACCGATGGCCAGCCTCAGAGTCTTCTTAGACGTGCGGTACACCTCGTACAGCGCGTTCTCCTCAGCAGAATCCCGTCGACGCCGTCTCCGGTATCGGGTGTACCGGCGACGAGCCGCAACGCACGCTACGCGCAATTGTGCGATCTCGGCGGTCCACCAGTACACCTGGCGCCTTGCGGACTGTTGGCGGACACGGGGCATAGACGCGTCGCAGATCTGCGTCATCGCCCCACGAAACCACAGCGCCACCGCTTCGACGTCGACGGGGCCGTCCGTCGTCGACTCCCAGATCCAGGACTGGACTAAGGCAGCTTCCTCAAGTAGTTCCTTGTCGATGCGCTTAAGCGCCCAACGCGGGCCATCGTTAATTGGGGTTGTTGGATGGCGGCCGTTCGCGGTCTGGGCAGAGACGTCAAACCGGATATACCGATGGTCCGACAGCGTCTCCACCTCCACGGTGACATGCCAGTCGCGGACTCGGCTGGCGAGAGAGGGGCTAGCGAAGGAGACGTCCACTATCGACCCGCCCCGCTGCCGCACGCACGTGTATTCCGAACCCCGATTCAGGACGACCAGACCAGTCGTCACCGCCCACTCTTCTAGCACCTCGCCCCGAGGGTCAGTGACCGGAGATCCCCACGCCGATGACTTGGCGTTGAGATCCCCGAGCACCAGAACGGGACGAGGGTGATAGCGGCCTACGACGGCGCCCAACTCGACAAGGAAACCCTCAAAGTCGGCGAGACTCTTGTTGGGGGAGAAATACGCCCCCACAATGACAATGCCACCCGAGACCGCAGCAACCCAGCCACGGCCCCGAGACGTGTCAATCAGAGTCTTGCCAATAATGGCCACCAAACCGTCAGCGCATCCTAGCCAGTTGTTACGGGCGGGAATGAAGTACGGTTCGGCAACCACAGCCACGTGAATCGACCACTCTGCCATGCTCTGGAGTAGGAGATCCTGAGCTCTGGCACAGTGGTTGATGTTGCCCTGGAGAAAATGGAATTGTGCCATTATTGACACTCCATTCCCTCAGCAACAGTCCTAGGCCGGGAGTCGGCTGTGGAGCTACTAGCCTGCAGAGGTGGTGAGGTTTCCCCGACAGGTTTAGAGCTCCTCTTCTTTTTCTTCTTGGCCTTGCTGGCAGGCGTGCCACAGGCCCCTCCACCCACTTTGTGCCCCGATGGCTTTCCCGCAGCCGAACATATGCTGCAGTTTGGCGCCGCGGAACACTGGGCCGCCTTGTGGCCGGGTTGACCGCAGCGATAACAAAGATCACTACGGTCAATCTCGGCGGTGCACTTTGCCCGGACGTGCCCCTTCTCCAGGCACCGGAAGCACCTCAAAGCCCGAGGCTGCAGGAGTTTTACCCTCGCTGAAACCCAGCCAACCAGCAATCTGCCGCTATCGGCGATCTTCTTCGCCGACGCTACAGGGCACCGAACCCAGGCTACGCCAAGTCCGGTGGCGTCGGCGCGTATATCACCGGCCCGCACCTTGTCCGGCGGGCACTCCCCGTTTCGGGCAACGGCCGCCACCACCTCCTCAGAGGTCACGGAGTCGTCCAGACCAGCAATCCGCACCTCTGCAGTTTTCATTGGCCTGGAGACCCGGACGTCCTCAGGGTTGAGGACCTCCCTCATCTTGGCGGCCAAAGCGTCCGCCTTTTCGACACTGCCACTCTCAGCACCAGCCACCTCAAACAGCCGCGCACCCGTGGCAGCCTGCCTGAGGGTGACGGACTGGAGGCCAAGATTTGATAATTTGATCTTGGTTTTTGCCTCGGAAATGACCGACTGGTACGTTACGCCACGCTCCGCAGCTCCAGGCAGTAGCGTGAGCGTCACAGCTTCGGAACGCGGGGCATGTATCGTCGGTCCTTTGCGACCGCCTTTAGCAGTCCGCCGCGCCGGCTGCGCAACCGCCTTTGCGGTTCTACCGGGGGCGCATGCATCTGCTGCGGCCTTCTTGGCGGCTTTGCGGGCCTTCTTGCGGCCCACGACTTTAGCCCAGGTCGCACCCTTAGACCCTTCAGTCATGGGCTGGTCGGTTGGAGGAGCTCCCTCCGCGGGCTTTTTGTTACCCTTCGCGGGTTTCCCCTTTTGAGGCGCAGGTCTTGGCGGCTCCTCAGTCCTCCGCGTGTCAGCCGCTAGAGGCGGACGGAGGATTTCCGTCGGGAGGCGCCGAGAAATCGCCTCCAGCCGAGCGTTAACCATGCTCCCGCACTGGAGCATGCAGAGCCGGACAATGCGCTCGACCTCTTCGTCGGTACGAGGGCTTGCCGGTCGCTGTGTGGAAGTCGGGGCCACTGCAAGTGCGGCATCGGTGGACGAGCGTCGCTGCTGTTGATCGCTTAGCGCAGCTACTTGCCGCCGAAGGTCTTCTAGGTCATTTCGGAGGCGGCTGTTTTCCTCCTGTAACTTTGCGACCTCGTCAGAGGCCGTCCTGTTGAGGAGGATGCCAACCGCCTCCCTGATATCCGTAGCAGCCTCCTTTAAACCACGGATGAACGTGCCCTTCAGGTTGCCGGACTTGGTGGCAACCTTCAGGACTAAGTCCACCCCATCCAGAGCCAGCTGGCTCAAGGCCACCGCAGATGGCTCTCCCCCTTCCGCCGTCAGAGCGGCTCGTCGCTTGCGAGCGCGTCGGGTCATTTCCGACACTTCGTCGGCCGCGACGGCTTTGCGCTGCTCCCTCCTGGCGGTGTTGAGCTCCGCCTTTGAGCTCCCCAGCGAGGCACAGCTTTCACCGCCATCGCCAGGGTCCTCCGTAGTGACCCCCGTGTCACTCTCTACTTCACTAGCCGCCGAGGTATTGGAGCGCATGACCCCTCCGTGCTTTTCCTTTCGCGGCTGCGAGGTACTCGCCCCTCTCGATGCCTGCCGACCCCTCCTCGAGGTCGGCAACTTGGGGGCCGGCAGGTCTTCCTCGTCTGAGAACTGGCACACTGGCCGTTTCCTAAGGGAAGACGTCCCACGCGTCCGATTTCCACCGCTTCCAGTATCCATATCCGCTACAGGGGCCTGGTCGCCTACCCCTGCGCATCCGTCGGTCACCAATTTAACACTCGCAGGCCCGGATACCTGCGAGCGCCGGGTGTCAACCGGGTCGCATGACATAATATCGCTTCCAGTAGCCAAATCCGCTACAGGGGCCTGGTCGCCTACCCCTGCGCATCCATCGGTAACTAATTTACCACTCGCAGGCCCGGATACCTGCGAGCGCCGGGCGTCAACCGGGGCGCACGACAAAGCACAATCATTTTCTTCAGACATTTCATATTTTTTAGTTGGGTAATACACACATCACTTCCCCACGGTGATGTGGCCGCTCTTTAGTGGGAGGGTATTTTAAGCCTCCCGAGGCCCGCGAATGCCTGTAGCGCAGGATATACCGCCCACTGTTCGGTAAACTAACCTAACCAACGTTTTTTTTTTTTTTTTTTTTTTTTTTTTTAATTTTTTAATTTTTTTTTTTTTTATTTATTTTTTTTTTTATTTTTTTTTTATTATTTTTTTTTTTTTTTTTTTTTTTTTTTTTTTCCTTCTCTGGCACCGTGGCTCACAACATCTCGCAACGGATGATTGAGCAGCAATCCACGGTCTTCCCCACCTCGGTCACTGCGACATACATGCCGCGGAAACCCCTAGACTCCACCTCGCTCCCTAGTCGTACGCTCTGCGGCTGCAGAGCGCAGATAGGGAGCCCTCGGGAGCGACTCCTTCGCTCCGGCAGAAATTCGCCGCGGACAACAATCTCCTCTTTCCCAACCTTCACGAGGAGATTGTTGCCCGCACCCAGGGTGCACCGGCCCAGCGCCTGCTCGTCCTCAAGAAACCATAAGGACCAGCAGCCACTGAGCACTCGGGGAGGTTTTCTGCCAGGCACCCCAACCTAACCTAACCTAACCTAACCTAACCTAACCTAACCTAACCTAACGGTAAACCTAACGGTAAAGCTAATGATAAAGTTCACGGTAAAGTTCACGGTAAAGTTCACGGTAAAGTTCACGGTAAAGTTCACGGTACAGTTCACGGTAAAGTTCACGGTACAGTTCGCGGTAAAGTTCACGGTAAAGTTCACGGTAAAGTTCACGGTAAAGTTTACGGTACAGTTCGCGGTAAAGTTCACGGTAAAGTTCACGGTAAAGTTCACGCTAAACTTCACGGTAATGTTCACGGTAAGGTTCACGGTAAAGTTCACGCTTAAGTTCACGGTAAAGTTCACGGTAAGGTTCACGGTAAAGTTCACGGTAAAGTTCATGGTAAAGTTCACGTTAAAGTTCACGATAAAGTTCACGCTAAAATTCACGGTAAAGTTCACGGTAAAGTTCACGGAAAATTCACGGTAAAGTTCACGGAAAATTCACGGTAAAGTTCACGGTAAAGTTCACGGAAAATTCACGGTATAGTTCACGGTAAAGTTCACGGAAAATTCACGGTAAGGTTCATTGTAAATCTAACGGTATAGAAGTGTAGGTTTCAAAAATTTTTACGCTTAGGAAAGGTAGGTTTCAAAATGTTAGGTTTCGAAAAGTGAGGTTTCAAAATGTTAGGTTTCAAAAAATGCTAGGTTTGAAGAAGTTAGGTTTGGAAAAGTGAGGTTTGAGGAAGTTAGGTTTCAAAATTTTACGTTTAGGAAAGGTAGGTTTTAAAATGTTAAGTTTCAAAATGTAAGGTTTGAAAAAAAAAAAATTAGGTTTCTAAATGTTACGTTTCGAAAAGTTAAGTTTCAAAATGTTAGGTTTCGAAAAGGTTGGTTTCAAAATGTTAGGTTTCGAAAAATGAGGTTTGAGGAAGTTCAAAATGTTAGGTGTCCAAGTTAGGTATCAAAATGTTAGGTTTGAAAATGCTAAGTTTTCGAAGTAAGGTTTGAGGAAGTTAGGTTTCAAAATTTTACGTTTATGAAAAGTAGGTTTCAAAATTTACGGTTAGGAAAAGTAGGTTCCAAAATGTTACGTTTCGAAAAGGTAGGTTTCAAAATGTACGGTACAGCTCACGGTAAATCTCACGGTAAATCTCACGGTAAAGCTCACGGTAAAGCTCACGGTAAAGTTAAGTCGCCCAAAGGCGATTTCCAAAAGTTAGGTCGCTGAAAGTAATTTGTATGATTGTGAGTGAGGTTGCCGATACAGAGATTTCACGGTAATGTTATTAAGGTCCAGCAAGCAACAAAAAAAAAAGAATTGGAAGTGTGTGTTCTGAAAAGTGACGTTTTCAAATGTTAGGTTTCAAAAGAATTGACTCTAAGAATGTAAGGAAACGTAGCGTTGGCTTTGAGAAAGTTAGCAAATAGTTAGGTTACCCAACGTTAAGTTTTAGAAAGTGAGGTTTGTGGACGTTAGGTTTCAAACAGTTAAGCTTGAAAAAAAAAAAAACTTGGCACGGTTCCTCCCGTTTCTTTCTTTTCCTTCTTCGAAAACTAGTTCTCTCAGAGAAGCAAGTCCTCACAATCGTTTTTTCGCCAACAAACGTGCTATGTTCTTATTTTCATATTATATTTTTGTTTGCTCTGTCGATAAGTAAAGAAAATATTGCTTTTCTTTAGGTAGCGTTCATCAAATTTAAAGTTCTGCCAACTCGATGTAGGTCGGAGTATGTGTCTGAAAAAGAACCGGATGTCCACCATCTTAGATTTGCACATGGACCTCATTTTCGTAATCAGCACCCCGAGAAACCTCGAAAATAACACCCATGTTATTGTCGAAAAAAAAAAAAAAAAACAAATGTCTGCCATTTTGCATTTGAAAATTGATCTCATTTCGCAATCAGCATCCCAAGAAACCTCGAAAATGATACCCATGTCATTGTTGAAAATAAATATCGTGAATACACTTAGTGGTAGTGCCATGCTTGTTACCTTCGGGTAGCAACCGAATGGGCCGGCACGCCCCGTGTAGTTCATTAGTACCACACTCTCTCAGAAGACCGGCGTGAAGTGGCAGCTATGCTGTCGCGTTTCGTCCGGTGAGTGAGAGTCCGGGAGGCCCAATCTCCTTCTCCCCTCCCTCTTCCCTTCATCCTCCGCCTTCGTTCCCCCCTCCCTTCTCCATCCCTCCCTTTCCTGAAAGGCCGGCAACGCATCTGCAAGCCAGGCTTGCAGATGTCCATGGGCGGAGGTGATCACTTCCCATCAGGTGAGCCTCCTGCCCGTTTGCCCTCTTTTTACCATAAAAAAAAAAAGTCCTCTAAACTGTTGACTGTTACCTAACTTTATACTGTCAGTTTTTCGTGTCGGTGTGCGCGCTCATCGTAAAAATTTACTCTCATCGTTTTTCCCTAACGCGCCTAAAGAAGTATAACTTCCAAAACTTACGTTTGAGAAAGTCAGATTTGGTAAATTAGGTTGCAAAAAGTGTAAAATGAGTAGTTTGTAAAATGAGGTTTGAAGAACTTTGCGAAATGTTAGATTGCCGAACTTTAGGTTTTTAAAAGTGAGGTTTGCGGACGATATGTTTCAAAAAGTTAGGTTATGAAACGTTAGGTCTGATAACATTAGGTTTCGAAAAGTTAGGTTTCTAATAGTTTGATTTCGAAGTGTTAGGCTTGATGAAAGTTAGGTTTCGAAGCGTATGGTTTGAGAAAGTTAGGTTTTAAAGTTAGGTTTCGAAGTGTTAGGTTTCAAAAAAAATTGAAGTGTTAGGTTTGATGAAAGTTAGGTTTCGAATGTGTTAGGTTTGAGTATGTTAGGTTTCAAAAAAAAAAAATGTTGAAGTGTTAGGATTGATGAAAGTTAGTTTTCGAAGCGTTAGGTTTGACAATGTTAGGTTTTGAAAAGTTAAGTGTTCAGAAAGTTAGGTTTCGAAGCGTGAGGGTTGAGTATGTTAGGTTAAAAAAAAAAGTATGTTTTCGAAGTGTTAGGTTTGACGAAAGTTAGGTTTCAATGCGTTAGGTTTGAATATGTTAGGTTTCGAAAAGTTAGGTTTCAAAAAAAAAATTAGGTTTAGATAAGTTAAGATTGAAAAAAATAAGTTACTCAAATGTAAGATAATAATACTTTTATAGCGTATAATAACATTACACTTATTTTTATAGATAATAATAAAAAGAAACGATTAAAATAAAAAACACTTTATAAGGTATAATTATTAGTAGGTAAGTGTAATAATTGTATTACAACCAAAATGTAACAAAAGTAGAAAGCATACTACGTTAACTTTATAACGTGTAAAACTATTGTTGAAGTAGGTCGTTTTATTATTTAGTTTCATTTATACATTCAGAGTAACGCTTCAAACAACATTACGAAAAGAACCGACGCATTGCATCATCTATCAATCAAACTATTTTCCCGCCATTTTTGCATATCGTAAAACAATAAATACTGTTCATAATAATTGTACTACTTTCTATTGAAGTTATTCATGGGTTACTTGTACGTACATATATATTACATATGTATATTATAATAAAATAGTGCGTGTATGATTGGGTGGAGGAGAACATTTTTAACATTCTCTAGAACCTATCTCAATAGAGACAATATCCATAGACTCAAAACTCTATAGACTTTTGACAAGTCTTGACATTGACATTTAGCGTTTCCTCCATAAGTCGATAGATGTCGCTGGTACGATTCCTTATACTTTTATTTTATAGTGGGAATAAAAGACAAGCATTTACAATCGTTTATTGGTCTTGTAGTTACATGTTTTTTTTTCTTTTTTTATATAATCAGATCATTTAGACAAAGATCTATAAGTATACATACTAAACTAATAATAAATATTTTAAAAATTAAGAACCAAAATTATTTATTTATTCATAGTCATATTATTATAGGTTAGTTTTAATATTTTCATTCGCGGACAGTTGTAGCTGCTGCTGGTTAGGTCACCGGGTGAAGGCGTAGTTGCGATGAGATATCTGAAATAAAAAAATATATAAAAATTAAATTCATTCAGTCTAAAACAGATTACATATTTTTGAAGTGAAACTTCTTAAGAATCGTTGTGATTTCAAACCCGATGAAACGAAAAAATAAGTCCATAGTACCAGGCGCTCAGAGACGGGGAAGAGTTAGCCTTAATTTAAATTCAAGTTTTACTTCTGACATGTGTACTTTGTACACACGCAATTTTTATTGTATTTTATTATATACACCAAAATAAAATTAAAAAAAAGTATACTATTATATAATATTTATAAGTGGAAAAGTAAGTAACATTACTTAAATACTAAATAAAAAAAATTCGTATTTAAGAAATGAATGCCTCCAACGGGAATCGAACCCGCGACCGCTGGTGCAGCAAATAGGACCACTATAATCTGAGCCAAACGTGCCATCACGTGAATACTGTGTGTGGTGTGAATATATAATTAAGAATTATAAGATATTTTAAGCAACAATTTAATAATCTAATAAATTAAATCCTAAATACAAATCATCATCATCATCATCAGCTGTAACAAAATATTTTTCATTCATATTATATGAAATATTACAGAGATGAATTTGAATATAGAATTTTATATACATCTATCCACATCTAGTGCTGCAAATTTTGAGCGAATTAGATTTCACAAACGGCTTTTAAGGAATATCTAAGAAATGAGATATTTCCCAGTAGTAAACAATATCCTATATACTGTCCCGGATAACCAGCTATCATCATACAAACTTTCATCAAAATCTGTACAGTGGTTTTCTCGTAATTCTGTCACAGACGGACAATTATTCTAATAACTATAGCAGCCTTTGTATTAATAATAAATACTATTTCTATAAGAGTTTCAAAAAATAAAATGAATGTACACATTAAACTTAAAAACTTGTGTATTAAAAATTGTTGGGATATTTCTACATAGATGCAGCGCCATCTATGTAGCTCCATGGTGAATTATGGTATATTATAAACAACTCTATCTTTTGGTGAAAACACCATGATATTCATTCATTCACCGATATTTCGGTGCAGTAATTTTTGAGTTTATCGTGAAAGAAGAATAGACAAACTGAAAGAAAGGACCACCCAGCGAAGGACTTTGTTTCATAACATGGTAGTAATATAATCGCCTCACACAAATAAATGCCCCCAGCGGTACTGATGACCTGAACCATAGCATCAATTAATAATAATAATTTATATCAGGATATTTCTAACAGATATTCATGTAGGATGTTTTACATAGTTTAAATAATATCTAAATGGACTAATCCCTAGTATTTCATTTTGACTATAATCAGTATAGTTAATTAAATAATATATCTGTAGCCAGGTATACCTTCCCGCCTTAAGCAGGCTGATTATGTATCAAGCAATCTACCTGCGATAGCAAAAATTGTACAATAATTACTGTCTAAAGACAAAATCATGAGACTTTAGTACAATCTTGCGAAGGGACAGCAATTATTGTACGATTTTCTTTATTGCGGGTGGATTGCTCAATACATAATCAGCCTGAAGGACAGCTTTGCATTAGTGGTCGTGCTGAGTGTATGGCTTTAAAGTTTAAGCCAGTTTATACTGGTTAACTGGTTTTTGAAACTACACTATTAGCATTTGGCTATCACTCACACGAATGCAAAGCTGAACTTACGCCTCAAGAACTATATGCTTCTATTTCTTAACAATTAAAAAAAAAATAAAAAAAAAACATCCAATTGTCTTCTATGATCTGTGTAAAATTTCTATCTTGACATTTTTTGTTTGTCTTTATAGCTCGATGCAATGTGCCTGGAAAGTATAAATATGTATGTGTGATTAAAAATACTAAAGCTTTAATAAAATGAGATTGAACTGTTTTAAAATCTCTTTTTCATTTCATATAATTTAATTATTGTATGTTCAAAATTTAGACAGTCTGACAAAATACATCTAAAAAAAAAAAGGTTTAGCTACTATTTTTAATTTTGCCTCATACATTATTTAATTTTAAGCTCATTGCTGGGCCTGCCTTTAACATGAGGGGAGTAGGCCATAGTCCACTACACTGGCCTAGTGCGAGTGAACTGTCATGTCTTTCGAAAACTTACTCAGGCTCTCAAAGACATGCAGATTTTCAGGAAATTTTCCTTGACTATAATGTGTATTGGCTTACACTAACTTGGTAAGTATCTGGTTAGGAATCTATAACAGGTAAATGGAATGGCCAATTTATTATTTTTGTTTTATTTTCTTATTGTTTTTATATTTAAAAGTCATTTGCTTTTTAACATTACATAGGCACCGACAGAAATATTTCCTGGGAGGTGCATCTGCCACATAACGTTAAACTTCTTATCTTGAAAAGATTAACTTATATTTAAAGCAAAACTTATATATTTTTATTTACCTTTACAAATTGCTGTTGTATAACACAAAACCAGCCAAGCAGCGCCCACATACTGTAAGCTTTGTAATTGTGTTGATTTTCATATTCTATTGCCGGCAAGTTTACTGTAATATATATATAACATTTGGGTTAACATTTTGTTTGATATAAATATATAATTAATTGCATTGCAATTATACCTTATAATATTAGCTATCTATAAGTGAAAGTACCGTCGAAATCGGGCCAGCCGTTTCGGAGATTAGCTGGTACAAACTGACAAACAAAAATTGTAAAATTCATTTTTTGATGTAAGTACTGTGTATATATATATACTTTCATATGCATTAAGTGAAAAGCTGTTAATTTGAAATTAAAAACAGACACTCCAATTTTATTTATATGGTGTATACATGTTTGTAATGTATTCACTACTCACCTAACACCTCCAAGCTGGTAGAAAAACAGCCTGTGATTTGCTAACTTTAAAGCATAATGTTTCATCATCCATGATTTGAAAGTAGTTAAATATTACTTTTAAAGATGTACAGTTTTGACCACGGTATTATGGCCGTGGTTTTGATTCACACTTAAATAACATAATACGTATATCACTTGCATAAAAATAAGCGGCAAACTTACCTGAAACATATATTATAATTGTACACAGCAAAATGGTAGCTACTGTCAGGCTGGCGCAACTCGGAACAAAAAAATTTTCTATGGACTTTACATGCCAAATAATGGCGGACATTGCTATCACACTCCCTCAAAGTAGTTTCTCTTTCTTGCATTAGTTCCGTTTCCGTTAAGATGGCTGACCATGTTGTTTGTTAAAACTTCATTTTGTGTTTTGAGTGTAAATGTTTGTTTAATTGTGGATTTTTATTGTCTAAAGTGTAAATTCTCATGAAAATATGTGATGGGTGTACTTTGAATCTGAATGCAACCGAAAAGACGCTATATTATTTGTGAAATTTAAAAAATGGAGTAAGTCGTCCGAATCATGAAAATATGATGTTTATGACGAGTTTTCCTTTACATAAAGACTAGTAAGTACTTAAATGTGATACTTTGCGGCCATATGTTAATAAAGCGGGCTGGGAACAAATAAAATTAACAAATTTATCACATTTAAATTGTGTGCTAGTGATGTACTGCAACTGTAATATCCACATATCGATAACCAAGTTTTGTATATTATTAGATTTTAACCAATAAAAATTGATTAAATTTTAATAAAAAAATTTCAGATGTAAACAGTGGGACACGTTTGTGGACAAAGAAAAAGAAGAGTTAATATAAGTTAACATTATAAAGTTGCATACATTAAAATATATAAGTGGAAACCAGTTTCACAACAGCATGACATGTTTCTTGAATTTCCCTGTCACATTTATTCAAACATTGACATTACAACAACAACCACCGGATACCTTTAAAGGGATAAATGATTGTAAAGCTTCATTATTCCAGGCTGGACTAAGTTACTCAGGTACCATCTCTTTTTTTCAATTTTGTTTGGCAGCTGCACTTTTTAGAACATAATATTCTTATGATTTTGATTCTATTTTTATGTTGTAATTATTTCCAGACTCATATACATCAGGACAGTAGCTGTGAGCTCAAGAAACAAGTGACCAGAAAGAAATTCAATCATCAAAACAAATCAAACCGAAAAAGAAAGAAAAACATATAAAAGTTAGCTCAAGAAAACAGTGATAATAATTTTAAACTTTTAAAAAAATATTTAAAAATCTTTATTTTAATATTTTATTGTTCTATTTCTAATAGTCAATACTAATAAATTTTTTTAATGTTACCTATTATTTTGTATGTTGCTTGTGATTTCTTTGTAATTTTTTTTAATGTGATAATAATTTTTGATCTTTGTGGGAACATTTTAATATAATATTTAATATGATTCTCACTACAATGATTCCGTCTGTGGTTCCATAATACAGCTTTGCTTTACAGGACATCTTATATAGGAAATATATTTTGATAAGGCAAGTTCTAATATTTCACTATTACAAACTAATACTATATATTAGAAAGAAAAAAAACTTATATGATATAAATTTCAACTATTTGTATAGCATTCTCATCTATTTACAATTGTTTGTTCAGTTTCGTTTTGTTGAATAAGTAAATTCATTTCGGTAATAAATTTTTAATTAAATTAGCTGAAAAAGCTTTTTATTTATTTCGGGTCCGCATTTAAGTCCAATCTTGTATTAGTATCAAATATCCCCTCGTCAACATTGGACTCATAAATACGGATGCGATACTTCCCTAAAATTAATAATATTAACTAGTAATGACCCTGATTTCTACCCTGCCTATTTTATCGATATCGATAAAACGCTATTTGTCAAGCACTATCTCGACGTTAGATTGGTACTCCTGTTATTTGACATCTTCGTTGTTAATGTTGGTAATAGAATGCCATGTAAACTGATTTCATTGGCTAGTATGGGAGTCCCGTCTCTTATTATTTTACATTCTCTTTGGCTACTGTAGATTTAAACAGTTTTTATCTTTATATTTCAATTGAATCGTCCATCCATGATACCAAAAAATAAAAATTCTCTATGCTATGCCTGATCCAGTATATAAGTGTATAATCTATGATGCCTGATTTGTGTCAGGGAATATTGTGAGCACAGACTACACAGAATTACTGCAAATGTTTCGACTCACGAGATAAGACACTATTAAATAATTAAAGTGGATTATTATTATTTTACATATTATAAAATATTAAAATATTTATATTTACTTAAATAATGTAAAAAGAAATAAATAAAAAGTACAATGTTTTAAGAATGCAGTGCTGCCATCTTCCGTCTAAAATTTTACTTATATTGAGGCTTAATGAGGTAACTAAGGTTTAGCTGTTGATAGTTCCTATTACATTTTCTTTGGTCCCTATGATTTGTACTAGACGGAGAAACATTTTTTTACGAACAACTAGCGGATCCCGAGCGAAGCGAGGGTGACTTCCGTCGAGTTATTACGATTTACGACCATAATATTGTATAAACTTTCCTCTTGAATCACTCTATCTATTAAATAAAAGAAACCGCATCAAAATCTGTTGCATAGTTTAAAGTTTTATAGATCTAAGCATAGTGACAGACAGACAGCGGGAAGCGACTTTGTTTTATACTATGTAGTGATTATTGCATTAAATTAATTGTAGTAAGCGAGCCGCGACTAACTACGTATTTAAAAAGGTTTGCAAAAAAAGTTTTTTTTACATAACTTTTAATACATACGGTACTAAAAACATAACTAAAAGTACATAGAAGGTGAAAAGGCTTAATTACACCACGAAACAAAATAAAAATTGAATGACTACAGAAGGTGAGGACAATCTATTTTCTTGTTATTTATAGTTTCTATAGGTAACACATAATAATTTTATATACTTATTGTTTATCTCAATAATTCATAATATTAATTTAGTTTCTTTAATAGTAATTATTTTCGACAGCCTTATTACGTATCGAGCAATTCATACGCGATATCGAAAATTGTACAATAATTGCTGTCCAATCGCAAAATCGTTTTAAACTTAATAAATACATTTGTAGTTTTTCATAATTTTATTGGATTTTGTATTAATTGATTAGGTAATTGTATAGGTATTATATTAATGGTCTGTTAAAAATAAGAAAGCTAACATTTTATAAAAAAGGCTCTTCTCGATTTTGAAATTCTTAAAAATTAAGCATTCTTTAGAACGTCTAATGACTCGACCCGCAGTTTCAAATTAAATACGATTAAATTAAGTTAAATACTATTAAGTACTATTGCGATCGTAATCAGCCTGCGGCTTGGTGGATCGCGGCTCTCTCTATGGTATTGCTCTGCGGTGAGTTTACGCGGTACGCCAAAGGCATTTTCTATCATCAAATTTCATAAATTCAAAAGGCTTATCTTATATTTTACTCCCTAACCTAAAGTGCAGTAACAGCAAAAACACGAATTCGAGGGAAACAATCCATAAAAATATGACCGTTTAAAGAGACTATTCGATAAAACCTTGAATGCAAGATGAAAGGATATGTACTAAACTAAAATACTAAACATAGCTTTTACATAAGTTTTTTTTATAAAAAACTATAATTCTGGCAATTTTAATTTTTTAGCCCCTATTAATTTTTTGCATAATCTTGTCAAAAACTATTTTATATGCAGTAAATCCTGTTATTACTGCATTTTAGACATTTTTTTCATGATTGTTACTAACTGAAGTGCAGTATAATTGTAAATATACTGCTATTTCCTCTGTTTTATGAACAAAACACTGATGTTCCACACATACAGTAAAATTAAATTACCTTTAATTTTAATAAAAATGTGTATTTTATTAAACAAAACTAAACATGCTATTAAGATTATTTAACACAACATTGTCCCACATTATAATCTAGTAGTGTGATTTGTTTTATATGGCTAACAAATAATAATCAGTCTTGACAAAATTTTGATAATCTTAACTATTTAATGTACCAAAAAACTAAATCACAATGTATTTCTCATGCATGAACATAATCTACAGAAAGTATTTCTTCTGAACATAACTAATTATTACTAAATTCTATTTTTTTAATTTAATTCTTGTCTTACAAAAATAATAGTCAGAAAATATGAAACAACAAGTTACAGATAAAATCTATACTAATATTATAAGACTGAAGAGTTTGTTTGGTTGAACGCGCTAATCTCAGGAACTACTGGTCAGAATTGAAAAATTCTTTTTGTAATGGAAAGTCCGTTCATCGAGGAAGGCTATAGACTATATTACATCACGCTACGACCAATGGGAAGCATCAATGAAAAATGTTGAAAAAACGGGAGATAAAAATATTTCTTTTGATTTTCAGCATTTAGCACGCGAGCGATTTCGCGGGAAAGGCTAGTATACCAATAAAATTATACACAAAAAAACAAAACAAACTAATTAATGTCACTCTTAGTAATTTAATAGGATAAAAATTAAAAATAATCAGTCTCCAATGTTTGTATGAAGTATACTCTCAGAATATAAAAGTTATATAACCTGAGGAAGTACAACTACGAGTAATAAATTTAGTCGTCTACATCAAATTCAACTATTTCGTTTGTACCGTTTTTGGAAATGGGATTTTTTTCCAAAACAACAACCTATTTTCAGGCATTAACGAACCTAATTGTTTTATACTAGCAACTCGCCCTCGCTTCGCTCGGGCTCTTCCCTAGATTTAGCACAGGCAAAGCCGCGGGATCCGCTAGTTATGCATATAAACCTTCCTCTTGAATCACTTTATCTATTAAAAAAACCGCATCAAATCCGTTGCGTAGTTTTAAAGATTTAAGCATAGGGATATAGGGACAGAGAAAGCGACTTTGTTTCATACTATGTAGTAATTGTTTCCTTTCTAAATCTATACCCTTTGGGGCCGTTTTTCGAGTAAAGATTGGTATAAGGTTTTTGATTTTAAGCAAAAGCATCTGCCTATGGCAGATCCATTAAAATCTTTTTTGTAGAAAAGGTGCTGTAAAGGTGGTGAAAAAGTGCTTTCCTCTTTGAACCAAAACTTCAACTACATATGTCTGTGAAGTAAGTCCTGTTTTCCTCGTTATCTTTTATGTCTTTATGCTATTGCTGATGTTACTATTGAAATATGTTTCACGGTACTCGGTAGCCCATTCTTTATTTAATTGAAATAAATAATTATTTCACAAACAGCCATTTCAATTACTTTCGTTTTGGCTTCTTCGACTGCCACTTTGTCCAAAAAATTGCTGTTTTAAAGCGCAGGTTCAGAAATGTACTTACGCTGAAAGTGCCACTCATTTCTATGTTACTTAGTCTTTTCTGTAAATCCCTTTATATCATTTTGCTCACGTCTATAGCACACTAGAAAGTACTCGTAGCGTTACATCGTCCTTGTCATTAGTATTAATTTATTAAAAACTATGATTAGATTTCCTGTCAGGTATATTTCTCCACTAATCTGAACTGTGACTTGTTCTAGTGCTTTTAAGACCGTGCATAGATCTTTATAAAGTTTCCATTAATCAGCACTCAGCAGTAATATTTTCAAGACTCGAACTGCTAGAAGTGTCTAAAATCGCCAGCGTACTTATTACTGATTCCTTCAGAGACAAACGAGAGAGCTCTTTGTAATATACAAAGGGGGTGGTATTCCACCTAGTTGCGACATCAATTATCATTTTTTTAAATGTTTTATATTTTTTTTAATTTCTTATTTCAATAGCTTATCCACCGCTGTGTTACTCCGTTTGGAGACTCACGATAGACCTTAATTTCATCCAAATCCAAAGTATTTCATCTGGAGTTCTTTGATACAATTTTGTATGTTGGATCGTTATCAGAAACAACTAGCCTAATTTTCTTTAGTCAGATTCCAATCATTTATGATTTCATTCATATCTCTGCTCAAGTTAACTTCTGTATGTAGCACAGTAAATGTATGGCATTGTAAAAGAGAAGTTTCTAAATTAAATCATAATTGATGTGATGCGCGGCCACTGCTAGATAGCCCTCTTGTGCCCGTGATGTCTAGCAATCTATAGTAAGGCATAGCGAGACATTTATAAGGCTTTCCTTGACTTAACTAAGAGGTTTGTCCATTGTCATTATTTTTAGGTCCAAATTCAGCCGTGTGAAATTTAGAGAGCATGTAAATGTCCCTTTTATCTTTGAGAGGTTTATTGTAATTTGCGTAAATTTCTCCTTTTTTTAATGTTGAAATGTTAGGCACCTCACTTTATGTTATCTGTTTCAGATACATGTTTTTCGTTCTGTAAATGTTTTTAATAATAAAAGGCGACATATTGTGAAAGCATCGTTGTTTTATTCTCAACATTTAAACATTAAAATTCTCCCACACCAGCTTTCTTTAGTCCACACAGTGCCACATGCATATGTTTTTGATCATGAAAGTGTTTATACAGTTTAGGACTACTGTATCAGTTTTTTGCGTAAATGCGTCGGTTTGCATTGGTTAAATCTTCTAATAGTGTTGTAACCATGGCGCTAGTGATTTCTAAATTATGGGGATTCTTTACATCACATATTATAAATAATTTAATACCAAAACGGTTTATTTTATTTGGCATATACTGTTTCACTACAACGTAAACTTTAGATGGCATTATGCTTTTATCTATACAAAGGTCTCGATATGGTGTAAGAGAACTCCTAAAACTGTTTTTGACGTGTTGCAGCAGAAGTAGTACGTCTTATAGAACGTAGACAGAGTCCGTGTCCGGTAAAGCAAAACTAAGTAGACCTAGTATAGTAGAATACCTGTTCCTAGACATTGTCTTGGAAAATATTGGATATGGTAATAAGTGGTCTGTATCCCAGTGTTCCTCTATAGTCAGGTGTTTGTTTCGTGTAAATAAAAATGTTACAGCCAGGAATACATACATTTCTGCAACAGAAATTTCTTCTCGCCACTTTTGTAGCCTTAAAAAACCATCATATAACAGCAACATATAAATTTTTGATGTTGAGCACTGGTATATTCTACTATTTTGTATATCATTTCTTCGCCTGTAAAATGTAAGAAACAATCCAATTCTTTAGATAGTGTTGGAGATTGGTAAATAAAAGAATGGACTGTACAAACTATATTAAATAACATGAGTACAGTAGACAAATAAGTACAAGAGAAAAGAAAGGGGGACGCGCGTGTTGGTCACCGCCGGTGAAGTCGAAGAGCCCGCTAGCTGGCCGGCGCTCGCGCAGACAGGTTGACGCTGTCCTCCTACCGCTGCCCTCTCCTCAAATCACGTTCGCGTGGTGCGCGAACATGCTCCCCGGGTTGAAGTACTTCAATAAATAGGCAAGAAGCGAATGTTATTGAACCCTCGCGCTACCGTGCCCTTCTTAGTTCGGAGCTCATAAACTCGCGACACTCCATCGCTGCCGGGATAAACCTTCTGTATCCTCCCCTGGGTCCAAAGAAGTGGTGGAAGTGCCCGTTCCTTAATGAGGGCTAAGGTTCCCATAGAGCAACTTCACCAGATGATTGTAGCCACTTTGTTCGTTGCTGTAGCAGAGAAATATTAGCATTAACACTTTTTGATAGAATTCCTGCTCTATAATCATTACATTCACATTAAATATTAGCATACTAGAATTTATAAATATAAACACTTTTTTTTTGTTTTGGTTGGTTTTGGTGATTATACTATTTCTAAGTTATTACCTTATATTTAAACTGCTTATTCACCTCATGGTACGAATTAAATGAAGATTTTAGTGGCCTGACGTCATAAACGGCAAAAAAGTAAGATTGTTTTAAACTGACGCCATGGTACGAAAAGTCAAAGTAAGATAATAGTATTCGTGCTATAAGAGTTTATATGTAGTACGCCCCCTGGTATCGCAGTCAACGTGTTAATGCAATCATTATTGCTATATTACAACATTGTTTTAGTGTGGTTCACAAATTCATTGCAAACATAGGCGCCTCAAAGCGTTTTTTTTCTATGTCATATTTTCCTAATATTTTAGTTGCCTCTACAATATTATCATAACAGTTTGGTTGAAGGACACAAAACAAGTCTTTTATGGAAGTTCTCTCATTTTTCTTGACACAAGGTATACAAAATGCTTTTCCTGATTTGAGATGCATTTAAGCACATATAAGATTATTTGATTTCGCAAGAAGTAAGCTCTTGTCTGCTCTCATTCGTGGAAATATTGTTTCTTTAAGTTTTTCGTCAATTTCTAAATGTCGTATTAGTACATTTTGAGCTTCAGATTGAATATTTTTGTATCCTTGTTTAGCGGTGCATTTGTTTCTATATCTCCACAGGATTTTTTCGTTGCCACACAGTCTGCATCTATGGTTGCGGACTTTGTATTTAAAATTTTATTTATTTGAACTAGTGGAACCCGTGGCTTCGCCGATGCTAAACCTATAGAACCTATAAAAGAACCCGAACAAAGCGACGGGGAGTTTCTAGTATAATTTTATTTTTGAAAAATTTTGCATTTTATTTAATGTCTGTCTGCGCCCGTATCACGAAAAATCCATTGGACTGATTTTGATGAAAATGATTATAGGTTATTCAGGTCAACATATACGATACTTTTTACTGCCGTAAAATTTTTCATTTCTGAGAAATCTATACTAAACTTTCAAACGTAATACGTATTAGGAAAGAACCCGAGTGAATGTTTTAATTACCAACCCATTAAATTTCTTTCCGTTTATAATTTGAAAATTGTTCCTGCCTGCAACAAAGACAGAGATGGCCCAGCGGTTACGCGCTCGCTTGGATAACCGAGTGATGCGGGTTCAAATCCGGGTCTTCTTCGTACTGAGGGAGGCCCGTTCCCAGCAGTGGGACGTTAAAATTTTTTTTTTTGGTTATCACCATGGCCTTAGTTTTATGAGGTGCAAATTGTCGGCAATAGTTGCCCGATTTCTTCAGTCCGGTCAGCAGTAGATTCAATAAAAAGTTCCAAAGGATCGGCCCTCCAATTGAACTCTGGAGTCTGGATCCTTTGGTCGTGTTTTGGATGTATTCGAGACCGGCGTACCTTACCCTAACTTTCAGATCCTGGAGATAGCTATCAACAAGTCTTCTTATGTTCACTGGACATCTTTCTTTAGCCAGTCGGAACCTGATAGCTCGCCACCAAGCGCTGTCGGAGGCTAGCAGTAATATATTTAAAAAAGCTATTTAAGTTAAAAGTATTTATTGAGCACTAAAATAAAAAAAGTAAATGAACGTTACGTATTACTCTAAATTGATTTAAAAAATAACAATTTGCTCTAAAAAATAACGCTTTGCTCGGTTTTTAAGAACTTCTTTTGTTGGTAATTGTCATCCCTGCTTTGGAAAATATTTTTTCACATGGGACTGACGCAGTAACGCACAGTCTGCGTTTCATTAAAATATATAAATTAGAATAGAGAAGTTGGCGCTCGTTCCACCATTTCAAAGGATTATCGGCTCTTTTTATATGTGGTGTGTTTAAGTACTTATCCAGCACCACAATATTGGCTGCAGTAGGACTTTTAACAACCTCTTTTTCGACCGTTTTATCGAATTTATCCCAAATAAAGGATTGCCATCTGGCGAAGGTTCTGCTAATTCCCTTCCTTTGCAAATAAGCTTCGAAGTTTACCTTTAATTGCTTTTAAACAGAGGTCATATACTTTTCCTTTGTAGCGAATGTATGTATTTGTTTTAAACAGGGGGTAAACATTGCTTCCGTGGCTAATGCATTGCGTTTTATGTCTCTGAGGCGTTCACTAATTTGTTCCCTTATTGCGTTTACCAAATAAGTGAAGATGCACAATATTTGGAATTATATGAATTTCTACATTGTTTTTTTTTGTGCTTCAGTTTTATATTCTGTTTTACCATACTACTATGCAGAGAAAGCACCTGAAATACTTTCGGTAGCTTTAATAATTTACAGAAAATAATATATACGTATATGTGGATAAATGTGTTTTCGAGTGTGCCACAACTTCAAGGTATACTCTTTTCGGTGTAGGCAGCTTTCGTATTCCAGTGATCCTTCAACAATAAAGGCTGGGTTAAAATCAAAGGTTTTTGTTTTTTTTGTTTGTTTTTTGTTTTAAAGACTTTTGGTAATATATTTTACAGCCTTTGCAGTTTAGAGTGTGTGATTTTCATGTTGATTTTTTTGTTGATCGATAACGATAATATACAATGACTAATATAGAGAGAGTCTGAAAATCAATATAATATGTGCAATATTGATATTTTATTATACCTAACTTATTACAAAAATATTCTTTTTGAAGGGTCTTAATACTATACTAAGTAACAGCTAGCTCATACTACGAGTTACATGTCGACTTACTTCGAAATACTTTGTTTCATGCGGAATGTCGCGAGCACGCGCGAAGTTAACTGCGGAAATCAAAATATTATCAAATATTATTAATATGTTAGTACATTCTTACAACAGCGCCAGTCCAGTTCCGTCGTAAGCTACGATGCTTGTGTTAGGGATACCAGATAGTTGATATATTACATATATAACTTTTTAAATACATACATATTATAAATATTATTAGGTCTGCCGAAGCAGACCACAGCAATCATTGGGTTGTTTCAAATATGCGCTCTGCTATCAGAGATCAACCTCTATGGTTAATGCGCACCCACTGAAGTGTGCCATCTCTCAGTGCGTGTCTTGGCTTCGCGCTCTGGTAGGTTGCCGGACGCTAATGAGCAATGAGGTACTGCTTATACTAGTAGTACTTACTCTAAAGTAAGTTCTGCAGAGTGTGATATTCACGCCTATCACTTACCAACACCTAGAAAAAAACATTGCACGTGATACACAATAGCGTGTTGTGTACATAATCGCACACAGCGTCTTCTTTCATTATACTCTTGCTTCGCAGTACGGTTTACGTTGCCGTCTTGCAGATGTTCAGGATAATGATTTAATGCCCAATTTAACCGATTGTCGGTAATGTTATTGTAATTTCTCGGCGTAACATTTTCACCCAAAGATTTTATAAGTTCATCGGCAAGTCAATGATGGAACTATCGTGTTTTCTGATTAGTATTAGCGCAATGTACTATGTAAGCATTAAGTGCTTGCTATGCTTACATTAAGAAGTCTACTAAATATTTTTCCGTACCATTAAATACCTCTTTTTCGCTCAAGTATGTACATGGATTACTTTTGATTTTTTACATCTATACCACGCTGTTGTACGTATTGACCACTTTTGACTTAGAACACTCTTCACCGGAACGTCGAACCATGGTGTCATATGGCGTTACGGTACGTTGACACTGTAGTAACCAATTTAACATCTTTCTAAGCTACAACTAACACGTCACTACAGTGTCGACTCTTGCCGTGCAACGGTTGTTTAATGTTTTTATATCGTTACGATTATCTGTTCTGCGTCTATTGAAAGTACCGAGGACATACATCTTGTGGCGTTTCAAAAATTTGTTAAGTCTTATTAAGTTATAAAAAGTATCCATACATAAAAAAAATAAAAGCATTACAACTATTTTAGACGTAGCACTGGTGAATCCAAGAACTGGTTTACTAGTCACCATACCTTTGCTTGTATAATAAAATAATTGATGCAGTATCCTGTTACCGATTTACATAGCTCGGAAGTACTTTATACCGAATCGTGATGCTTAAGATCGAATACACTGTATCCTGCATTGGTTTTCTATAGCAGCAAACATCCATCTATAGATAATTCCCGCTAAAGTTTGTTTTTCCTTTGAAGATTGATGTTCTTTCTAGTTTGCGGCCGTTCGGTAAAGAATTTTTACTACTTGAATAATCCCTACAGCTACCAGAATTGATCCAGTGTTTTTTTTAATTGTTATTAAGTCTCGTCACTATTAATTATGTGATGTGACTAACGGTAGTCAACAGTTATGGCCGAAATTGGGATAAAGTGCTGTAAGAGAGTCCGACACATACAGTACCTTATTTATTAGACCGCGTTTTAATAGAAGAGTACGGTAATTGGTGTTATCATCTTTTCTTTCCCGGGCTTCTGTAGGACCACTACCATCGCTTTATTCCAATCTGCTGGAAAGTGCGATAGTTCCTGACATTTGTTGGTAATGTCCAGAAATACTTATGGGCCGGCGTTTATTGCGATCTGACATATGTCGGCTGTTAATCCATCTCCCCCGAGGGCATTCTTAGGATTAAACCTTTTGGCTACGTTATTTATTTCATCCATAGTAGATGCATAGCAGGCGGGTCATCCTCTGCTTCCGTTGTCAAGAGCTTTGCGTTCCTCTTACTTGTTCTTGGATTGGCGTGTCTTCCTCTATGTTGTCCTTAGGATAGAAGGTATCAGCCAGGCGCCTTACAGACTCTACGGGAGACAGCATCGTCTCATTTTTCGTTAGCGTTTGGTCTTCATGGCTACCCAACGTCTTTCTCAAGACTCATTATATACCATCCCAGATGCTTTCGCGATCCTGCTTGCCGCAGAACTCCTTCCAGATCCTGATCTGTTCCCTCTCGGCTAATAGTTCGTATTTGCTTTTCGCTTCCAGATATTCTTTAACAACGTGCTCACGTCGTGATGGAGCAGAGCAGTGCACCCTTCTCTTCTTCGTGACCATTTCTCTTATATTCATTTCTAGTTTCTGTGACCAACATGGTATTTTTATTTCATTGTTAATTTTTCTTTAATGTACGAGTATACATTCTAAACACGTTTGTAATATTTTGTTCTTTATATAGATAGATAGATATATAAATACTTTATTGCACACACAGAAGAAGAGTACAGAAAATGAAGAGAGTAATACAATAGGCATGCAAAGGCGGTCTTATTGCTATAAGCAATCTCTTACAGACAACCTTTGGAGAAAGGATTAGTGGAAACTGAGAAATGGAGCGAGTCAACTCAGGTTCTTTAAATATTTTTCTATTAATTTCCTAATAACACCCAATTGAAAATCTGCCACGCTTGCAGTATATTCATGAATAACTTGAAAAAAGGCATGAACATTACGCATACATAGATCAATGAGATGCAAACCAAGCTTTTCAAACCATATTTTTGATTTCTTCATACACTGAACCGAATGTAACAACATGTCTGTATTATCAACTGTCCTTCTTTTTTTATTGTAATCAATGATTATTTCTGGTTTCATTACAGTCAGCCCGGTTTGTCTATTGTATTTATTTTTAGGTCCTAAAATCAGCCGTGTTAAATGTTGAGAGCATGTAAATGTCCCTTTTATCTTCGTATTTTAGTGTCATGAGAGGTTTATTGTATTTGGCGTGAATTTCTCCTTTTTTTTAAGATTTAAATTCTCCCAGTAGGACTTACTGTACCAGTTATCTGCGTAAATGCGTCGTTTTGCATTGGTAATATCTTCTAATAGTGTTGCAACCATGGCGCCGGTGATTTTTAAATTATTGGGATTCTTTACTTCACATATTATAATTAATTTAATACCAAAACGGTTTATTTTATTTGGCATATACTTTTTAATTACAACAAGATGGCATTATGCTCTTGTCTATACAAAGGTCTCGATATGGTGTTAGAGATACATGTCCATATATAACCATATATAGTATTCTTTATTGCACTTTAAGAGAATATTATACAGACATTTCAATATAATTTTTGTATGCAAAGGTGGACTTATCCCTAGAAGAGATCTCTTCCAGCCAACCTTTGTTCGTTAGAAATAGTGTTAATGAGCAGGTATAAAATGTGCACAAAGCTGATAGTCAAAGATAATTCGTTACTTAAATATTATACATAATTTCATACAATACATACAACATACCGTACATATACTACATACATACATATATACATACACACCTTCATACATACATACATACATACATACATACATACATACATACATACATACATACATACATACTACTAAATAAGGGATAATCTATATAATAGGTTCAATATTTAATAACAGTAATTAAGACAAATTAAGATTGGGTAAGAAGGTGCTGTTTTAATTTCTTCTTGAAGGAATTAATGGAAGGACTAAGTTGAATGTCTTTAGGCAGCTTATTCCAGAGCTTTGAGCCATATACTGAAAAGGAGTTCAAAAGGAAGTTCGTATTGCTCTTGGGTATGTCAAGCATCGCAGTGATGCAAGGCCGCCTGGAACGAGATGGAGTAGGGAGAATTTGGAAACGGGATCGGAGATATGAAGGAGAGTTAGGGTCTTTAAGAATTTTGAAAAGGAACGACAGGATATGCATATCACGGCGAAGTCGGATTGGGAGCCATTTAAGTTGAGCACGAAAGTCAGATATATGGTCATGCTTACGCAAGCCAAAGATAAAGCGAATAGCGAGATTTTGGAGACGCTCTAGTTTGTTAAGTTGCTCCTCGGTCACATCTAAATAGCACACATCAGCGTAGTCGAGTATGGGAAGAAGTAGAGATTGAGCAAGCATAATCTTGGTTGTAAAAGGGAGGAAAAATTGGAGACGTTTGAGAGAGTGTAAAGTGTGATGTATTCGTTTGCTGACCTCGTTGACATGAGCTTGCCAGGTCATGTTACAGTCCATAATTACGCCCAAATTTTTAACTCTTTTACAGTAGGGTATTGGAACTCCAGAGAACTGGATTGTAGGTATTAACGACCAGTCGATTTTACAGCTTAATCTGCTACTGCCTATAATTATGGACTGTGACTTACTGGGGTTCACAAGGAGGCCGAAAGACTTCGCCCACAGCTGGACCTCAACAAGATCCGAGTTCAGTGCATCAATAGCTTCACGCAACTCGGTCAGCCCGAAGTGTTTGTATATTTGTAAATCATCTGCATACAGATGGAAGGGAGAAGAAATTACATTGGATAGGTTATTAATAAAAATAGAAAAAAGTAAGGGAGAGAGTACTCCGCCTTGAGGTACGCCAGCAGTGAGATTAAGCCAGTCCGATGTGGCATCGTTGGTCTTCACGCACTGTTGACGTCCGAAGAGATAAGAGTGAAACCAGTCGATAACAGTAGTAGAGATGTTGATCGCACGAAGGGTTCCAATAAGGATGTCGAGATCAACAGAGTTGAAAGCACTGCTAAAATCAAGTAAGACCATCGCAGTGAGTTTGGTGTTATCCATAGCACCACGAATATCCTCCGTGACATTCAGCAGTGCACCAACTGTGCTGTGGGAGGAGCGGAAACCTGATTGAAAGGAACAGAGTAGGTTATTGTAGGATAAATAGGAGTAAAGTTGATTCTGTGCCAATGATTCTATGACTTTGGATAGGATAGGCAGGATAGAGATAGGACGGTATTGTGTGAGGCACGTAGGATTCGAGGATTTTGGTAGTGGTATGACAAAGGCTTTCTTCCATGATGACGGGAAGACATTACGTGTGAATGAGAAGTTAACTATGTGAGTGATCACAGGTGCAATATCCTCCAGCACCGGAAGGATCATGTCAAGGCTGAGGTCATCACTACCAATGGCTTTTGTGGAAATAGATCGGACAGATTTCTTTATGTCATCTACTGAGACTGTTTCAAAGATAAAAGGTGGTATGTCAGGGAGAGCAAGGTTCGATAGAAATGAAAGAGTTTCAGTTTTTGTATGCGAGTCTAAAGTGATGGGTGGAGTGGTAAAATGAATGTTTAAAGTATTGAGATCCACAGAACTTTGACAAGTTTCTGAGGCCTTGCCCAAACCCAGTGACGATAGGAATCTCCAAACTTGCGCTTGGTTAAGATTCTGAATTGTTGAGTGAATATATCGGCGTTTGGCATCCCTACACATTCTGTTGCAAATGTTACGTAATTTTTTGTATGCGTCAAGGTTTGCGGCAGATGGGTGTTTTTTGTTTTTGGCTTTTGCCTTGTCACGCTTGGCCATAGTTCTCTTGATCACAGGTGTTAGCCATGGAGCGGGAGCGTGCTTCATGCGTACCGGCCGGACCGGAGCATGTTTGTCATACAACCTAATCAGCTCAGTAGTTAAAGAGTTAACCATGCCATCGATGTTATTAAGTGACAGTATTGGTGACCAGTCAATATTTCTAACATCCTCTCTCAAACGGTCCAGATCCATATGCTTAAAATTTCGCTGAAGTATAACCTTGCCTCTCAACTTTGGAGAACGCACTTTATAAGTGAGGTAAATTAAGTCGTGGTGTGAGAAGGGTGCTGTCATTTGACCATGCGAACCAATGAAAGTGGGTTGAGAGACAGAGATTATATCTATGAGAGATGGGCGGCAGTTTGGGAAGTAATGAGTGGGGGAGTTCATGGGGAGAATGTGCAAATTGAGTGAGGTGTTTAAATCATTTAATGCATCAGCCCTGGAGTCATTTTTTAATAAACAAGTATTAAGATCACCCATGTAAATAACATGATCGTACCATATCATCAAATCAAATCAAATCAAATCAAAATATTTTATTCACCATAAAAATTGTTACAATTTCTTACTGAACGTCATGAGTCTACCACCAGTTCGGAAAGAAGAAACCTCTGACCTGAGAAGAACTGGCGAAAGAAACTCAGCGGGACTAATGTTTTTTTTTTTATCTTAATCTCATTCTTTTTTTTTTAAATTAAATTGCATATTTACAATAATTCTATATGTTGAAATAGCCTGGCGGCGATCACATCATTCCCAAGGCGTACTGTCTTCTAAAAAATCGTTAATCGTATAATAACCCTTAGTACACAAACGTTCCTTCACAATTTTTTTAAATTTGGCAATAGAAGCTTTTTGAACGTTTTCTGGGATCCTGTTGTATAGGCGTATACATTGTCCATAAAAAGAATTACTAACTCGGCGTAAGCGAGTTACAGGCATTACAAGTTTATGTTTGCTCCTAGTATTAATGCTATGCATGTCGCAATTCTTGGGAAATTCGTGTATATTTTTATGAACATACATAACATTTTCGTACACGTATTGAGAAGCAACAGTCAATATTTTAATTTCTTTAAACTTTTCTCTTAATGATATTCTAGGGCCTAAACTATAAATAGCACGAATAGCTCTTTTCTGCAGGACAAAAATAGTATTAACAGTAGAAGCATTTCCCCATAATAAGATTCCATAGGACATAACACTATGAAAATAACTAAAATATACTATACGAGCTGTATCTACGTCTGTAATAAGTCTAATTTTTTTTACCGCGAACGCTGCAGAGCTGAGCCTTTTTGCTAGCCCCTCAATATGGAGATTCCACTGCAATTTCGAATCTATGATAATGCCTAGGAATTTAGTTGATGTTATTGGTTTTAACATTTCCCCTCCCAATACTACACCATTATCAACAAGTTTAACATTAGGTGTTGTAAATTTAATTAATTTAGTTTTTTGGTTATTTAATAATAAATTATTCGAATCAAACCAATAGACAACCTTTGAGAGAGCATCGTTTACATCGTCGTACATTAGTAAATTACGTTTCACCTTAAAAATAAGTGAAGTGTCATCTGCAAACAATACTATCTCATGTTTGTCCTGTACAAAGAATGGCAAATCATTTATGTAAATTAGGAAGAGAAATGGACCAAGAATAGAGCCTTGTGGAACACCCATATCTAATGGAGCCCCAGGAGATCTCTTACCATTTACATCAACCCTCTGAATTCTATTACTCAAATAGGAATTCAGGAGGCTGAGTGCCTTATTTCTAATTCCATAGTGATGTAGTTTCCTGATCAATGTCTCATGATGCACACAATCGAAGGCCTTGGATAAGTCACAGAATATCCCAAGAGCATCCTGTGACCTCTCCCAAGCCTCAAAAATATTTTTAACTAACTCAACACTAGCATCTGCTGTGGAGCGACCTTTCGTAAAACCAAACTGTTTCTTATGAAGTAGATTGTGTGCATTAAAATGCAATAACATTTGCCCGAGTATAATTTTTTCAAAAATTTTACTAAATGTTGGGAGTACCGAAATAGGTCTAAAATTATTAGGGTCTAGGGTACTACCTGATTTAAAAATAGGGATAACTTTACTGTGTTTCATTAGATCAGGGAACACACCATGTTTTATACAGCCATTAAATATAGTAGCTAGGTAAGGTGCAACAACATCTATTACCGAGCTAATAACTTTTACAGATATACCCCATAGATCAGCTGTTTTCTTGACGTCCAGGCTTCTGAAAGCTACCATTATATCTTTGGGGTTTACTTGTTTAAATTTAAATATAACATTACATTCTTTGACGTTTTTCTTTAACAAAAGTTCGGCAATGTCGGGAGACGAATTTAGTGATTGCGTTGTTGAAAGTGGAATGTCAGTGAAAAATTTTTCAAACTCAGATGCAACTTCTCGGTCTGAGGTAATAAAATTATCATTAATATTTAACTTAAAATCGAAGCTGCGATCTGCGACTTTTCCACTTTCACAGGCAATTATGTTCCATGTCATTTTGATTTTATCATTAGCATTTTTTATTTTATCTTTAATATATAATGATTTTGCCATGGAACATACTCTTCTAAACAATTTTGAGTAGGCACTTACAAAAGAAGCAAACGATACATTATGATTATAGGCTCTTTCACTGTACAATTCGTATAGCCTTTGCCTGCTCTTGTATATGCCAGGAGTTGCCCATTCACCGAATGTCAAGAGACCCCCTGAATTGACTGTTTTAGGAGCAAATATTGTAGAAAACTCAGTTTTTACTAATTTAAATAAGGAGTTATATAAGAAGTTGGGGTCATTAGTGTAGGATAAATAGGGAAGTTTTGCCACAATATTACCTCTGAACTTCTCCATACGTGTAGTACTTATAGGTATAAAAGACTTTTTTAAATTATTTTTGTTGGCATTTAAAGAAAAAGAAAAAGAAGCAAACTGGCCACAATGGTCTGAGCTTAACTTATTAATAATAGCTTTAGAATTTGGTTTACAGTTTGTAAATATGTTATCTATACATGTAGCACTGGTAGCAGTGATCCTAGTTGGTTCAGTAAATAAGTTATGTAGGTTATATGATAGAAGCATAGATTTAAATCTGAGACTTGTATTACAATTATCTAATAAATTAATATTAAAATCCCCACATATAATAATACCCTTTTTAGAAATATTTAATTTTAACAAAACTTCTTCCAATACTTTCTCAAAGTACTCATATAACCCACTAGGAGGTCTGTATACGCATACAACAATGAAGTGCTCAAGCTCTACGCAGGCTAGTTCAATAGTTTGCTCAACAGAGAGGCTCACAATGTCTTTACGTTCTTTATACTTAAAAAGTTTATTTATAATTATTAAAGAGCCACCGCGTATAGCTTTTTCTCTGTTGAACATACTAGCTACCTGGTGACCGCTGAAGTTAAATATGGACTGGGAAATGCAAAGCCAGTGTTCTGTTAAACATAAAATATGAATATTTTCGCCATTCATAAATAACTCCAGTTCAAGATCCTTGCCTAACATACCCTGTATATTTTGGTGCACCAGGTTTACACTATTTAATTTTTTACAAATGTGGGCATTTTTCACTAAATTATTATGACATTTATATGATTTGGTGTCATTACTTTTTAATATGCTAGAGGTATCCTCTGTTGTCTTAATAATTAATTTAAATTCTTATTTGGAACGGATTCCACATCACAAGATGTCATAATACAATTTTGCTCAATAGGAGCAGATGTCAAAGCAACCAGATTATTGGCTATGTCAGTTTGTATATAATAAGATAGCACAGATGCTATCTGTCGTTTAAAATAATATGGTAGGCTCAGCCTACTATATGTCAACATATAATTATTATTTTTCCATAAATTATTTATGTCAATAACATCAATTTTGTTACTTTTTTTAATATTTAAATTTAAGTACTTACAAGTACTTAATGTGTGCATTAAATTATTTATGTCATATCTTAACCTATTTTCCTGTGGCAATTTAGCTAAATAAGGTAGTGTAAACAATAAAATTTTATTTATATTTAATTGTTCCAATTTATTTAAAATATTTTCCATTGAATGTTTGTTTACAGTATCCCTTCTCCCAATTAATAAAATAATAGTTGTGTTAGGACAGTGAGTCTCACTCAAAATGCTATTAACTATATTATTATAAGTGGCTCCGGGCATGCAATGATTGATTACTCTCTGTCCCACACAAAAATCATTCAATAATACACCCATACCTTTTCCTAGCTCATCACTGTAAATTTTTAAATATTTTGTTTCCTTAGGAATAGGTATGGACTGTACAGGTTTTTGTACATTATAATATTTGAGGTCAGTGAGAGTCACCGCAGGCTGAGAAAGGGATTCACTAGTTAAGCTAGTATCTATCTTCCCTGTTGGACCTGAGGCTGAAAGATGGCATTCACAATTATGATTTTTAATAAATGAATCAAAACGTTCAAGATTATTATTACTAAGTTTTACCAGGTCGTCCATGGCAGATATGTGTTCAGCAATTTCTTTCTGAGCAGTATTGTATTTAGAAGTTAATGTTTCCAAACTTTGTTTTAAATTTACAATCTCAGACTGCAGCGAGCTAACATCAGTCTCATAGTCATTTTTTAAAATATTAATTTCTTGACAGTATGATATCATTTTTGTTTTGAGTGCTATTTTCTCTCTACAAATGTTGTTATACTTTTTATATATATTTTTTGTTTTTATGAGTTGGTGATACTTTTTTATTTGTTTATTAATTTTAATATATTTTTTTAATTTATTTTTACTCGGCATAGATATGGTAGTGCTCGAGTCATCACTGGTCAAATCTATCACACTAATATTATTTTTCAAGTTTGAGACAGAGGATACTAAGTTTGGTGCATTCTCAACCAATTCATTGTATAGACATTGGGTTTGAGAGGCTGTTAGACTATAGTTAACATTTTTAAGATTATCAATTTGTTTATTTGCCTCATGCAGTTGGTGTTTCAAATCACTGTTGAGTTTGAGGGCTTCCTCATACTCATCTCTGCACTGGTCAAACCCATTGACTATTTTGAGAAGATTTTCATTTTCATACATTATATTAGTGTATTCAGTATGCATTTTTGACATTTCATTTTTCAAATCAGTATTTTTTTTGAAAATCTTCTCTAATTCCTTCTCATTGTCATCCCTTTCCTTAAGCAATTGTTCACACTGAATCCTGTATGTCTTTAGCTCCTGGAGCGTCAGCTGGAGTTGCTCCTCCGCCTGGCGCGCCTTGGATCCACGGGTCATCATGTTTATTTATTAAAAAAATTGAACAAATATAATATTGACAATTTCTAACGTGTGTACAGGAGGTGTGAACAATGTAATATAACTATATTAATTTACTTAACAATTTATGATAATAGTAAGGAAAGAAATTACAACGACAAAGATTCAATTTAAAACTTGAGTTCGTTACCTGTACGATGACAGCCGACGAACACAACTTAATTTTATGGATAATCCTTTTAGGAACGTATATCACAATAACTTTGATACTTTAAAATAAAGTAGCACTTATTTAAACTAAGCTTAACTAGCTATAATATATACAAAATTTATTAAAAATAAATTAATTAATTGGGAGAATTATATTATGACATGTAAGCTACAGTGTTGCCACACGAATCTCACATCATCATCATCATCATCATCAGCTCTTATTAACGTCCCACTGCTGGGCACGTGCCTCCCTCAGTACGAGGGCATCAGGCCACCGCGCTGGCCTAGTGCGAGTTCGCGGACTTTACATGTCTTTCGAAAACTTGTTAGGTTTTCTCAGACATGCAGGTTTCCTCAAGTCAAGTGTCAAGTCGTGGAAATATACGAAAATACATAAATAGTATGCAATGTCAACCTATATTACAAACATTTTTACTATTTCACTATTATCTATAACTATTGGCTTCTCAACTTATCTATACATTAATAATTGTACCGAAATACAATATAAACATAAATAAGTGACACTGTAATAACCAAATTCTAAAATATGTAACATTTAAGTTTCTTTCTATAAAAATGCTGTTTGCCAAACTATTAAAAAGAATTAAAAGTTATATAAACAATAACTTCTATGCGAAATCTATATAAAAAACGAACCTATAAGATATGCATACAATTGATACCTATCGAAATTATTACTATCAAACATGATTTAAAAATAATGTATAAAAAACTATTGAAAGCGGTTCTACATTATTAGACTATTATTCTATAAACTATAATATCTTCATTCAAATTACAACATGCATTTCACTATTTACTATTTTAACTTAAAAATAATGTGAAAGTCAAGATACCAAATAATTCTATACCATAATCTAAAACTATAGACGCGCACGTAGATTCGTGAGCGCGTTCATTAGTCATCGGCGCTCAGTATTCACTAATAATGTCTAGACGCGCACGTAGTCCCGACTGTGAGTCAATCTTCACACAGCGCGTTCGACAACCGTCGGCACTCGTCGACTTCTTCGTGAGAAAGCTATCGGTAGTCGGGACTCGTCGGTATCCTTCGCGAAACGATCTATTAAAGCGCGCACGTAGATACTTGTGTTCGCTAATTGTCGGCACTGTCGAAAATCTTCGATATTCGTAGTCAAAAATCTACAGACGCGCACGTAGATACTACTGTGGATCTACATGAACGAATCGCGTTCGATAGCTGTCGGCCCTCTTAGGTAGCCGATGGTATTGGTCGCGAACAGCACTCGAATTTTAACTCTTGATTTCAATTAATTTTATCTGTATCACATAACAACATACACTAAACAATCGAAGCAAGTCTTTTTCGGGGTAAGAGTAGGCGAAGGGACTGGGCATTGGCCTTCCTCTACCAATCAGTTCCTCAAATCAAATCAAAATATTCTTTATTCAAATAGACTTTTACAAGCTCTTTTGAATCGTCATTTTTACATTATCAAAATTAAAAGTCAGTCTGTAAGTCTGTGAGTAAACTACCACCGGCTCGGAAAGCTGTTCTGCTGAGAAGAACCGGCGAGAAACTCAACAGTTGCTCTTTTCAAAAAAATATTTGGTAACAATATTGTATTACAATTTATCTATTTATCCTACGTGAGACACAACCAGTGACTAATCCCACACATTTACATCTACTTGGTATTCCGCTATAGTGTAATAAGCCTTATTCAATAACGTATTTTTAATTTTTGATTTAAATTGACTCATTTTTTTTTTCACAAAATTATAAATGGCTTACAGAAATAAAAATTAAACAAAAACAATCAGAAAAAACTTGTCTATTACACAATTTAGTACAATTGTCTGCCTAAATACAAAATTAATCTTCTGAAACAAAAAAACTTTTTAATTCTTATTCCTACCCATGAACATCTTCCCAGACCCTACTAGGCTTGTTTCGATTTCCTCTCCTGGTGTATTGACATCCAAAGTTTCTATAGACCTTCACACAGCAGTCCCCATTTTTACTCTTCCTCCTTCTTTTTTCAACTGTTGGTGTATTTCTTCTAGAGTAGCAGTGAGACCATTACAATTTGTTGAGGGTTCTTTCCGCCTGATCCCACCACTCTTCTTTTTTCAATGTGTTCGAAGAAATCATCACCAAATGTTTGAATTCTTGGGCCACTGAAGCAAGGAAGACAACTAACTTGATTATATACTCCTGATAGCATTCCTGTTTGATTGGCACAGGACATCTTTGCATACATTGTTTGTATAGGAAGCCTCAGTACTACTGCTTTTCCTGAAGTCATTCCTCTAAAAGCATTTCCCATCTCCTCTCTAGTATACCAGTTCCCTGTCTTAGTAATCTGAGACAAGACTCTTTATATGTACCAAAAATGCTATGGTACACTATTTGAGAAGCTACCTCTTCCGTCATTTGACCTTGCATAACCCATGTTCTCTTCATACACATTTTGTATAACATCCAGCCTCCAGAGCCAGTAGTATTGAAGAACTTAAGGAATTCTGTCTTATCTTCCTCTTTCTTTAGGCCCTCAAGCATTACCGCTAAGAAATTTATAGGAAAACACATTCTTGTTGCTTGTCTCGAAGTTGTTATCAGCAGTATCTCTGCTATGAGACTTATCATAGTTGACAACTCATAGGACATTTTCACATTCTTGGTAATTTCTATTATATCATCAATAGATGGGATGTGTGACATGGCCCTTTTCACTGCAGCAGAAAACTTGTTTCTATAAATTCCTTCTGTCCTGATCATGCACAAGAGAGCTGTCATTGGGCCTAAACTCTGCACAATCGATGATCTTCTTTCCGGTGGAAAACTGCTCCCTTCCAACAAGATGTGATGAGCTCCTGTTAATCCATATTTAGAGACCTGAAAAGAAGTGTGTGTGCCATCTTTCTTCGTGATTGGCATAGTTCCGTGTCCTAGGCGCAGCTCATCCATACGCAATTTGAATGCAGCAAACATGTCCAAGTATGGTCCCATTGTCCCGTACCAATTCTCTTCATCATCCATAGAATAGTTCTTATATTCCAGTCTCTCCTTCTTGGTTTCATTCAGCCAAATGTTATCTATCTCAGACCTCGGGATAGAATAGTCGTAACCCATGAAATGTATGTTGTAGTCAGTTGCTCCGGCCTTTTGTTGCATATTAGTGCCAGTTCCTCTTATCTTCTGTCTATTGATGTTGTGTGCAGTAAATATGATACTTGTTATTTGGGAGGCCAAAATAACTTCTGATTTCAATTCAGCGACCTTGCTTCTCCTGATTCCTGCGTCTTCGCCTTTCTTAGGAGGGTGCATTAGTCCGGCCAACACTTCTATGATTTTTGTATACGCTGCTGCTAAAGTTTTTAAACATCTCACTGTTTTATCTGCGTCCAAAACTATTCTAGGTCTTTTGGGGTCTTGTATTTCTTGTTTTGTATCCGGGTCTATGATAGTGTCATTCCTCTTTCTCTTCATAGATGATGGACCTGCTCCAGTATCTATTTCCATGGACATGTTGTAGATTTTTTTCTTTGGCAATATAATATTTAAATAATATAAGGATCTGTTGATACTCAAAACCAAGTAGTAGGTACGCGAAGCAGTAGATAGCCATTGATACCTCCTGTATACATTGTATTGTACATACGCAGAGCTCCGTGGTCATCTTACATTCCCCGTAAGGGGAGTGGGGAAACGGCATCGGGGCATAGCCCCCTGACCGTGGGATCTTCTGCTGGCCACGAATATGGGCGCCTCGCTAGGAGGGTCCTATCTGGGACCCTTGAGGCTTCTATCGAGTAGATAGCCGCCCGGGCGATCAGCCCAGCCGTGTGAGACCCTTTTTAGGGCGGCCCAGCCAGGCGATCAGCGACCACCGATCGGCGGCTACTCTGGAGTCTCAGGTGAATCTGCCGAATTTCTTGCAGAGCTCCTGATGCTGTAGTTTCATTTTATATCATCTCTCGTTAAAGAGACGGTTGACACCGATGAAATATGTCTTCGTGCCTTCGAATCTTGGCAATGGCAACCACTGCACCACTTGGTAATGGTACCAAATACTATCGCCAAGACGGGGCTTCACTTTTTTAGATCCCCAAAAGAGCGTTAAAAACTAATACAGTATGACACTTTCACAAACTATTAGGACTTAGGTACATCGATTCATTAAAATCAGTCCTTTTCTCATGTGCGTGCTCCCACTACAACACTTTAAAGTCAACTAATTTACTAAAGTAATAGAAAAATATTTAAAATATAAGCCGCCTTTGTCAAAGAAATGCCGACATTGGGATCTCAGTGTAAGCGTAGTTGCGACGGTAATTTTATTGCTTTATTTAATATTAATATTGGTATTTTTAGGCCTATTATTATTATGAAAAAAAAATTTCTAGTAATAATAATTCAAATAAATATTTTATACATGTTTTCCTATAGGAAATGTTTTTAGAAGAATAAATTAATTCAATTACTTATTCCGAATTCGCTATAATCCCCGCTATCGCCTATGACCTCACCCTACCTTACAAGTTACAACTCTGTCGGTACACATTCAAAGGGCGGCGATGCTTACACGTGTCTTTAAATTTCTTTGAGTTTTGCCGATTTGACAAAATGGCGCGACTGTCAAGGATTTTTGTGTCAAAGACTATAAATACACAGAAAAACCTACTTTTAATTAGTATTTATTAATATTGAAAATGATAATTTATAGTATGGAAATAGTAAAAGCATTTCCTGTTTTTATTTTTTATTTTTTAAATATCTGGTGATAAATTGATATCAATATTTTTTTATAACCATCTTAAAAGTGTAACTACAATAGCCAGTAAAAATAAAATTTAACCTCGCACTAAATTTCCGATCGAATTTTTGTTTTTTATTAGACTTAGGGTCACTTACTGGGCATAAAAAACCCTAAATGCTGACCGATTCAGGTGGAGCTTCAAGAAAAGAAGTTTTTGGGCGATATCTCAGAAACTATACATTTTAGAGCAAAAGTTACTCATACCATTATTGTAGAGAATAAAATTTGGCATCTTTTATTTCTTGTAAACTTTTTTGTAAAACTTACCGTTTACGATTTAAGGTTTTTTTTTCTCACTCACTCACTCACCTGATGGGAAGTTATCACGTCCGCCCATGGACATCTGCAAGCCAGGCTTGCAGATGCGTTGTCGGCCTTTCAGGAAAGGGAGGGATGGAGGAGGGAGGGAAGTGGGAGGGAGGGGGAACGAAGGCAGAGGATGAAGAGAAGAGGGAGGGGGGAAGGAGAGTGGGCCTCCCGGACTCTCACTCACCAGACGAAACGCGAAAGCATAGCTGCCACTTCACGCCGGTCTTCTGTGAGAGAGTGGTATTAATGAACTATACGGGGCGTGCCATGGGCTGCAATGGGCCATTCGGTTGCTACCCGAAGGTAACAAGCATGGCACTAACACTTAAAAAATTTTTAAGTTTTTAATGAACCGGTTTTTCTGTCTCGGTCGACAACTCTCACCGACACTGATCAATCAATAAAATGCGTTTTCAATGAACCGTATTATGCACATAGTATGTGATTATTTTCATGTACTTCATAAATAAAATTCACAAGATATTTTACTCAATTCTAAGACATAATATGCTATGTCACTTCTGCGAATTCTTATTGATTATTCTATGCAAACGTCGCTAGGGTAGTACCTACGGCTGCTCGGGCCTCGGGGACAGTGCGATGTTGCCGTCTTTAGCTGGGGTCAAGAAACTCTGGCCTAGTGGTGTTTATTTTTATGACCATTTTTATTGTAATTATTTTACTTAGATTATATACATGTATATAATCAAAGTTATTATGTATGAAAAATTAACTTTTTTATGTGAAGTTATATTTTCAAATTGTTAATTTTTATCGACTTATATCATCTCACCCTACATACAGTTTGAAGGAACGTTGATCAAGCGTCGCCAACCTGTATAAGAAGATAAGTTTTTTTTGTTTAAGAAACGCACAAAGACCCTTAGATTATAATCTCTAAGCAAATACCTTTGATGAGGTAATTAGAAATACCTACTAGCGGTCGGCCTGTGGTCGACATTCGACCATAATTATTAACTAATATAGGTAGTACCTATTAATGAGAGATGTATGTGCAGATGATAGAGCAACAAATGATCACACCACATTCAATGTTCACTATACAGTTTATTTAGCGAAACGAGTTACAGTCAGAAGGCACGGAAGAAATTCACAGAAGACACAGGTAGGCACTAGCAGTTAGGTATAGACACAGATTATAAGAGCGAAGTATGAAAGTTGAAGTACTAAAGTAAAAGCAAAATGATTTCGATAGCGTGGAGCTGATACAGAGCGACATGCGTTCAAAGCTAGTAGCGGTTGCGTACTGTGGCGGGAGGCGGTCGGCCGGCCAGCGCAAGCACATGATGGCGTCGCCTATTATTCTCGAACCGGTTGAGGATTCTTATAACATTTACAGAGTGCGCAACGACGCGGGCACGACCGCCTTCCGATATGCAGTTTTATTATATTAAGTTTTACAATTTAAAGTGTTTTAGTTATTTTAGATTTAGTTTTATAACATGATATTTAGAATATAATACTAGTATATTTATATGAATATTTATATGCATATTTATATGTATAATTATGTGTATATTTATATGTATATTTATATGTATATTTATATGTATATTAATTTATGTAGTTTATTTTGTATGTAATTTAGATGTAATTAAAAACTAATGTTTTATTGTAATTAGGTTGCTACAGTTCTCCCCCCCAGAGACCATCCTAGGATGGGCGATAGTAGTCGGGGAATTGTACCTTCCTTCCAGATCTTGTTCTCGTACAGGTAAGTTTAACACTCTCTTCTTTTTCAGGTACTGCTGTTTCCGATCTTTTAGGTAAATCAACATCAGAGGTAAGTTGATAAGCAGGTTTCAGGCGTTCGATTGTAATCGCCTGCTCTTTGCCTTTTATAAATAATTTGTATATCTTGTCTCCTCTTTTTAAAACCTTATATGGGCCTGAATACGCCGGTTGTAATGGCCCCTTTAGGCTGTCATCTCTAACGTAAACATGCGTTGCCGAATGTAAGTCCTTTAAGACGAATGTGCTTCGGTTGCTGTGTCGAGATGCAGGTTGGGGACGAAGAGAACTCATCGCAGACCGCAAGCGCGCTGTAAAGTCAGTCATGTCTGTAGTGTGCTGACATATGCTGGGCTGCAGAAATTCTCCAGGCAATCTGAGCGTCTCACCATATAGGAGCTCGGCGGGTGAGGCTTGAATGTCAGGTTTGAAGGCTGTTCTCATACCAAGTAGCACCAGTGGTAAAGTCTCAGTCCAATTCTGACCTCCGTGACATTTTATTGCCGTTTTCAGTTGCCTGTGCATCCTCTCGACCATGCCGTTACTTGCAGGATGGTATGCGGTAGTTCTGTTCCGATTGAATCCAGTGAGTTCTGCCAGTTGTTTCATCAGCGCTGATTCAAACTGCTTTCCACGGTCTGTCACCACCTCTGTTGGGATTCCATATCGGGCAATCCAGTTGCTGACAAAGGCTTTAGCAACAGTCTCGGCGGTAATATCGATTATGGGTATTGCTTCAGGCCATCTAGTATACCGATCGACTGCGGTGAGGCAATATTTAAAACCATCGGATGGAGGAAGAGGGCCCACCAAATCAATGTGAATGTGCTGGAACCTTGCGCGAGGAAGTTTGAAAGTTCCCAAGGACGGTGTGACGTGCCGTGTCACTTTGGTGAGCTGACAGGCGTGACATGATTTCGCCCACTCACGGCAGTCTCGATTTATGCCTGGCCAAACGTAGCGGTCTGTAACCAATTTCACCGTAGCTTTAACTCCTGGGTGACTGAGCGAGTGTAGGCTACTAAAAACTTGCTTTCTCTGCTCAGTTGGTACATACGGGCGAGGTGTCTGCGTAGAATTGTCGCAGAATAACTCCGTCCGCGTTCCAGGTATGGCGATCTTGACCAGTTTAAGTGATGAAGTGTCGTCTTCTAACAACTGTCTTAGCTCACTGTCGTTAGTCTGTGACTGGGCTAAGTTTTCCAGGTCGACGGGTTGCACCAGTTCCTCTATTCTTGAGAGGGCATCTGCCACAACATTTTTCTTGCCGGATATGTGTTGTAGATCTGTTGTAAATTGGGATATGAAATCCAAGTGGCGAAATTGGCGTGGCGAGCATTTGTCCTTTCGCTGGTGGAAGGCGAAGCAGATCGGTTTGTGATCTGTAAAAACCGTGAAATGGCGTGCCTCGAGGAAGTGACGAAAGTGCTTTATCGCTTCATATATAGCCAGCAGCTCACGGTCGTATGGCGAATACTTACGCTGAGCAGGATTAAGCTTGCGACTGAAAAATGCTAGTGGCTGCCACTCTTCGTCAACACGTTGCTGAAGGACACCACCAATTGTAGTATCGGAAGCATCAGTAACCAGCGCCAGCCTCGCGTTCATGTCTGGATGTGCCAGCAATGTAGCGTCGCATAAACTTTGCTTGCAGTCTTCAAAGGCCTTCAGCGTATCACCAGTTAGTGTCACAGGATGAGATCCTTTTACTGTGCCAGTGAGCAAATCGTGAAGCAAAGCTTGTGATTTCACCGCGTCTTTGAGGAAACGACGGTAAAAGTTGATCATTCCCAGAAAGCGTCTAAGTTCCCTGACATTCTTCGGGATGGGAAACTGCTTGATAGCTTCTACCTTGCTTTCCATAGGTTTGATGCCAGCCGCCGACACCACGCATCCCAGAAAGGTAACCTCTTTAGCGCCGAAAACACATTTTGAAGGGTTGATCACCATTCCAAATTCCTTCAGCCGTGTGAATAATTGCTTCAGGTGCTGGTGATGGCTTTCCAGGTCTCGCGAGAATATCAGGAAGTCATCCAGGTAGCAGTAACAAAATTCCAGGTCTCTTGTCATCTCGTCAACGAATCTCTGAAATGTCTGTCCCGCGTTTCGGAGACCGAAAGTCATATAAGGGAACTCGTACATTCCAAACGGAGTTGTAATGGCTGTTTTCGGTATGTCCTCAGGGTTGACGGGGATCTGGTTGTAGGCCTTGACGAGGTCGATTTTTGAGAAGACCTTACAGCCTGAGATATTCTGGGTGAAATCCTGAATGTGCCGAATGGGGTATCTATCCGGTATTGTGCGGTCGTTTAAGGCACGGTAATCGCCGCATGGTCGCCAGCCGTCATCCTTCTTTGGAACCAGGTGCAGGGGTGACGACCATGGGCTCTCGGATGGTCTAGCAGTGCCAGCCTTCAGCATCTCATTAAACTCGTGCTTAGCAATTTTAAGCTTCTCTGGAGCTAGTCGTCTGGGCGTACAGTGGACGGGTGGCCCAGGCGTAGTACGAATATAGTGTACTGTGTTGTGGCCAATAACGCGATGAGTACCAGGTGGTCGAGTGATCTCTGGGAAGACCCTAAGGAGTTCAATGTACATCGACTCACCGACGAGAGTTTTGACGGAAGATATGGCGTCCGTCGAAGGTGCTGGCGCTGCAGATGTCGACAACGAAGTGTGATTGTCGATGAGGCGCCGATTCTGACAGTCGACGATCAAGCCGTAATGTGACAAGAAGTCAGCACCGATGATGGCCTTGCTCACGTCAGCCACGACGAAATGCCATAAGAAGACGCGGCGGAGACCAAGGTCGAGTTCAAGTTGTGTGGACCCATAGGTAGGGATCGATGATCCATTAGCCGCGAAGAGTTCATACGAAGATTTTGGTCGTCTGGTTTTCGAAGCCGTGCGAGGGAAGACACAGAGGTCGCTACCAGTGTCGACCAGGAACTGCATCTTCGTTTTTCGGTCCGATACAAATAGGCGACCTGAAGAACTGGGGCAATCGTTTGTCGCCATTAACGACCGCCGTTGGCTTTTCCCTGCTGGTAATCGCACGGCTTGACACAGGTGCGCGCGTTGTCACCATACTTATTATGGTAGAAGCAGTTTGGGTACTTGCGGTAACTTGACTGTGAGCGTGTACGACTTTTGTTACGCTGGCCGCCTCCTTCTTCTTGTCGTCTTGAGCGCGACCTTCTTGAGCCGTTCGTGGAGAGGAATTTTACTTGTCGGCTAAGTTCTGCGACCTCCTTGGTGAGTTTTTCCAGCAGTGATACCGGAGCAGCGTCCGCACATGCAACCTGGGGAGTTGAGGGCACCAGGTCGTGCACTTTGTCGGCGAGGTCTGCGAGCGCTTCCAATGTAGACTCGGGCTGCGATGCGATAACTGTCTGCAGGCTAGTTGGCAGACGACTGGTCCATATGGTTCGGATGAAATCGTCCGGAATATTCTTGCCAGCTAAGTGACGCAGGTGACGTAGAAATTGAGACGGTCGTCTGTCTCCAAGCTCTTCATGCATTAGGAGTTGAGTGACTTCTTTTTCCCTAGATGCTGATAGTCGCTTAATAAGCTCGGTCTTTAGCGTTTCATACTTCCTTGTGGCCGGTGGATTAACGAGAATATCTTTGACTTCAGCTGCGTATCGATGTTCCAATTGGCCGCTGACGTAATAATATTTCGTTTCATCGTCCTTAATCTTCGATAGGGCGAAGCTACCTTCGACCTGAGCAAACCACACGGCGGGCTCTTCGGGCCAAAACGGGGGAATACGGACTCCGACACGACAAATGTCGTGAGGTGTAAATGTCTTTCCGCCATCTTCGACTTTGTGACTCGACGTTGTTTGTTCGGTCATTATTAAATATTATGAGCCGTACCTTTCTTCCAGATATTCCAGGTGTTGATAACGGGGTCACCAATATGAGGGTGATGAGAGATGTATGTGCAGATGATAGAGCAACAAATGATCACACCACATTCAATGTTCACTATACAGTTTATTTAGCGAAACGAGTTACAGTCAGAAGGCACGGAAGAAATTCACAGAAGACACAGGTAGGCACTAGCAGTTAGGTATAGACACAGATTATAAGAGCGAAGTATGAAAGTTGAAGTACTAAAGTAAAAGCAAAATGATTTCGATAGCGTGGAGCTGATACAGAGCGACATGCGTTCAAAGCTAGTAGCGGTTGCGTACTGTGGCGGGAGGCGGTCGGCCGGCCAGCGCAAGCACATGATGGCGTCGCCTATTATTCTCGAACCGGTTGAGGATTCTTATAACATTTACAGAGTGCGCAACGACGCGGGCACGACCGCCTTCCGATATGCAGTTTTATTATATTAAGTTTTACAATTTAAAGTGTTTTAGTTATTTTAGATTTAGTTTTATAACATGATATTTAGAATATAATACTAGTATATTTATATGAATATTTATATGCATATTTATATGTATAATTATGTGTATATTTATATGTATATTTATATGTATATTTATATGTATATTAATTTATGTAGTTTATTTTGTATGTAATTTAGATGTAATTAAAAACTAATGTTTTATTGTAATTAGGTTGCTACACTATAATATTGCAATAAATGAATTAATTATGATTATAAAATATTTGACATTCAGTAACACTATAAACAAATTATATTATATAAAGTAAAAGGTTTACAAAATAAATTTATAATATAAAACAATTATAATTACATTTTAATTTGAATTTCCACTAAACTTCAAAATTCAAAATGCAAAAAAATTATCATTGTTGTTGTTAGGGGCGCCATCTTTTAACATACGATATTAATTAGTTATTAAAAGGAAGCTGGAAGATAACATAGTACAAATTAATTCCGCCAAAATAACACTTTATTTTTCTCTTGTTTTCTGAAGTTAGAAAATTAAATTAATCGATACATTAACGCGATCTATTTTCATTTTATTGCACTAATTACACTTTTGTTCGACTTGCAACCCCATGATGATGGTAATCTTTAATTTTTAATTTAATAAGTCAGGCACACTCACACACCGCCAAAGGTTTGTGTTTAATTACTTACTTACTTGTACTTACTTACGATTGAAACTAAATTAGGTATAACATACGTTATCTCACGGGGCAACAATTCAAATACCTTTTATTGAAGCATGTTTTTTATTCCTACGGGCAACCACAATAACTGGTTCTATGGAACGATAAGGATAAAGAACGATAACGATAAAACTCTTGTTAAAACTTAAAACTTGAGACTTGAGAAATATATTAAAACTATATTTTAGAAAATTATCTTCTTCTATCTATCTTCGTCTTTGGTCTTGTCAAGGCTTACAGAAAAGTTTGCAATAGACAATAGTAATAAAATCAATGGCTATTTCAAAAAATCAGGCGCTAAATTAAATTTGCATGTTTTTTTATATAAAAATAGAAAAAAGCTATAAAATTGTATATTTGTCTTCACGAATGGCCAGCACTAATTAGGCACTAAATTAATACTAGTTTGATTTGATGCTGTGCTATGCGGTTAGCGTTGTAAGAGGCAGACACTGCTAGCTTAATATAAAGCTGGCAGCTTCCTAATTTTTGATCAATCTACTGCAGCGTAAAATTTACTTTTTGCAGCATTAATTAGCACTAAATGAGCACTTACTTACTGCAAGTGTGTTATGTGATTCTGCCCACTTGACCTTGCTAGCTTAACATTAGTAGCAACATATAAATTTTTGATGTTGAGCATTTTAAAAACATTTTACTATATTGTATATTATTTCTTCGCCTAGAAAATGTAAGAAACAATTAGCATTAACACTTTTTGATAGAATTCCTGCTCTAAAATCATTACATTTACATGAAATATTAGCATACTAGAATTTACAAATATAAACACTCATGATTGGAGTACAAACGAGTCGTCTAACTTCAAATCCCTCTAAAATGATTCACTAAAAATTTTGAGAAATTAAAAAAAAATGTTTGTAACACAAATTATTCATTTTTACTAATCAATTCACATTTATTTCAATGGCAACAAAAGATACCAATGTAACAAAATGAAAAATTGCGACCAATACTACCAAAACATTAAGTAAAAACAGGTTTTTAATTTTAATATGGCGGATTTTGAAACTTACATATTGTTATAGAGGTATTTGTAACTGTCCGTTTTTAAAATGGCGTGATATGAAACTAACGTTATTCCGTGGTGTGGGTCAGTGTCATGCAACAAAAAAGTGGACAGTAAATAAATAAAAATGCAGAGTACAGCAATGTTTAATATATTAAGAAAAATCGTAGTAAGTTAAATCATACAATTAGGTTGACATCATCGAATCCGTCTTCACAAAGGTCACCTGGTAACTCCGCTGTATCCTCTTCAAGATCTAGCTCATGAGACCTTCTATCTTCCACAGCTTTATAAAATGCCAACGTTGCGATGTCTCTCCATTGATCTCCGTAATGTTAACGTTGATGTTGGTGACTTTTGCTTTTTTTGGAATTATCTGGTTTGCTGGAATAACAACTGGAATCAGCATATTGATATTATTTTTTTTTGTAATGGGTTTTTTCACATTTATATCAATTTTATAAGATTGCTCTCCTTGAACTAACAGATTGTTTGTTTTGGAACGTGTCAAAAAAATCTTTTGCACTTTTGAAACTGTACGTGCCAGCTAGTCGTTGGCTTAATAATTGGTGCGTAGGCTGATTTCCAATCTCGTACTGCAATCGTATCTAAAGCAGTCACTTTACAATACTGCGTTATAATTTCTTTCAATTGTTCAGGTGATGAAATCAGTTCACGTTTTTTGAAATCTTTCTCTATTTGAGCAAATATGCGGTCGGGAGGAATAAAAGAGTGCCCTACCACCGGAAAAATAATTTCTATCCTCTTGACATGACTTGATGCTTCTGTTGTTAACCATTTGCCAAGCACGGTAATCATGCCGGTGTTTTTATTTTGCCCTGAACAGCCATCTGCTACTACTCTTAATACTTTAATTTCTTCTTGGATAACCAAGTTAGTTAAAAAGTGATGGACTGCTGAAATGATTTCATTACTTCCTTTGTTGTGTGTGGTTTCATTCCAGGTATATGCAAATACGTTTTCTTTAGTCAATTTTGCCTTAGAGCTTCCAACTACTATAGTGAAGTTGTAGAAATTATATTGGCGGCTGTAATAAGCGGACTGATCCGGCACTTTTGGTAGCCCAAAATTTTTTTGACAGTCGAAACTCATTGTTAGAATATCACTCCTTTGCTCCTGCAAGATCTCATAGAATGCTTTGAACCTCAAACGGTGGACTCTTTTTTCAATTAATAATTTATTTTTCAATTCAACATTGGTTTCCTTTTTAATATTTTCATCTAACAACAGACAAGTGGAACAAACATCAGTCCTAGGCGTTCCAAAACCAATGTTATAGCAACGATTAAATATATTTCTAAAAAAATGCTGTTTTACTTCCAAGCATGGGTGGTCTTTATTATACATGCGCCAAAGCTTTTTTATGTTGAGTTCAGCTGGCAAGTACAATCTTCTTATATTCTTAGACCTGCAGTAGTGGCTTTCATTCGCTTTAAATGACTCTATAAATGTTTGTACCGCTTTTCTTTTCTCTTCAAACTTATGACTCTTTCTATCTCCACCCCTACGCTCTTTAGCCATTTCATTCTTTTCAAAAACTCTTCGCATTACTCCCTGTATACGATCTTTACTTATACATAATACATTAGTAAGCGTTTTTTGGCAAACGGGAATCATCTTGCCGTTCGTTTTTCGAATGAAATATTTCACAATGAATAATTTCGTTTGCCACCCACCCTCGCAGTTTTGGATGTCGTAATAGTACAGTGTTTTATAATAAAATTGTCTTGCAAAACCTTTGTGGAATGTTTGTAAAATGATTGGTGGAATTTCCTTATTTCTGTGCATGTTAAAATCGCGCATTGAAATGCCTTGCGATTGTGACCACATGATGCGAAAGCCGGAAGGGTATTTGGCTTGTACCTACGAGAAGCAAAACTACATTCAAATTTTCAATATTAGTAACTACGTACATAAATATATTATAATAAAACTGACTAACTTAATAGAAGTTAGTATAGTATATTTATTTCAAAAATAAAAAAAATGACTTAAAAATACCACTGAGAAGGGAAAAATAAGACTTACCGACTGGGCCTCAAGTCTGCTATTTTACATACAATTGTCATTGTGAAACAATGCAATTTTAATTCAATTACCATTGGTCCAAAATTTGGTAGTCTACTAAATTTACAATGGTCGATCAATGGTCTTGTCATTGGATTGTAATTGGATTGTAGTTGAATTGTAGTAGAACAGGAATTGGTATTGCCATTAGCTAAAAAAGCGATTACCGAAATGAGTTTCAGGCTAGTTTCGATTATATATGTTATCAATTTATGTTTTAAAGACTAACCATTATGAAAAATGATCATAAAAAGCCATCAATATAAATTTTAAATGCAATATAAATAATAAATTCTCAAAAATAAATAAGTTTCATCTGTAACTGTCAAATTGACATTAAATATCAATGTCATTTCACATTTGATAGGTCAATTTTTTATTCGTGGACGGTCGTGGTATAAATTACCTACTGTACTAGCATACATAATAATGGTGATAGTTATAGTTAATAGTTAACAGTGAGTTAGTTCAGTGGTCATTAGAACTGTCAAAATATTAACAGACTACGCAATTCATCCGATCATTGCCTTGTCATTACTTACGGGACTACCAATTATTTGCAAAGTGTCATTGAAGTGTAAGTGACACACCATCGGAAGACCATTGAATTAGTAGACTACCAAAATTGCAAAAAGTAGCAATTACGATGTCATTGATAGACAATTGTAACACCATTGCAATAGCAGACTTGAGGCCCTGATCTATTTGAAGTGGATACCAAGCTATGTATGTATGTGCTTAACGGGGGATTATGACATGGTATCGACTTCAAATAGAGCAGTCGGTCTTGTTTTTCCCTTTTTAATGGTTGTTAGTCAGTTTTTTAATTTTTTTTTTCGCCATTTTTAGTGTAATATGGATGGCGCTGGTTGGTGTTTCACCCTGAGAGTTTATCGACATAGGTCTTTAAGAAGCGCGTAAGCGCGATCTACTTCTCCACCCACGCGGGTGAAACCGTGGGGTAATACTAATGTATTATATATAAAAAACTAGTGTATTATATACTTAAACTTTCTCTGTACAATATTATTTCAATGACGAAAACCGCATTCAAATCGGATCAGTAGTTTTTTTAAAAAGCCGCGAACAAACATACATACATACAGGTCGAATACAGAACCTCCGTTTTGGAAGTTGGTTAAAAATGCATCAAAACGTTTATCGAATTCATATAAAATAAGCATATTGTTAAGGAATGGTGTAAATAATGTTTTATTTTCAGATAAACTATAATCACTAGTAACAAAAACAGGACGGTAGTAATAATAAAAAGAATAAATTTTCGCTAAAGTATTACATGAACTTTCGTGGTTCTTTTTTGAATAACATCTTTGGGAATGACCGTTGACAGATTAGTAGTACAAACAAACCAACCTTTTTTCACGCAGTACTTCACGTTTTCACTTTGATTTATCGACTAATTTCTTCCGTGCTTTACCAGGCTCCGATTTTTTGATAAATTGTTGTAAATCCTCCATACTTTTCGCACAAAAACATTAAAAAACCGACAGGAACAGCACATGCACTTAGCAAAATCGGCCATACTAATTTACTGTATCATGTGACCTAATGAGAGGCTGCCATTGGTTGAATTTGTTATAGAGGAATTTGAAACTCACAAAATGTTTTATAGAGTAGTTTGCAGCGAAAACGGTTAATGCAATAGGTTTAACACAAGCTTATAGCGTAGTATGAAAGGAAACAAGTTCAAGAATTTGTACTACGGCAAGAGTAGATTCAAATTTGATAATTAGTAAAAATTTGAAAAAAAGCGTTTTAGCGGGATTTGAAACTAGACGACTCAAACATCCGGGTTAACAAATGAATGTCCCCAGCGGGACTCGAGCCCGCTCTTGAGCTGGTGCAAGAAAGTAGGGTCACTACAAACTGCGCCCAACGTGTCGTCCAAATAATAAAAAGAGAAGATTCTTTATGTATAATATTGTTTTTATTATACTATACTGTATAAAAATATAAAATACGCACTGGAAATTACACACAGTGAAAAAGTAAACACAGTCTTCTCTAAATAATAATAAACAAATAGTTATTAGTATAGAAATCAAAGATAAATGTGATAAATACGTTCGAACATTAGAAAAGCAAAAACACGTAATAACAAGAAATGGTAAAGAATAAAAAATCCAACCAGTTACTATGTTAGAGGAAATTTATTAAAAAAAAAGAAAAACAATTGCGCCTTCTTTCAAATTTCAGCTGTCAACTATTTTTGAAGTTATATATCTTTTGGCGCGATGGAGAAAAATGAGAGTAAATTTTTACGATGCGTGCACACACCGACACCTGAATTCTACATCGTGAAGTTAGTTCTAGGTGGCATGAAAATCGATAACTATGTTCAAGTTGTACAAGGTCACTACATAAGTTTTGTCGTACTATTTTTTTTTTTTTTTTCAAAATAATTGCCATTAGCACTAATGCTCACTCATACGCTCGCTTTTTGATTTGATAATAAATAATCATGTTTTGTCATGTGTACCGAGGCTCCTGAGTCAATATACCATTCATCACTGCTGTTATTGGAGGCAATAAAAGCAGCAGCATAACTTTTCCTTTTCTCTTTAATTTGCACTCAGTGCTTATATGACCATATTTGTTACAACTGTAACACCGAGGCCCCTTTTGAAATGACTTTTTACTTCATCTCTTTTTATTAACGTTGTGATTGATTGCAAATGCTGAAGTTTGACTCTCATTCATTTTAACATCTTGCAGGATTTTTGACTTTATTGAATCTGCAAATATTTTGATTCCTGAACTTTCTATTGCAATAATCATAGGTTGATAAGACTCTGGTAGACCGGAGAGTAGGAGGGTTCCCAACTATTCATCGTCTACTTTAAACCCAATGTTTCTTAATTTATGTGACTTCGTCATAATCTTACTGACATATTCCTCTACGTTTTGACAACCGGTGAGTGAGTGGTGTGTACACAGTTTCCGGAGCAATCCAACTCGGCGTGTAAGTCCTGAGTCATCAAATGCTTTAGCTAGGTTATCCCATACTTCCTTAGCTGTATTAGCTTCTGGACATGAACGTAGTTCGTTGAGTCGACAAGCAATATTAACTTTGATTTTGCTTTAATGTCACGTTTGGAATCTACAGCACACTTAGTCTTCACGCAATCCCATAATTCTTCGTGCTGAAGATAAGATTTCACGGCGAATCTCCAGGTAGAATAATTATCTCGGCCGGTTAATTTTTCAATTAATGCTAAAGGATTACTAGAAGTCATTGTGTTTGAACTTTGAAGCAATTTCGCAGACCGCGTGCTCACAGAGATTAGGTTGTACCGGCGTGCTCCAGTTAGGTATTTTCTTTCTTGATTATACGATGTTTTTGATATTTTAATTATTACTGGGACTACTGGGCCTAACCTGTTGTAATTAAAATAAATAGCAGCGGTACTTCGGGAAAAACTTCAATAATGTTTTATAGTAATTAATGTACAATACTGTTCGACGTTCCACAGAGAAGAGAGCAATCAGTTATCAGAGGGATAACACAGTGTAATTGACAAGGTACGAAATTTACATAGATAATAAAATATAATACTTCAACAATATCTAATATCAATAATATAAATGTTGCTAGTTTACGTACATGGATTCACTTTATGGTATGACACGTGGCTAGGAGTGGTCGGTTAGTAAAATTACCTGTAAGATTTAACTGTTAAGAATTATTACTGTAATAAGATTAAATATTGATAAAAGAAAATATATATTATAGTAACGCTATGTAAAATTTACTTTATAATGTTTAATGTGCCAAAATGCAAGCATTGCAAGAATAATTTTGTTTATATTTTTTTTTTGTTAAAATTTTTTCTGTGTAAAAATTGGGGGGTGTTGTGAAGGGACACTGTAAGTGTGAATGTTGTGTGTCAGCGATTCTATACGTATATGAGCGAGACGTATGATTGGCGATGAGTAGTTACTGCGCACTAGTCATCGGGTGCACGTGTATCAGTATGGGACCGTATTAATATAAATAAAAAAATGTAAAGTACAAGAATATCTCTCACTGCACCTCTCACAGAAGGCTATACTTAGTAGTGGGATGCCACGTGGAATTTGGATACTTGAAATATCAAAGTAAGGTCAAGGTTAAGGATGGCACTTATCTTTGTCCTTGTAGTTTCTCTGGCGAGGCGCCGCCTTATGCGTCACTGTTCGTCCAGATGCTCGGAGGCTGCTTCCCGTTGCACGTGCGCCTTGTGCGCACGCCTGGTAGGATTGAAGTCACCCGTCGTCCACGTGTTCCTGCCGCTCCTATGATGAGGATGCCGCTGCGCATGTGTTCTTCTACGCATGCCCAGAGGGATTGCCACGTTGAATCGAAGATGCCTATCGCCATGTGCTTAGTTAAATTGAATTTTACTTTACTTGAATATGCTCTCAGTCAGTTACAATGGTTGGCTTTGTTGCACCTGCATGTATACTCACCCGCCACGTGCTCAGTTGATTCTTTTACCCTTGGTGGCTTCTTTTTCTTCTTGTTTTCTTGGGTTCCCATCATGGGCCACCATTTTGTATACTTTAGGGTATACTCGGGGCGCACAACTTTATAAATAAAATACTGACACAACAATTTTACGTATTTATTGTAACTGACATGGTAGGTGGGCGAGTGGACGTTACAGCAGGCAAAGCCGTAAAAGAAAGAGATTACTCTTTTTATATTTTTCGTCTTACATCCGCTTATATAGGGAAATCTAACCACAGATAATATAATAGTAAGAAAACTAGATAATAAATTACATTTAGCTACAGATAACACTTAAGACTTATAGATAATTAGTACAAAATACAGATAATATAAATTACTAAATGCTTTCTAAAGCCTCAACACTATTTTTCCATTGAATTTAAGTTTGATGTGACAACCAGGCTGCTTACATCTACTATAGGTGCGATATAACTGATTATTTTTTCCAGCAGGTTTTATTCCATCCTTAAAAATTAACACACACGTAATTTTAAATTTCTTGGGTAAAACTAAACGTAGATAACGGTTCAATAACTCCGATTCAAGTTTATTATCAATCAAAATTTTTGATGAAGCTACTACTAAAGTACCTATGAATTGGTAAATGTACCTTTTAGTTGTCAGAATATTGTTCACATCGTTAGTATTGTTTTTCAATTTAGAATCATTGTCAGGTTTGAGTACAGAGTTTTTATTTAAATCACTTTCAGAGAAGCTATCATCATCATCATCACTATTACTGAATCAACACTATCACTCGAGTAACTACTGTAACTATCACATAAATTTTGAATCAAAATCACGATAATAATTATTATAATCATTTAAATTGTCATTTTTTTAAGGTTTTGAATACCACCGTCAACAGATTGACTGTCAATTTTATTTTCACCAGACAAATTAAACTTGTATTGTAATCTTGGTCATTTTCGGAAGTAAGTGATAAAGAGCTAAATCGTCTCAGCAATTGATTTGAGTTATCGTCGTTATTATATTGATGTGTTAGACTCAACTTTTGTTTTATTTTGTTAGTAATATTGTTAACCATAAGGGCCGTATTCTAGATTTAGTACTTAGCAACATTGTTATTGATAATTTAGTTAGTTCTTCCTCTCTTAGTATTGTTGATGTTCACCACCCACCTCTGTCATTTACGGTCAAAGACTTTTACAACGAATACGTTGAGCCAAATAAAGAGCTTAAATATAATTATTATAAATCTAACTTTGACAGAATTGTAGAGAAATTGATTAATATTGATTGGGACAAAAAATTCAAAGATCTCCAAGATGTAGATTCGTTAGTTACAGTTTTTTATGAAGTGTTCCGTCAAATAATCCACGAAGAAACTCCTATGAGTAAGCCGTGCTCTTCGAATTACCCTGTTTGGTATAGCTATAAACTGAGGAGAATGCTTCGTGAAAAAAATAAATATCGGGTAAATTTTAAAAAATATAAAAACCCCATGGATGAATTAAGTTTTAATATCCTCAAAGATAGATGCAATAAATTAATTATTACTTGTTATAAAAATTACTTAGATAATCTTGAAAGATCTATAAAATCGAATACAAAACTTCTCCACTCTTTTATTAAAAACAGAAGGAAGAATTCTGGTTCGTATCCTGTACCCATGCACCTACAAAACAAAGTAGCTAATACTGGAATCGATATATGTTCTCTTTTTGCTCAGCACTTCTCATCTATCTATAACTCTAAAAAGCATGCAACAACAAACCAGAACCCAGAAACTTCGCAAACATATTCCAATGATGTCTGTAACATAATTTTATCTGAAAGTGAAGTATTCCATTCCCTAGTTAAACTAAACCCTAATAAAGGTGCAGGATCAGATGGAGTACCATCACTTCTGGCGAAAAAATGTGCTAAAGGTTTATCTTATCCCCTTTCCATCATATTTAACAAATCTCTTATTACTGGCACGTTCCCTGAATACTGGAAGAGATCACTCGTAGTTCCAATTCCAAAACCTGGCAAAACAAACCAAATAGAAAATTATCGCCCTATATCGATCCTCCCGGTTTTTGGTAAATTGTTTGAGTCCATGATATGTCCACTTCTAGTATGGCACGTAAAACAAAATATCACAAGTCATCAACATGGTTTTATGGCATCGAGATCTACTGTGTCAAACCTCTTGACATATCAAACAACTTTAAGTAAAGCTGTTGATTCTCGTATACCAGTTGACGTTATATATACAGATTTTTTTAAAGCTTTTGACATGGTGGATCACAATATTTTATTACACAAATTGTCTCAGTTTGGAATTTCGGGCTGCTTATTGAGGTGGTTCCAAACATATTTAAATAATCGTTCTGCAGTTGTAGTTGCTAATGGTTTTTCTTCCTCAGCCTTTTCTATCAAATCTGGAGTTCCTCAAGGGTCTCACTTAGGTCCAATATTATTTAACATTTTTATTAATGATATTTGCAATTGTTTTACAAATTCCGAATTTTTCCTTTTTGCAGATGATTTAAAGATTTTGAAACCTATTACAAGCCAATTAGATGTTAAACTGCTACAAGATGATTTAAACCGTTTAGTTAAGTGGTGTAACACTAATGGGATGATACTAAATACTAATAAATGTGTTTATATCCAATTCTCGAGAAATCATTTAACTACAACCAATGAATATAAAATAAATGGTTCAGTATTACAGACGGTAGAAACTGTTAAAGATCTTGGCGTATTATTTGATAGGAAGCTAAAATTTAACAAACACATTGATTCAATGACGAGTAAATGCTATAAACTACTGGGCTTTGTCCTCAGAAATTGTAAAGACTTCCGCGATCCCATTACAAAGATTATAGTTTACAAAACGCTTGTTAGGAGCTCCCTAGAATATTGCAGTATTATCTGGAATCCTCATTATGATGTGTACAAAAAGAACATTGAAAGGGTACAGAAGAGATTCCTCTGGCACCTTTGCTATAGCGAAAATTTAATTAAACAATTGCCATCATATAAAGACCGAGTAAAACACTATAAATTAGACACATTGATGATACGAAGAAGTCTGCTGGATATGACAGCTTTACACGGAATGGTTAACGCCAAAACTGACAGTCCATCTTTAGTCTCAGCTATAAAAATAAATGTCCCAACTAAAATACCTCGCAGTAAAACGTACAGTCCCTTCCATATTTGCAAATCTAAATCAAACCTAGGCCTTTATTCTCCTTTAAATAGAATATTAAATAAATACAATCATTTACACAAAACTTCTGATATCGACATATTCTCAAATAAAACTGATAAATTTAAGTCTCTGATATTAGGTTATTTGAGAGATACTTATAGGGATAGCTTATAGCTTGTCTTTGTTGTTCTGTTTACTTGTGCTTTATTGTTATTATAAGCTTTTTTATGTAAATTTTGCTTAAGTTATGTAATTTTTGTAATATTTTTGTTTATATTTGGGCATTAGTTTTTTAAATATTTAGGTACATATTGTTATATTTATTATTAAAATTAAAATTGTTGTGTATTAAATTTTGAAGCTCAGTGCAACAGTTTATGGATGTCGTGGTTGCCTTTAAATGTGATTGCAGTTAGATTTAGCTTAGTATTTTCTCTTTGTGTGTCATATTACTGTGTATCATGTTGGTGATCCTAAAATAAAATAAAATAAAAATAAAAATAGTAAAATCGTTGGTATTGTGGTGCTAAGCAAAATATAAATTTGCTCTAAATTTATCACGTTCTTTTTTCTTAATTTTTTTTAATAATAAGTGAATAACTTCTGGCGCTAAATGTTACATTAACAGGTCAAGTAGCAACAATCTAAATATCGTAATTAATAATAAATTATTATTGGCCATAAATTATTCGAAAAATACTAATTGAATAATGAAGTTCAATATCACTAAAGCATATTATGCAGTATTAAAATATACTGAAACTTTAAACGAAATTCCGGAGGGTCCAATTCGTAATTTATTAATTTGAATATTTGTAACGAACTAGGTGTCAAGAAATTTTGCGTGTGTGGGAATTTTTGTTCCAACTTCACTCTTGCCACCTAAGTTCCTCCAGAAACCTCAGAAGACTTTTGGGCTTTAGAAGTTTTCCGGAAGTGCTCTCATGGTGCCAAGATGTTGTGCCCGGTACACCGCTACACCTGGACAGTTAAGGAGTACATGTGTAGCCGTTTCTTCAGCACCCAAGCAGGCTGACAGGGGGCTGTCGGTAATGCCTATATTAAATAGATGTTTGTTATACGGCCCGTGTCCAGTCAGGGCCGCGAATATTTGTCTTAATTGGCGTCTGTTCAGTTTCATTAAACAATTGGCCATTTTTTTGTCAATTGTTGGCAGCGCCGCCTTGGACTCTCTACAGTCCTGGAGTTAAGACTATAGTTTGATGTGTTTACTATCCATGCGTTGTCGAATTTGGACTTTGAGACACCAGGAAGAAATTGTATGATCGGTTCGGTACCAATGGCCGTCATGTTTGACCCTCTTCTTGCTAGCTCATCAGCGATTTCGTTTCCGCGTGTGTTGTTGTGACCTTTGATCCATTGCAGTGTTATATCATTGCTAGCACTTACCTGAATCAAGGCGTTATGGCATTCGTAAACGATACCTGAAGTTATTGAGTTACTATTGAGTGCCTGCAGTACTGACACGCTGTCTGATAGTATACGAATGGATGAATCCTTTATGTTCCTTGTCGCTATTGTTACTTAGAACGTTCTTAGTTCTATGACTTTATTACATAAATAAAATGATATGCAGTTACCAGTGTGATATACTACTAATAAACAAATTATATATTAGGGTGGCCCAAAAAAATAAAATATTTTTTTTTTCGAGTCTCGTATAAAAATATGTGAGTTTACTATGTTTTAAGAACCTCCACCAAAGGACAGGTTAAAAAAAATTTTTTAAAAGGTCGCTCAGAATTTTTGAAAAATTCCAAAATTGCCGAAAATCAGATTTTTTTTGTTTTAATTTTTTTTTCTCGTCATGTCATCTTTTTAAGTGTAAAATAATATAAAGATTCTGAAAATTTGAAGTCAAAATTTTATTTTCTAAAGGTCGCTCCGAATTTTTATAAATTTTCAAGGTAAATACTTTATATCTTTTTGAGCTACCTCTAAATATGAATATTATCGACCTGAAAATTTTTTTTCTTGAATTTCACATATCAAGGAATAAATTTAAAACGCGAGGAGTAGAAAAAAAATTTTATGCATAATTTTTACAAGTGCGGTATAATTGGCAAAAAATCATAATTTTTTAAAATTATTTATTATTAAAAAATTAACATTCTGATTATATGCTCAGACTTTTTATAACATTTTCAAATTTAAAACACAACAATAGTCAATTTCAACATTTCTCCAATTATCAATAATTTTCAACTTTTTTTTACTTGAGTATTTTTACATATTACTTAACATTTTCAACATTTTTTAATATTTTTAACATTTTTTAAAACTTTACTATGTTACAATACTTAGTCATACTTAAATACATTAAAAACAAAATATAAAATTTGGTTTAATAATATTTTAGTATTGTTAACTAAATTAAATCTAGTTAATTTTACTTTGAACTTTGATCGAAGTGATCCATCAAACTTTTTTTCGTAGCATTTGAAAACATTTTTCTGTTCGCTTCAATCACTTGTAATAGATATTGTTTTTGTGTTTCATCAGTTACTGTATCTCGATACGATTGCATTAGAGCTATTCCACGTTCAGCTGAATCATTTACAATCTGTAACTCTTGAACAATTTTTAATCCTTTTAAATAACTCGCATCTGATGTCCAGGAACGAGGATGACGTTTTAAAAAGGTTTCATCGAGTTTTAAAGATTTAAAAAAAATATCTCGTATTTTCTGTTACAAAGTCGCTAATGTTTTTGTCTAATATGTTGTCGAGATCTACACTTACTCGGTTTTCTACCGTTTTGTTCAATGATTTTTTGCCTAAAGCTGAAACCATCTTCATTTTTATTGTAACAGAAACTTGGTCATCAAAGAAAGAAAGTCCAACTAAATGTTCATTTAAATACCAAAGATGTCGAGAAAATACCTTCAATGCAGCAGCTGCTACAATTCGATTTTGACTTTTATAATTAACTAAATCTTTGAGAAGTTTCAAATCATTTCGTGGTGCCGATACCGAGTTGGAACAATTAAACCAAGCTTTTAAATAAATTTGAGTGACAAACTTGTTAAATTTCTCGAGGCCAGATAATTCTCTTTGCGATAATTTAAACTGATTTCGAAAAAGATATATTTTCAAACAATAAATAATTTTCGCCATCCATCGGGCTCTGTGATAAGCTCCCGGAATGTTAATACATATGGTTTGGTTATTATGATCTGTCGTTCTTCCGAGGTATATCAAAGATAATTTTAGAAATTCTCTGTAGTCATCACGAGGCTGTTTTGTTTTTAGATGATTGATAATAAAAGTAACAGTATCAAATTCATCGACTTCTCCGCCTACGAAATCAATTGTATTTAAATTTTCCCACTGATTTCTGAAACGTTCGAATAATTTAATATTTGGACCACTGACTGCTGGTTCTAACAGTAATCCGAATGTCGCAGTTAAAATCAGCTCCAAAATATGATGTCTGCAAGCAAGATGAAGTAATTTTCTCTGAAATTTTTTTTCTAGCAAAGTACAAGCGCCAATTTGATTGCCAGTATTACTTGCAGTTGTATCAAATCCCATCGACGTTATGTTATCTTGGAGGTTCCACTCTTTTATTAAATCATATACACCATTTGATTGACTCAACCCTGTTGATTGTTTTATAATTACCACACCAAGCACTTTTGAAACTCCTTGACCAGATACCACTGCTAAACGATCTTCTGCTCCAGTTGACTTATAGGCCTTGAAAATTTTTGTATCCCAATATACTGTGAGAGGAACTGTAGGACGAAAAGAAGATTTTAAACGTAATGCTCCATCAGTTCTATGCTTTTCTCGTTCACGTCTGATAGTTTCTTTACTAACAGCAACATCAGAGATTTTACGATCTAATGTTGATGAAAATGCGCTCATCAAAAGTAAACCGTTTCGATTAGATGTTTTATCCAACATAGATGACAGCTCCTCTGATATCTTATATTTAGTTTTCTTTTTAGGAGGAGAAGTATAAAGCTCGTGGGAAGATGCGCTTGATAGAGATAAATTACTTTTTTGAGAGAGAGGCTTACTTAATTCATTTTTATCTTTCAAATTCACTACAGTTGACGTAGAAGGAGCTGAATGGAGTGTTTGGTCTCCGAGCGATAAACATTGAAGAGAAGTATGAAATTGCTCATTAAATGAGTTCAAAAATTTGTTTTCATTAAACTTCTGAGTTTTAGATAACCTCCATCGGTTTTTCTTTAAACTTTTCCAAGCGTTGAATAACTTACTTACTTTTTCCTTTACATGAAAATCTTTGATAACGTTGTTAGTATCGGAAACATTTAGAACTGCTTCTGTTGTTCTATTTAAACTTTCATTTACTGTCACTCCAAGTTCATAGTGATGATTTAAAAAGAAACTGAGTACTGAACATTTTGTTGGCAGTTCAGAATATTTAAAAGACGTAATATATTTTACCACCAACCATTCTCCAGGTTTCAATTTTTCTGATCGCAGTTGCCGAGAGCTCATCTTAAAACTATAAAACGATAATATGTTAATTACTCTCATTACTAATAATTTTTATGGGTTAGTGAAGTAAATGAATTAAAATAAAACTTTGAATCAGTAGCAATATCTTTTAGCGTACACAAATGTAAATCATGAACAAGGTTTTAGGTTAGAAAAATGTCAAGATACAAAAATAATTCTCGAAAAATAGTTTAATTATTTGTAAAAGACATGAATTGTTGAGTTACGTATAACTAACGTTCACTATACAGACAAAAGGCAACGCTGATAGTAAATAAATACAACAATTGAAAACAAAGACAAGTAATACTTAACTAGCGCGCTTAACGTCTATGAATTGAACTAAAAATAATTTAAATATAGTCAATAATTGACTATTGTTGTGTTTAAGATTTAAAAATGTTATAAAAAGTCTGAGCATATAATCAGAATGTTAATTTTTGAATAATAAATAATTTTAAAAAATTATGATTTTTTGCCAATTATACCGCACTTGTAAAAATTATGCATAAATTTTTTTTTCTACTCCTCGCGTTTGAAATTTATTCCTTGATATGTGAAATTCAAGAAAAAAAATTTTCAGGTCGATAATATTCATATTTAGAGGTAGCTCAAAAAGATATAAAGTATTTACCTTGGAAATTTATAAAAATTCGGAGCGACCTTAAGAAAATAAAATTTTGACTTCAAATTTTCAGAATCTTTATATTATTTTACACTTAAAAAGATGACATGACGAGAAAAAAAATTAAAACAAAAAAAAACTGATTGTCGGCAATTTTGAAATTTTTCAAAAATTCTGAGCGATCTTTTAAAAACTTTTTTTTAACCTGTCCTTTGGTGGAGGTTCTTAAAACATAGTAAAGTCACATATTTTTATACGAGACTCGAAAAAAAAATATTTTATTTTTTTGGGCCACCCTATTATATATATTGCAATAAATTGTATTGTTCTTAAAAAGTTATAAATGGAATGTCTAAACAGTCACTGCAGTTCAGGTTCATGGACTTGTAAATTAAAAAAGTAACTTACTTTCCACAACAAGTCAATACATTTCTTTCTTTAAAAACTCTTATATATGTGTGAATGACTATGATTATCCACAGAATTACAGAAACCCAAGATGTCACTAATGCAATTAGTTATGCAATACCTGTGTTAATAAAATCTCCCCTGCGACTGTTTGGTGCATCTTTTTGAATATAGTCCATGAAAACAAATATTGCCTGGCAAGTTAAACGAAAGTGTATTGCGGTAGCATGATCTCCAGTGGCATGAAGTTCCGTTACTAAATATCCTCTATATTGAAGACAAGTCTTAAAGAAACCATCACTCATGATAGCTGCGTGTACAAGATGTTCTCGCTGTTCGGCTGCCTCGAGTATACCTAAGCATTCCGCTTGAAAAACTGTGTTATAGGTACCTATGGGTAGTGCTATTTTAATATTTAGGTCTTCAGAGAAAATTCCAATGCCTGTCCCTGTATTTGTTTTTGAGCCATCTGTGAAGATTTTCAGTTCTTCCTTGTTGGAGTCTGCATACAAATCCTCGTTTAGCTGTATTTTATATTTTTTGTCAAAAATATATTTAATTTGTATTCCGTCGTTGGGTGCTTCCATAAACGGAATATCCTTGGTTATGTCTTCCAAGATTTTCATATTTTGGTGTGCCAGTGGAACACATCAGCTTATATATTTTTAGTCTAATTGCAGTAGTTGCAGCTACTTTTTGAATGAATAAGTGTAGTGGAAGAATGTTAAGCATTGCCTCAATTGCCGCAGTTGGTGTTGTCCTCATGCAACCTGTCACTGCCATGCACACCAACCGGTGAGAAGTGTTCTACGCCACGTACTCGTAACTAATCATAGGTCTGATCACTGCGGTGTAGAGCCATAGATAGGGTCAGCTTAGGGTTTAGGCCCCAACTTTTTCCGAGCATCCTACGGCATTGCCAGAAGCTAATAGTGGCTATGTTCAGTATGTTTTTAGGTGTTTAGACCAGCTCAGCTTACTGTCTATTATTACACCAAGTTATTTTACTTCTGTAGTTAGGTTCAGAGTTGTGTTAAAGAGTGTGTGTGGGTAGGGTGTAGTTCCCCAAGTCCCGTTTGTTCGTGAACATCACAACTTTGTTTGGATTTATTGATAAGTTATGCTTCTTACACCATTTTTCTACTAGTAGCAGGATTATCTGTGTTAATTCACAGAGTGTGCTTGTGAATTTGCCTGTTATGAGTATAGCTAGGTCATCAGCATATCCTATTGTATAATATCTATTTTCATTTAGCGAGGATATTAAGTCGTTGACTACGAGGTTCCATAAAAGCGGTGATAACACACCTCCTTGAGGGCATCCTTTGGCAACGATTGCGCCTTGTTTTGTTGTCATTGTTTATTCTTACAATTCTGTTTGCCATCATGTTTCGAATCCAATTTGTAATGGTTTGGTTCGCTTTGTGACGGTTGAGTGCTGTAACTATGCTGTTGAAGTTAGTTTTGTCAAAGGCACCTTCGATGTCGATAAAGGTGTCTAAGCAGGATTCCTTGATCATTAGTGCCTTCTACCTACTACTACCTCGATCTTGCCTACTACAGCATATAGGGCTGTTTTTTTTGTAGATTTCCCTGCACTGTAAGCATGCTGATTTTTGTGCATAGATACATTTGGTAGTACGTTATCTCTCAGGTATCTGTCACACAGTCTCTCCACGGTCTTTAGAAGAAAGGATGTGAACTAATCGGCCTGTATGACCTCGCATCTGAGTAGTCTGTCTTGCCAGGTTTTGGTATAAAGATAACCTTGACTTCTTTCCAGCTTTTGGGTACATAAACAAAAGCCAGGCAGGCTTGGAAAATTATGTTAAGTGTGTGAGTGAATCTTGTGCCACCCCATTGAAGAAACGCCGGGTATATACCGTCTGGTCCTGGTGTTTTGAATGGCTGAAAGCTTTTGACTGCCCACTTTATTTTCTTCGGTTGTATTACTTCAGGCGCTGTCTGATGCTGTGAGGCTTGTGTTAAGCCAGTTATGTGTATTAACCATAGTGCAGTCGGGGAAGTGCGTTTGGATAAGCACTTGGTGTGACTCCTCTATCGATTTGGTGTAGGAATTGTCTGGCTTTTTGAGGGACGCCAGCTCTCGTTGAGGTCCTCCAGTGAGGATTTTGCGGATTCTAGTGGCCTGCACGAACGACTCTATTGCTTCGCAGAAGTCGCGCCACGCTCGAGTTCTCCAGAATCTTATTCGTTTTTTTATGTTATGTGGCCTTAACATTTGTGTAGTGATCCCAATCCTGGTCATTGGTTAATTGCTCTATTGAGTGCTTTCCTGACTTTGGTTCGTAGGCGTTTTAACTCTGGGCCCCACCATGATTTTTTGTTGGTTGGATTTTTCAGAGGGTATATTAGTGGACATGTTGCTTCAAAGCAATTTGTAATCAACTGTGTTAGTTTCTCCACTAGTTCTTCTATACATTGAGTGTTGCTTATTTTTTCAGGATAGTCAAGCGCTTGTAGTCTATTTCAAGCCTTGCTCTAAACTCTTCCTTGTTTGTCTTGCGTATATTCCTGTAGGGTTGTACAGGTGTCTGGATTAAACCTAGATCGAAACCTATCCATCTGTGATCTGAGCAGGATGCTTTGTCAGACACATGCCAGTTGGATATGAGTTTAGATCCGCCGTCGTTAGCCAAAGTGAGGTCGATAATAGTTTTGGCTCGTCTAGTTACGAACGTGGGTTTGTTACCTGTGTTGATTATGTCTAGGTTAGTAGTGGATAAGTATTTAATAAGTAGCTTACCTCTGTTATGTGAGGACCACTTATCGCGATGTGGTCGTGGTCTTGGTTGTTTTGATTGTGCAGATGTCTCTAGAACAGAACTCAGTTAGAACCTGCACAGGGATATTGTTAGTTACAAATTTAGCTACCCTTGGTCGGGGTTGTGTTACTTGTTATTAGCTTACCTTTGAGATTGCCTAGACCTTGTATGGTCCCTGACCGCGATAGCCAGGGTTCCTGGATAAGGGTGGCAGCTGTACTTGTTATCTCCAGTCACTTACGCAGCTGTGCCGTAGCGGTTAGACTTTGGTGGAGATTGATTTGTAGAGCTTGACTAATTGGTAAAAGGGATTCATCTTCAGAGTCGTCCCCCGTTCCAATGTCAAGCTCTTCCATCCCTTGGGTCCAGTCTCCCACTTTCCGCCTCATCACTGATGCTCGCCATTTCGACGTGCATCAGATCGTGCATCGTGTCGGAGACTGTGCCCAGGGGTGCGTTGCTTTCCTGTCGGCTGGTACTTGGAAGTGCATCTTCTTTTATCGGTGCCGGTGTGGTGTTCTTTATTTGTTTAATCTCCTCTTTGTTGCGCACCTTTTCTGCCTTCGGTGGTTTCTCAGAGAATCTCCTTTTACGCTCCTCAAACTTGGCGTAGACGGCGCCCAGCATGTGGCAGAGCTGCCGACCATGATCAAGGATGGTGGGTATTCTGTAGATCTTCTGGTATGCTAACTACAATAAAGGTACCTGCAGTTTGTTTCTGGGCGGTGATTTGGTTTCTGCAATTTGGTTTGGTTCGGCTTTCCCGGGAATCAGGATGCCACACCTAACTTTTCTCGGTAAGTCAGCTTGCCTCCGCACTTCTACCTTGACTCCGGAAGCCAGTGTGTGGCCGTCGATGTTTGATTATACCCATTCCAAGGCCTCTACGTTCATGCACCACAGTTGAAGTGAATTTTCTAAGGCTTGTATTAAATAAAATAATTTAATTGAAATTTTGTTCCAAGCTTTTAAACATATCATAGGCCGTATTTTTTTTCATATATTCAATGTGACTATCGGCCACGCCGGCAATCAATATGGCCTGAGCCTTGTTTTCGCCCGCCATGTTTCCTTCAATTTTAGCGTATTTTTCATTTTCAATTGCCGCTAATACGCCACTTTCTCTCAAAATACTTTTTATACGGAATGCCCACGTTGTAAAATTAACGCCTGCAAACGGTACTATTGAAAATCTGTCCTTTTGTAATAAGCCTACAGACGCCGCGGCCGCCATTGCTTAGCTTCTTAATTACAGTTAACTGTTTTTTCCTCGAAACCCGAACCACTTTGCCTTTTCGTAACTACGCTCTTCTACCACTGTTATTATTTCAAAGAAACACTTACTTTTAATTATCTTTATTAACCTTTAACAATTTATACTATTAACTTTTACATGCGCCACACCTCTTACAACCATTTCCTATTTCTTACTTATAACCATAGATAAAAAATATAATATAGACTCAATCATGGATAGTAAAGTTTGTAGTTCTCATCAGCCCCTTGGTTTCTTTGCCCTTTCTGCTTTTCCTACTTGCTTTCTCTAGTTCTTTGGCGTGGGACCCTCGCACAGGCGAGCCTGTGTTTGGAACACCGGACGCGTTCTCGTTTAATTGTTTGTTAGGGGCCTCTTCGGGATGTCCCTCAGAGACCACCGTTTGTTCGGCGTTTTTTACGAATCCTATTTTATCCATAGTTCGTCTAAGTAAATTTCATCAAGATTTTGGAGAAACGTTCGGAGGTTTTTGTTGTTTCTATTTCTTAAGGAAATAGATCTAAAACAGGGCTTGGCAACCTCGAGAAGGCTAGTCCACCAAACTTGCCTTGGGGGATCTTTGCGACCTGCGTTACTCCCAAGACCGACGCCCCTCTACTACTTCAGAAGGATGTAGTAGAGTAGGCCTGGACCTATACTACCATGCAAAGCAGAGTGCAATTTGCAGCAGGGCATAAGCATGTCGTGATAGGGAACCGCAAAAGCATAGCCCCAGACCCGGCCCTGTTTTATCATATAATATGTTAGTTAGAAAGAAGAAGAATATGTTTTACATATTACTATGCAGAAAAAGCACTTGAAATACTTTCGATAGCTTTAATAATTTACAGAAAATAATATCCGTATATGTGGATAAATGTGTTTTCGAGTTGACCACCACTTCAAGGGATCCTCTTTTCGGTGTAGGCAGCTCTCGTATTCCAGTGATCCTTCAAAAATAAAGACTGGGTTAAAATCAAAGTTTTTCTAACTTTTTTGTTTTTTGTTTTAGAGACTTTTGGTAATATATTTTAAAGCGTGTGCAGTTTAGAGTATGTGATTTTTATGTTTATTTTTGTGTTGATCAATAAAGATAATGTACATGCTTTGATTTTCTGACTCTCTCTATATAATTCATTTTGATTGAAAGTGTTATTTATTTATTTTTATTAGAGATTTTGAATACTATAGTATTTCACTACACACACAAGATAAGTTCTTTTTTTCTTTAGTGATGTTATAAGGTGTTTCCTCTTCAGGGTCTTTTTTGGCTTGGTAAAATTTTTTTGAACATCAGTTTCGTATATATGTTTTGTAAATAAATGACGAGTGAAATTTAATACATAAGTCTCACAATAGAAGCAAAAATATTTGTGTCGTACTGTTGTAGTATTTTTTAATTTTGTTGTCTGATATACAGTTTTTAGTTAGAGACTATTGGTATACAGTTTTTAGTTAGAGATTCATCTTTATATCGAGATCGATATATCGAGAGCTAAGTTGTAAAAATTTTCTATCGGTGAAAACTAAACTACAAGGAGAATTACTTACATGACTAATTTCCCTATAATTAAGTTCACTATCATTAAGTTTTCTCCAGTCTTTTAATATCTTCGAGAAAAGTATCATCAGAGCTAGTCTGCAAAGAATACAAAGTTTATTAAAAAGTAGCCTACTTGGAGACCATATTGACTGGTTAGCGATTCGTCAACAATTTTAAAAATAAAACTTATTTAGGGGCTATGAAAGGTAAATAAAGAAATAGTGTTACTTTTTTAATGAGCAAAGGCTGGGCCGTTACGTTACAATAGCATTATGAGCACTTGACACAACGTAATAAAAAACTACTTTTTTTTATCCAAAACAAGGGCAAAGGAGTTCAACTATCTTTATGTATGGACAAAAAACTGTCGTATCTATGTGAGAAAAAACGAAACATCTCCTCATATACTTATTACAAGTGCAAACGATCTCCTAAAGATAGTATAAGAAAGAAATGTTACATTAATTACCTTTGTTTGTTCTCGGTACTGTTATTTAAGTTACTTAATCATAAACTAAATATTGGCATGGCATGCGGCTATTCATTATTATACGTTATAATATTTATTCATATACACTACACTTATTATTTTACACAAAACACTCAAGACATATTACATATTATATATATACATTTAAACATAAAAATAGTTTACGGTTAATGAACAGCATTCTTATTTATTATAATTGTCTGGTTTTTATTTATTTAAAATGTTTTATTTATTTACAACCATGGACAGTGTGGGTCATAAACCGTTAACAGTTTTATATCAAAACGTCAGGGGGCTACGCACAAAAACGCACGAGTTTTACAATAATGTCATATGTTGTACTAGTGATATTATTACTATTACAGAATCTTGGCTATGTGATAATATTTTGGACTCGGAGCTTTGCGACTCAAGGTATGATGTATTTCGCCATGATCGTGGCGATGGTAGAAGAGGCGGAGGAATATTAATATTGTGTTCTAACATGTTGAATGCGCGGCATCGCCCTGAGTGGACTCCGGATGACCTTGAATGTGTATGGTTAACTATTGACCGCAAAACTTTAAAATGTATGTATAACCTCCACTTGGCAACTATTTATATACCCCCCGATGGAATGTTACATTCGCGTATTAATATATTTACAGATATGTTAAAGAATGTAGTTTCTAGTAATCCTGGTGACGTGTTTATAATTCTTGGAGATTTTAATCTCCCATGCATACGTTGGACTTCTGAGGGGCCAGTTATACTAAAAAAGGGCACAACTGAAGTTCAGGAATGTGCTGTTAATTTGCTAAATATAGCTAATTTTTTAGGTTTGAAACAATATAACTCAGAGATGAACTCTAGCGGTAACACACTTGACCTTGTCTTTTGTAATTTTGACGTCGAGGTCACTAGGTCCTTAAATATTATGGTCGTGGAGGATGAACATCATCCCACTTTATCTATTGATATTACAGATATATTAGTTCCCTTACTTAATCCTAAAGTAAAGTATAAATATTTATACAATAGGGCGGATTATGAAATTATACGTGAAAATTTAAGTTTCTTTGATTGGTCATCCATATTAAGTATAGCATCATTAGATGAAGCTTTGGCTAAATTTTATGAAATTCTTTATGATTTAATCGATAAATATGTACTTAAAGTAATTATACATAATAAAAATATATATCCTGTATGGTATAACAGATCTTTAATTCATATTATTAATGATTGTTAATGATACACGAGATGTTGACCACAGACTGACGAAATATTTTTATTTTACATAAATCAGATTACATACAGATAACAAATTATAAAGCCTGACACACACGATACAATGAATGGAGCATATTATTTTGTTACCAATCAACACCCCCACTTAACAAAATAAATGAACAATCTACTTCTTATCAAATAAACCATACATTGACAAAAATTTATAATGTTTATTTTTAAATAACCCTTTGGTCAATAGATCTGCAGGCATTTCTGCTGTAGGTAAGTAATTAATTTTTACAACTTTACTTGCAATTTTCTCTCGGCAAAAATGATACCGCACAATTTGATAACCTAAAGAAATATCCAGTATAAGATCTGCGATCAATGATATTACTGGCCCAGTCTGCATCAACAAATGCTTCTAACTGACTATTTCCATTAGCAGAAAAACTTAAACAAAATGACTTAGCTTTTCATCAATCAATTGTTGATAGGGTAATTTCTTATCACAAGTTTCACTTTTTTCTAAATTAATTTTAGGTTCTATAGGTGTATCAGCAATTTTACATTCTGCAATATTAAACTTTAACAACAATTCTTCAATATAGCTTTGCTGATCAATAGTGATTTTATTATTTTGTTCATTGATAATTATTCTCATTCCTAAACAATTTTTAATACAGCCTAAATCTTTTAATTTAAATTGTGATAGCAAACTTTCTTTTAATTTATTAGTTTCATTTTGACAACTTGAAAAAATAAAGAAATCATCAACATATAATGCAATTATTATTTTTACATTTTTATTAATTTTAGTAAATAAGCATGGTTCTAACTCAGATTTCTTATAACCCAAAGACTGTAACAGATCATCAACTCGCTGATACCATGCTCTAGATGATTGTCTTAGACCATAAATAGCCCGTTTCAAGCGCAAAACCTTATTTGTGTCATTAGTATTACATTTAAAACCTAGTGGTTTCATCATATACACAGTTTCCTCTAAAAAACCATTTAAAAAAAAACAGTGTTGACATCTAAATGACAAGTATATAAATTAAGCTGAACTGTTAAAGCAAATAACAATCTTAATGTTGAGTGTCTTAGGACAGGTGAAAAAATTTCATCAAAATCTATGCCTGGTCTCTGTATGAACCCCTTAGCTACCAATCTGGCTCTATACCTAATATTATTATCATTATCTATTTTTTTTTTATAAACCCATTAACATTGCACAACTGTACCTTTAGATGGAATGTCCACTAATTCCCAAGCATCATTCTCCTCAAAATGACTTAATTTCACTTTCCATGGCTAGTTTCCACTGATCACTTTCAGGTCCATTTAACAATTCATCAAGACTTATTTCATAAGCACTTAGTTCACTTTTCACACACAAATTACTAAACCCAAAACGTTCAGGTTGCTTTCGAATACGTTTCGAAGTTGGCCTTGTAGGAATCACAGAGTCAGTTGATGGCTCGATGACCCTTATAGTATCAGCCTTTACCGCAGGCTTAACCTCTACAGCCTCTACAGAATCCTGAAAATCCTCTTCTTCAGAATTACTATTTTCCTCTTCTGTACTCAATGCATCTACCTTCTGTACAAGTCTTTCTGTACCAGGTTCTCTAGTTTTATTTATGTCCCCCACTTCTTGGGTATACTCTTTATCTTTTATTTCTTCCTTCATTGGGATAAATTCACTAGCATTGTCATAAATATTCATATGCACCTCATCTTGTTTCTGCTCAACCCCCTCCTCAATCACAACAATATCCCTTGTTATTATTACATTGTCATTGTTGGGATTGTAAACGCGATACCCTTTTACATCATCTGAGTATCCAACAAGAATGCTTGACATGCCTTTTTGTAACATTTCAATATTTTTTCTCTAGGTATATGTATCATTATTTTACTCCCAAATACACGAAGATTACTAACATCTGGTTTAGCACCAGTCCAAATCTCATACGGTGTATTGTTGTCCAAACTTGATGCAACTGACCTATTTCGCAGATACACTGCAGTACTCACTGCCTCTGCCCAGAAACGTTTTGATAGTCTCGCATCATACAATAAACATCTGGCTTTTTCAACCACTGTCCGGTTAAGCCGTTCACAGAGTCCGTTCTGTTCTGGTGTGTATGGACAGGTTTTTTGATGAATTATTCCTGCTTCCTGTAAGTATCTGTCAAACTCCTTACTGCAAAATTCCATCCCATTATCTGTCCTTATAGCCTTAATTTTTCTGCCTATTTGATTTTCAACCAGTGTTTTAAAAGTTTTAAAGTAAGAAAGTGCTTCATTTTTAGTTTTCAAAAAATAAACAAATGCCATTCGGCTGTAATCATCCACAAACAGCATAAAATATTTCTTACCTCCTATAGAACTGGCTTCCATAGGCCCACAAATATCTGCATGCAACACTAAGGAGCTCTTTGCTTCTGTTACCAGTGTGAGTAAATGGTAACCTCACCTGCTTCCCTTCGCAGCATATAACACAGTTTGTTTTATTTATTTCAGCTTTATTATCATTCATCACATACCCATATATCATCATATTACCACATACCCAGAACAGCACCATCTCGCATTATGTTTAAATCTTTACTGTTTATATGGCCAAAACGCCTATGCCACAATTTACCAGACACTGATGCTAATAAACAATCAACTTTCTTGATTTTTTGTTTATAGACACCATCTGTCGACTCCGCAGTGGCCACGAGTTCATCTAATTGGTTGTAAATAAAGCAGTGATTATTTTTAAATGTGACTCTGTTACCCTTCTCTATTAACAACTGACAATAGGTTAGTTACAAGATTCGGCACATACAGCACTCCCCTGACAGGAATCTCATACGTGGTATTTCCAACAATTGTATTTATAAGTATATCTCCACAACTTTTAACTGGTATTTTTGATTTATCAGCGATAACGATCTCTTCTACAATATTATGTTTTGTATTATTGAACAACCAATCGCTTTTACATGTAAGATGACAGCTGGCACCACTGTCAACATACCAATCAGTTTGGCTGAATTTTCCACTGAGAAATACCGCACTAAATGCATTTGATTCCTTTTTTCTTGGAGTATTTTCACACTTATTCATGAAATGTCCCATTTGCTTGCATTTGTAACATCTAACATTTGATTTGACGTTTGGTGATGACATTCCACGTTTCACATTATGCAGTTGGTTTCCTTTTTTATATTGCCAACCTTTTGTTATAAATGCATTTCCGCTATTATCACTTCCGTCTTCGATATCTAGTAGCTTGGATTTAATGGCGTCGGTTGTCAACTCTATGCCCGAATGCTCAACCGCCATGATCATCGGTTCATATTTATCAGGCAATCCAGCTAACAATAAGGAGCTAACCCACTCGTCACTGATCTTGAATCCTGTATTATTCAATCTTTGACTTGTTTCTAATAATGAAGTCACATATTGAGACATAGATTCGCAGTTTTCTCGACGGATAGATATAAGATGGCGTAGCAATCCTATGCGTCGGGTGAAGCCATTGTCATCGAACAGTTTTTTTAACTTTAACCATAATCCCATTGCAGTCTCTTCACTTTTTATATGAACATACAAACTTGGATCGATTGTTAATATGATTTTTGCTCTTGCTTTTGCGTCGTTTAGCTCATCTTTACTTTGTATGCACTGTTCCATTCCCTCCAAAACCAAAAAATTTTCTACTGCAAACGCCCAGTCATCGTAATTTTCTCTTCCTTTTAATTTTGTAACACTCGCAATTAAGTTAGCAGACATAATCACTACTTTTACAATAATTATACTCGAATTTTAATATTTACAACGCGCACGGCTCATAACCTGTTAATGATACACGAGATGTTGACCACAGACTGACGAAATATTTTTATTTTACATAAATCAGATTACATACAGATAACAAATTATAAAGCCTGACACACACGATACAATGAATGGAGCATATTATTTTGTTACCAATCAACAATGATAAACATAAAGCACACGCTGACTGGAAAAAATATGGCAACCTTATTGATTATGAAATATTTTCACTTTTAAGAAGACGTTTTAAAATCCTAGAAGACAAACTATTTCAAAAGTACATACACAATTCCGAAAATCTTATCAAAATTAATCCTAAATATGTAAATAATTATATTAAAAATAAACGTAAAATTAGATGCAATTATCCTAGTGCTATGGTCTATCAAAATAATATTCATTGTAGTGAAGATGATATAAGCACAGCTTTTGCAAGTTACTTTGAAGGTATGTTTCAGCTACCACTAAGTCAATATCCGCTACGGAGCTTGGACTCTTCAGAATCTTCAGAATGTACGTCGAGCTTAAGTGTTGATACTGAGATGGTGCTTAAATACCTTATCAGCTTAGACGTCAGTAAAGGTCCTGGTAGCGATAATATACCAGCCTTATTTGTCGTAAAGTGTGCTGATTTTCTCGCAGAGCCGTTATGTCTTCTCTATAACAGGTCTTTTAAGCAAGGTTATGTCCCAGCAATGTGGAAGGAAGCACATATTATACCCATACACAAAAAAGGGCTGAAGACGAAAATCGAAAACTACAGACCTATTTCTATACTTAATACATTTAGTAAATTACAAGAACGAATTGTATACAATCATATTTATCCACATATTTCAAAATTTATCCCTCAAGAACAACATGGGTTCATGAAATGTCGTTCCACTCTTACTAATCTATCCGTTTTTACTGGCGATATTTTACGAAGCTTGGGTGACCGCATCCAAGTGGATGTTATATACACGGATTTTGAGAAAGCGTTTGATCGTGTAGATCATATAATACTGCTTCAAAAACTTTTAACCCTTGGTATTAGCGGTGACCTTTATCGTTGGTTTGAATCATACATTTCGAATAGATCACAAGCTGTTGTGGTCGGTAGTGGTAAATCTAATTTTATTAGGGTCCCATCTGGCGTTCCTCAGGGGTCATTACTAGGGCCGCTCTTGTATGCTCTTTATATATATGACATCGGTAAATGTATTAAACACTCTAAATTTCTTATATATGCTGATGACGCGAAGATTTACAAACCTATAAAAACACCTGATGATTGCATTATGCTTCAAAACGACTTAAATAGACTTTCACTATATCTAAAAGCAAATCGTATAACAGTAAATGTTAGTAAATGTACTCATATCACTTTTACGCGTAATAAAAATGTAATCAAAACAACATATAATATTGGTAATACATCAATAAAATCAGCAACTTTGATAAAAGATCTTGGCGTGACATTAGATAGTAAGTTAACATTTTCTGAACACATAGACTTAATTAGAGACAAAGCTTATCAAAATCTTGGGTTTGTTCTACGTGTCTCAAAACCCTTTTCAGATATTAATACTTTAAAAATGCTTTATTTTTACTACGTTCGGAGTGTATTAGAATATTGCAGTCCCATCTGGAACCCTCAATACATAACGTATATTGAGACGATTGAAAAGATTCAGAGGAAATTTATACGCTATCTTAACTATCGTACCAAAGAACCTAAAACAGACTATATTGCATCTTGCTCATATTATAAAATAGCCACTTTAGAAAGACGTAGAACTGTGGCCGACATGATGCTGTTGTATGATATTTGCAATTCAAACATAGATAATCCTTATCTTATTACAGAAATCTTACAATTGTGCACCCCTCAAAGGCGCACAAGACACACTAATTTATTTTACGTACCATGTCATCGTTCCAACTACACTAGAAACTCAGTTATTCATAGACTGCCTCAAAAGTATAATAAACATTTCTGTCATGTTGATCCATTTAGCAATTCTAGAGGAAGATTCAAGAAAGCTATCATTACCGAACTTATCACACACACACACACATACACACACACACATATTATATTATTTTTATTTTTGTATTCACTTTTTTGTATGTAGCTGTGGATTTGGTTTTAAATAAATAAATAAATAAATAAATAAATAAATAAATTCCGTAAGGGGAAAAATGTATGAATGTGTTGTAAAAAAAATAATATTAAAGAATAAAAAAAGTGCATATGTCTTCCCCGTCTCTGAGTGCCTGGTACTATGGACTTATTTTTTCGTTTCATCGAGTTTGAAATCACAACGATTCTAAAGAAGTTTCACTTCAAAAAAACCGTTTGCAAAAGACCTACAGAAAAGCAACGCAATAAAAAGTCTAAAACAATATTGAGAAAACTATTTTACATTGGTTAGTTGCAGGCAGGAACAATTTTAAAATTATAAACGGAAAGAAATTTAATGGGTTTAAAATTAAAACATACACTCGGGTTCTTTCCTAATACGTATTACGTTTGAACACTTACTCAGAAATGAAAATTTTTACGGCAGTACAAAGTATCTAATAATATATGTTGACCTAAATAATCTTATTTTCATCAAGTTTCATCAGTCTGATGGATTTTTCATGGTACGGTCACAGGCAGACAGACATTAAATAAAATGCCAAAATTTTCCAAAAAACAATAATACTAGTAACTCACCGTCGCTTGGCTCGGGTTCTTCTTTAGGTTTAGCAGTGAAGTTAGTCAGTGAAGCCACGGGTTCTACTAGTTAAAATAAATAAAATTTTAAATACAAATACCGCAACCATAGTGACAGTGTGTAGCAACGACTTTGATGACTGACATAAGCAAGGTGGTTAGCACAAAAAATTCTGCTGCTACTGGAATGAAAAGTATCATATGTGAATTTAAAGGACCGCCGGCCGTCAGTTGTGTTGTTGTTCAATCAGAAGCTCAAAATGTACTAATTAAGGCTTTCAATACCGGTATTCCGGGATCCCGTAATACCATGATCGCGAACGCAATGAACGAAAAGCGTACTACTACTGGCATATGGGATAATGACGATAGACTTAATGCAAAATGTAACTTATGCCAAAAAATTATAAAGACCGCTGGCGGAACCACAAGCGGATTGCGCACTCATATGCGCACTATACATAAATTAAATGCACTTGAAACTTCATCATCTAAAATAAAAGAGTAGGAAAATCCATTAGCTTTGACATCTACAGAAAACCCATCAATACCAGAATTAACAGTACAAGTTGAACCAGTACGAAAAAAATCTCGAATCTCGGACTACTTGCAAAGTTCCAACTCGGTAGAATTAATTGTTTCAAGGATGGCAGCATTAGATGGTATCCCTTTAAGCAAGTTTTGTACATCCAAGGATATGCGAAGACTTTTTAGTAATTCTGGCTATAATTTACTGACTTCACCAGCTTTAATAACGAATATGATACAAAAACAAAGCAACGACTTAAAAACCATATTACAACGCAGTTCAAAACTTTAAAGGCGAGTGATGAGCAATTTTCGTAAATTTTTTTATGAATATATATAGCAACTAACAATAAGAGATACATGAATATTAATATACATAATAATGATTTAGAAAGAGATTACACGAACCTAGGGTTAGTCAGGATAACAGACTCCATGACAGCAGATGTAGGTATCCAATACGTTAAAGAATGACTCCAAGAATTAACCATTAATTTTCATGAAGATATCATTGCTTTAACGACAGATGGAGCAAGCTTAATGACTAAAATGGGAAAAAGTTTTGTTTAATTATTAGTTTTAGATTTTTATTCTATGATTGAATAATTATAAGTGTTATTAAAATAATTAAGATATGCTTACATTTTATTCTACTAATTGATACTTATGTTGATTTTTACAACGACAATTATAAGGTTGGGAGGTTCAGGGAATAAATAACACGTCTTGTGCTCTTGACTGTCGCTTTATTTCTGCCCAGTCGAACTGGTGAACATACATTATATAACCATACACTACTACACGCCCATTGGCGAAAAAAGAAAAAAAAGTAATGTATAATTGCTTTTTTTTTCTTACAATTAATTATTATACTATTTTTTTAAATGTATTTCACAGAAAAAAAAATTTGTGTCGAATTAAAAAAACATATCAAGAACAGGTGTACATTATTTGAAAATATAAACTATATATAAAAAATCTTATAATATATTAATATACCCATAACATAAAAAAATCTTAAACACTAAAATAGAAAATTATTTAAATTGTAGGTAATGTTTATTTGTATATAATATAATACTTAATAATAACAATTTCATTCTTTTTTATATGGCCTAGTGCGATTTTTATGTATTAATTTATGCTTACCTTTGTAATCTATTGTTATATTAGGTTCACATTCTTTGATTACTTTAAATGGACCTATGTAAAGAGGATCGAATTTATTTACACATTGTTCATTCTTAAGGAGTATCATATCACCGGCATTGTATTTAATGGAATTTGTATAGTAATCATATTTTGTTTTCCTATTTTGTTTACTTGAAATCAAATTATTTCTTGCATCATATTGCGATTTTTGTAGTCTATATCTAAGTTGTTGTGGATAATCATATGGGTTATATAAAGGATCTATATCTAAAGTTAAATTAGTAGGCAAACGGCAAAGCTTCCCAAAAACAAGCTCATATGGAGTATACTTGGTTTCCGTGTGTACAGTGTTATTATAACCAAAACACCAGTACGGTAACCAAGTGCTCCAGTTATGTGGTTCATTACCTGTTTGAATTCTGAGAAATGACATCAAATTTTTGTGGCTGTTTTCTAAGGAACCTATTGATTGGTGATGATATGCCGTTGACGTTACCTGTTGGATGTTGAGAATACGGCACACCTCCTTCATCACGGTTGAAACAAATTCGGTCCCTTGATCAGATATTATTTGCCTAGGAATACCATACCTTAAAATAAAATTATTGATGAAAGCCGATGCCACTGAAATAGTATCCTTATTTGTAAGAGGATACGCTTCTACATACTTACTTAAATCACACTGTAGTGTGAGTATATAAGCATTACTATCACTATCCTTACATAAGGGCCCTACAAAATCTAAATAAACTCTATCAAAAGCGGAATATCCCGTATCGGTTATGACCATGGGTTCCTTAATATATTTATTTAAGTGTTTATGTCGCAAACACTTATCGCATTGATTTACATATTTAGTAACATCCTTTTCTAATCCCGGCCAAAAGAATCTTTTCTTTATGTTATTTATCATTCGCCTTATACCGGCGTGGCCGCTAGTTGGTAACAAATGATAGTCATTCAATATTACACGTTTTGTCTCATGATCGTCGACTTTATGGACACCATTTAAAATTAATAATCGCGGTCCGGACCTATTTGGTGTCTCATTTATAATACGAGTTAACTCTTTAATTAATATATTATTATTATTATTTTTAATTATATACAGACGATCTATATTTCGCTCATTACATAAGTAATCCAATTCCCTCACAAAGGCATCTCGTGCACGATATGATCGGAAAGAAGGATTTACATAAATAGTTGACTTTGGTGAGACATAACAAAATAACTTAGAATTAGAATAGAATTTTTCTTTTACTCTTTCTATATTTTTCCATACTTTTTCGTCTATAAACAATAATTCTGTGCAATCCTTCGGTTTTTTAAGTGTTCCCACAACTCTTGGGTGATCAGTCCAATCGTTACTGGCAACCTTATCCACCGCAGGGTTGTCACATTTATCTTGCGCTAATTTTTCATCCATCCGCTTTCTTTGCGCTCTTGTTAGTACTGATATGACCCTTTCATTCATTTCTTTCAAATCTTCACTCGAAATTTGGATGCGTGACAATGCGTCTGCAGCTGCATTATCAGCTCCCCTTACATACTTGATAACAAACTTATATTCCTCAAGCAATAACCTAAACTTCATAAGTCTACTCGATGGATTTGTCATGTTGAATAAATATACGAGAGGCTTATGATCTGTTTCAATAATGAATTCACGTCCATATAAATAAGGTCGAAAATACTTTACCGCCCATACTATCGATAATAATTGCCATGCTAATAAGTGGTAGTGCCATGCTTGTTACCTTCGGGTAGCAACCGAATGGGCCGGCACGCCCCGTATAGTTCATTAGTACCACTCTCTCACAGAAGACCGGCGTGAAGTGGCAGCTATGCTGTCGCGTTTCGTCCGGTGAGTGAGAGTCCGGGAGGCCCACTCTCCTTCCCCCCTCCCTCTTCCCTTCATCCTCCGCCTTCGTTCCCCCCTCCCTCCCACTTCCCTCCCTCCTCCCTCCCTCCCTTTCCTGAAAGGCCGGCAACGCATCTGCAAGCCAGGCTTGCAGATGTCCATGGGCGGAGGTGATCACTTTCCATCAGGTGAGCCTCCTGCTCGTTTGCCCCCTTTTTACCAAAAAAAAAAAAAAAAAAAAAAAAAGGATAATTTTTCTCGGCTTTGTTTAATGTGCGACTAGCATATGCGACCGGTCGTCCGTCATGATTACATAAAACTGAGCCTATAGCAAAACCAGATGCGTCTGTTTTTAGAATAAATTTATGATTTTCGTCAAAATTCGGATACTGAAGTATGGGAGGAGTAGTTAAAGATTTTTTAAGCATTGAAAAAGATGTTTTACAATTTTTATCCCAATGAAATTTAACATTTTTGCGACATAAATTGTTTAGAGGTAAAGTGATTTCAGAAAAATTCGGTATAAATTTTCGATAGTTGTAGCAAACGCACCTCAACAAAAGCAACGATAGGTGGCTTCTTACCACATTTGGATCAGACCAGGAATAGTCTGCCGATGTAATCGATGTTCAGGACGTTAATAGGCACGCAACAACAAAATATAATGCACTCACGTACCTTAGAGAATCGATGATGACTTCCACTATCGATTGGGCACACCAGCTAGTAGGATTCTGCACATCAGGTCAAAGTTGTGGAGTTGAGAAGATGCTAAAAAGTAGTTCACGGTAGTTCTCGATAATTGCGGTGGCGGTCGCGTCTCGTTAGACCACGTGCGTTCGCGGCGCGTTCAAATGTGTAACTCTAATTGCAACTGCCCTCTAGTTTTCGTCAAAATTTTCAACTCACGGGCAGTGAGCGCATGACAGCTTTATAGGGCTGCGTTTTGTTACTGCATAAACCTAATCACGCAGAACATCGATTACAACGTAAAAAAAAGAAAATAAGTACGATGACGGAACATCCCGCCCACCAAAATAGCTATGGTATTTTCTGGTTTCCTAAAGCTAAAAAAAATTATCATGAACGATGCGATACTAATAGTTATAAGAAAACGATAAATACTAAAGAAATTTGAAACGATACAGTTAACACTACAAGTTAAAACTAAGTTAAAAAGGTAAACTAAGCTAAAAGTAACTTAAGTTAAAACTACAGAACACAAGATCCAATGGAAGCTAGTCCTCCAGTGGCAGAGGGCACAACTTAACCAAAGGCCGCTGAATTACGTTATTGGTTGCAGTCTTAACCATTGCAATTCGAACAACTCCGTCAGCTCCAGCAAGAAGCTGCTGTACCCTACCAAGGGTCCAATGTAACGGAGCGCGGTTGTCATCTTTGATGATAACCATCGATCCTACAGCTAAAGGTTTAGAATCTTTGGTCCATTTGGCGCGTTGCGTTAAAGAATTGAGATATTCGTGTTTCCATCTGGACCAAAAATTTTGGTGAAACGATTGTAACAGCTTCCACCGATGAAGCCGATTAACGTTAATTGAAGATAGATCCTCATCGGGGACTGCAGTTAACGGTTCTAAGGTCAGGAAGTGACCTGGAGTTAGTGCTGTCAAATCGTTAGGGTCAGCACTTACGGGGCAAAGCGGTATCGAATTCAAAACAGCTTCTATTTGAGCGAAGAGTGTTGTTAACTCCTCAAAAGTTAATACCTGATCACCAACAACCCGGTATAAATGAGTTTTGGCCGCTTTAATTTGAATCTCCCACACTCCGCCGAAGTGGGGAGCCGATGGAGGATTGAATTTGAATTCAATTTGCTCCGCATGTGAAGCATTTTCCATAAGGGAAGACAGTTGATTCCGGGCACCAACGAAATTGGTACCACAATCCGCGTGAATAGTCTTGCAGCGACCGCGGCGTGCCACAAAACGCCGAAGAGTAGCAATAAAACCGTCCGCTGACAGTGTGGAAACAACCTCTAAATGAACCGCCTTTGTCGCGAGACAAACGAACAGACAGAGGTACGCCTTGTCGATTTTAGCGCCACGATGTGGGCCTAATTTTATGCGAAAAGGTCCGCCGTAATCCACGCCCACAACAGAGAACGGCTTCACCTGATTTACACGATATGCGGGCAAATCGCTCATGAACGGTTGTAACGGTTGAGGGTGCAGTCGATAGCACTTTATACATTTTGACAAAACGCGACGCACCGTACGTTTCGCTGACACTACCCAAAACTGCCGCAATAAGAGAAAAATTGTTGTGTTAACACCCGGGTGGCAGTAACTACGATGTATGTGATCGATAATTAAATACGTTAGCGGATGATCAGAAGGCAAGAGCGCTGGATGTTTGTGTTCGTATTCCAGCCCCGAGCGAGAAAGTCTGCCGCCCACCCTGAGGACACCGAAATTGTCGATGAATGGGTTTAGTTTACGAAACTGTTTGATGACGGGTTTTTTAGTTTGTAAACTTAAAATTTCATTTGAAAATTCTTGACGTTGGGTGTGTATTACTAATTGCATCAACGCGTTATGACGTTCAACGTTATTTATAAAAAGATTTTCTTTTGATTTACAGCGCTTTCGAATTGAATTGATAAAACGATAAACATACGATAAAACGTTTAAAAGTTTTTGTAACGATGAAAAACGATGTGTCAAAGCGGTTAAAAAATGAGAATTGTCGTTATTAGCTCCTTGTCCGGTCAATAACGCAATTGATTTGCGAGCCTCAGCTTGGATAATCTTTTCCTCTTCCTGAGTTACAGCTACAACATGCAACGGCCATGAATCCTTTTCTTTTGAAAGCCAAACTGGTCCCACCCACCATAAGGAATTATTTAGAATTTCATTGGGCAAAAGTCCGCGAGAGCAAATATCGGCTGGATTGTCCTTGGAGGAAACGTGGTGCCAGCATTCTGGTGGAGTGATTTCCTGGATATGACTCACACGGTTTGCTACAAAAGTAGTCCAGCGTGAGGAATGAGAGCGTAGCCAGGACAAAACGATAGTAGCATCTGACCACAAGAAGACAGAATCGATTGGAATGTGTGCAAGGTACGTATCATGAACATATTTATATAGATCAGCCAGCAGCACTGCAGCACAAAGCTCCAGTCTCGGTAACGGGATTCGCTTCAATGGAACGACTCGAGCTTTGGAACAAACAAAGAAGACCTGAATGTTTCCAGCTTCATCTGTGGCACGTAAGTATATAACAGCACCATACGCGACTTCAGAGCTGTCGCAAAATCCGTTCAGTTCGTATGATGTGGACTTCGAGCAGGTAAGTTTGCGCGGTATACGAAGTTGAGCCAGCTTAGGAAGTTGATCCGTATAAGAAGCCCAAGAATGGACGACTTCGATGGGTGGCGTTTCATCCCAATTCACACCGAGAATCCAAAGTTTTTGGATCAAGCACTTAGCTTGGATTGTAATTGGTGAAAGAAAGCCTAAAGGATCAAAAATTCGAGCAAGTTCGCTTAGAATTGAACGTTTAGTGCAAGTTTGATGTGTGGGTTGTACCGAAAAGAGAAATGAATCCGATGAAGGATCCCATCTAAGACCAAGGACTTTTAAAGGTGAGGGTTCCGAGTGGTCAAGCGATATTGAACCTTGTAAGTGATATTCAACGGGTAAGTCAGACAAAAGCTTTGGATTATTACTAACCCACTTACGAAGTTGAAAATGTCCTAAGTTAAAAAGTTTGATAAGTTGCATCTTGGCTTCCTGAGCAACGTTAAAATCGTTAAAGCCGCAGACAACATCATCGACGTACACATCGGAGAGTATGATCTGTTTCGCCAGTGGAAATGCATCTCCCTCATCGTCAGCAAGCTGTCGCAAAGTACGGCAAGCGATATAAGGAGATGAGGCTACACCATAAGTAACCGTATTCAAACGATACTCTCGAAGATCATCGCGAGGCGACGGTCTCCAGAGAATACGTTGATACTCGCGGTGTTCAGGCGAAATCAGAATCTGCCGATACATTTGGCGGACATCCGCCATGATTACGATTTGATGTTCACGAAAATGTAAAAGAATTTTGAAGATGTCAGGTTGCAACTTCGGACCGATTAATTGAGAATCGTTAAAAGATTTAGCGTTACGATCCTTTGCAGACGCGTCAAACACAACTCGAAGACGAGTCGTAGTCGAGTCAGGACGTAAAACACAATGATGTGGGATGTAGTATTTACCTGTACCCATTTGATCGAGTGGCACAAGTGACATGTGGTTGGACTCGATATAGTCAGCCATGAATTCGCGGTATTGAGAGGATAATTCATGATCTGTTGATAGTCTTTTTTCAATCGCATAAAACCGTCGTAGTGCCACTCCGCGAGAGCCGTTAAAAATAGGTTCAGAATCATCTTTGAATGGATATTTGACAACATATCTACCAGAAGTATCACGATAGTGCTCTGCTACAAATTTTTTCTCACAAAGCTGTTCTTCTGGCGTCAAGGAAGTCACTTTCGGTACGTCGTCTAATTCCCAGAATCGATGCAATAATGAATTTAACTCGGTATCGATATTGGACGATAAAGATGCGAGTAACGCCGCACTAGAATTTAAATATGTTTTTCCAAGGAGAAGCCAACCGAATAACGATTTGAAAGCGGTAGGTTGGTTTTGACTACCCTTGATTTGCTGACCTAACAGCGACTCGGCGAAAACATCAGCAGCTAACAATATGTCAACCGGTCCGGGAATATCGAAACTGGGATCCGCTAAAGTTAACGATTGGATGTGAGACCATCGGGATGATTTTAGTTCAGCTATTGGTTGATCGCTACAAATTTTCGGAATTACGTGCATATTTAATTTAAAACATATTTTATTTTGTGTGCCTACACAACACGTGACGTCTCCACTATGGTATGGTATGGTATGGTAAACGGGGGCTTTTATCCGCAACTCGACGACTTTGCGCCTATTTTGCGTGTGTGGGAATATTCCTTATCTATTCCTGCCACCCCAGCTCTTCGAGGAACTTCAGAAGCCTCTTTGGCTTCTTGAATACCTCTGGAAGTGCCCTTGGCGTGCCAAGATGTTTTACCCGGTATGCCGCTACACCTGGACAGTTCAAAAGTACGTGTGCAGCCGTTTCCTCTGTTCCCATGCAGGCTCTGCACAGGGGACTGTCAGTAATACCTAAATTAAATAGATGTTTATTATATGGCCCATGACCGGTCAAGGCCGCCGTTATTAGTCTGAGTTGCCGTCTGTCCAGGTTTATTAGACTGTTAGCCATTTTGGCGTCGATATTCGGTAGCGCTTCTTTGGCTTGTCTACAGTCTTCAAGTTCGGACCATAGATTGTTATGTTGTATTTTTGTGCGATTACGAATTTCGCGTTTGAGCCAGCAAGAAGGTAGTGGTAGTATTGGCTCGGCGCCTATGGCCGTCATGTTTGACCCCCTTCTTGCAAGCTCATCCGCAATGTCGTTACCGCGTGTGTTGCTGTGACCCTTGACCCATTGTAGTGTGATGTTGTTTTTTGCACCTACCTGCGTCAAGGCGTTGTGGCATTCATAGATTATACCTGAAGTGGTTGTGTTACTATTCAATGCCTGTAGGACTGACATGCTGTCTGATAGAATGCGAATGGAAAAATCCTTTACGTCTTTTGTCGCAATTGTTCTGGCTGCCTCTAGGATACCTAAACACTCCGCTTGAAACACCGTGTTGTAGGTACCTATGGGTAGTGATATTTTAACGTTGAGGTCTTCGGAGAAAATTCCGCTGCCCGTCCCCGTTTCCGTTTTTGAGCCGTCCGTGAAGAATTTTAGGTCTTTATCACAAGATCCTGTATGTGTGTCCTCCTCCAGCTGTATTTTGTATTTTTTATCAAAAATATATCTGATCTCTGTTCCGTCATTGGGTGCTCCCATGAGCGGAATGTCTTTGGCTATGATTGACAGGATTTTTGTGTGTGGGGTGCCTGTTGTACACAGTAGTTTGTGGTTCTTTAATCTTGCTGCAGTCGTGGCAGCCTCCTGTTGGATGTGAAGATGTAGCGGGAGAATGTTCATCATGGCTTCAATTGCCGCGGTCGGTGTGGTTCTCATGCAGCCTGTCACTGCCATACACACTAGCCTTTGCCAGCTTTGTAGCTTGGTTTGCGTTGTGGTTTGGAGAGTTCTGCGCCACCATACTACTGATCCGTAGCTGATCATTGGTCTAATGACTGCAGTGTATAGCCATAGGGTCACCTTGGGGTTTAGACCCCATTTCTTCCCGATCATTCTCCGGCATTGCCAGAAAATGATACTAGCTTTGTTTAGTTTGTGTTCTAAGTGTTTGGACCAATTTAACTTGCTGTCCAGTGTTATACCTAGATATTTAACGTCTGTGCTTAGTTCCAGGGTTGAGTTGAAGAGTCTCGGCAGTGTGTAATTTCCCAAGTCCCTTTTGTTTGTGAACATTACTAATTCAGTTTTGTTTGGGTTAATGGTTAGGTTATACTCTACGCACCATTTTTCTACTAGTGACAAGGCAGTCTGCGTGAGTTCACAGAGCGTGCTAATGAATTTGCCTGTCACTAGTATTGCCAGGTCGTCCGCATAGCCTATTGTGAAGTACCTGTTTTTATTTAACAGAGATATTAAGTCGTTGACCACAAGGTTCCATAGTAGGGGAGATAACACCCCTCCTTGGGGGCATCCTTTGGCAACGATTGCTCCTTGTTTACAATTACTAGTTGTCCTGACTATTCTGTTTGCTAGCATGTTGCGAATCCATGTAATGATGGTAGGATTTGTTTTGTGTCGAGTAAGTGCAGTTTCTATGCTGTTGAAGTTGGTTTTATCGAAGGCACCTTCTATATCAATGAAAGTTCCTAGGCAGGATTCTTTGATGTTCAGGGCTTCCTCGATCTTTCCTACTACTGCATGTAGTGCTGATTCAGTAGATTTACCTGCACTGTAGGCGTGCTGGTTTTTGTGTAGGGGTACTTTTGGTAGTACGTTGTCCCTTAGGTATCTGTCACACAATCTCTCCATGGCCTTTAGGAGGAAGGATGTCAGACTGATTGGCCTGTAGGACTTGGCGTCCGAGTAATCTGTCTTACCAGGTTTTGGTATGAATATGACTTTTACTTCTCGCCATAGTTTCGGTACGTAGCCAAAAGCCAGGCAAGCTTGAAAAATATTGTTTATGGTGTGGTTTAAGAGCGTGCCTCCCCATTGTAGAAAGGCCGGATATATGCCATCTGGGCCAGGCGCCTTAAATGGTTGGAAGCTATTGATTGCCCACGATGTTCTATTTCGTTGTATTACTTCGACAGCAATTTTCCAATCGCTGTCTGTTGCAGTATGATCTGTGTCTGTCCAATTTGTTTTTGTTATCATAGTGCAGTCGGGAAAGTGTGTCTGTAGAAGCAGTTGATCCGACTCTTCTAATGATTTGGTGTATGAGTTATCTGGTTTCTTCAGGGAACCTAGTTCCCGTTGTGGTTCCCCCGTAAGAATTTTACGGATTCTATTGGCCTGTACAAACGACTCGATGGACTCGCAGAACTTGCGCCATGCCCTAGTTCTCCAGTATCTTATTCGTTTCTTGTATCTGGCCTTTACGTTTCTGTAATGATCCCAATCCTGGTCATTGTAAGTGTTCATGGCTCTGTTGAATGATTTCCTGACCTTAATTCTAAGGCGTTGTAACTCTGGTCCCCACCATGTTCTTTTGTTGTTCGGGTTATCCGGAGGTTGGATTAGTGGACATGCTGCTTCATAGCATTCGGTTATTATGTGGGTTAGCTTTTCCACAATTTTTTCGATGCTATGGGTGTTTGTTAACTTTTCAGGGCAGTTGAGTTCGCGTAGACTGTTTTCTAGTCTCCTGCGGAACTCCTCTTTGTTCGTTTTACGAACGTTCCTGTAGGGTTGTAGAGGTGTGGGGGTTAGCCCTAGTTCAAAGCATATCCATCTGTGGTCAGAGCATGACGCTTCATCCGACACATGCCAGTTGGATATTAATTTGGCCCCACCTTCGTTGGCTAATGTTAAGTCAATGATGGATTTAGCACGTCTAGTTACAAAAGTGGGTTTGTTACCTGTGTTAATAATGTCTAAGTTGACGTCTCCACTAATAGGAGCAGAAGCTTCTCCGAGTCCGCAAACACTTGCCGAAGTTCGACTAGGTATTAATTGCAAACGTCTAACTGCCGACTCTGTTATAAAGTTACTTTGGCTACCAGTATCGAAAAGCGCTCGAAAAGATTGCATGTTGCCATCAGCATCCTGAACCTGCACGATAGCAGTTGCAAGCAGCACGGTAGACCTTGAAGGAGATCTCGAGAATAAGGCTGCTGAGTTCACACTCTGTTGCGGCTTATCGGTACGGTCACGATGGAGTAGGCTGTGATGTTTACGTTTACATGTACGACACGAAAATAAAGAATTACAATTCTTTAATTGATGAGAAGATTTTAAACAGTTATAACACCATTTCTTTTCTTCGGCTGTTTTAATACGTTCGTCTATCGATTTTTTAATAAACTCGGAACACGATAAAATAGAATGCGGTTGACTACAATACGAACATCTTTCAGTATAAGACGAAGGTTTGTTATTATTAGTAGTAGGCGTAAGCGATTCATTTTTTGCAGCCACTAAGGCGTGTGACACATTGGGGCGTTTATTTGTGATTTTAAAAAGCTTAGTGTTCGATTTTGGTAATTCCAAGAAATGTGTATCCCGCATTAAAGCCTCACACTTAGATTGTAAAAATAGTTTTAATTGATTATAAGTCGGAAACTCGATATCGGAATGTTTTTCTTCAAAGCTACGACGCATTTCTGTATTAAGTTTTGATAAGATGTGATACACAATGATGAAATCCCAATCTTGAACCGGTAAATTAATTGTTTTCAAGATACTTAAGTTCTCATCAATAGTGTCGAGACACTTACGAAATTCCTTAGCGTCCTTACACTTAAATTCAATAGTAAGAATTTCACGCCAACAAGCAAAAGCAAGATCGCGTTTGTTTTTATATCGAGCGCATAAGGCTTGGTACGCACTAATATAATGTTCATGAGTTAAAGGAAATGCTTTAACTGCTGACAATGCATCGCCGCTAAGGGAGGACACCAAATAGTGAAACTTTTCTGTTTCGGTAAGTGAAGAAGAATTATGAATTAAAGCGTTAAAAGTATCAAAAAACTCCGGCCATTGCTTGATGTTACCAGAAAAAGTAGGAAGTGTTATTTTAGGTAACCGAACATTTAACGATGACGAAACGCTTATCGATTTTTTGCATCTTCACTTCGAATTAAATTACGATAAATAGATTCGATTTTGTAATATGTGTCATCAAATTGCTCCTGTAATTCATCCGCATCAGTAGTATCATCTAAAATCTCCAAAATGCTGACATGTGCGTCTTCAAAAGCCGCCGTTATGTTTTTAATGTCATGACGATAAGATAAAAATAAGTCGCTTTGAGAGGGGTCACTCATAGCTAATTGACCGATTTCTAAAGCTTTATTTAAACGTTTAATAGCAATTGTCCGCTTTCGACGCAAAGATGGCAAATCTTGTGCAGTATATTCGAAATCTTCAGATTTGGATTTAGACTTTTTCAAAATACTAGACTTTCGCGAATGTTTACTTAAAAGTGACATTTTAAGTTATATTTAGTTACTGAGTAAAACTTTAAAATAAAAAAAAAAAATTAAAAATTGTATTTATTCACTTAGTGTGTTATCACCCTAACGCTTGGAATGTTGCTTACAAAAAAGTGCGTTCAACGATGCATCCGATCGATGCAGGGACTCGCAGCAATAATAATTATTCACTAGTTACCTACGGTTTTGTTGAATAAACAAAGTAGCTTCGCCTAACCGGTACGATGAGTTGGCGAGTTACCGATGAGAAAAATGTAACTACCTGATATTGAAAAAAATAAAAATATTATTTCGTGAATTATGAAACTATATTTCAATATGTTTTGCAAATATAGTACGATATTTAACGATGTATGAATTGATATACGAATATGAATAGTTTGAACTAGTAATGCCTAGAAAAGAATTAACGTAAGCCGATAGGTAAATTAAGCACCGATAAAAATTGATGATTGCTTAATTTGATCTTACAGTAATTCAAGACAAAACTAAAACGATGATTTTACGATATGAATCCCGATAAATTGACTAGTTAGCCCGTAAGTACTGACACTGAACGTTTCTTTGGATTCGTATATTCTGATTAAATGATAACTCTGCAACCAAAAACGATTTATATAGAATGATTACGATTTACAAAGTACCTATTCTAACCAGAAATACCACAGCTATTGTACAACGGTACAGTACATGAGGTTAGTGGAAACCATCCCGGGTTTCGGCACCAGAAAAATATAGCAAACGCACCTCAACAAAAGAAACGATAGGTGGCTTCTTACCACATTTGGATCAGACCAGGAATAGTCTGCCGATGTAATCGATGTTCAGGACGTTAATAGGCACGCAACAACAAAATATAATGCACTCACGTACCTTAGAGAATCGATGATGACTTCCACTATCGATTGGGCACACCAGCTAGTAGGATTCTGCACATCAGGTCAAAGTTGTGGAGTTGAGAAGATGCTAAAAAGTAGTTCACGGTAGTTCTCGATAATTGCGGTGGCGGTCGCGTCTCGTTAGACCACGTGCGTTCGCGGCGCGTTCAAATGTGTAACTCTAATTGCAACTGCCCTCTAGTTTTCGTCAAAATTTTCAACTCACGGGCAGTGAGCGCATGACAGCTTTATAGGGCTGCGTTTTGTTACTGCATAAACCTAATCACGCAGAACATCGATTACAACGTAAAAAAAAGAAAATAAGTACGATGACGGAACAATAGTAATTCGCAAACGCTACTAGTCTTTTTACATCGTTGGCATTTTGAGGAATTGGGTAATTTTGTAATACTGATATCTTTTTTGGGTCGGGCATAATACCTTCGGAAGTAACAACGTGACCAAGATAAAGTAGTTCTTTTTTTAGAAAAACACATTTATTCGGGTTTAACTTTAAATTTACTTTTCTTAAGCGAGATAATATTTCTATTAAATTTTTATTATGATTATCTAAATTACGGCCAAAACAAATAAGGTCATCTAAATAAGTAAGTGCTTTATCGTAATTTAAACCAGCCATAGATATTGTAATAGCACGAGAAAAGGAACTCGGACTTGTCTTTAAGCCCATTGGCATTCTGGTCATCTGATATTGACCGGAGGGTGTTGTGAAAGCTGTATATTTTCTACTCGATGGGTTAAGGCTAAATTGGTAAAAAGCTTGATTGAGATCAAGGTGGGTAAAATACATTGCTCCTGATAAAGAATCTAATATGTCTGTAATATTGGGTAACGGAAATTTGTCATCTACAATACAGTTATTTAATTTTCGAATGTCAATAACTAAGCGCCATCTCCTGTTCTCATCATTTTCTGACTTTTTGGGTACAAGGAGTACAGGACTAGACCACTCACTACAAGCGGGTTCAATAATTCCATCTTTTAACATATTTTTGACTTGATTTTCTATTTCATTTCTTTGAGAATAAGGTAATCGATACTGTTTTACGTACACTGAGTCACTATTAGGTTTTAATTGTATATTATGTTCGTATAAGTTACAAGTTGTTAATTGATCTCCCGGCAATAAAAATACGTCGGAAAATTTCGCGCAAATATTTATAATAGAAGATTTTTCCTCTTTATTTAAATGATCTAAATTAAGCAAATTTAACATTTTATGAACACGTTTCGGATTATTGAGATTTTTATCAAACTTACAAATTGAATAATTAAATAAACTATCGGTTTCGGGCCTAAAATAACTAAGATTGACCTGATCCTCTCGTGTATTTAATATCTGTATTGGTATTTTCCCGTTATTTACTTTGACAATTCCGCCAGATAGAAAAACTCCCTCGCATAACTCTCTCGGAAAGACGACACACTCTTCTTTCATACTCGAGTTGATATAAAATATACTTTCGCATCTCGGAGGTATACTCAAATAAGAATTATTTCCTAAAATTCCCATATACAATGGTAAAGTCACTAATTCATTCATAGTATGTAGTGTAATATTATTAAATTCAAAGTTTATGCTACAATTAAACTTACGTAAGAAATCTATACCTAAAATCCCACAAGTTTCAGATGGCAACTGCTCTATAACATGAAACTTATTATTAAATTCTAATCCGTTTACAGACAATGTTAAATATACATATCCCACGGTACGTAATTTGCCTCCAATTCCGTTTATTGTAATCGGTTTCTTTTGTAATGACATATTAAGCTTTCTAAGCGTGTCATATTTAATCGCACATACCGAGGCTCCGGTATCTACAAGCCATCTACATTTGATGCTACCTATTGCTAACTCTACACAATTACTATATTCGCAACCTAATATACTATTGGCCTCGAAAAAATTTTAAGTTGTTTTCATTACTATGCTTATTAGAGTTAATTACAACATTTTGAGAACTTTCCGATACGTGATTTGATGGAGTCATAAAATGAATTCGCTGGGTATGACCACGAAAAGATCCGCGATTCTGGTATGAATACTTACCGTAATTACCGTTTTTCCCGCGGGTTTGTTGATTTCCACGTGAAAACTGCTGGGGTACCGGTTTCCTCCAGTTCATATTATTTCTTGCTAAGGCTGGCAAAGGGTATGATGTTTGACGAGGTACCCCGTGAGGAGACGGGCTTAGAATACATTTCTCCTCCGCCGCTGGGATAGCGTCTCGTAAAAGCCGAGTAACCCATGCCGATTTGGTGGTTGAGGGCTATGCCTTCCCACTATCTTATGCGGTGGTAGGTCCCGCAAGGGGCCGCCTGGAAGCTACCACCCTCCCGTCGGAATCAGACGCCAAGTAGCTTGCTGCGTTCCGTCTGCGAGCGGGAGTACCAGTGCCTTTGGGGGAATAGAAGGGTATCAGTTGCGCTGCTTATGACTAGTCTAGGCTTCAGGGTAAAGCTATACCGGGAAACTCATTCTGGAGGGTAGCGGGATCCGAGGCACGGTCTTGCCGTTGACCGACCGCAGGTAGATGGGGGCCCAAGTAGCGCGCCAGCCACGTGCCAAAGGCTGCCCCGCCAACTCGCGAAAAATCCCGAAGTGGTCCACCGTGCCAGTTGGCGACTGGATGGGAGGACCCGGTGGCCATTTTCGGGGGGGCTCGGGCGTCCCCGCAGTCTCCAAATGAGTTTCCCTTCAGTTGGCTAAGCTCTGGAGTTTTTGTAGGTTTATTAAGCGGTGCCTCGATTTCCTAACTGTTTCCCCACCAACACCCAAATCTACAATGACCAAAGTTAAAATGAAGAAAAAGTTAAAACAACGGCGGCACTTCCTCCCACTGAAAGTGCACCTCACAAACATCAGAGGGTTGCACTCTAATCACGACCCGGTCCACCACCACCTCGAGACCGAGAAGCCGCACCTTTTCTTCTTAACGGAGACGCAGATAGCGGCACCGTCTGATGTGGCGTACCTCAACTACCCAGGTTATACGCTGGAACACAAGTTTAAACCGCATGCTGGGGTCTGTGTGTACGTCCGCGACGATATCTGCTGTCAGCGTCTCCGTTGCTTTGAGGTTTCAGGATTCTCGACTGTGTGGGTTCTATTGGACACCGGCTTTGAGTCTATCCTTTATGCCTGTGTCTATCGATCACACAGCGGAGACCTGGAGACGACCAGGCTCTTTGAACACCTGTCAGAGATGGCTGATAAAGCCCAACAACGGTACCCGAAGGCGCAGCTGGTATTTCTTGGGGACTTTAATACCCACCACAAAGAGTGGTTGTTCCCCTACAAATACACTGACCATGCTGGGAGAAAGGCGCGCAAATTCGCTTTATCGCTAGATCTCACTCAACTGGTCCAAGTTGCGACGCGGGAACCGGATGTGGACGGACATGTACGAAATTGCTTGGACCTGCTGCTGACAGACCCAGATAGATACTCAATATCGGTATCATCCCCGCTGGGGTCATCCGATCACAATCTGGTGAAGTCCGTATCGATCTTCTCTCCTCCCGTTGACAGCCCCGTGGGTACAAGGAGAGTATGGCGATACGAGGCAGCGGACTGGGATGAGATGCGGCACTTTTTTGCATCTTACCCGTGGAGGCAAGCGTGCTTTTCTTCGATCGACCCCTCGTGCTCTGCTGATGCGGTTGTTGATGTGATACGACAGGGAATGGAGTACTTCATTCCGTTCTCTGACATTCCGCTTGGCCACAAAGCCAGGCCCTGGTTTAATGCGGAATGTGCTCGTGCTGAGGCGCGAAAAGAGTCCGCTTACCGGTCCTGGGTTCTGGCTCGCGATCGCAAAGTCAGGGCTCGGAGGGTTCGTGCGAAGAAGAGAGCCTATAACTCTGCTACAAAGTTTTGCAATAGGGTTCTCCGTAGGGCACGTTTTGAACATGTCAGTCGTACAGGAGCCAGGCTTGCTTCCTACCCTCCTGGTAGTAAACAATTCTGGTCCCTGTCCAAGGCTATTGAATCCAATTTCTGCCGTCCTTCTCTACCTCCCTTGCAAAAACCAGATGGATCACTGGCCCACTCCGCGGCAGAGAAAGCAAATATACTTGCAACTCTGTTTGCAAGCAATTCACGTCTAGACGCTGGCTCTAAACATCCGCCATCTTTGCCTCTCTGTAATTCCTTGATGCCGAAGATCAGCATTCACACGAAAGAGGTCCGTAGAATACTGCAAAACCTTGACGTGAATAAGGCCAGTGGACCTGACGGTATACCCTCAAGGGTCCTAAAGCATTGCGCGCCTGAGTTGTCTCCTGTACTGACTCGCTTGTATCGCCTCTCTCTGCAAACTAGCATAGTGCCCAATTCTTGGAAGCTTGCCAATGTGCAGCCAATACATAAGAAGGGTAGTCGTGCCGATCCCTGTAACTATCGACCAATCGCCATCACCTCCATACTCTGTAAAGTTATGGAAAGGGTGCTTAACAATAAGCTGCTGTCATACCTTGAAGCTAATGATCTCCTTAGTGACCATCAATACGGCTTCCGCCGGGGACGATCTACTGGAGACCTTCTCGTGTATGTCACGCACTGCTGGGGTGAGGCCATCGAAAATCGTGGTGAAGCTCTAGCAGTCTCACTCGATATCTCGAAGGCATTTGATAGGGTTTGGCACGCAAGTCTGCTGAGCAAGCTTCCTACCTACGGCATCCCATCCGACTTCTGTGACTGGGTATCTGACTTCCTAACCGAACGATCGATCAGAGTCGTCGTTGACGGCTGGTCTTCTGATCTTATGAAAGTTGATGCCGGAGTTCCACAGGGGTCCGTTCTTTCTGCGACTCTTTTCCTGCTTCACATCAATGACCTACTTTCACCAGGTTTTGTTTCATATGCAGATGACTGCACAGTCACAGAGAGCTATGTGTCCGGCACAAGAGACGGAGGGGTAACAACACATTCTCTGAGAGAGGCCATGGTGGAGCGTATAAATGCGACTTTAAGTCTTGTCTCCCAATGGGGCGACAACAATCTGGTTGCTTTCAACGCCGCCAAAACGCAAGCATGTCTGTTCTCCGCAAAAAGGAGTCCATTCAGCCTGACTCCTACTTTCCGTGGTACACCTGTAGAGGTTTCCGACAATCTGGAGCTCCTCGGCATAAGATTGTGTGCAAATCTTAACTTTGGCGATAACATCGAGTCTAAGGCACAGACTGCGGCCAAAAAACTAGGTATCCTTAACAAGGTTAAGCGATACTTCACGCCTGGACAGCTTCTCACCTTATACAAAGCTCAAGTCCGATCATGCATGGAGTATTGCAGTCACCTTTGGGATGGTTCAGCAAAATACCAACTTGCTGCACTTGACTCGGTGGAACGCAGAGCCAAAAGGTTAATCGGCGACGAAAAGCTGGTGAAAACTAAGCTTCACAGCTTAGCACACCGTCGCCAAGTTGCTTGTTTGTCGGTTTTCTATAGACTGTACTTCGGGGAGTGTGCCCACGAACTCCATGGTCTCATACCGCCATCGCCATTCTTCCATCGGAACACCAGACGTACTGCAGGATACCATCCTTTCTTGGTTGACATTCCGACCATTCGCACTAAGCGCTTCTCATCGTCTTTTATAATGCGCACAGCCAAGAAGTGGAATGCCCTGCCTGCGTCTGTTTTTCCGAGTGCGTATGACCTGAAACTTTTTAAGGTGCGTGTTAACAGGCTTCTCCTGGGCAAACTCGATCCATCGTAGACCTTATCTATGCCTTCGAGCTAAGGTAAAGGTCAAGAGTAAGCCCATATATAATAAAAAAAAAAAAAAAACATTATTGTGTGTATACCTACCGCGTAAATTTTTACGCGCACCTGAACCACCGCGATTTCCAAAATAAATCGATGGTTCGGTATATTCGTTAGGCCGAATACAGGATGCCTCCTCATCCTTTGCTGCTCTAATTGTGTCTTTTAATGTACTATAATTACGCGCTGACAAAATGGTACTGAGAAGTCGATTTCGCAAGCCATTTGTGAAACTTTTAATAGCAATTTTTTCATTAATAGGACGTAAAATTTTATGCGCGTTTTGGTCGCCATCGGCTTGGGAAATCGTCAAATCTACGAATAATTGTTCGATTTTACTACCATAATTATCCATGGAACTACTATTTTGCCTTATTTGCATTAATTCGTTATGAATAGAAGTGCTAGATTTTTTCGTTAAAAGGTGGTTGCGCATATCACTTATAAGGGCCTCGCACGAGTCATAGTTATCTGATAGGCGTAATTTAGCACTTTCATTCAAACGAGTTTTTAAAACAAATTTTATTAACATACTCTTACCTTCTTCTCTGAGCGAAGAACTATATAGCTCTATTGAGTCCATTAAGTTTTTGGTGACCGATTCCTCGCCCGTCATCACTGGAAGGAGTGACACGGCAGTTTTAAAGTCGAAACTTTCCATGGTGACTATTTCGCTTTTCATAGTGCCCTCGGAAGTTGATTGGGAACTGTAATCCTTATAGCAAAAGTTTTCTATTTCTAGATAATAAAATAAAAAATAAAAAAATAAAAAAAAATAAAAAAGCCTTTTATTTCTTACAGAAAATGCTAGTTTGTGAAGTTTTGTTAGTATCAAATTAATAGGTAGTTTATTATTTTAATAGTTAGTAGTTACAGATTTTATATATATTTTTTTATATATATATATATATTTTTTTTTTTTTTTTTTTTTTTTTTTTTTTTTTTTTTTTTTTTTTTTTTTTTTTTTTTTTTTTTTTTTTTAGATTACATTAGATTAAAAGTTTTCTATAGATACGTTAAAATTATAGTCTAATTATTCTACAAGAACCCCTCTGCAGGTAAAGGCCTCCTCCAAATTGAGCCAGTTTTGTCTGGATTGCGCTGTTTGTATCCAGTTTGGACCCGCTATTCGTTTAATTTCATCCTCCTATCTGTTGCAAGGTCTCCCTTTCTTTCTTTTTCCCACTGGCCCCCTCCATTCTGTCACTCTTTTTGTCCACCTTTGATCTTGCAGGCGCGCTATGTGTCCGGCCCACTTCCATTTTAATGCGAGAGCTTGTGCTAAGCCGTCTGTTGCTTTTGTGATGTTTCGTATTTTTGTATGCCTTATTTTATTTATTCTTTTTTGCTTAGCATACTCCGCTCCATTCCTCGTTGGCATGTTATAATTTTATTTGTTATATTTTTGTTAAACTTCCATGTCTGGCAAGCATAGGTCAGGCATGGTATAAGGCAAGAATTCATAACCTTAGTCTTCAGTTTGATTGGCATGTTGCTCTTAAATATTTCTTTAAAGCTCCAGTACTTATTCCATGTAAGCTGGGTTCTGCGCATAATCTCCTGATAGTTACTTACTCTGTCGAAGCTTATTTGCTTTCCTAGGTAAATGTATTTTTCGGTATATTGGAGAGGCTGGTTGTCGACGTATATTTGTACCTTAGTGCTGTTGGTCATTACCATAGTTTTAGAGAGGTTCATTTCTAGCCCGGCGAGCTTGCTGGCTTTATTTAGTGACTCTACCATGTATTGTAGTTCTTTTCCTTTCTCTGATATCAACACCAAGTCGTCGGCAAAACGTAGGTGGCTTAAATATTTGGTTTTTATTTTTATACCGCATTCGTTCCAGTCAAGCTTGCTTATTATTGACTCTAAAGTGGCTATAAATATTATAGGTGACAGTGGATCCCCCTGTCTTACGCCTCTCTTTACAGGGAACCAAGGACCAGCTATTTCTAGTTTAACTCTACTTTTGCTCTTCCTGTATATGCTTTTGATTACTCTTATATATTCGTTTTTCACATTTTGTGTTGCTAGAGTTTTCCAGATATAGCTATGTAACACTGAGTCAAATGCTTTTTTGTAATCGATATATGCCAAGTACAATGGTCTATTCCTTTCTCGATACTTCTCGATGAGAAGTTCGAGTGTGTGAATATGGTCGATGGTAGAGAAGCCTTTTCTGAATCCTGCCTGTTCGACTGGTTGTCTTGTTTCTAGTGTAGAGCAAATTTTTTTGGTCAGGATTGTAGAAAATAGCTTATATACACTCGACAGCAGACTTATAGGTCTATAGTTCCCAATATCATTCGGGTCGCCTTTTTTATATAACAGAATTATGTTTTTTTTTTTTTTTTTTATATTGTAACTACAAACTTCTGACATGATGATCAGAATCTTTTTATATCTAATTTATAAATTTTTGTTATCAATTTATGTTATTATCTTTTAATAGTAACTTACAGGTAATATTATTCTATTTACAGTATCGAGTTATACTAAGTAACAATTATTTCTTGCCTATTTATGTCATTATGTTATAACATAGGTACAACTATTATTATTCTATTTACAATATCGACTTATAATAAAGTGACAACTAGTTCTATGTCATTATCTTATAATAGTAACTTACAAATAACGTAATTATATTCACAATATTGACTTATATACTTATTATTGTTATTATCTTATATTAGTAACTTATAAATGACGTAATTATATTTACAATATTGACTTATTTTATTGCTATTTTTTTTTTTTTTTTTTTTTTTTTTTTTTTTTTTTTTTTTTTTTTTTTTTTTCAGACACTTAACTTTGCTAATTTGAGAATCATTATTAATTATACTTTGACAATCATTCATTATTTACTTTTATATTTTCTTTTATAATTTTATTTACAAGTTTATTTGCGAATTCCAGAAATTTTGATCGTAACTTATCATTAGCAATTATTTCATTTATCATTTTTACATCTAATTTTACATCTAATTCTATTTCTAAGTCTACCCTTTCTTTTTCGAATCTTGGACACTCCATAATCAAGTGAACCGGTTCCTCGTCTTTATTTTCGTCGCATTTACAGGCTGGGGTATCTGTCAGTTTAAATCTGTGTAGATATTTACGAAATCCTCCATGTCCACTGAGAATTTGTGTTGTCGTCGAGTTCACTTCTATTTTGCTGATTATTTTATGCGCCAGCTGGACATCTGGAAGAAATACTTTCGTGGTACTGGCCGTAGTTTCTTCCATATAGCGCCTTTGCCATATCTGTTGGGATCCTTGTCTTATCAATCTTTTAATGGACGCAATTGGGTAAGCGCAGTAGGCGGCAGCTTTTTTACTGTGCAGTGCTGCTTCCTTGGCGAGGCTATCAGCACGCTCATTGCCAGCATTGCCTACGTGCGCTTTGACCCAATTCAACCTGACCAATTGTCCCTGAGCGCAAGCAGCCTTCAGATTCCTGCTTATACTGTACGCCAATGGATGAGAGATTCTACCACTTTTGATCAAGTCTAAAGCCGACCTTGAATCACTCATAATCCAGATGTCTCTTTCTCTTCTTTTTAGCACCCAATTTATAGCTCGATCCATGGCGTACAGCTCTGCCTGAAACACCGTACAATAAGAGTCCAACTTCAACTTGACGGCTTCGATTTCTGCTCCGTTTTTCCAGATTGATACGGCTGCTCCTACCTTATCCTCAATCTTACTTCCGTCTGTGTATATATACACTCGTTCTTTATCGTCACAATCCGTGGTATCTGTTGGAGGGTCATTGAGTAGAGTGTAATCAATCCGGGTGCTCAACGCGGGATGCTCCATTTGTAATGAAATGTCCACTCTCGTTTCTATCTTCCTGTCGTCCGGTATCTGGCTGAATACTCCTTTTTTCGCTTCATAGAGAGCGGCTGCCTCTTTGATCCTTAAGTCAAGGGGTAGTATTCCAGCCAGTACCAGTGCCGAGTTTAGGGAGACAGTTCGATACGCCTTTGTAATTTTCTGGGCAAATCCCCGTTGTATGGTGTTCAACCTTTTCTTAACTCCCAATTTACTCGTTGCTGGTGCCCACGCGCTGGCAGCATATAATACTATTGGCTCAACCACCGCCGTATAGATGGTTTTTATAACTTGGGGGTGGAGACCCCAGTTGATCTTTGCTGTTTTGGCTAATTGTTTATAAATATTTTGCACTTTTTTACAGGTATTTGCTATATGAGTATTAAAAGTAAGCTTATCGTCTATTGTGAGTCCTAGTATTTTAATTTCTTTTGACAATCCAATATCCACCCCTCCCATGGTCAGGAGCGGGGAATCGTATTTCAATTTGTTGGTAATGATCATTGCCTTGGTCTTTTGTGGCGCAAACTTTAGCTTATTACGTAATCCCCACTCCTGCACATAGGAGAGAGCGGCATTAGCTTGTCTCGATATCTCTAATCCTGAGTTGCCATCAAACATTAAAACTACGTCATCCGCAAATGCTTGACAGTGATAGCCTTTCTCTTCCAATCCTTTGAGCAATGGATCTAGTAGTAGGTTCCATAAAATTGGTCCCCCTATAGAGCCTTGAACACACCCTTTCGTTGTATTTCTTGAGCATTCCACTCCAGCGTACCTCACTCTGACATTCCTATCCTTGAGGTAACTGTCCATCACCCTTCTGATGTTAACCGGGCACTTTTCCTCAGCCAGTCTGACTTTGATGGCAGGCCACCAAGCACTATCAAATGCTCCCTCTATGTCTAACGATATGATGACTGATATCTTCTTCTTCTTTAAATTGCTTCTTATACGTTGAGTCAATTCATAGAGGGAGTCCTCGGTACTTTTCTGTGGCATAAAGCCGTACTGACGAGTACTGATTCTAGGTAGGATGTGGAATTTTATTCGGCGTATAAACATCTTCTCCAGTATCTTCCCTAATACTGGCAACAGTCCAATTGGTCGGTACGCTTTTGGATTGGTGTAGTCATCTCTAGATGGTTTCCGCAGAACTACAACAATTGCCTCCTTCCAGATTTTTGGGAAGCATCCCAATTCTAGGCATTTATTTGCCAATGTAAGGAAAATTTCTGGGTCGTGAGAAATTACATGTGTAGCTAGAATTGGGGCAGCTATCTTTAGAGTCTCGTTTGCTAGGTTGTCCGAGCCCGGGCTTTTATCTAGTTTCAGTTTATTCAATGCTTCAATGACGTCATTTTCTTCAAATTGCGGTATTTCTAGTATGTTACCGTCGCTGCTGTTATTTTGGTTCTCGTGGCTGGTGTCTTCTGGCTCTTTTGTGCTGTAGAGATCCCTATAGAACTCTGTCGCTATGCTGATGATATCGCAGCGGTTGTTTTTAGTTATTTCGCCTTGTTTTAGCTCTTGGATCCAAGTTTTGTTTGGTTTCAGTTCTTTGTATGCCTTTTTCGTACTTCCAGTTTGGCGTATGTGTTTTTCAATAGTTTTATATCTGTAGTTGTCGTAGTCTTTTTTTATATATTTGTTGACAAGCTTATAAAGCGCTGAGATTTCGTTTCTTGTTGCTCTAGTCTTATTTGAGCTTTTTTGCAGGTCTTGTCTTCTTTTAAATAGTTCTAATGTACGCTCTGAAAATATTTTGTGGACTTTCTTCTGGTTTTGCGATACTCGGGCGTTTTGCAAGCTTGAGGTGATAATTCTAATTAAGTTGTCGTAGTATTTCTGGACGGGGATAATAGTCTCAGCGAACATTCGATCTTTGGATATGTTGAAGTTTAGGTATTCTTTAAATTTAGTGATTTCTTCTTCACTTGTTGTTGTGCTGTGATGACAGTTAGAAAACTTTGTTCTACTTTTTTTTAAATGTGTATCGTATGATATTGTAGCTCTTACTGGCCTGTGATCCGAAGGGTAGTTAATGTTCAGTACTTCTATGTTTCTAAACATACGAGGTCGATTGGACAGCACAAAGTCGATTTCATTTTTATTGACCCCATCTGGTGATCGCCAGGTCCATTTATTTTTTATTTTTTTCTTGAAGAAAGTATTCATAATTGACAGTTTATTTTCACTGGCATATTCGATTAATTTTTGTCCTCTCTCGTTTCTGGTTCCATATCCGTGTGATTTCATGATTAAATACTCCTCATTTTTTGGCATCCCGATTTTAGCGTTTAGGTCGCCCATCAGTATGAAGTCCTTATGTGCAAGTTCTAATGCCTTACTTACTGTCGCATAAAAGTTATGGATTTCCTCATCGCTTGCTTGTGCAGTAGGGGCGTAGACCTGAATGATGGATAAGCTGGTATTCTCGAATTTCAGGTTCAATATGGCTACTCTTTCAGAAAGGCCGAGATAGTTTTCTATATTATTTTTAAGATAGTATTTTACTATAAAACCTATACCATGTCTTCCAGGTGTGTGGCCTGTATAGCAGAAAATGAAGTTTTCATGTTCTTCGATTTTGTTTCCAATGCGTCTTGTTTCAGCTAGTCCTAATACGTCGTATTTAATTTCTTTGAGGGCTTCGTTTAGCTCTATCAAACGTTCATATGACGAAAGTGTTTTAACGTTGTATGTCAGAATGTATAATATTTTTTGTGGGGTTGTTTCGTTTTTCGGAGGGAAGTTTGGAGGGTTTTGGTCATACTCTTCCACGGTGACCAGCCGGCTTGGAAGATAAGTTTGGTGTTTTGATAGTGGTTTTTGTATGTTCACGTTGCGAGAGGGGGGCGGTAGTTGCTATATATTAACGTTATTATTTTGCTGTAGATCTGGTGAGTTGTTCATGTTCCTATTAGTCAGGTAATTCAGCATGCTCGGTTTTAACATACTTTCCGATAGGCTTGAAGTTCTTCTTGTTTGTGTTTGTGATTTATTTTTCTTATTAGCCTGCGTATTTGTCTCGGCTCCTTTTGTTGTTTTGTTCTCAGGCGAAGTTGAAAGCATTCTTTTGTTGTTTCCAGCTGTTTTGTTTTTTTCAGTTATAACTAGTTTGTCGTATTTTATTTTTACAAAGTTTCCCTTTTCCCTATCAATTCTGGCTTGTTCTTGAAGCTCTTTCCTCTTCTCTAGAATATTTTGTGGAAAATCTTCCGTTATGTAGTAGCCGGTGTTTTTTAGTGCATTTCTATTTTTAAACAAATTAATTTTTGTGCCAAGTGTACAGAAAGTGACAATTATTGGTCGAGGTTTTTCCCCTTTCTTGCCTATTCTTCTAACTTCTTGAATATCCTTGCGATCTAATTCTTGAGAGAAATGTTCTTTAATAAAGCTCAATATGAGACTTTCTAGATTAAAATATGATGTTTCCATTTCTTTTATTCCGAAAAAGACGATGTTGTTTTTTCTTGCCTGTTTTTCTAAGAAATACAGACGTTTTTCTTGGTTTTCACATTTTTCCTTTAGATGCTCGTATTTTTCATTGAATAGTTTAAACTTATCTTCCAATATGCAGTTTATATTTTGCGTAACTTTTTCCGTCACTTTTTCTCCACTTTTTTCTATTGCAGTTTTTTGTTCATCTAAATCTCTTCTAATTTTTCGAAGCTCGTGCAATTATATATTTCTACATACAAACCCTTAATTAAATCACAATTACTTAATGCTTTACTCTTAATTCACTAGACATTAAAATACAGTTATATAAAAAATATAAGTAGGTGTTAAGTGTATTTAAAACTATTTTCAATTTTTATTAATTTTCTTAAACTTAAACTATACCTAGATTGATTTTTCACATTTTACTTTTGTCCACATTTTCACTTATCACTTTACACTACACTTTACATCGACGCGTTCGCTGTATCCCGGCGTTCCTCGTGGCGACAATCGTAGCATACACGAGGTCCACGAACTCCTGGCTCTGGTGACCGCATAAGAGAACGACGCAAATTGTGCATCACCATCTCATTCCGCATCCAGCTTGTGTGGCACCTCTTATATATTTTCTTATATATCTCTTATATATCTTCTTATACAGGGTGGTGACGCTTGATCAACGTTCCTTCAAACCACATATAGTATAAAAAATTACGAGTTGAATACAAAAAAAACTAATTGAAAATATTCAAAATTGAAGCCACAGGAATTTTTTTTCGTTTTAAAATTTAAAACCATCATATGTACGCGCAAGCGAAGTTCGCTAAGGTCATGCACCCCTAGACGGCGAAATACTGTGCGACGTTGCCGCTCCGAATACATTTAAAGAAATAAATTAATCATGGCGCGAAACGCAAAACTCAAAAATCATGTAATTTAGTTTGTTGATAATGTGTTTGTTGATCATAGTAAGAACATTATAAATTACTATAGTTAGTTAAAATGCTTAGGTTTATCAGAAAAATACCTGTATAATTTATTTACAAAAAAAAAAACACTTAATAAATTATTTTCAATTTTGTCTTTCGCAGAGAAATAAAAGTAACTTTTTTTGTGACTACTTAATAACTAATTATTATAAACATCACATCATTAAATTATTTTAAAAGCTCCATCACTTTCAATATAAGAATAATTACAAATTATTTAAATAACATATTTACCTCAAACTACCACCACATTTTTTATAACCACTTTTGTGTGACAATATTACCTACTAACCTAATGTGAACCGTATTGCTAGGCACTGCAGCAAATTTATTTTCTTAAAGTACAAAATTATTGATTGTCATAATAACAATAGAATGGACTAGAAGTAGGTTATAGACATAAATTACTATCGTAACATCATCAATATCAAAATTAAAGCTTAGTACCTACTTGCTACGCATTAGGAGGTAGGTACCTATAATGATGTATAGGACCGGCGTACCTTGGTAGTTACTGACAAATTTATTGTATTTTTTACATTTATAATAAAGCAATTTCAAAATCTACTGACCACTTTTAATAGGCCAATTAGGTACCTACATGTTATTAATTGACACAAAATAATTTCCTTAAAACTTAAGGAGACATTTACTTCAGATACCTACCATAATATGCCTAATACCACGACGATGATCATATTAGTCAGTATTTAATAACTTCTACTTACTTAAATTTTTTTTTAATATGAAAAGGCATATTATGTAAGTGAATTTAAAAATAGGTACATCTACGCTTGAGTCCTACCTACTCATTTAAGAACACCAGGTTTTTGCGACGTAAGCAGACTAAAACAATAGATTTGTATCAGGTCCGGGTTGTGAACAGTTGCAGAACTAGTCTTCTAGACTTCTACAACCAATCAGTGACTGAAAAAACAGCATTAGGTACGCGCGATAGGTAGGTAATTCGTACTCCTAGTCATTAATAAAAGCAACTTGTCATTACGACATTAAACTTAACTAAACCAAAATCAAAATAACTTAAAAGCAAAACAAACACAAAAGGCCTTTGTCTATCCAATGCCGACATTAGGCCTAGGATGCGGCCGCGGATTTTGAAGAAGTATTGAATAATTCGTTTTAATATTTAAAGTTTAAAACTACCTAAATTTTAGATGAACATAAAACTCTTAGTAAATCGATTATTTGTTTATAGTTAATACTTAACATTAATTAAACTAAATTAACAGCAAAAATAAATTAGAAACATGTAATCGGACCGGGATTCGAACCCACGACCTCTATTGGCTCTGTGGGCCAATAAGCCTATAAGGGCGGCAATTTTTTCTGCGTCGTGCTTTACAAACACGGTTTTAAACAAGCTACTCTTTCAATTTTCAAAAAAAATATTTAGGTTTTGCCTAGGTATATTCTGAAATTTATTTATTAAAATGCCTATAAACTTTTCTATTTGAATTATCATTTTACGAGAGACAAGAAAATATGCGTGCAAGAAAGAAGTTAAAGGTTCTGTTAGTGATATCAATACTTAACAATAATTTAAATAAATTAACAGCAAAATTAAAAAAAGAAAATGTAATCGAAACGGGATTCGAACCCGTGACCTTACGAGGTCAATAAGTCCATGAGGGCGACAAATTCACCTATCCAAAATCTAGTTATAGGTATAATATGAAATTTATTTATCAAAATAGGTACGAACTTTTCTATTTAATGTATCTTTATGTAACAGGATAAATTAAACAAAATAATATTTTTAGTTACTACTTTATTACAAATTATAAGACATTCATGTAGCATTAAAATGTTTTTAAACCTCCATCAATTCACACACACAATGATTAAAATAATACACATAATACCAGTATAATATTTTTTAAATAATTGTACGATACAACAATGAATAATGCAATATTGAATAACGTTCACTAGAAATTACAATCTACCACAATATCTCGTTACATAGGTACTTTAAACAATGTTTAATTTACTTTCGTAAAAAATCTTTAAAAGTATTCTTAAAAATAACAATATTTGCAAAATTATTGGGCATAGACACTCGCTAAAATATTCGTAATACCTATCAACCGTAATAATTATAATAAAATACATCAAACTTATGTACCTACCTAGAATCAGATTTAAAACTAAGTAGGTAGGTACTAGGTACATTGGCACTCGAATTATTTAACTCTTGATTTCAATTAATTTTATCTGTATCACATAACTACATACACTAAACAATCGAAGCAAGTCTTGTTTGGGGTAAGAGTAGGCGAAGGGACTGGGCATTGGCCTTCCTCTACCAATCAGTTCCTCAAAACCAAGTAGTAGGAACGCGCAGCGGTAGATAGCCATTGATACCTCCTGCATACATTGTATTGTACGTACGCAGAGCTCCGTGGTCATCTCACATTCCCCGTAAGGGGAGTGGGGAAACGGCATCGGGGCATAACCCCCTGACCGTGGGATCTTCCGCCGCCCACGAATATGGGCGCCTCGCTAGGAGGGTCCTATCTGGGACCCTTGAGGCTTCTATCGAGTAGGTAGCCGCCCGGGCGATCAGCCCAGCCGTGTGAGACTCTATTCAGGGAGGCCCAGCCAGGCGATCAGCGACCAATCCGCGGCTACTCTGGAGTCTCAGGTGAATCTGCCGAATTTCTTGCAGAGCTCCTGATGCAGTAGCTTCGTTTTATATCATCTCCCGTTAATGAGACGGTTGACACCGTTGAAATATGTCTTCGTGCCTTCGAACCTTGGCAATGGCAACCACTGCACCACTTGGCAATGGTACCAAATACCATCGCCAAGACGGGGCTATTTTAGATCCCCAAAAGAGCGTTAATTAAAAACTAATACAATATGACACTTTCACAAACTATTAGGTACATCGATTCATTAAAATCAGTCCTTTTCTCATGTGCGTGCTCCCACTTCAACACTTCAAAGTCAACTAAAGTAATAGAAAAATATTTAAAAGCATAAGCCGCCTTTGTCAAAGAAATGCCGACATTGGGGTCTTAGTGTAAGCGTAGTTGCGGCGGTAATTTTATTGCTTTATTTAATATTATTATTTATTATTGGTATTTTTAGGCCTATTATTATTATGAAAAAAAAATATTCTAGTAATAATAATTCAAATAAATATTTTATACATGTTTTCCTATAGGAAATGTTTTTAGAAGAATAAATTAATTCAATTACTTATTCCGAATTCGCTATAATCCCCGCTATCGCCTATGACACCTCACCCTACCTTACAACTCTGTCGGTACACATTCAAAGGGCGGCGATGCTTACACGTGTCTTTAAATTTCTTTGAGTTTTGCCGATTTGACAAAATGGCGCGACTGTCAAGGATTTTTGCGTCATAGACTATAAATACACAGAAAAACCTACTTTTAATTAGTATTTATTAATATTGAAAATTATAATTTATAGTATGGAAATAGTAAAAGCATTTCCTGTTTTTATTACATATTAGATTATTTTATAAATACCTGGTGATAAATTGATATCAATATTTTTTATAACCATCTTAAAAGTGTAACCACAATAGCCAGTAAAAATAAAATTTAACCTCTCACTAAATTTCCGATCGAATTTTTGTTTTTTAATAGATTTAGGGTCACTTATTGGGCATAAAAACCCTAAATGCTGACCGATTCAGTTGGAGCTTCAAGAAAAGAAGTTTTTGGGCGATATCTCAGAAACTATACATTTTAGAGCAAAAGTTACTCAAACCATTATTGTAGAGAATAAAATTTGGCATCTTTTATTTCTTGTAAACTTTTTTGTAAAACTTACCGTTTACGATTTAAGGTTTTTAATGAACCGGTTTTTCTGTCTCGGTCGACAACTCTCACCGACACTGATCAATCAAAAAATGCATTTTCAATGAACCGTATTATGCACATTGTATGTGATTGTTTTCATGTACTTTATTTACTTACTTCACACGATATTTTACTCAATTCTAAGACATAATATGCTATGTCACTTCTGCGAATTCTTATTGATTATTCTATGCAAACGTCGCTAGGGCTAGTAGTACCTACGGCTGCTCGGGGACAGTGCGATGTTGCCGTCTTTAACTGGGGTCAAGAAACTCTGACCTAGTAGTGTTTATTTTTATGACCATTTTTATTGTATTTATTTTGTTTGAAAAATTCACTTTTTTATTTGAAGGTATATTTTCAAGTTGTTAATTTTTATCGACTTATATCATCTCACCCTACATGCAGTTTGAAGGAACGTTGATCAAGCGTCACCACCCTGTATATCTTATGTACATACCATACAGAAGGGCCAAGCCCAAAAGTGTGCATATTATAATCAGCACGATTATCCATCGTGCATCCCAGATAAATGGTTTTGAATTCGCTCAACATGTGCCGAATTTGAGCCTCCTAAGGTGTCTTGTGTAATAAATACTTGGTCTTTTTTTTTTAGTTCAGAACGACACATTTTTTTTTTAATATAATATATGAATCTAATTTAATTTCTACATATTTTTCAAACGCTTTACGCGGCTCGCGACCGTTCCCAGGCAGACCGCCGATAAAACTGGCAGGGTCGCCATATAAGGTTGGGAGGTTCAGGGAATAAATAACACGTCTTGTGCTCTTGACTGTCGCTTTATTTCTGCCCAGTCGAACTGGTGAACATACATTATATAACCATACACTACTACAAATATGATAACATTTAAATAATAATAAAAAAAGGTTTACATGTGTTTCATATTGTACTTCACAAAGTCTATGTCTAATGCCTTCCTGCAATAGGCTAGTTAAGTTTAAGTTTTGATTACGTTCCTAATTCCTAGTCCTATATGGTAAATAATACAAATAATCAATCAATACTAAATTTTTAAATTAAGGATGTACGGTGCAACCGTACATATTGCAACATATTGCAACTCATCATTTCTCACGACACGCGCTTTCATTATTTTATTTAATTCATATAAATCAAGTCAGTTCGCGTATCGCTAGCAAGTAAGCCGCGCGTGCTCTCTATTACCTATCAAGTGGTAATTTTAGCACTTATCAATTATCAATCTAATAGTGTATTAGGTTAGCAAGAACCTTTACATTATTAAATGGTCCTTCGAGATATTATCAATTAACATAATATCAATATCATAGTGTAAATTAGTATCAGTAAATAAATTATACGCGTCGGACTCGTGTTATGACTTTATACACGTTGTGCCACGTCGTTAAGTGATCAACCAAGTGACTGAGTGTTAAGTGAACAACCAAGTGACTCAGTGTTTGTCAGTGATTAACAAGGATTCTGATAGCAGCCGACAAGCCTACCAAGTAAGATCGTTGCCTATTTTTTGTTATTTTCACGATGGAAGCTATTTATGAAAACCAGCAAGTACTGCATGTAGCCATCAGCAAAATGGTTACAAATATCAAAAAAGATTCTGCAGAACGCAAGTCTGTAGACTACTTTAAGACGCGTTTAGAAACCCTAGAATCTTATTGGGCTGATTATTATCAGTATAATCACGATCGGCTCAGTACAGAGGGAAGTAGGTCTCATGCTTATTTCATGAGGGGTGAGTACGAAAAAGCTTATGAACTTTACAAGGTTACCAAGTCATTTATAATTGAACAGCATCAGATCTATTCAAAGAATAAGTCGGGGGAACAGTCAGTCAAGCCCCAGCAAGAAGATCAAGATACACCATATGAAGAATGTAAACGAAATTCTCCTCCCAAGTTAAATTCCAGGGGTTCTTCTAGTAAGCTGGACGAAATGCTAAAGAGACAAGCCAGCAACTTCAGAGCATTATCAGAACGATAGCAGGCATAGAATTAGAATATCTAAGCTAAAAATGGGAACTAGAAGACGCATTAAGAACTTTACAATCCAGATGGTCCATAATAGATTCTCTGCATTTGGAACTTGACAGTGAGTTGGAAGGTATGAATGAAGCCTACGAAAGCAGTTATACCAAACACGAGACAAGATACAACGCATTAAAGAGGGAGATTAATTCAAAATTGTGGTTTTGTATCACACAGAGAGCTTTGGACCCCAAAAATGGACATCCCTGTTTTTAACGGAAATTATCAGCAGTGGGTTTCGTTCAAAGATCTATTTACAGAAACAATACATAATAACATCGCCCTTTCAAATGCACAACAAATGCAGTTTTTGAAGAGGAGGAGAGGCCGAGCGATTAATACAACATTTACAGATCAGCTCTGAAAATTACCCTGTTGCTTGGGAAATACTTAACAACAGGTATAACAACGTAAGATTGATTTTAGCGACACACGCTAATATATTACTTAATTTGCCATCAATACAACAGCCTTTAGTGAGCCACATCAAAAGGATACATGACACCACTGGCATCCTCGCAAAGGTCCAAGAGTATTTCACGCCGGGATAGCTTCTTAATCTATACAAAGCTCAAGTCCGGTCGTGCGTGGAATACTGTAGTCACATATGGGCTGGTGCTGCGAAATGCCATCTGTCAGCCTTGGACTCGATTGAGAGGCGTGCGCTGAGACTGATTGGTGACCCTACCCTGGTAAAAGCCAACTTACAAAGCCTCGATCACCGACGTAGGGATGCCAGCCTTTGTGTATTCTATAGGTTGCATTTCGGAGAGTGTGCGCAGGAATTACACGACTTAATTCCCCCATCCCCTTTCCATCGTCGGACGACTCGACGAACGGCTGGTCTCCATTCTTATGTCGTGGACATTCCACCCGTCCGGACGAAGCGTTTTGCTTCGTCATTTATTATACGTGCGGCTAAGGATTGGAACAACCTGCCCACGTCAGTATTTCCGTCCGATTACAACATAGGTGTCTTCAAGGCAAGAGTGAATAGGTGGCTACTGAATTAGTGCGACTTACCATCTCCGACTGCGTGACCACTTACCATCAGGTGGAACGCGGTCAAGCACTAATTCAGAATAAAATAAAATAAAAAAATAAAAAAGATACGATCGCACGAAACGCAGATACGATCTTTAAAGAATCGAAATCTAATAACTATTTTAAGCTGACGTCATCACCGCACAAACGAAAACAAGTATTGCTCAATAATAATTTCGCAAAAACTACTATTTGCCCACTATGCAAAGAAAAACACGGGCTTTATTTTTGTAATAATTTTTTAAATATGACACCGGAATTGAAACTCAAAACAATCACGAGACTACATTTATGCGAAAATTGTCTTTACGATCGTAAAGACAACGCATGTATTTCGGAAAAACGATGCCGTGAATGTAATGCTAAGCATAATACATAAAAGCGTATAATAACAATTCATCGTGCAATATTAGTACAATCGACGACAAAAGTTGTGAGGAATTAATTAATGAAAATTGTGTATTGCAACAAGCCAATAAAGTTAACGAAATATTACTATCTACAGCACTAATCAAGGTTCAAGCAAGCAATGGATCATATCATCAAATGCGAGCGCTTATAGATCAGGGTTCTCAAGTTTCTCTTATATCAGAGAAGGCCTTACAAGTTTTAGCCTTACCTAAGCGCCGTTGTAAAGGAATAGTGTCAGGCATTGGAGCCAAGCAGAGCAACTGCAAAGGTGTCACTGAAATATCATGTTTATCACTTTATAACAACTATTCATTTAAAACAGAAGTGTATATCATGAACACATTAATTAAAAATTTACCTAACAACACTTTTAATAAGCCTTCATGGTCGCATCTAGAGGGCATACAACTCTCAGACCCACATTTCAACATTAGCCGTCCTGTGGATATATTATTAGGAACAGACGTATATTCACGCTTGGGCTGGATTTTGTGCGGCAATGTACAAACAATGTATTGTAACGTAGTACTCAATCATATGGAGGAAATTCATAAGTTTTGGGAAATAGAAGACATCACTGAATCATCAGCGTTATCGGAAGAGGACAGTCAGTGTGTTAATTATTACAAGTCAACCACAAAAAGGCGGCCTGATGGTTCGTACGAAGTAAGGATTCCACTCAAGGAGAATTTTTTAGAACAGTTAGGCGCGTCTAAACACACTGCCATGGCCCAATTTCGTCAATTAGAACAAAAATTTCAAAGAAATAGTAACATTGAGATACAATACAAATAATTTATGAATGAATACCTGACACTAGGACACATGAAACCGACACTTAATCATTCTAAACCCGAGTGTTACCTTCCACACCATTGTGTAATACGAAATGATTCTACGACTACAGCACTTAGAGTTGTTTTTAATGCATCAAGAAAAACAACATCGGGACATAGTCTCAATGACCTCATGTTAAAGGGCCCAAACCTTCAACATGATCTTCATTGATCTTTGTTATTGAGATGGAGACAATTTCGCTATGCTTTCACTGCGGATATAGAGAAAATGTTTCGTTTTATCTGGATTAACGACAAAGATCAAAGTCTACAGAAAATTATATGGCGTGATACAGACAATACAGTTAAAGAATGTCAGCTGTGCACGGTAACATATGGCACCAAGGCCGCACCGTTTTTAGCTATGGCCACGCTAAAACGGTTAGCCGAAGACGAGAAAAACAATTATCAAGAGGCTTCTCACGCCCTTCAACAGTCATTTTACATGGACGACGTATTGCACGGCGGTAATCGTGCTGAATCAACTATTCAATTACGACAAAAGTCAGGCGGATTTAACCTTAGAAAATGGAATTCTCATCTACCGGAAATTTATCAAAACACACATATTAATAGCAATCAAGATTTATTTGATTTTAAACAGCCGGAATCAACAAAAACATTAGGCATCAGATGGAACCCGAAACTGGATTTATTTACATTTCAATCACAAATAGAACCGATAGAGAAAAGGCAAAGAAAGCGCACCTTACTTTCCGATATATCCAGGTTATATGACCCTCTGGGCTGGCTATCACCATTATCAACTAGATTAAAGTTGTTATTCCAGAAACTATGGATGTCCAATATTCAATGGGATGAACAGCTATCTGACGAACTCATCAAGGAGTGGACACTTATCTTACTTAAGGAGGACATGTCTTCGATTAACCAGTTTCACATACCCAGATGGCTGGGAACGTCCCCACAATGAGACTTCATAGAACTTCATGGATTTTTGTGACTCTTCAAACAAGGCTTACGCTTGCGTTATTTATTGCAAAATACAAAGCAGGAAGAACATCACTATATCACTAGTGGCAGGGAAGGCGAGACTAGTACCCGCTAGTAAAACATTATCTTTGCCGAAAAAAGAGGTTAGCGGTGCGTTACTCTTAGCTAAACTAATGTCAAGGAATGTCTTAATAATTACACTATACAAACATATGAATGGGTAGATTCAATGGTAGTCCTGGCATGGCTCCAAGGAGACCCAGGAAGGTGGAAACCCTTTGTTGCGAACCAAGTGCGTCAAATTAGCGATATAATGCCTCGTAGTGGCTGGCATTACGTTAAATCAGCAGAAAATCCAGCCGAATAATAAAGAACAAGAAAACCAGAGTAACACTTTCACAACGAACGAAGAATTAAAACAAAGTAAGCAAGTTAACTATGTATCAAAACAAAAAAGCGAAACCAGCATTATTGACGAGTTATTAGCAAGATATAGCTCATTCCAAAGGCTAACAAGAGTTTTTGGATGGGTATTGCGGTTTTTAAATCAATTGAAGCAAAAGAAAATAAATATCAATACATTTACATATATTTGTAGATCAAGCAGATATTAAAACAAAGGTTCCCATTTGGGGGCCGATCCCTTATACTTATCCGGCTAGACAATTTGTCAACCACACTAAAACAGTGTTGTAATATAGCAATAATGATTGCATTAAAAAAACTAGAACCTTATATGGAAGTACCACAGCTAAGATACCAATACCAAACAGCTAAGATATCGAAGCTTCTTATTCTTATGGATGACGGTAAAGTGGATGCTTACAAAGTAAAAGCACTCCATGAGATTGAGATAATAATCATATAATCTAAACAGACTAGATATGGATGAGGAATTAGAAGAGGAATTAGAAGAGGTAATTGATAACAAAAAATATTAGATTATGATTGTGAGCCTAACGTAGCTTGCGTTCTACAAATATGTCATCAAAAACATACGAGACATAGTACGACACAAATAAAAAAATGAAAATCACATTAACAAAGGACAACACAAACATTGGTACCTTGGACGAAAGATCAGAAGAATGTAGTAAGCAAATACTTTAAAATGCATATTAAAAACCACCAATACCTAGTCGAAATGAGTTCGAAAATCTTAAAGAGAAATATGGAGATCTCTTCAGCAATAAAGACTGGGTTAAAATCAAAGTTTTTGTGCAAAATACTTATACGAAGTCAAAAAAGTAAATGATAGCGTCTGTTTAGATTATATGATTTATCTTTGTGTTGATCGATAATGATAATGTACAATCATTAATATTATAACGGATTTGGACTAATACGTCATTTGAAAATAGACAAGAAACTTAAGAAACAGTATTTCCACGAATGAGAGCAGACAAGATATTATCACTTATTGCGAAATCAGATAATCTTATATGTGCTTATGCATCTCAATATTTAAAAACACATAGGGAAACGCATTTTGTTAATGTTGTGTCAAGAAAAATGAGAGAGCTTCCATAAAAGACTTTTTTGTGCCCTACGACCAAAATGTTATGATAATATTATAGAAGTAACTAAAATAATAGAAAAATATGACAGAAAAAAAAATTTGTGGCGCCTACGTTTGTAATAAAGGGTCTAGCCTGATAAGTAAAGGGATCAGCCCCCAAATGGGAACCTATATCGAACCTTATGTTTTAATATCTGCTTGATCTACAAATACGATTTATGTACACATCGCGACCAGATTCCGTTTTGAACCAGAGTTATTAGAAAAATTAACCGTACGCATGACTATTTATCAAAGTAATATATCTCAAAAACTAATTAAGCTAGAGGAGTGAAACCAATGCGAGGCTTGAGGTTACATTACATACTATATTATATATTTTTTTTTTTGAAAATTTAGAATATTTTATAAAATAAAAAATATAAACAAAAAAATTTTTTTTTATGATTTCTGAGACTTACAATCTCAAAAGTAATATATGTTGTGCTCTTTTACGTGCGCTACTACTCGTAATAATTGCGTGAAAAAAAAATGGGTGCAACATTTTGAAAAAAAATTGATTCACACCTGTATACCGTTGTACTATAAGGTTGAAGTTGGTGCAACACTTCAAAAAAAAAAGTCATTCGCGCCAATTTTGTATAATGGTAAAAGGTGTTTATGACTATAATTCTTGTGGTATTTTAAAATTAGTGACTTTTAAACCAAATTATTATTATTATTTAGGCAATAATGTCTGAAAAGTGTAAAAATTATAACAAATATCTTCGTAAGATAATTGGTTTTAAAAAAGTCATAAAAACTGAAGAAGAAACTAAAATGTTCAGTGATTTATTTAATAAAATAGTAACTCGACTTATTGCATATATTAAAAAAGCTTTTAGTTCTAAATGTATGGAAATATGCGATGTAGCATCAGCGATTACAGGAGCGCCTGAAAAAACTTATATCAGCTCTGAAGATTCCGATACCAGTAATGATAGTGATATAACATATTCTGAGTGATAATTACTGTGATGAAATTCCATTGCAACGTGTTACATCTACTCACAAGTATTGTATTATATATAGAGAATTCGATCCCGGTCGATATTTCTAATCCCGGGATTTCGGGATTATCTACAGTTAATCTCGGGATCCCGGGATAGGATAGTCCCGGGATTATATTGTTGGAAAGTGGTAACAAAAAGACAGTAAAACACATCAAAATCATTTTTTTATTAATCTTTTAGTTTTGTGAGGACATATAATATTTAAGTTTTAAATCTTCAAGAAGGCGGTTAAACAAAATTATACTTTCTTCTTATAAAATAAACAAACTAGGCACTTCTGTAAATAATTTATGAAACTAACGATAAACTCAAAAAATCAACTTCTTTAGACTTATTTAGATTAACTATAAAAAAGACTTCTTCTTCGTCACGCAATTGTTGAAAAAGAAACTTGAATATCGCATCAGCCGTGCATAAATTGCGTCAGAACGATAAAGTGCTACTGCAGATAATTTAACTGGCGCCACGACCTTGATTATCTCATTAATGAGTTGAAAATCTGATTCCTCAAATTGTACAGGATTATTTAGGCCAATAAAAGCCTTTTTTATGCTATTTTTTAAAAGATGAAATCGTTCCTTCCAGCATTGTAAAGAATCTATTTCAACGCGTTTTGCAGTCGAGCAGTAAATAAGCATTATACATACATCCTTTTCTATGGTAAATAAGGCTCTCTTCACTATTCTCTTTTAACATATTTTTGAAGTATAGTATCATTTTTCAAGGATGCTCTTTTGAAAACAACTTTTGAATCTGGTCGCGATGTGTACATAAATCTTATTTGTAGATCAAGCAGATATTAAAACAAAGGTTCCCATTTAGGGGCCGATCCCTTATACTTATCCGGCTAGACAATTTGTCAACCACACTAAAACAGTGTTGTAATATAGCAATGATGATTGCATTAAAAAAACTAGAACCTTATATGGAAGTACCACAGCTAAGATACCAATACCAAACAGCTAAGATATCGAAGCTTCTTATTCTTATGGATGACGGTAAAGTGGATGCTTACAAAGTAAAATCACTCCATGAGATTGAGATAATAATCATATAATCTAAACAGACTAGATATGGATGAGGAATTAGAAGAGGTAATTGATAACAAAAAATATTAGATTATGATTGTGAGCCTAACGTAGCTTGCGTTCTACAAATATGTCATCAAAAACATACGAGACATAGTACGACACAAATAAAAAAATGAAAATCACATTAACAAAGGACAACACAAACATTGGTACCTTGGACGAAAGATCAGAAGAATGTAGTAAGCAAATACTTTAAAATGCATATTAAAAACCACCAATACCTAGTCGAAATGAGTTCGAAAATCTTAAAGAGAAATATGGAGATCTCTTCAGCAATAAAGACTGGGTTAAAATCAAAGTTTTTGTGCAAAATACTTATACGAAGTCAAAAAAGTAAATGATAGCGTCTGTTTAGATTATATGATTTATCTTTGTGTTGATCGATAATGATAATGTACAATCATTAATATTATAACGGATTTGGACTAATACGTCATTTGAAAATAGACAAGAAACTTAAGAAACAGTATTTCCACGAATGAGAGCAGACAAGATATTATCACTTATTGCGAAATCAGATAATCTTATATGTGCTTATGCATCTCAATATTTAAAAACACATAGGGAAACGCATTTTGTTAATGTTGTGTCAAGAAAAATGAGAGAGCTTCCATAAAAGACTTTTTTGTGCCCTACGACCAAAATGTTATGATAATATTATAGAAGTAACTAAAATAATAGAAAAATATGACAGAAAAAAAAATTTGTGGCGCCTACGTTTGTAATAAAGGGTCTAGCCTGATAAGTAAAGGGATCAGCCCCCAAATGGGAACCTATATCGAACCTTATGTTTTAATATCTGCTTGATCTACAAATACGATTTATGTACACATCGCGACCAGATTCCGTTTTGAACCAGAGTTATTAGAAAAATTAACCGTACGCATGACTATTTATCAAAGTAATATATCTCAAAAACTAATTAAGCTAGAGGAGTGAAACCAATGCGAGGCTTGAGGTTACATTACATACTATATTATATATATTTTTTTTTGAAAATTTAGAATATTTTATAAAATAAAAAATATAAACAAAAAAATTTTTTTTTATGATTTCTGAGACTTACAATCTCAAAAGTAATATATGTTGTGCTCTTTTACGTGCGCTACTACTCGTAATAATTGCGTGAAAAAAAAATGGGTGCAACATTTTGAAAAAAAATTGATTCACACCTGTATACCGTTGTACTATAAGGTTGAAGTTGGTGCAACACTTCAAAAAAAAAAGTCATTCGCGCCAATTTTGTATAATGGTAAAAGGTGTTTATGACTATAATTCTTGTGGTATTTTAAAATTAGTGACTTTTAAACCAAATTATTATTATTATTTAGGCAATAATGTCTGAAAAGTGTAAAAATTGTAACAAATATCTTCGTAAGATAATTGGTTTTAAAAAAGTCATAAAAACTGAAGAAGAAACTAAAATGTTCAGTGATTTATTTAATAAAATAGTAACTCGACTTATTGCATATATTAAAAAAGCTTTTAGTTCTAAATGTATGGAAATATGCGATGTAGCATCAGCGATTACAGGAGCGCCTGAAAAAACTTATATCAGCTCTGAAGATTCCGATACCAGTAATGATAGTGATATAACATATTCTGAGTGATAATTACTGTGATGAAATTCCATTGCAACGTGTTACATCTACTCACAAGTATTGTATTATATATAGAGAATTCGATCCCGGTCGATATTTCTAATCCCGGGATTTCGGGATTATCTACAGTTAATCTCGGGATCCCGGGATAGGATAGTCCCGGGATTATATTGTTGGAAAGTGGTAACAAAAAGACAGTAAAACACATCAAAATCATTTTTTTATTAATCTTTTAGTTTTGTGAGGACATATAGTATTTAAGTTTTAAATCTTCAAGAAGGCGGTTAAACAAAATTATACTTTCTTCTTATAAAATAAACAAACTAGGCACTTCTGTAAATAATTTATGAAACTAACGATAAACTCAAAAAATCAACTTCTTTAGACTTATTTAGATTAACTATAAAAAAGACTTCTTCTTCGTCACGCAATTGTTGAAAAAGAAACTTGAATATCGCATCAGCCGTGCATAAATTGCGTCAGAACGATAAAGTGCTACTGCAGATAATTTAACTGGCGCCACGACCTTGATTATCTCATTAATGAGTTGAAAATCTGATTCCTCAAATTGTACAGGATTATTTAGGCCAATAAAAGCCTTTTTTATGCTATTTTTTAAAAGATGAAATCGTTCCTTCCAGCATTGTAAAGAATCTATTTCAACGCGTTTTGCAGTCGAGCAGTAAATAAGCATTATACATACATCCTTTTCTATGGTAAATAAGGCTCTCTTCACTATTCTCTTTTAACATATTTTTGAAGTATAGTATCATTTTTCAAGGATGCTCTTTTGAAAACAACTTTTGAATCTGGTCGCGATGTGTACATAAATCTTATTTGTAGATCAAGCAGATATTAAAACAAAGGTTCCCATTTGGGGGCCGATCCCTTATACTTATCCGGCTAGACAATTTGTCAACCACACTAAAACAGTGTTGTAATATAGCAATGATGATTGCATTAAAAAAACTAGAACCTTATATGGAAGTACCACAGCTAAGATACCAATACCAAACAGCTAAGATATCGAAGCTTCTTATTCTTATGGATGACGGTAAAGTGGATGCTTACAAAGTAAAATCACTCCATGAGATTGAGGTAATAATCATATAATCTAAACAGACTAGATATGGATGAGGAATTAGAAGAAGAGGTAATTGATAACAAAAAATATTAGATTGTGAGCCTAACGTAGCTTGCGTTCTACAAATATGTCATCAAAAACATACGAGACATTGTACGACACAAATAAAAAAAGGAAAATCACATTAACAAAGGAAAACACAAACATTGGTACCTTAGACGAAAGATCAGAAAAATATAGTAAGCAAATACTTTAAACTGCATATAAAAAACCACTAATACCTAGACGAAATGAGTTCGAAAATCTTAAAGAGAAATATGGAGATCTCTTCAGCAATAAAGACTGGGTTAAAATCAAAGTTTTTGTGCAAAATACTTATACGAAGTCAAAAAAGTAAATGATAGCGTCTTAAACAGACGCTATCATTTACTTTTAGATTACTTTTAGATTATATGATTTATCTTTGTGTTGATCGATAATGATATTGTACAATCATTAATATTATAACGGATTTGGACTAATACGTCACTTAAGAAACAGTATTTCCACGAATGAGAGCAGACAAGATATTATCACTTGTTGCGAAATCAGATAATCTTATATGTGCTTATGCATCTCAATATTTAAAAACACATCGGGAAACGCATTTTGTAAATGTTGTGTCAAGAAAAATGAGAGAGCTTCCATAAAAGACTTTTTTGTGCTCTACGACCAAACTGTTATGATAATATTGTAGAAGTAACTAAAATAATAGAAAAATATGACAGAAAAAAAAAGTTTGTGGCGCCTACGTTTGTAATTAAGTACCTTAGACGAAAGATCAGAAAAATATAGTAAGCAAATACTTTAAACTGCATATAAAAAACCACTAATACCTAGACGAAATGAGTTCGAAAATCTTAAAGAGAAATATGGAGATCTCTTCAGCAATAAAGACTGGGTTAAAATCAAAGTTTTTGTGCAAAATACTTATACGAAGTCAAAAAAGTAAATGATAGCGTCTTAAACAGACGCTATCATTTACTTTTAGATTACTTTTAGATTATATGATTTATCTTTGTGTTGATCGATAATGATATTGTACAATCATTAATATTATAACGGATTTGGACTAATACGTCACTTAAGAAACAGTATTTCCACGAATGAGAGCAGACAAGATATTATCACTTGTTGCGAAATCAGATAATCTTATATGTGCTTATGCATCTCAATATTTAAAAACACATCGGGAAACGCATTTTGTAAATGTTGTGTCAAGAAAAATGAGAGAGCTTCCATAAAAGACTTTTTTGTGCTCTACGACCAAACTGTTATGATAATATTGTAGAAGTAACTAAAATAATAGAAAAATATGACAGAAAAAAAAAGTTTGTGGCGCCTACGTTTGTAATTAAGGGTCTAGCCGGATAAGTAAAGGGATCAGCCCCCAAATGGGAACCTATATCGAACCTTATGTTTTAATATCTGCTTGATCTACAAATACGATTTATGTACACATCGCGACCAGATTCCGTTTTGAACCAGAGTTATGAGAAAAATTAACCGTACGCATGACTATTTTTCAAAGTAATATATCTCAAAAACTAATTAAGCTAGAGGAGTGAAACCAATGCGAGGCTTGAGGTTACATTACATACTATATTATATTTTTTGTATTTTTTTTTGTAAACGGTTGTTTGATGACACGGGCTATCAAAGGAAAATCAGTTTGCTTGGAATGGAATCCTAGATCCTAGAACGCGTGCAAGCGACGCGACTAGTGCGTCGCTGCAATCGTCTGATATAGACCTAACACGGGATACAACCTTTATGAATCGTTACATGGATATATCCAAACAAAAAATCTACGTTTTTAAATATTGAATGGAAAGCCAAAGATCTGACAGGCTGTAATGAATATCAGCAGACTTCAAGACGACGCAAGCGAAACACAAAGTACGACCATTATAGCGGCTCAAGTACACTTGAAGAATATGGTGAAAAAAAAAACCTGGTAAACTATTTGAAATTGAGGTGATTGTTGTCATTATTGATAACGCAAAAGAGTATCAAAAACTGACTAGCTTTTTTAATATATTTCGGTATTTAGAATCTATTACAATAGTATTCGGAGAAAAACTTCAAGTATGGTCAGTGCCTATGTACATGATTTGGAAGACAACCTAGGTAACGAATTAGTGCAGTTCGCTGAGCTGCTCAATACGGATGTGGCTAGCTAGTGGCATCAACAGTACGATAAATGAAGCTCTAGAAATTCAATATTATAAATTTTTAAGCAATAATTCATTAGATTCATGTTTTTTTAATTTATAAATTGCTTTGCGTTTTTATTTATCACTCATGATTACTAACTCCAGTGGCGAACGTTCATTTTCGCCATTAAAGCGTATAAAAAATGAATTAAGGAATACAATAAAAAATGAATTAATATAAGAATAATCAAGATAGTCTCAATTATCTTTCTTTGATGAGTATAGAATATGACCTGCTTAAAGAAATTGATACAGTGTTATTTCTAAATTTGCCCAAATAAAATCAAGAAAAGTTAATATTTTTTTAAGCTGGGGGCCCCCAAAAAAAGATCTTATGTGTGATTTCTTTGTACCGCGTCATTTAGGACTTCATCACATAAACAAGCAACAAATAATATTAATAAATCTGCTCATACCAAATTAATTATTTGGTTTTCATAATAACGAAAATAAAGCAATAGTAATATTAGATGGCACGTACATGTATACACACGTAATGGGCCCTTATCCAGCAACAATTTCAGATGCCGAAATTATCAATAAAGAATTTACCAGTGAATCTATATAAAGACAATATTTTCAACCTGGATATGCTTTTATACCGGAAAGAGGTTTTCGTGATGCCATGCCTTTACTGAATCAATGTGGTTATATGACTAAAAGGAATAGGATATGATTAAAAGGAAGGTAAAATGCAACTATCAACGTTAGTTGTAAATTGATTTCGGACAGTTACGATGTGTAGATGGGTAATAGAAGCGGTAAATGGCCGTTTTAAGCGAAACTTTAAGCTTATTCGCCAAGATATTTTTAATATATCGTCGATAGATGTAGGGGAACATTTTAAAGTATCTACCCCTCTCATTATTAATGAATTTGATGTATAGACCTGATTTCCACGGGTATAAGGAAACGTACAACGTGGACGCGGTAGAGGACGCTTACAAACAGTCGGATAAAGAGGACGTGAACAGGGAAGGAAAAATTTCAAGAGATGGCTAGTAGTAATCAATGGGTGAATTATGACGACATACCTTAAAGACTACAGATGATTACAGTACACAGTAGTAAATACAGAGAAATAACGAGACGACGTGCAAGAACTAGAGCAAGATGACAAATATTGGAAGGAATTGAAACACATTGAATGGATAAACTTAACTATCCTTTACAAAAATAGGACAAACAAAACATATAACTAAACGGATACATCATCAAACAATTTAAATGGATAAGGATTAATATGATGATACCAATATCACCACTATTCGATTCCACCCGCACATGAAATAGAAATTAAAAAAGTTGTTTATGTGGCTTAACTATAACAGTTAAACATCGCGCACAATTTTTTTGAATTGGAATGAAACAGGATTTACTTAAGAGACTAGCACTTTTTCCATCACCCTTACAGCACCTTTTCTACAAAAAAAAATTAATGAATCTGCCTATTTAAAGGCAGATGTTTTGCATAAAATCAAAAATATTGCCAATCTTTACTCAAAAATCGGCCCCTAAGAAGGAGCAAAATATAATAAAACAATTAGGTTCGTAAATGCCTGAAAATAAGTTGTTGTTTTGGAAAAATTTCCCTATTTCAAAAAATGGTACAAACGAAATAGTTGAATTTGATGTAGACGACTAAATTTATTATAGTACTTCCTCAGATTATATAACTTTTATATTCTGAGAGTATACTTCATATAAATATTGGAGACTGATTATTTTTAATTTTTATCCTATTAAATTACTGTAAGTGACATTAATTAGTTTGTTTTGTATTTTTCTTTGTGTCTAATTTTATTGGTATATCTTATCTGTAACTTGTTGTTTCATATTTTCTGACTATTATTTTTGTAAGACAAGAATACTCATAATACTTTCTTAGGTTTACGCGAATGTTTGACATTATAAATGAAACTATATTTTCGGATTTTGTCGCGGATTTATTATGATTTTTGGTTCCCGACGTTTCGAATGCTTTACAGCAATCATGGTCACGGGAGAGACTAAGGTATTAGACGTCTCAGGAGGTTATATACTTGTTACAGACAGTGCCTACCCACAATTTTTTTACAAATATTCAAAATGATAGACTATAAAATTATACATTTCAATTCTATACTTTTAAGATTTTAAAATTTTAAAATCCGCGACAAAATCCGAAAACAAGAATACTCATTTAGTAATTAGTTATGTTCAGAAGAAAGACTTTCTGTAGATTATATTGATGCATGAGAAATACATTGTGATTAAGTTTATTGGTGCATTAAATAGTTTAGATTATCAAAATTTTGTCAAGACTGATTATTTGTTAGCCACATAAAACAATTTACACTGTTAGATTATAATGTGGTACGATGTTTTGTTAAATAATCTTAATAGCATGTCTAGTTTTGTTTAATAAAATACACCTTTTTATTAAAATTAAAGGTAATTTAATTTTACTGTATATGTGGAACTGATGTTCCATGTTTTATTCAAAAAACAAAGGAAATAGCAGGATTTTTACAATATTACTCCTAATCATGAAAAAAATGTCTCAAATGCAGTAATAACAGGATGTAATGCATTAAAAATAGTTTTTGACAAGATTATGCAAAAGAAGTGAGTGTACTACACTAGGGGCGAAAATATTAAAATTGCTAGAATTATAGTTTTTTATAAAAAAACTAATGTAAAGATGTTTAGTATTTTAGTTTAGTACATATCATCTTACATTCAAGATTATATCGAAAAGGCTCTTTTAAATATATTTTTATAAATTTTAAACTTTAGGCGCGTTTTTCTCGAATTTGTGTTTTTGCTGTTACTGCACTTTAGGTTCGGGATGGCAGTATAGGTGCAGGCCAACCCTACCGTCTCCTTCTAAGATGGTAGGGGGGCGTTGGGTAAGCGGAAGGTCATGTTGACGGAGAAAGGGTATTTGGAACAACTGGTAGATCTGAATCCGGTCTACCAGCCATACATAATACGCGGCCTTCGGGCACGTACTTTTGAGCTATTGATATTGCACCGTGTGCCATCCTTTCTCAACTATATCTGCCGAGTAATCCTAGTCCTTGTAGAGCACTCCCAGCACGGGCTCCAAAGAGGGTGGGAAGCCTAGCGGACGAATACTTTTTATATGAACCATGGATAATATAGGATAGTAAAAAATCAGGGACGTTACAGTCAAGTGCGCAAGCGATCCCGTAACATCCCATTGCACTTCTGGGACGGGTTCCGCTAGTGGTTTTAGTGAATAGAAGTCTCAGTCTCCGCCGGTTAACGGACCGGCGGGACCAAAGAAACTCCTGACAAACCATCACACGTGAACGCATCCGGTAAATCAAACACAGGTTCTCCTATTGGGGACCCTCCAACAGGAAAATCACGCTTAAGATCTAGCAATACAAAATAGGAAGGTAAGAAAGGGTAAAGAGACTAAGGGGTACCCAGGTATCTAAACCTACTCTGCCGATATCTGCTAGAAAAGTACGTAATGAGTGAAGCGCCAATGGAATTAAAAATTATTTTGAAAGATGATATTCCTATAAGACAACGGCTTCGCCATTTATCCCTTAAGGAACAAGAAAAAGTCGAACAAAAGATATCGGAATGGTTAGAAAATAATACAGTTCAAAGTACTGGATTGATAATGGACTTTTATAAGACTGTTGAGAAGGAGATAATAAAACAAGTTCTTACTAAGGTACACTTTTCAATCAGAAAAATGAAGAAACTTATAATAAAGAACTATTACATTAAATATTTGGAGAAAAAGTTCCAAGACTTTGTGGTCACTTGTATACCTAACAAACAAGCTACACAGAAAGCTTAAACATATTTAACTTTAAACATATATACTAACTATAGTAGACGCTTTCACGAAGTTTGCCTGGATATTTCCAACAAAAAGTACGACGAGTATAGAGACATTGGACAAGATAAAGATACATCGACAGCATTTTGAGAAACCATACAGAATAATAACCGACCGAGGAAAATCTATGTAAATCTCAATTTGTTTATAAGGTTTTATTGTGTTACATACATTTTCTTTTGTTTTTGCCATAAAATGAAGGATATTTTATGTTTTGTAGAAATAGTTGTTACTGTTTTCTTTTGTAATAATTTTTTTTTATTTTTTTTTTTTTTATTTCAAATATATAATATTTTTGTTTAATTTTATATAACATTGAAATACGGAGTTAAATTTGAAAAATATTGCACACACATAAAACCAACTGAACCCTAGTACTGAAGTTGAAGGTTTCAAAGAAAGAAGGTTTATTTGTTTCATGGAAAATATGCACTGAAATAATTCCCCATAATGAACGAAGATCTTTAAATAAAAAAAAGTCGCAGTATTAGGATATATTGCGGTTAAAATTTCATATATTCTAAATCTCTTTTTAACACTGAAAACTTTCCAGATAAAACTACCAAATGACTTGGCTAAGAGGTAACAAATCTACAGTTAAAAAACCGATTCGTGTACGGATAGAACCGACGGCAGCCATACACGACCAAGTTTACCGTCAAGTTTGCAGCGTGCTTGCAGCGGCGTCCAGATAAATGCCAGAAACCATGCCGTTTACCAGTAAAGGCTGATTTACACGTATTAAGTGAATAAGTAGTTAACTAAATTTTAACTTAATTTTAAGTGATTCCGTACGTGTAAACAGAAAATTTAGTAGCAAGTCGCAAGTTAAAATTTAGTTAATTACTTAAATACTAAATTAGAATGTTTTCTATTTTTTCGAATAAGTAGGTGGGCGGGGCTTGCATCCAGATCTGTTTGGACAGATAAAATTTAGTAAATCGCATAAGTTTTCCGCGCCATTTTTTGAATAGAACCAAATTTTTTCTATAGACGTGAGCTTATTTTAATTATTATTGAATTAATTAATTCATTATTATTATGTCGAAGTGGAGTGAAATAATGACTCTGAAGTTTGTCGAAGAGTACTTAAAAAGGGAATGTTTATGGAATATTAGAAGCGCTAATTTTAGGAACAAACAAGCCAAAGAACGGGCGATGGTTGATATAATGTCAGATGGATATTAATCACTTCGGCCCGAAGGAAGTAGAATTAAAAATTAAGAGCATAAGGTCAACATATTCTCAGGAACAGAAAAAAATTAAGGATTATCTACTTAAATACGTTTGGACAGATACTTAAATATAAGTCACTTAAAATTAAGTTAAAATTTAGTTAACTACTTATTCACTTAATACGTGTAAATCAGCCTTAACGGACAACGACTTTGCCATCTTAGGCTTTTTGCTCGCAATTAAGCAAAGCAAAGCAAGACACAAAATGGTGACTTGTTACATATATGTATATCAGGACATCATTAATCATAATTCATAACTCCATCTAGTTTCGTGGTAAGCTACGAGGCTTGTGTTACGGATACCAGATATACATACATACATATAATATGTATGGAGAATCAGAAGTTTGCTGAAACACTAATAAAAGAACTAAGAAAATTATGTTAGCATACTTACTATATTTTCTAAATTTTTTATCAATTTCTAATATAATAACAATTTTTTTTCTATAATATTTGAAATTAATAAGGCAGAAACAATTTATTAATTAATAAGTATTTAACAATTTAATTTGTATCAGCATAGTTTTACGTTTTATCTAATTATTTTTTTTAATATAAAATAAATTATTCGGGAAATAATATTTTGTTGATTTATAATTATTTATTATTTTGATTACAATGCATGTGATGGCAATATCGATATTCTCATTCTATAAATAGTCGTGCAACTGTCAAATGTCAGTTCAGTTCAATTCAATTCAATTCTGTTGTTGATGGCTTCAAAGCGTGCCAGTTGAGCACAGATTATTTCGCCAATGTCACGTAGAATGGAAAAGACACAAAGGAGATTGGTCGGTAACATAGAGTGAATAAGTTTATGTCAGTTCAGTGTGCGACGGACTGTTGTGACAGTACGAGTGTCCCGGTGTGCTAATAATTAATTATTTGTAATTCGGAGATTCAGTCCTGCCAATAAACGATATTTTTATACAAGTGTTTTATTGTGAGTGCTACTCTTACAATTATACATTTATTCGCATTTCGCATATTCGACAGTCGTTCATACTTCTTTTAAGTAGACCTGTGTCGATCACGATTAATCGAGTCACTTTGATTCCATCACGAGCCGTTCGCGAATGATCGGGTCATCTATTTTTCGAAGATTCCGATCCTTTATGACCCGCGCCATTCAATTTCATGCACATTTATATTACATATTTTTACTATCTATTATCTGTGCGCTGCGTACGCGAGCGACTGGTCGCACGGGTCGCACCTTTGATTGGGTCGTATTCGTGGGTCACGGGTCGCGCCGGTTGTGGGTCGCGACTCGCGAGATGAGTAGGCATCGATCTCGATCATAGAATTCGGTGATCGACAGTGTTGCAAGGTTACATTTTTTACATTTTACATATCTTTTGATTACATTAATTGTTTGCATTAATTGATTGTAACATCTATATATATAAAAGAAAGTCGTGTTAGTTACACCATTTATAACTCAAGAACGGCTAAACCGATTTAGCTGAAAATTGGTGGGGAGGTAGCTTAGAGCCAGGAGAAGGACGACTTTTTATCCCGTTCAACCGCGTTCCCATGTGACGTGACATTAAACGTCAGCATCTGACATGGAATAACGAAAATGACAGCTAAACGTTAATTTGTCTATGGTTAAGTATGGTTTTTACAAATTTTGACAGAAATCAATAATCAGTAATAATATAATCAGTTATTTGTATTCTGGCGGAACAGAGTTCGCCGGGTCAGCTAGTTTAATTTAAAAAACAATTTTTAGTTATTCTTTTCAATAATCACATAATAGTTAAATATTAAAATACATGAAAAAAATACCAAACGTATTGCAATATTTTTTATTTACGGCGCATTGCTTTGATCTATTTATTGTCCTATTAGTGTTATTATTGTATATGTATCAATTATTATTATACACATAAAATAATATACTGTATACGTTCAGTGTATATTTATAATATGTGCCAAGTGAAAAGTTTCAAATTTTATTTATTTTAATTTCTGCTAGTATAAAATATCAGTAATTAATATTAGATTACGGAATTTTTTCGTATTTTAAATGGTTTTTATAGAAAATAAATATAACAATTAATAAGGCTAAGCTGTGCTGTGCCGAAACTTAAAATGAAATCACAGAAATAATAATTTCTTGTATTGTTTTAACTATTAAAAATTAAGTAGAAAATAAATGGAATAAAAAGAAACCCTGAATTAAAAAATACTATGTTTTTTAGATACTTTCATATTCTTACGGTAGGCAACACTAATGACCCGCGTCTTCGTCATTTCGCGGTAATTTTGTAATTTGTTGTCAAATCTTTGTTATTGGTAATTTTGTTAGTAAAAGTAATAAGTATTGTGAATTATTTATGTGTGTGTATGTTAATTAAAGCTTCTCATTTTTTAAGTACCTATTTTGCCAATTTTTGCTAAGGTTTGTTTGTGGTGGTGATATGAATCTGGCTAACCTACTTACTGTATACCTTCCTAGCTTGTTATCATTTACTCTTGTGTATCGCATGTATTAACCATTGCGCTTCAAATTGCCTACTTAACTTGGGTTTTGGTTTTGTTCATATAACAATAGATTTATTTATTTATTTTATTATTATGACACTTTTGTGCTTGTTGCATTTACGACAATTGACATATTTTCGCATGGAATTTGATCATAAGCCGGCGGGTGAAAAAAATCAAATCAATTTGTAAAAATGCGTGACACCTGTATTAGACTGTTAGACTGTAATAGACGTGATTGTATGGGTAGACGAGCTAGTATGGTATATGACAAAAGTGAACAAATAATAAATGTAAAACAAAATCATAGTAGGTAAGTCAGATTCGAATTTGTGACATTTTGCCAGACAATGTCGGAGCTTGCAAGGAAGAAAAGTATGATTTAGAAGCATTTTGCAATAGTAAATAAAGACAAGGCGAAATGTGAATATTGCTCTAAAGTAATCAGTTATAGTGGCCGTGGGACTGGCAACCTAAATCGACCTTTAAAAAAGCAGTATAGAACCGTGTCGCTAGATCCAATAATAGCGATAGTTCCTCAAAGTTCATTAAGAGAAATAAGCACTGGTCAGGAGTCGGCATCAAGTAGTCATAATAGTTGCTGCTTCAACATCAGGTCAAACCATGCCTAGCACTCTGGTACCGAGTCAAAATCAACGTACTAATATACAAACTAGAATAGATAATTTTGCAAAATCTACCAGGCCTCTACCTATAAGCAAATCAAAGCAGCTCGATGAACAGCTTGTAAAATTTATAGTAAAAGAGAGATCACTCTATGGTGATCGTAGAGGAAGAAGAGCTTAAAAATATGTTCAATATAACCCACATATACACTACCTTCTCGCAAAACGATATCGAATAGTTTGATGCCTAAATTATATGTTTCAACAAAAGAAAAAGTTATACACACCATCTCTACAGCGGATGCAATACGTCTCACAACCGACTGCTGGACATCACTTAATAATTTTAGCTTCGTGGCCGTAACGGCTCATTTTTTAAATGAACGCACGGAATTGAAATCTGTGTTATTAGGGTGCACCCCCCAATTTGAAGGGCGGCATAGCGCAGAAAATTTGTCTAACTTTCTATTGAACGAAGCTGCAAAGTGGGGCATTACAAATAAGATTGCTGGCATTGTGACGGATAATGCAAACAATATTGTGGCAGCTGTTCATCTTACGAGTTGGCGACCGATTTCGCTAATTCTTTCTTTGTTTTGTTTGTTATTATTAGGAGATGGTTCTTATGAAAGAAAAAAATTAAGAAATTTTCACGGAAAATTAGAAATTTTAAGAATACTTAACCATCATATAAAATTATTTTTAATCTAACCTCAGCGCTTTAGACAATATAAACTTTTTCAAATGTAACCTTAAGACGTTTGACATAGAATTGACAGAAAGGTATATTGTACGAGTATAATACACTAGCGGAAACCGCGGCTTCGCTCGCGCTAGATCTAGGGACGACCCCAAGCGAAGCGAGGGCGAGGCGCTAGTTTACATATAATTTAGAACCGGAAGAGTTTTTGGTTTTTTACCATTTCTTTTCAAGTGTTTTTGCTTTTCCAATGTACGAAAGGAATTATATTTATCTTTGATTTCTACACTAATAACTATTTGTTTATTGTTATTAAGAGAAGACTGTGTTTACTAATTTCTACAGTGCGTTAGACTATATTGTATTTTTATACCGTTTAGTATAATAAACACTATATACTATATACATAAAAAATATGTTACGTTGTTTTAATCTATAATAATATTATAAAGCTGAAGAGTTTGTTTGTTTGTTTGGTTGAACGCGCTAATCTCAAAAACTGCTGGTCCGAATTGTAAAATTCTTTTTGTGTTGCGTAGTCCGTTTATCGAGGAAGGTTATAGGCTATATTACATCACGGTACGGCCAATAGGAGCGGAGCATCAATGAAAAATATTGCGGAAACGGGAAGGGCGGGCGTTAGTTCTGCGAGGTATCATACCGCGCGACTCCGATAGAAATTGGTTTCCGGTCTTTAGAACGCGTGCGAAGCCGCGGGAAATGCTAGTTATACATAATATTTAAAAACTAGGGAGAGTATGCTATAGAAAGTAATATAAACTTAGTATATGGTGTACTTTGCCATTGTGTTAAGCACTTTTAGTGCTTATACTCTAAAGTTCCTCCTTTGTCTAATAAATAATAATATAATACTACTAATAAAATTAACAAACTCTGTATTGTAACTATACTAAATTATCTTCTTAAACGTATATTGTTTAAGCTTTTGTTTTGCTTATTACTCTATTTCAGGTTGTATGAGTTGTTAGAGTGGTTATCATGTCGCGAAAATAGCAGGTTCGATATCCACATAAGACATTTATTACGATATACACAGTAACAAGTATCCAATATCATGACCCGGATATTACCAGCATTCATCATACCAGATTTCATTGAAATCTGTCCACTGGTTTTCTCGTGATGCGATCATAGACAGACAGAAAAATATTCTAAAAACTAAAGATTCGGCCTCCATGACGATAATAACGGCAGATTCGACTAAGTTAGAATTTTATTATATTACATATGTATAGATAAAAATATATTTTAGAACATTATCCTGACAAAATTGTTCCAGATTCGATTGACAGAGCTATAATGTGTAGTACAATTTAATATAAGTGACTTTGTCTTTTTGAGAATAAAATCATTAAACCTTAATAAAATTATAAATTTATTCGTATATTCGACAGTCGGGCATCGAAGTCTTGTGATGAATCTTGTGAACCACAGCAATACCATAGCGAGAGCCGATACCCGCTGAATTGATAACATTTTTAAACAATCGAAATTCGTGAAAAGTCGAATAGGTATGTGTACAATTTAACATATTATCATTAAATATTATTTTAAAAAATCATTAAAACTATCTATACAAAGACCAAATTTAGTGTTTACAACTTTTCTCTGTTTGACTGACAACGGACAACCCACGACCAGAAAACGACTGAATAGATACGGGCGAAGCTTTGAGAAAACTTAGTAAATCCTGAAGTGTTATAATCATTGATTAAATTATTTTAAATTATTGTAAAATACTAATTATTGTTATTTAGAGAAGACTGTGTTTACTAATTTCTACAGTGCGTTAGACTATATTATATTTTTATACCGTTTAGTATAATAAAGACTATATACTATATACATAAAAAATCTTAATTGCTATTTACTGATCCCTCTTAGCGATACTTACATGTATTACTCTTCGAGTATAGCTTATATTTATAATAAATATATGTTACGTTGTTTTAATCTATACTAATATTATAAAGCTGAAGAGTTTGTTTGTTTGTTTGGTTGAACGCACTAATCTCAAAAACTACTGGTCCGAATTGTAAAATTCTTTTTGTGTTGCGTAGTCCGTTTGTCGAGGAAGGTTATAGGTTATATTACATCACGGTACGACCAATAGGAGCGGAGCATCAATGCAAAATGTTGCAAAAAGGGCGGGCGTCAGTTCTGCACGGAAAAAAAAGAGTCTAGAGATTTTTGTCAAATAAGAAAATATAATGTTTTAAACATATTTCCATAAATCAAAGTTAAACGTCTTCAAATACATTTATGTTAAATTGAATTGAATCCATCAATTTCTTAGTTTAATTCAACAATATCATTTTAACTTAATGCACATTTTATTGCTCCAATAGTATAATTTTTTCTTGCCTACAAATAATTTAAATACTTGTTTCAACAGTCAAATTTGCTTGTTTAAAGAACATATTAAGCCAAATCAAATATTTTGTTATCTTAAATGTAAATGAGCGATTCATTTAAACTGAACTAATGGAATGGTAAGACAATACAATATTACTTTACTTCAAGAAAACGGTTTTCTAGGTTCAAACTAAGCAATATTATTGGTTGGAACATATGATATCTTAATATAAAACATTCTATATTTTCGTTTAAGAGTTTGTATTTTTACCTTAATGCAAACCGCAATGCATAATAGAATTTTGTTACAAATAAAATTTTATTTGAAATAAGTGAAAACAAATAGGTGTTGTAACTAATTCAAGTAAACATTCTTCTTCACTCAAACATACTCGTTTTCTTGGATGGAAACTGATAAATATAATGAAAGGAGTCGATGAAATATCCATTTTATCTTGTGATGGTCTTAGCTTAACCGTTTTTGTTTCATAAACGAAACAGTGTGATTGTATTGAATGGAAACATAATGCAATTAACCCGATCTAATTTGTCTTTCGTTTAACTATTTTTGATTTTTTGATTTAGTGTGAATGCCGTTTCGAAATTCGAATTATTTAGAGTTGCCGTACGATAGAATAATATCGATATCATTATAATATATCGATTTCTTCTAGTGTCCGACCGAAACTGGTTTTTACGACCGAAACCGAATTTCTTCAACGGTCTCAGTTTCGGCCGAAACCGAAACCGAAACCGAAACTTTCTTATAAGGATGATGTTTTCAGAGAAAAATAAAGAAAATGTATTATAATCAGTCAGTTTTAATTAGTAAAATAAATATAAGTGTTAATTTTATACGGATAACCAGGTAGGTATCTACTCGTTTAATTACAAGTGTTAATTTGTAAAAAAAAAACAATTATTATATTGATTTGGTACCTACTTAATAATTATTAAATTGAACGCGAAACTCGAAATCCTTAATATTATCACCACTAATGCACTATAGTAAATACCATGTACCTAACTAATGTTTGTTTACACATAGCATTAGCGAAAGAGTTAAATGAACCACAAAATGTTTAGATTTTTAATTTTTTATGGTAAACTTGGTTCTACTATAATCTAGCTCCTTTGTTATATTAAATTACTTTTCGAGGTACTCTTAAATTATATCACATGATAAAACTTACCGAATTCAAAACATATCACACGAAAACTCACAACAAACAAAATGCACTGCAAACAAACAGGTTACGACATGATTACGCATGTGGACGCGGCCAAATGTCATCGTCGCTTGAATGTCATTTACTGCGCCAAACACACCCGAGCACAGCGCGGAAACTCCCGAATGCAGTTTTGGTTTCGGTTGTAGTTTCGGCAGGTTTGCTGCCGAAACCGAAACATAACCGAAACTCGTTTTTTTGCCGAAACTCGACCGAAACCGAAACCGAAACCGAACATTCGGTCGGACACTAATTTCTTCTGTTATATCTATTATGTACTTATAAAAATACTTCTTACTTGTACAAATACAAAGCCACGAAGGACAATCTCATACAAAAAGCACCAATATTTTTAAACCAATAGAGAAGAAGCATTTTTGAAGTGAAACTTCTTTAGAATCGCTGTGATTTCAAACTTGATGAAACGAAAAAATAAGTCCATAGTACCAGGCGCTCAAAGACGGGGAAGAGTTAGCCTTAGTTAGATCTCGCCCACCGCGAGTCAGTGACATTTCTAACTCTGTCTAACTCGTGGGTGTGACCTTCGCGCCGTCTCCCTCTCTCAACGAGCTTAGACGGGGTTATTTAGTATAAATATAAACGAGAATTAAAAATTAGTTTGCCAAAGAAGTTTAACTTCTGACATGTGTACTTTGTACACACGCACTTTTAATTTTACTCACAGATTTACAGACTGACTTTTAATTTTGATAATGTAAAAATGACGATTCAAAAGAGCTTGTAAAAGTCTATTTGAATAAAGAATATTTTGATTTTGATTTTGATTTGAATTCCCATAGTCAGGTTTAGGGTTAAGGGTTTTGTTTAAGGTTTAGCCCTAGGTTCATAGAAAAAGATGTTCATATTGACATTATCAGTCACCTCTTTCAGTAAATGTCGGACATTATTTTACACTCTGCTTTTTTTAGGCGTTTGGTTAGCAACCATAGCAACCTAGTCACTATTTAAAATTTCCCTTTATCATCTAAGAGTACAAGCCCATCTGCAATCTACATAGTGGCTTCTGAGTTAAACACCCGAATCTCTGTCTAGCCCCTAAGCGATAGCGGTGAAAGTATGGACCTCGATGTATTTTTCACGTATACTACAATAATTATTTATAATAAAACGGACCCAACCGACGTTGCGCTGTCCTTACGTAAAAACCCGGTCACGACGGCATTAACCGGGTTTATGTGTATTTTCAAGCCATCCAGAATCCCATTCAAATATACACACATTATTCTAATTGTTCCAACGGTTTTCCGAGTTAGGTAAAAAACAAACTTACAGAAGAATTATATATTATATTATTTATTAATATGAATTCGCTAAAATATTCTTCTTGATCCAACCTCTATGAATGTATCACAATCCACCAAAGTACTATTTAGTATCAATTCGCAGGTTAAAATTAAAATACATTTATCGAATGCATCTAATCACATTAAAATAATGATCTGTGTACATGCCGGTCGATACTCGATGTATGCATCGATGTTCATACATAGAATGGTGTATCCCTAAGACAACCGTAGTGTTTTAAACTGGCCAATGGCGTCGTACTACGAACATCGTGCGACGCGTCCTATCAATCTATTGGCTGTTCAGTGTTCTTAAGAAGTTACTTCAAAAAGTTTTTCATTTGCAATCAGACTTCGGACTTCGGAGCGTCATTCAGGTGAACATTGCATTAAGTATAAGTATAATATAAAATCATAAGTTTTCACCAACATGGAAAACCTTTTAGATTTATTAACGTCATGGGAAATTCCTGAGGATGTAATTAATTCGTTTCGCAGTAAGTACCTACTTTTAATTTAAATTTAGAATATGTCTTGGTAATTATTGATGCTCAGGCTTCAGATTTTATGATATACCTACTTATCCCTGAAGGATTAAGGGCATAAAAGGAAACAAATATTAAACTATTTACTAGGATTTATTCGGATTTCAATCAGAGACGGTCAGCTTAGTGCGGAGTACAACAAGTGAAAGAGACACAGATAAGTATATTATAAACCGAGTGACATTTACATTGACAATTCATGATAAGTGTTTACGGAGCTAGTTATAATTTCATTGCGTTTACAAAGACTGTTTCTAACACTGGCCAAACTGGCTTAAACCAATAAAATATAACATTTTTCACATGTTTTCCAATTGTATAAACCTTTTTACACACAGTTTAATTACTTACTTACATAGGTTTCAACACAAAATGGAACTTAAAAAATATATTTATTAATTTCATACAGTATGCTCATTGTGCTAACAATAACAAAGTTACAAAATTATTATGTTTTACTTTACACAAAGGTTTTGTTAAAATGTCAGCAAGCATATCATTTGTACACAAATATTTTAACATAACAATTTTATCATTTACACATTGTCTAATAAAGTGATGTCTAACATCAATATGCTTAGTTCTTGAATGATGAAGGGAGTTTTTACACAACTTTAATGCTGACTGATTATCATTATGAATAGTTATGACAATATTCTTGTTTATTATATCCTTTCGAGGTGTGACTAATATATTCGTAATAGGTACAGGTATCATAATACAAGCCACGTATATTCATATTAGGATATGCGAATATAGAATAATAGGTTACCAGTTATTAGTCAAATAATAGGGTCGCGTAATAGCGAGGCGACAGATCGCGGCGATTGATAATAGAGACTATTCCGATTATTTCCGTTCGCGCCTCGCGGCGACTCGCCTAACTTCGCTCGCTCGCTATGCTATTATTATTTTGCCAAGCGCGGTCATCTCACTCACTCGGTTGTCTCGGCGCCCGACGAGTGAGCGAGATGACTAGACTCGCCTAAACCGACCCGAGGCGGGGGAGTGAGCGAGATGAATATTGTATTGTATGAATAGACCTGGCTGCTTGCTTTTCGTTGTGCGTGCATAAAGTGTGTATTGTAAAGACATAGTTATACACGTCGGGCTTCGTATGAAAGCTGCATGTGTTGGTTACCAAGTAAGCAAGCAATGAAAACAGTTTTTTTACATTTGGTCACTACTCACTTGTTTCTGTCTTGTCTAGTTAAAGCTAATACGGATAATAGTTTATAATATTTGTAGTGACCAGTGACCAAAGCTCACCGCTACTCCATATTATTGCTGCACGCAGTAATTGGTAACTAATAAATATTAAATAGTAATAACTATTCATTATTTTGTTAGTGTTGATTGGGTTGATATTTTATTTATTTTTTTTTGGAGTTTTTGGTGGTGGTTTTTGCGGTTATTTATAGTGAACGAAAAAAATAGGATTTTGTTTTAATTATAAAGCGGGCGAGAACCAGTGAAGTTTGGACACATTTTACGGTAGATTCCGAAGAAAACAAAATTGCAATTTGCAAAATATGTCAGCAAAAGTGCTCATTCAAAACAACAATTTCGAACTTAAGCAAACATTTGAAAAGCAAGCATGTTGCAGTATTATCGTCATCGTCAAGCACACAACTGCGGCAAATACCTGAAATACCAGAAAATGACACCGGCTCCACCAATACACAAACAAGCAGTTCTGAAAATGTGCAACCTGTGGCCGTGCCTTCGGTTGCTAGTACATCCAACCCAGGTAATAGCACATTAACCTTTTCACGACAACTGGTGCAGAGTAAAATTAATCTACCGGTAAAAAAAATGACTGCATCTCAACGAGAAAAAATTGACGAACAGTTGTTGCTTCTTTTTATTAAAGATTTTCAACCGTTCTCCATTGTCGAGGATAGAGGATTTAGGGGCTATACATATGCTTTGAATCCTGCTTATCAACTTCCAACTAGGCAACATATTTCTAATACGCTTTTGCCGGCACTATACGAAAAATGTTTAAATAGAGTTCGTACAAGTGAAATAAAAAACATCACTTCGTTAAGTTTAACAACTGATTTATGGACGTCGGCGTCACAAGAGAGCTACATTGCCATATTAGCGCACTACATAGACATAGATTTTAAGTTCAAAAAAGTATTACTGGAATGTGCACCATTGCCCGGCTCTCATACAGCCCAAAATATCGCAGAGGAAATAACCCGCACAATCGATGACCTTGGCAATGAAAAAAAACAAATTGTCATGGTAACAACCGACAATGCAACTAATATGCAAAATGCTGTCAAACAGCAGTTGGGCTTAAAACATTTTGGCTGTTTTGCCCACACATTAAACCTAGTGGTGGAGAAAGCTTTGGAGGTTGACACTATAAAATCAACAATAGAAAAAGTTAAAGCAATTGTTGCGCATTATAAACGAAGCAATATAGCTATGGAGAAGCTACTTAGGTACCAAATCCAAACAGGCCGCGCGCAACCTTTGAGGCTTCTTCAAGCAGTTCCTACGCGGTGGAACTCTGTTTTCTATATGTTAGAACGTTTCTTGGAATTGCAAGATGCACTGCGAAGCACGGCGGGCTTGTTGGACAGATACGTACCAATGTTATCTGTAGAAGAATGGCAAATATGCAAGGACCTATTTACCATTCTAAAGCCATTACAAGAAGTCACTCAACAGATGAGTGGTGAGGAGTATGTAACCGGGAGTCTCATCATTGTATTTACAAGAGTCCTTTTAAATGTGTATGAAAATAAAATTCCGTCTACACTCCACCCTGATGTAGCCTCATCTGTTGAGATAATTGTAGGACAGTTGAAAAGAAGAATGGGGCATATAGAACACAGTGGTACATTTTCAATTTGTTCATTGTTGGATCCCAGATATAAAATGCACTGCTTTAAAGATAAGTCTGCTGCCGAGAAAGCCAAAAAAGCCCTTATAGAACTCGTCACTGCCGAAATCAATAAGAAACCCCAAAGTAGCATCAGGTCAGCGTCACCACAACCATCCACGAGTACAAGCACGTCCAGCGAACCCATTAAAGACAACTTATCAATATGGGATAACATAAGCGAAATGTTTGTGGGTGTCGAGTCAACTCAGCATTCTCCGCTAGCATCTGCAATAACAGAAGTGCAACGATACCTTGCAGATAGGTTGTTGCCGATTAAGGACGACCACGGAAAATTACTCGATCCTTCCGATTGGTGGAGGAACCACCAATTTGTGTATCCAAACTTGGCACAATTATATCGCAGTAAATGCTGCGCAATGAGTACTTCAGTATCTTGCGAGCGCATATTTTCGACTTCCGCAAATATAATTTCAGAACGTCGAACAAGGCTGAAATCGGAAAAAGTCAAACAATTGATGTTTTTAAATGTAAATATACGTTTTAAACAGTATACAATTTAGTTTGTTTGCAATACTTCAGACGTGCGTATAAAGGTAGATACAGACACCAGCACATCAAGCTACCACAATCTGTCAAATTTCTTTAAAGATTTACTTTATCGCTGAAGCAGGTTCAAAGTTGATTGAGAAAATTTGACAGTTTCGTTCGGGTAGATTGATGTGCTGGCGTCGGTACATATTTTGTTTGTAACTCTTTCAACCTCTATACCTAAGAAGATATTATCTGGCTAGTAAGTTTTGGTTGAGATCCAAGGCATTTCAATTATGCACAGTTACTCAAACTTTACAGAATTCAATTACATTTATATGTTAAATACTTGGAAAAGGAAACGTAAACCATTATTATTATATCGAAATTAGTCACAGTAATATTCTAAGTTTTTTCTCCTTTGATACGTGGATGAGTAATATAAATTTAGAAAAGTCAATTAAGGTCAACATTAATAATTTAGATAAACCTAAAAAGTCTTATTGCGTTAATTATTTGAACAAATATTGCCAAAATTTTATAAATAATGAATACAGTGGATTTTACAAAATATTTACAGACGGGTCTAAAGATGGTGATAATTCGGGAGCAGCTTTATTTGATGCTGAAACTTCAGAATTTACTAAATTAAAAATATCCAAAAACATCTCCATTATGCATGTAGAATTAGCGGCCATTTCTGAAGCTTTATGTTATATTTTATCACAACAAAATTGTAATATTTTCTGACTCTAAGAGTTATCTTCATCACATAGCTGGATGTACCTCTAGTCCTAGAGGTTCTCCCGTAGCATATGTTATTTTAAAATTACTTTTCGAATGTCAACAACAATCTAAAATTGTAATTTTACAGTGGATCCCTTCTCATGTTAATATTTTAGGAAACGAAACAGCTGATACACTTGCTAAAGGAGGAATTACGGATGGCCTGCCAACAGATATTAAACCTATATTTTCGGATTGTATACATATTATTAGAAATTTATGTTTTAAGTTTTGGAAAGAACATTTTAATGAACGATCTCAAACCAAAGGTATTTGGGATAAAACCATCCAACCAGAGCCTATGATAAGACCTTGGATTGACTGTGTTCGTCTCAGCAGGAAAGATTGCGTAACTTGTCTTAGACTCCGATCTGGTCACATTCCCTCAAATCAATTCACTTTTTTAATGAAAAAATCAGATAGTCCAAATTGTCCGACTTGCTGCGTAAGAGATGGCGTGTTCGTGTAATGTAATAGTATACTTGCTAGACCCGATTCTGCAAGAGCTAAGAAGCTATTTAAACTTCTTGAAAATAAGGGTGATGTTGGTATTTAGTTTATTGTAAAATTGTATGTTTTCCTAACAGAGCGACATAGTCGTTTTAACGACAAAGCTCTATAATAAAGAAAAAAAAAACTTGTAGGTACATTTGTACTCAATTAAGCAATTTATTATAGGTTGCTGCCTTAAGAGCCATCAGTCAATCCCATGCTAGATAGAATGATATGACTAATTCCCTATCAGATTTTCTGGCTTCATTCTTTTTCCTTATGATAGTTAATAATGTTAGGACCTTAGTGTAAGAAAACAACAAATTGTTTTTTTGTTAGGTACTTACTATAGAATAGAAAAATATTATTAACTATATTATCAAAATAGTGAGAAAAAATATAGCCAAGAAAGAAAATATCACCTAAATAATTTAAATTCTTATGAGTTTTATTTAATTAAATAATATTTGCATCCTCCCATACATTTTCATTGGCTCTGGTAGTGAACCTTCTTTTCTATCAACCTATAAACTGCTAGACAAAGGCCTAGCTAGGTGTACCTACTTATAAGGAATTTAAATTTTGTTCTTTCAGGTAATGGCATTACCATTGATTATCTTGACCAACTTAGTCAAGACCATATCAAAGAAATTTGTCCACATTTAGGCAATAGGCTAAAACTAACTAAGAAAATAAATGAATATTTAGAATCGAAGGTTTGAAGATAAAAATACATTACATTTTCTTTTCTTTGTTATGTGTATCTAGTGAAAATTTCATTAAATTAAATTTTAGGCTGCCACGGTCAGTGCAACAACATTCGATAGTGACTCTATTGCAAATGTAGGTACACTCATAGCTGAAGAGAATGGTGACCTTACCATAGCAATTAATGACTTGTTTCCTTCACCAAGTGTCAGTCAGAGTTTTCCAGACTTTGACCTAAAAACATTATTAGAAACTTCACCCACTGGAAAAAGTGTACTGAGTTTTTATGCTACTAATAACAAATTGGATACAAAAAGAAAAAATCGTTTAACAGATATTATAATAAGGCATTTATTTACATTTATAATAAATAAGTAAGTATTGATTTACAGATTATATAGCCAGTTTACTATTGTGTAAAATTATATTGTTATTGATAAAATTATCTTTTACAGACGACACTTATGAAAACTGCAACGTTTTAACTGGAAAAATTATCACTTTATTCCCTACACAGTGTCCAGGAACATATTTTATCAGGCAAGTAAGAAAAAGTCTTTCTAGTTGAGGAAAATCAATTTCAGCGAGAGGAAAATTAGTAGATAAAGTACGAAACTTTTCATTTCAAAGTAACTGTCTAAGCTTTGGCATCAATCTGGATCATTTTACCAAGAAAGAGCGAGCGGCTCTAGTCCATCCAAAAGATGGACCATTGTCAAAGATTCTTGCGCATATTAGAGCGTGTGGATACGCTTCTAGGAATAAAGTAAATGGAACAAAGCGAGGTGCAGACTTAGAAAATATTCCTGCAAAAAAACAAAAAACAAATGAAATTTTATTAAGTATGTATTAATTAAATTTCTTTTATCTTTTTTCTGCTAATTGTTTGGTTTTAAAAAACTTTGAAAAAAAGAGGCACTTTATTCAACTGTATTTTTGTATGTAGGTTTATACCTTTATAGGCTGCAAAGTGTGTTAATTGATTTATTCATATACTTTTTTATTAAAAATTAACAATTTTAGCAAAAAGTTAATTTATGTACTGATAAAAATATCAGTACATAAATTTATATTAAAATTGAAGTGTCTGTTTTTTTTTAAATTAACAGCTTTTCACTAAATGTAGTTGTGAAAAGCTGTAAATTTCTCAGTTGTTTAACAGTGTTACTCAAGGTATGATTACTCAAACAATCATTCCTTTCAGGTATACATGAAGACGAGATTGAATGGCTCAATAATAACTATGAACCATGGTCGGAAATAAAATCCATATGGAACAAAACTGCACATATACGCCACGAATTAGAATATACTGATGTGCATGACTTTATAACCAAGTGGAAAGTTTTGCAGATACCAGGTGGAGCCGAGTTGGTAAGTGAAATCATGTTACCACATTGTCTTTTTTAAAACAAATAACAGACATTTTAAATCGGAGTTCAGAAAATTTACACGCATTACAAATTTATTTATTATTATATAGGTTTCAGCAGATCTTGAGATCCATTACCACAGGAGAAGACCGTAGGAAGATATTTGCATTATTATTAACATGATTCTATTATTAAAGAAGACATTCTTTTCAAATCGTATCATGTTTTAAATGCGCGTTACCCAAAACCGAGCCATCACATACATTTAATCATTCAGAAGTGTGTCTATAATATTTATACAAAATTTGATAATCCAGTACCTTACATTTCCGATATTTTAGCTATAAAAATTTAAGTATATATATTAGTTTAATTAATCTCTGACTTTAATTTAAAATACAACATTTCTTGTAATACAATTTCTCATCATGAAATGTTTAAAATGTTGTGTAATATTTGATGACCTTCAGAAGTATTGTTTTCACTTGCAACTGTGTTATAAAAATGCTAATTATTATCCTTGTCCTAGTCTAGGCTGTGATAGAGTTTTTAACATAAAACGTTCTCTTAAACGTCACTTCCAATTAGACCATATCAGTAAAAAAGATGTAAACTTCAACACATTTTCTCACGCTCCAAACATATCATTAGATAATGTTAGTAGTAGTAAATTGAATAATGAAAATAAGCCAAGTACATCAACAGATTCGGAAAAGTATGATAAAAATAATTTTGAGTCTTGGATAACACAGTTGATAAATTCTTTTGTTGCTAAATTATATGATAGGTGTAGGTGACTTATACAAATAATATATGTAATCTATTATATTTATATATTAAACTTTACATAACATAATATTTATAATTTATTTAATATTTAATTTACTTATTTAACATCATATACACTCACCTAAATACATACAACATGATTATAAAATTATTTACATTTATTATTTAATATTTATTCATATAAAAATAATTCATAAGCATAGCCGCGCGAAACCCGTAGTATACGGCAGAACGATATTTATTTATCTCCTACCGGCAACTTATGATTTTTGTATCTATCGACAGTCGACGCCTTACCAGCTGATGCTAATTACTTGTTTTATATAATTTAATCGTTTTCGTTAGTTTTTATATGTGGACTTATTGTGTATGTACCTGTAACGTTTATATTACTGTGTATCTCCCTAAACTTTCTCCTCTGAACTATTTTTGCGTGTGTGTTAACTTTTTCAATATATAATTTTATTAAGTGACGATATAAAGACTTTTTTATTTGTGTTCTCGCGTCACTACCAACGACACCCGCTAAAATAGGCTAAACTTAACTAGATTATGTGTACAAGAGATAATAGTAACTATAAAAAAAATGTTTATGGATATTGTTTTTAATCTAAAGTCAGTAATGACACAAAAAAGTGACATTAAGAATGAACTTGACTTATTGGCTGCGTTCCACTAAGCGCCCACAACGACCAAAATGCTCCTTTAGTCGTTCCACATAACGACCGCGGTCGTTGTGGTCGCGGCGAAAACGTCACTTATGACGTCATGACTTACGCTCACGCGAAGCTCACGACGACCCATCTACAAAGGTGGGTCGTCGTGATCGTTGAGAAACTTAGCGGCAATTTCAAAAATCAAAAATGGCGACCGTGCTTACGTTATTTCATGCGGAAAGAAATATTTTAGTAGAAGTGAATGTTTCTGCAGCGGATGCGCAACGTGTCTCCACAGGTAAATATAATTATGTAAAACAAGCTTAGAAAAATTAATTGTAGTTTATAATTAATATACACGTATACATTTTTCCTTGATTGCCAATAATATAACCTAACTTTAGAAATGAAAATTAACTTAGCCTTCTTTAAATTAGTTTTCTTAATGAAAAAAATATTATATAGGTACGTTTAAAATTTCACTGATGAAAATTTTATTTTTATTATAGACACAGCATTTGCGACACAACTTTTTAACAGAATTTTAAATGAACAACCCGGAACATCAACGTCTGCTGATCGTGCTTATGAAAATTTTCAATTTTCTAATGATGTCACGGATCATGTTATTGATGAAGAATTCCTCGATACAGAGGAATATTGAATATAAAAAATTAAATTAAAAAATTTTTCAATATAAATCGATTTAAACAATAATTAATGAAGTTTATTTTCAAGGCTTACAGATTATAACTTAACCTCTTAAATCTTTTGCATACTTTTTTTAACTCGCCGTTTGTATTATTTACCTCCACGCTCAAAACGCTCTATAATCCATTCCACTTGAGTTTACGACAGTAACGCTCACAAGCAAGTGGAACGGGAAAAACTACGGTCGTGAGCGTGATCGTTGTGAACGCTTAGTGGAACGTAGCAATTGACTAATTGTTTCACGCACATTGATACAGAATATAAAAGACTACAACATTTTGAAAGATCAGATAAATATGTAAAACCAGTTTTAAAAGTTATTGGTTCAAAACAAGAAAAAACAAATACCAGTAATACTACAATCATGAGTCTTAAAGATTAAACGTTATGTTTTATACCAATCAAAGAAAATCTGCGATTATTTTTCGAGTTACCAGGAGTGTATGATGCTATTATCAAATACCAAAAGGAGTTGACTGATGAGAAAGGTGTTATAAGAAATGTTGTACAAGGAAAAATGTGGCAAGACTTAGCTCAACAAGATCACATTCCCTTAATCATCTGTTCTGACGATCTTGAAACTGGTAATCATTTGGGTAGTCATGCAGTGAAAAATAAAATAGGAGCCGTGTATTTTTCAATAGCTTCGACACCACCAGAATATGCCAGTAGGTTAGAAAACATTTTTAACAACTTTGTTTTACAGTAAAGACCGATTACTATATGGAAACAAAACTATTTTTGAAATGTTGATTAATGAGTTAAATTCACTTTATGACGACGGTATTAAAATAAATGTCAATGGGGCTATTAAGATATTGAAGTTTACTTTAGCTTGCATTTCTGGAGATAACTTGGGTGTTCATGGTTTAATGGGATTTAATGAAAGTTTTGTATCCTTGAATTATTGGAGATTTTGTCTTTTGACTAAACAACAATGCCAAACTCAACTCTCGGCAAATCAAAATGTTAATCGTAAACTAGTTAATTACGAAGACGATGTCACTAATCGCAGAGGGATTAAAGAGTTGTGTATCTGGAATGACGTCAGAGAATTCCATGTCTATAAGAACTTATATTGTGATGTAATGCATGACTTTTGTGAAGGCATTCACCGATATGGTATGGCACTTGTAATAAGCAAATTAATTTCAGAAAACTTTTTTACTCTTGATCAACTCAATCAAAGGATAAAATTTTTTGATTTCAAATCTAGCAACCCACCACCTCTTGTCACAAAACCTCATATACAACAAGGATCAATTATATTCTCGGCTTCGGAAATGCTATTTTTTGTAAGAAATTTTCAATTCCTTGTGGGCGATCTAATACCTCAAGAACATGATATTTGGCTTTACTACTTGACTATGTTGGAACTCACCAATATTGTTATGTCACAAACTTTCAATTTCGACCTTTTGCAATATTTAGAAAATCTTATTTATGAACACCATGAAAGATACATAGAGTTATTTGGTACTCTTAAACCAAAACATCATTTTATTACTCACTACACAAATGTGATTGCCAAAATGGGTCCGCTTATACTAATAAGCACTTTTAAATATGAATCTAAACATTTGGATTTAAAACGCGTTTCAAATTCGATTAACACTCAAAAAAATTTACCTTTGTCTTTGGCAATAAAATGTCAGCTTAAATGTTGCTATAGATTTATGTCTAACAAAAGTTTACCGGATAGTATAGATTATGGTAAAATTAAATATTTAATTCCAATTAAAAAAAAATATTTTTTCGTATCAAACAAATTTCTACGAGTGTATGAAATTCATGATTTTTATTATTTGGACAGATATATACAGACGATTTTACGGAGATTGATGAAGATGAAATATTGCTACAATTGGCTCACTCAAAAGAATCCAAAGGGGAACAACTTCTTCTAACAATTGTTCCAGACGGGATCTCTTGGAACTGCAATGTACTTGAAAAAAATACTTCAAATTTATCAACTGGTAAGCAACATTTTCAATCGCAAGAAGTTACTTATCATTATCATGATAAAAAAATAATTCTATTTACATATCAACTGTTTTATCTTTTATAATCATAAGTAATCACTAATTTTTTTTCTAAGAAATTAATAATATCAATAAATTTGATTTCAGGAATCCACCAGAAAAACTCGTCAAGTTCATCAAATTCTCATCAACCAACAGAAAAAAGTATTTCACCGATCTCATCGTCAACACCATGTCCAGCTGATGAATTATCTAAATGTTTTGCCAAGTTTTCAACTAACATTCAAACAGTATTACGAAATGGAACAACTTTAGATCCTAAAGACTATAGATCAATGGTTCGCACTCTAAGAGATTATCTTATACACGATGTAAAAGACACATCTCGAGTTAGAGCAGGAAATCTCAGCAAGCAAATTGTGACAACTTATAAGCAAACTTTTACTCCAACAATTGGCAGTAAGTCTATTGATGCCGCAATGGAAACTCTTAGGCAGTCAATTTATCATGTTGTCAATTATCAAAAAGGGCAATTGGAAAAAGATCATAGACGAACTTCGTGTTTAGATGAACCTGATGATGAATCTATAAGAAAAACAAAGGTCCAGGATGAATATGGATGTGTTGCTTACTTGCCAGATCCACCTTCATCGGAAGTATTAAAAGTGTTACAAGAGAAACAATTAAAATTAAATGATCTCTACTCTTCTCCAGACCAGATAATTAATGACGAAATTATAACTTTTATGAATGAATGTTATTATTTGCAGCGTAAAATAATTCATCAACAGAAAAATTTATCAATAATTTTTGAACAATGGCCCTATTTTTACCATATTAAATTAATTATCCAACATGCAAACCAGCTATTGGGTAAAAAAACTGATTCAAAATGAAAGGAGTCAATAAGTAAGTTGGCTTAACCGATTAACTGCTGGTCCAAACATGAAGAAATAGTTCGAGAGGTTAAAGACAAGAAAAAAAACTCGATAATGACGACAAAAGATACGTACGAGAGACATTAAAATTAGCAAAAACATATAGTGATAATTTAAAAAATGATGAGCCGTACCATACAGTTATTTTTGGGTTCATTGCAAAATTTATGAACGAAGACGTAAAATTTCTGTACATCTTGATTGGTGTAAGTTACGATTTTATAAGTAATAACTAAAAATATTCTTAAATTAATGGAATGGAAATAAATATTTTTAATTTTGTCTTTAAGAAGAAGTAACTGACGAGGAGTTGATTCAACACGTACCAGTACTCAATCCTATGTTAATAATTAGAGGTATGTGAAATTTGTATATTTATATTCGACGTATAAAATTAAAGTTATTTCTTTTTACTAAAAAAAATGGTCTTGACAAATACTTGACTAATTCATTTGTTTTAATTTTTTTTAAAATATATTTATAGAATATATTATTTCATTTTAGGCAAAGATTTACATGATTTATCCCTGTAATCCCACGGGAACGGCAACTACGTGGGTGAAACCGCGGGGCGCAGCTAGTATTATATATGTATAGATAAAAATATATTTTAGAACAATATCCTGACAAAATTGTTCCAGATTTAAAGGTTAAAATAATCATTATACGAAAATTAAAAACACGACTGCATTCTCCATTTTTAGGGTAAAAACTGAAAAGGTTATTTTTAAGGTAAAAAACGGAACCTTTTAAAGAAATGTATATAGAACATATTTAAAGTTTAAAAGTTTGTTTATAAAAAATTTGCGGTTAGAGGTAATGGTAGTAGGAATAAAGAAACTCACATACATACATACATACATACATATTTACTTACATAGGTACATGAGCTCTAAAAACATTACACTCTTTTTAGGCAGTCGTGTAATTATTGCAATAAGACGGCTCACGGATATCTAAGGAACCCGGTTGAGATCGATATCGATCATTTGATTGAATCATTTAGACTCGATCACGGTAGCAGTGGGTCATGATTGACCGGGTCGCGCAAAATGATCGATTGACACAGCTATAATGTGTACAATTTAATATAAGTGACTTTGTCTTTTTGAAAATAAAATCATTAAACAGACAGACAGTCGGGCATCGAAGCAGCGTTAGCAACTTGAAGTGGACTAACTATCGTACCAGGGGCGTAAAATTATCGTACATGGATCGAAATTATCGTACTTTTTAGGATAATGTCTATTATAGATAAATAAATCATATAAATTGTAATATTGATATGCATGCAAGTACTCTATAGTTTATCTTTTTTAAACTACCGCTGTCAAATCAACAGAACACTGAAACCCAAATGTTTTACACGTGGTATACACAGATTAATTATTTGTGTTATCACTTAGAAATCGTTTGGCATTAAAATATTATTAAATTCCTCTACATCCGCGTCACTATATAAATCTTGAACCGTTTTGGCAGTGCTTTCTGTAGTATTTTTTTTTGTATAGTAACGCTTTGTTCATCCGACTGTATTCACTCTGTGATGGATCATACGTTGTGCAATCGTTTTCTTTACCTCTTACTCGTTGTTTAGCTAATAGCACGCCGTTTACCGTCGAAATTGTCATTTTATTGCGAGCCTTAGTTTTAATCAAGTTAATTTTGCTGAATATGCGTTCACTGTCAGCATTCGAGTGTGGAAGTGAAATTGTTTCGAGCACAAATTTTGAAAGGTTTTTAAAAGTCATTCCTTGATCTCCTTCTTCACATTCCAACAGCTTTGCCCAAAAAATATCGACCGGATCATTTACATCATTACCTGCCCGGAGCTCGAAAGACGGTAATTGACGCCACTCGTCATCGATTATTTGATGTTGATCACTTGATGCAATACGAGGCAAAGCCTTCATCAAGGGCAGCAAACTGGGGACAATATCTCTGGTCTTTCTCAACATTGCTTTCGACGGATTCAGATACGAGACTAATTTTAAAACAGGATCTGAAAAATCAAAGCGCTTTTTAATTTCTTTACAACCTTCAATTAAAAAATCTGTACAAGTCGTTGCGAAATCTGATTTTAATTTTTCATTATTGCGAATTTCGACCTGATCTAGCATTTTTCTGACTTCAACTCCGAAGTACATATTTTCCGGACGAAAACATTGCATGGGTCTAGTTCACTTAAATTGGTCCGATAAATATAATCTCTGGACATGTACGTTTCTAAAATTTCTTGATAGCTTTTACACATTTTATCATGGAGGCTTGTAACAACTACCGACGATGACTGAAAGAGTTCATTTAGTTTAGTAAATTTAGGTAGTATAAAGTCCAGAAAAAGATAAAATAGTTTGATGATCGGATTGTTGAGAGCCTGGACAATCTGTTCAACAGATTTTAATCGAATAGTTAGCATTTGGTCTCTAAAGTATAATTCGAGTGCAGGCCACTGTTCAATTATCCTCGAAACGACCGCTTTTAAAGATAACCAACGCGTTTGTGCTGGGCGGAGAATTTTGTGAACATCAATGTCTAAAAATGTTTGGAACTTTTTGAACAAGTGCTGTCGTTTAGCGCTGTTTTTAAATTCACCATAGACATTACGAGCCAGATCTTCACAACTTCTTGGTAATTTTTTACATGCATTGCTGGCACAAAGATGCAATGAGTGGCATATACACTTGAAAATGTAAATGCCAGGGCATTTTTCGAGAAATCTTGAAGCTACCGAGTTATCTTTTCCCATCATGCTCCATCCGACGCGAATCCAATGATGTTCTCTAATGGAATCTCGTAATCTTCAAAGGACTTCATTACTAGTCCGAACAAATATTCTGCCGTAGCACTTTCCACCTCCGAATCTTGCTCGAAAATTTGACAGAGATCCCAAAACTTGCTGACCACTCGACCCTCTTCAGCGTCAAAAAACCTGTTTTACAAAATTTAAAATATAAAAACACATAATAGATGTTGGTAATTTGACTTATTTTTATTATTCAAAAATTAATGTTAATTAATTAGTTGCTGTTATGACTAAACGAAACAAGTGTATATAAGCTGTGTTGCACCGCTACTCCCTCTCTTTCTTATCGCCTGTCGTAGTTAACGCACGTTACGCTATAAAAGTACTTTATACCTTCCTAGTGCTTATTAAATATAAAGTGAAAATTAAAATTATAAAGTATATAGTGTTCATTTTTTTTATTTAAATAGTCCTTATTTTAAGTCCATAACCCAATAGGTTATGGGCCCAGAGTCTTCAACGAGTTAAATTCTATTTATTAAAATATATTACGTAATAATTAACTACCCGCATAAAGAAGAAAAATCTGTTAACGATGGAAAATTTGAAAATGAAAAGGAATATTACGCCGTTTAATGGAGAAAAATATAGTACTTGGAAATTTAGAATAAAAAAAAAAATGTCTTTATTGAAAAACAAATACATTGGTACAATCTTATACAGCCCTAGCTCCTGAACTAGAAACCTGTGTTTCAGGAGCTAGTACCTTCCCTTATCAAAGAATTCACTTTCAATGTAACAAAGAAAAGAGAAAGAGAAACAATAAAAAATAAATAAAATAAAATAAAAAAGTTGTGTGTGTGTGTTCGTGCGTGTGTGTGTGTTCGTGTGTGTGTGTGTGTGTGTGTGTGTGTGTGTGTGTGTGTGTGTGTGTGTGTGTGTGTGTGTGCGGGTGTGTGTGTGTGCGTGCGCGCGCATGTGCGGTGTGTGTGTATTATTTATTCATTACTATAAGGTTTTCAGTTTCTTCGTACGTTAGATTAATAAGCCATTCTTTTAAAATTCCTTTTATTTTATAGTTGCTTAGGTTTCTTCACTGTATATAGGTCATTGAATTTATTATAAATGAACGGGGCAATTGATTCATAGTGTCTTTGGGCAAATACACTTTTGGTTTGTGGAAGCGGGCAGCGGTCTTGTCTTTTATAAATATTTTTAGGTAATAGAGGGACATTAATCTTGTGATATCTGCGTATGCATTGGTATATAAACAGTTTTCTAATAGTAAGTACATTAGCTATCTTATACAGTTCGGATGTTCGAAATCGGTAGGGTAGGAGAAGAGCTACTTTCAACAGTGATCGTTGAGCGCGTTCAAGGTTGAGTATTTTAGTTTTAGATGCTCCACCCCATGCATTTATACAATAACTTAGGATTGATTCAGCCAGAGCCTTGTATGTTTGTATTATAATTCCAGTATCTGATAAAATTCTTATATTCTTAAAAATGTACATGAGTTTTCTAACACGACTAGCCAGTAGTAATATATGCTCCGTCCATGTTAATTTGTCATCAATGATTACACCCAGATATTTTATATTATTATGTTTTGTGAGCATTTCACAATTACAATTAAGACTTCCAAAGGAAAAGCTACGGTTGCAGGGATGTGTGTGTATGCGAATCTGAGAGTTCAGAGGATGTCCACGACTAGTCTTGCTAAAGCATAGAAATTTTGTTTTACTCGTGTTGATTGAAAGCCAAGCTGTTATGGTGCATAGGCCGGTTTCAGTGAGTTTACGAACTTCTTCCCAATTTTTGCCTCTAAACAAGATAACTGTATCATCTGCATACATTAAAATATCAGAATTCTGTAATGTTACTTGGCAGAGTTCATTTATGTATATTAAAAATAAAGTAGGCCCCAACGTACTTCCCTGCGGAACTCCATATGATACAGATTCAAAGTCACTAAAAATGTTATCAACGCGAACTCTCTGAATTCTATTGGTAAGGTAACTTCGAAACCATTCATAAGCATTACCCCTGACACCGATATTTTCAAGACGAGCTAACATCATGGGAATTGACACGGTGTCAAAAGCTTTTTGTAAATCTAAGAAAACATCTAGACACTTGTCACCTTTATCAATATATTCTTTAATGAGTGTCGTTAGTTTTAGTACAGCATCCTCTGTAGACACTTTTGGTCGAAAGCCATATTGGTTATTACATAGTACATTGGCTTGATTCAGGTATTGAATGAGTCTATTATTAGTAGCTTTTTCTATTATTTTAGATACGACACTGAGCAAAGATATTGGTCTATAATTGGTTGGCATTTTTTTATCACCACTTTTGTAGATTGGGCAAATAACAGCGGACTTGAGCAAACTGGGGAAAATACCATATTCATAGGTAAGGTTGCAGATGTGGGCTAATGGCTTGCACAAAGTCTCTCTAAATATTTTTAAGATTGACGGAGGAATATTGTCTATACCCGGGGATTTGTTGTTTTTTAGTCCTGCGATAATACTCATAACTTCGAATTCATTTGTATAATATAGACACATAGAATTTTGTGGTGCCCTGTCTCTGCTAGATTTTTTTGCAAGAGAATTTTCATCCATACGTAGTTTTAGTAGGATTTCATTCGCAAGGTTACTGCCAACTCTAGTGAAAAACCTATTTACTTCATTCAATGAATCGACGGCAGAGTTTTTAATGCGTAGTAATTCTGTAGGAGTCACGTTACTTTTGTTTATATTACACATTTCCTTTATAATATTCCATGTTTCTAAGATATTATCCCTGTTTTGATTTATTTTATTATTATAGTATTCTTTTTTTTAAGGATTTTATAATTTTATTGCAAATATTACGGTAAGCTATATATTCTTGTTTTAGTACTTCATTGCTAGCATCTTTACGCAAACGTTTATGAATTTTATCACGTTTTCTAATCGATTTAACAACACCTAAAGTTATCCATGGTTTAAGAGGGCGTTTTCGTTTAGGAATAGTAATAACACTTGTATTAGTTTCAATAACTACTTGCAATCTCGAAACGAGGAGATCTACAGCAATATTTACATCCTTTATTTTATATAGATCCTCCCATGTTTCTAATTCTAAACAGTGTTTAATTGCTTCAAAGTTAATTTTGATTTTCTTAAAATATAATGATTTTTTCTGAAGATTTGTTTCCTCTATATGTAACAGAATAGGGGAATGATCAGTTAACTTATTAAATACTATAGTTTGGCATTTATGGGGTGATTTTACCATGAAGTGATCTATACATGAATTTCCTCTGGTAGGAAGAGTTACTGCTTGCCTAAGGTCGTACATAGCCAAAAGATTCAAATATTTCGCAGTAATGTCATTACGGTCTTGTGGCATTAAATCTATATTGATATCACCAGTAAGAACAATATTCTCAGAGAAACAATTATTTAAAATGTTATCCAAAGATTCTATGAAGTTGGTTGGATTGCGGAAACTGGGTGATCGATACGTACATATAACAGAAAGTTTTTTAGTAAAACTCAATACCAAGCAAGTACCCTCAGTAATGGCAGGTTCAAATGAGGTACCATTTAGTTCTTGCTTTACGTAAGCTACCACACCGTCATTTTGGTTTATATTGTTTTTTGTATAGTGTGACACATAATCGTTAACATTAGGAGGAATAAAATTTTCGTTTATCCAACATTCCGTTAATACAATAATATCGATTTCAATTCCCAATTTCGAAATAAAAACCAATAGACTATCAAGATTCGCATTTAAACTCCGTATATTGACAGTTAGTATTATAACATTACTATTCCGGCCATTATTTAACGATAGTAGACTAGAACATTTCGTCTCATCGTCCAATGAGACACATGGTATCTCAGCAGTGTTATCTATGTCATTAGATATATTACACTGTGATATATTGAATTTTAAACTTACTATTTATTCAAATTATCTAAAACAAAGTTGCTGTAATGGTCGTAAAAATATAAATTAACATGATTAACAGATGCACTCCTATAAAACCGATACAATCGAGTACGTTTACAAAATATTAGCAATCGATTATCTATAATTGTTATAAAGATAATGATTGTAAGCTTAAAGGCATTAAAAACTGATGGTAAATCAAAACGGACTATTTTATGAGATAATAACATTAGACAAAATGTGTAAGACATTTTAAAATAAGAGTGGATTATGTAATGAATAAATACAGTATGCATGTGTAAAATTTCTGTGTGTGGTGTATAAGTGACATAGGTGTAAGTGTAGAAAAATGCTTTGTTATGTGTGTTTAACATAAATATGCTTATTCGATTATTAAAATTAAAATACAAAAGAAGAGCAGGTATTAAACTAAGGAATAGTCATTCAATATTATCAAGGTCACTCTCGTTATTGATGATAATATGCGGAAAACCTTCTTTTTTACGGAGAAAAATCTTTCCTGAAGAAGTCCAGCAAAACAGGTAATTCTTTTTCTTTGCTAATTCACGAGCCATAAAAAATAGTTTTCTTCCAGTTTGAGTGAGGTTTTCTGTTATAAATATTTGCTTAAAAGCTGAATCTTTATTCAAGTTTTGTGTATTAAGTTTAATATTATTCGTTCTATTATATTTCTTCAGAGAATTAATAAATTTATCTTTCACTATGACTGTGGAAAACTCGCAAATAATAGGCTTATTTTCCTTTTTTGTATTAATTCTATATATATTCTTAATATCTGACCGTTGCAGATTAATATTTAGTACGTCAGCAGTCTTTTCTATAATGGTGCAAAGAGACTCCTTTGATTCCTTAGTATCATAAGGTATATTTTTTATTTCAATAGTAGAAGCCCTCGAGCTTCTTTCCAGGCTTTCGATCCTATTTTCTAGGCTCTGTACGTATTTTTTACATTCTATTTTTTCTTCTTCCAATACTTTCAATTTTAAGAGCACTTGATCATATTTTTCTGACATAAATTCAACAGCTGCTTTTATTTCAGTATTTTGGTTCCTGAGTTCAGCAATTGAGTCTAAAATAATAGAAAGCCTAGAGTCCTGCTTAGACGACCACTTCTCAAACATTATCATTAAATCATTTTTTATAGACTTTAAAATATAATCCTGTTCCGTGTCGTGTTTCCGCTTGTTCCGTAGTGTGACGTTCAGTTGAGAAACGTCACTGCAACCTGCGTCATCACTTTGCATCGAAATATTCGGTTCCGAAGCATGATGTTGTAAGCTAGGAGACGAGGCGGGCGGAGGCGTGCGGTTCAGTGGCATCTTCTTGTATATTAAATAAATTCCTTAATAAAAGAACTCAGCAAGGCAATTTAGTATTATAATTTAATAATTTACTGTGCAAACTTCCAATATTTAGGGAAAATTATAAGAAAACTACGTGTAAAGTATATTGTTCCGCAACGACATGTACCAGGGCAGCAGCGGCAGCGAAGAGGTTGCTCCAAGCGTTCCAATATGCACACGCGATAGCGCTAGTATAAGCGAGATGCAATTAGAGGGCGGGGCTTCAAGTACACACACATCGCTAATTGTCACTATGAATCAACCTATCTCGGTTCTATGCAGTCCTATTATTTGAACTTATTTTATTACGTTAAAATAAGATTTTTTAAACACTTAATTATTTTATTTAATAACACACAACACAATTCACGTCTACTCTCAACCGAAGTCCCTCCCATACGCGCATTATTGAATGAAATGAACGTTATAAAAGTAATTGATGAAGAACCGCCGATTGTGATGTACAATGATTGGGAGAAGAATAATCGAATAGCGAAGAGTGTTATAGTTGAATATCTTTCTGATTCATATCTCTGTTTTGCCAAAGAAGACAGCTCAGCTCGAGAAATTCTTAGAAATCTGGATGCTATATATGAACGTAAAAGTCTTGCCACGCAATTAGCATTACGTAAGAAATTGTTAGGGTTGAAATTGCAGGGCGATACACCATTAATAAGACATTTCACGATTTTTGATGAATTAATCACTGAATTACTAGCAGCGGGAGCTAAGTTAGAAGAAACCGATAAAGTGTCACATTTATTACTTACACTTCCAAATACCTACGATGGTGTTATAACTGCTATCGAAACATTATCTGAAGACAACTTAACCCTATCCTTTGTTAAAACTAGATTACTAGATCATGAAGTAAAATTAAAGGAATAATGCATCGAAGTCTTGTGATGAATGTTGTGAACCACAGCAATACCATAGCGAGAGCCGATACCCGCTGATATTATATATATTATTGATAACATTTTTAAACAATCGAAATTCGTGAAAAGTCGAATAGGTATGTGTACAATTTAATATATTATCATTAAATATTATTTTAAAAAATCATTAAAACTATCTATACAAAGACCAAATTTAGTATTTACAACTTTTCTCTGTTTGACTGACAACGGACAACCCACGACGAGAAAACGACTGAATAGATACGGGCGAAGCTTTGAGAAAACTTAGTAAATCCTGAAGTGTTATAATCATTGATTAAATTATTTTAAATTATTGTAAAATACTAATTAGAAAAGTGCCGAAATCATATTATGTCCAATCACGATTTTTATTTACTGGCGACTCATCCTCGCACAACTCTAAGTCCGTCCCTACGTACGATATGTGTTAACTTTTAGAGTAGATCATTATTAACATTAGGTTAATAAAAGGACAAAACATTAAGTTACAAAAAGTAGTTTTTTTTTATATTAGTATAGATAATTTAATTTTTAATATTAATAAAATAATTTAAATTATTTAAACACTCTGTACTAAAAAAGGATTATTAACATTATGCCCAACGAAGTGGGCACGGGTCAGCTAGTTGTAAATAATTACATCAAAGTATTACATAACATACTAAATGTATGTGTATAAAAAAAGGACAAAAACATATATTGAAAAATGTCACCATTGTGGACGTGAAGGACACATGAAAAAGGACTGTATTTAAAAAGAATGAATCAGCAGATATTTTCTGTTTCTGTCTGTATTACGAACAGTTCAGGCAGTTGAATTAAATCCAAAATCCGACATTGCAATCAAATAATCCTTCTGGATTTGCTTTTATGATGGGATAGCGATTATTAGGGAATACGCAAGAAAATAAATTAATATTTTGCAAGTGTATCTAGATTTATTTATATTCCATATTTTGATAGAATGTATTTTGAATGTTATTTGATATTGAGAAACGGTTATGTAATGTACCCAATAATTTAAAAGATAGTCTAAATCAAAATTATTGTCTTTAGTACTGAAGTTTTTGAAAATGATTAATATCTTCAAACTTATATACAATAATGCATGTGATATCTTATGTAGTACCTACTCATATGCTAAATGTGGTCGCTAATGACCCTAGATGTTGAAAAGCCACCTAAAATCTATACTAAAGTTGTAACCTCATGATGACGCTTGACGCTAGCTTTCAGCGTCAAACTATAGCTCCACCTAGCTGAAATTAATAAAAACACTTGCAGCGTCAAACGCCAGCGTCAAACTAAAAAAATCAGCGGCAAAAAAATGTATGAATATCGAAAGTCGATATCTCGAGATATACCTCGAAGCTAGTCCTTAACCTAATTTTTATAATAACACATGGTAATTGTAAACAAATAACTTATGACAACAATAAATGTTAAACATTAATGAAATAATTACATCAAATTTAAGTAACTTTTTTTTCAATGGCAGGTGAATATGATATATCAATTGTATATATCAATTGTAGATTTATCAGTGTCAAAAAATAATCCGTGAAGCAGAAATAAAAAAAAAATTAGGCGCAAAAGGATTATTAGTGCTTTATTATGCAATGAACTAGTTATACAAAATTGCAGAAAAAAATATACACAAAAAAAATTTTGGATTCATCCTTTATTTAAATTACGGCGAGACTATGGCTTTTTTGAGGCCATATTCCCAACTCTTTCTTCGTATTCTGAAAAAATTGAAAATTACATCCGAATGACAGCAATCCAATTTGAAGAGCTTCTATGTTTAGTTGGCCCGAAAATATCAAAACAAAAAGTTGTAAGAGAGCCTATTTCAGCTCCAGCACGACTAGCTATGACTTTGCGGTAAGAATTTTTCAAAATAGTTGATAATTTATTTAGCGTAGTCATAATTGTACCATAATAACAATTAATTTCTATTTCTATTTTTATTACAGAAAGTCAACAACTTTAATCTATTGTTTAAATATAAATTTATTTTTAAAATAAACAATAACAAGATTCTTAACTTATTCAATATCGATTACTTTCGAGTTCGATTATATAGATTCTAAATTTCTGTTTAATCCTTAAAATATAAAGCTAATTCGAGTTTAGCTTTTTACGATTTGACGCTACTAAGTTTTTTCCAGGTGGCAGCACAGCCTAAATTAACCACGTGACACAATTTGACGCTCATAACCAGCGTCAAGCGTCAGCATGAGGTTACACCTTAATATTATAAAGCTGAAGAGTTTGTTTGTTTGGTTGAACGCGCTAATCTCAGGAACTACTGGTCCGAATTGAAAAAATCATTTTGTGTTGGATAGTCCGTTTAGGTTAGCTGGTTGGTTTGGCTTTAGGCTATATTACATCACGCTACGACCAATAGGAGCAGAGCATCATGAAAAATGTTGCAAACACGGGAGAAAAATATTTCTTTTGATTTGCAGCCTTTAGAACGCGCGCGGAGCCGCGGGAAAGGCTAGTAAATATATAAAAATGAGTGCGTGTACTTATGTACGCGCGTCAGAAGTTATACTTCTTTGGCATTATTAAAAAAAAATTAATTGCATGCAAATAATTAATTACAATAAAATAATAAAATAATAAAAGGACTGCTAATAGAGGTTCTTTTTCTATTTTGTTGGTAGCATTTCTCGAGTTCTTTTTTCTTGTTTGCTATATCGTATTTTTTTTAAAAAAACTAAAAACTTGAATATATACAAAAAATAAAATAAAAGTAAACATTTTGTATCCGACCGGGACTCGAACTTGCACCCTGCGATTGACACTCTTGCACCTTGGCCGCTTATCCACGATGCTTATGCCCGTGCACACTTTTCTTCCACTTCCTATGCGTTTGTTCCACGATGTTAATTAGAGTCGATATGTATATGTATAAATTGTAAGTTTTCATCGTTTTCATTAATTGTAACATACAATTTTTTTTCAAAACATTTCATCCTTACAATAGTCTTTATATATTAATTTTTTTTTTATTCTCATTTTAAGAGCTGAGTCACAGATGTGACTATGTTACTCTGGTAGTTTACACAAGTATTCTTATATATAACTTAATTATGATACTAAATCTAATTTCGTTTAATTATATTATATTTACTTAAATTATACATGCTTTTGGCTACCTGTGAGGTAGGGTTTGTAAGATTTATATTACATATTCCAATAGTTCTATCTGTTAATTGTGCGAGAAGAGTTTCACTACGAACACATTCCATTAAAATGTGGTAATCTATTAATTCGATAAAATAGTGACGGTGTGCCTTTTCAACCGACTTCCAAAAAGGAGGATTCTCAATTCGTCTGAATGTTTTTTTTTTTATGTTTGTTACCTCAGAACTTCGGACTATGTGAATACCCATTTTATATTTAAATAAACAAAATACGTATCTACTTTCCGCTAAAAATTTGAAAATAAATTGTTCTTAAAAAAAACGACTTCAAAACTAAACAAATCTAAACTAAAAAGTAGAAAATAATACTTTTAATTTTGAAGTCGGTACCGCATCGAAATATCGTAGTAGAAGTAAACGAACTAAAGTATCCGTATCGGTATGATATTTTTAAAAACATTTTTTTATACTAGTAGTTTTTTAGAGTTGAACTTTTTTTTACAATTATATAGCGATTTAAGCTCTTGTATAAAAAATAAACAAAAATCGCCATATTCCCTATTGAATGATGTCTTGAAATTGGTTTTAATAAAATACAATTTTAATCATTTAAATTGGTGTAGCAGGTCTGAGAAATGAAGAACAGAGTGTTCAAATTTTTGCACCTCTGACAATATGTATGCAAAATTTCATAAGGTAGTTGAGGTGTAAAAGCGTAACAAATTTCTGAATTCAATTTTTATAATCACATAATTCTTATCTATTTTATAGGTCATATCATCAATTTTGGAAGAATGGAACTGTCGCCATAAAGTGGTGGCCATTGTAACGGACAATGCATTTGTCATGATAAAAGTGGCAGAAAATCTTAAGATACGCCATGTGCCTTGTTTTGCACACAATTTAAATTTAATAATAAGATATGACTTTACTAATTGTACAATATTAAAATCAATAGTACAAAAATGTAAGGCGATTGTTACTTTTCATAAACATAGCATTTAGCCTCAGACAAATTAAAAATGTGTTAGCGAGAATTGAATAAACAAGAATTAAAACTAGTGCAGTATGTCGAGACAAGATGGAACAGCGCTTTACATATTATGATAAGCCGAATAAGGGAAGGCAACAGAGCTTCATTCGCATTTTAGTGCTCAACCACTTCGCACCTCTTAATTAAATTAAGTACGTTAAAGTTTCGCACTAATACGTATTATACGCCGTTACTATGCCCAAGTGTAAAAGTAATGGGAATTTGACTTGATAATTCAAGTGGATCTTCGAGCTTTGATTCGTCAGAGGAACTATAAAAATGCAGTATGTCGAGACAAGATGGAACAGCGCTTTACATATGATAAGCCGAATAAGGGAAGTAAGAGACGAGTTGACACTGGCTCTTAATCAAAGTGAACCGAATGCACCGCCAAATTTGACCGCCGAAGAATACTCTTTTTTAGAGAAAGTCGAAAAGATTTTTGAACCAATAAAATCTGCTACGGAAACCATTTCAGGAGAAGAATATGTCACATTATCTCTAATAATTCCTCTGATAAAAGGGATTGCGTTACGTCTTGCAGAGCTGGAGCCGGTGTTAGATTTGGCAAGGCCTGTTCTCGAAAGTATAAAGACATCCATATAAAGACATAGCCTCGAGACTAAAACCATACCAAAACAGATCTCCTTGTTGACGCTATTGAATCCACATTTCAAAAAAAAGGGATTTAAAACGGACACTGATGTAGAAAGGGCTGTTCAATGTGTCCTCAAAGAATATTTATCAATATCGAGTAAAATATCATCGTCAGCACATGAGACTGAGAGACACAATGAGAAAAGTGAACTAGAGAGTTCTTCAGAGGAAATTGTAATGCCATCAAAAAAAATTAAACCTTATAATTTGCTTTCCTTCCTTCAAACTCAATCTCAATCAAGCAATAGTAATTCCACTGCAGACGCAATTGTTGACATAAGGCATAAGGCATACGTCGAAAAACCTATCATACCCATGTCAGAGAACCCCTAGAGTACTGGTCATATAGTCAAAATGAACTAAAGTATATTGCTTTAAAATATCTGTGTATCCCTGGAAGTTCTACACCAGCGGAAAGAATATTTTCAAAGGCTGGTCCAATTGTGAATGAGCGCCGCAATCGTTTATCAGGAGAACATATAAACGAAGTACTTTTTATAAATCAAAACAATCAATATTGAAAAAGTAATTATTTATTTAACTTTTGATGCAGTGATTGAATTTATTTTATCTCTTATTAAAAAACACTTTTCTTTATATTGTTAACTTTTATTTATATAATGCATCATTAATATAGATTTGTATTGACTATTAATATCCTATCATTGATTTACTTTATTATGAGTTGTATTGACTATCTAATGGCAGCACTCTCAACTTTCAAACTGTTATAGATTAATGTATGAGGGCGCTGTAAAATGGGAGGGATAAAGTTTTATAAAGTGCAGTTTAATTATGGAGTGACACATTTCGACTCATTACCTTAAGCAGTGCAAAAGCTATAGTATAATTGCTGTTGAACTATTGCTGGAACATATTTTCTGATATATACTTCTATCTACTGTCTACTTTAATTGAAAAACCATCTTGTTACATCGCAGTGTTAACAATATAATGTGATTTTTTATTAAAAATTTAAATTATAATGTATCAATTTTAATTACTGAAATACATGATTAATTTGATTAAAATATTTCTATAATTTTTAATATTTCCGTCATTACTTTTATTTTTTTAGCAGGAGGAAAGTTTTTAATTTCTTCAGCCACAATATTGCCAAAATGATAGTGAACAGTTGATTTTTTATTCGTATATTTTGATTCACTGGAAGTAGTTTGGACACTAATATCCATTTTTTGTTGTTGAATTTTGTTCATTTCGTCACTTTCGCTGCTATCAAATTCTTTCTGAGCATCATGTTTGCATTTTATGGTACATTTATGTAATTCATATGATTTATTCTTAGAATATCCAGTAGTGTATTTAGTTGATATATTTGTTAAATTCGTATTTTATATGCCCGATGGATCCATAATCTTATGACAACTGTTAAAAAAATCTTCACTTTCAGCTTGAGTTTTTGGAATCTCGATAATTCGTTGTTTGCCTATAGAAATTAAAGAAAATTAAAAATACTTAAATCGTTCACACTTGTTTTTTTCTATTTTGTTACAACTCCCTCAATGTAAGGTTTAATTTATTCAAGGAAATTACTTATTTTTAAAAATTGTAGTTTATTGAAAATATAAAATAAATTTGTGTTTACAAATTATTGTAACAATTATTTTAACACAAAGATGTAGAATTAAAAAAAAACAAAGTTTACAGTTTTATAACAGTACACAATACATAAAATTATTGATTTAAAATTTTATTTTTGTAGGAAAAGATGTTGAGGACATTAAAACGGTTATCTCATACAGAATAACGAAGCGTTACTAATATTAAAAAGAGAGGACTACTTCTTCTTGTGAATAAGTAACTCATAAGTAAAATTGGATCTTTTCAAAACAAAAAAAAGAAACTAACAATTAATACTAACACACATACGCGCACGCACGCGCACATATGAAAATAAAAGGCTTTATTATTTTATTATTATTAGATTTACCTAATTTTAATTAGACCTAAAACTTACCTTTAGACGTCATTTCAAAAATGTTTTTTTTTAACTTTTGCTTTTTTAAACTCCAGCGACAAAGGTGGTAGTGGTAAACAAATAGATTTTTTATACTGAGGTTGAAAAACCCATGAAAATTTCAGATTTCTATAAATACAAAGATTACTCTTCACAATATAAATTGAAAAAGTGTGAAGAAAGAACCTACTTAAAAGATATTGTTTGTGTCGAGGTACAAAGAAATAGTATGAAACTATATGTTAAGACTGCCCATGATGGCGATATGATAGAAATTGATTTTCTGAAAAGTAAATTATTGAAACAATCACTAATACCTGAACCAGTAGGAAATCAGAAGCCGCGAGGATTAACTCAGGAGAGAAAGATAGGTATACTTAAAAACTTTGTGATATAATACCTGAAAACAGACTGATATTTTGGCAAAACCTCCCTGTAAACGATGACTCTGTAGATCTCATTGAAGTTAGAGAACCTGAAGAATAAATATTTTATTTTACTATTTTGTTTTGATAGGATAATTTTTTTCTGTTTTTATGTTTATAATGTTTGTTGTTTTCGTATAATTTTGATGGATATTACCTAATTACCTAATATTTTTAATGTTATAAAAATTTATTTAAATAATAGGCTTTTGGATTAAGAACATGCCTATTTGTAATGATGTGACTTATTCAAATGTGATAAGTAAATATAACTATATTATTTCATTAAATGGAGGACGTGCAGTCTATTTCAATATAAACGAATAATATATTATGTATTTTATATTTTTAAGTGTTCCTAATTAGATCATTTCGATGCTACGTACTTACGGACTATTTTATCAAAGTATCCTTTAATGGTAACGAGATGGGTATTTTTAAACATTGCAAAGTACTACCTATTCATGATAAATATAAATATACAATTATTAAAGAAAATTTTTACAACCGTAAACTAAAGAAATACCAGAGCGGTGCCGCAAGATCGCTTGTGTACTGAGAGGGCAATGAATACATACGGAGAAAGAACAACTATGTACATTACTCCACGGCTTATAAATAGTTTGCCCCCAAACTTAATTAATGAAATTAACAATAAAAATATTAAAGCAAAACTAAAACATTATTTTTTTTCTATTATTAATTAGATTAAATTATTTAATATTTAATATTAAATAAATTTAATTAAATATAAAGCTCGTCTTGCAGCTCGTGGATTTACACAAAGAAAAGGAATTGATTATAGTGAAACCTTCTCACCCGTAGTAAGACACTCTACAATGAGAGTATTGTTTTGTATTGCAAATGAGTTAGACATGGATATAGAACATGTTGATGTAACTACAGCTTTCTTGCATGGGAATCTGGAGGAGCAAATCTTTATGGCTTTGAAATAGATAAAAACAAGGTTTGCTTGCTCAATAAAAGCATTTATGGTTTAAAGCAGGCTAGTAGAATCTGGAATTGTAAGGTTAAAAGTGTATTAACTTCTAATGGTTATTTGCAGTCACAATGAACCTTGTGTTTATTTGAAGTAAACTGAATCAGATTTAACTATTATTGCTCTCTATGTGGATGATATTTATATATTTTCTTCTTGTAGAATGAAAAAGCAAAATTAATAAATTTGTTAAAATCTGAAATTGAATGTAAGCACTTGGGTTCCATACAGAATTGTTTGGGCATTAGTGTACGTAGAGACTGAAAACGTGGCTTGTTAATTTTGAATCTGTCTGAATATATTAAAAAATTACTGACACGTTTCGGTATGCAAAGTTGTAAAAGTGTAAGTACACCAATGGAGGTCAATTGTAAGTTTAATATAAAGTGTGATACATTATCTGATTATCCTTATAGGGAACTTATTGGTAGCCTCATGTACTTGTCTGTTTGTACCAGGCCTGACATATCATATGCTTTGAGTCAATTAAGTCAGTTTAACACAGCGTTTACTAAAGATCATTGGCTGGTTGCAAAGAGACTTTTGAGATATTTATCTGGTACCATTGATTATAGTCTTGTATATGTAAAACAGGTGTTTACGCCGTTTTCGCCGAAAGGAGCGGCCCGCACACACAATGCTGCGCATTCCATATCCAAGCACACATCGGCATTGCGGGCCCCCGCCACCGGACGAGTTACGCTACGCGGCTTCTCTCACCTCATTACATTCACCTATCTGCACTCGCACGCTTTACATTATCGGGTCTAAATTTAATCTATCACCTAACCTATTGTACTAAGCAATCATTAAAGCAGTATATCAATGTGGTGCGAATTTCATTTAATCTATCCTACTTATTCTTCCTAACAACAGGTAATTTAAATATATCTGTTTATGCTGATGCAGATTAAGCCAATGACCTTACAGATAGAAAATCTTACAGTGGCTTTGTTGTAAAGTTGGGTGGCTCTACCGTCAACTGGGAGTCACGTAAACAGCGCTGTGTCGCCTTATCTAGTACCGAGGCCGAGTATCTCGCTAAAGGCGATGCTTGTAAAGAACTTTGCTTTGTCAGAAATTTCATTAATGAAATTTTTGGGAAACAATTTGTATGTAAAGTCTATAGTGATAATCAGAGTGCTCTTAGATTACTAGAAGTTAAGGAATATTGTCACCGAAAAACCAAGCATATTGATATTCGCTATCATTTTGTTAAAGATTTAATTAAAAACAATAATGTAATTACTGAATACATGTCCACTAAACATATGATAGCTGATGTATTGTCAAAGTCTTTAAGTAGAATTAAGCATTTTAGTTTTGTAAATGATTTGTGTTTGCAAAAGTTTGAGCTTTAGATTTGTTTCTTTGACTTACATTGTATAAAGTATGAGGGGAAGTGTTGGATATGGCCACACTTTATACTTATTTAATTTTTTAACCCACACCTGGCAACCCCACACTCTTTTCCTCTTCCGTGTGTGTCATGGATGTCGCCGGTCACGTATCGCTCCATCCGTATATTAAATATTATAGTATTAATGTATTGTTGTATGTTTTGCTTGCCTACTCAGTAATTAAATATAGAAGATATTATATCCACGTATTTTATTCAACTCCTGGCGGCCTTACCATCGATCTACGTACCCCATTCAATAATATTGTCGCTATGTATTACGAATCTTTCCCTGCTTCAAACCAAGATATTCTCGTATACTATCGAATACTCAAGACCCAATTTCTGATAAGGTCAATGATAATATAAACAATACTCAATGTACAAATTAAAATGATATAACCCAGAACAATACGCACCAATCCAGCGCCTCTGCTACTTCAACGTGTTCTTCAAAAGTGGTCCTACTCATTAATGTTCCATATCAAAATGATTTAATAAAGAATTACGGATGAAATGTGAAAATTATTTAGGATACAGATTCAGTATACAGCCTGCAAGATCCATGAAACCCGTGCACTTGCGAAAAACTGCGTTTTACAAGAAATCAAAAGTCAGAAAATGTGACTACATAAACGAATAACAGCGGCTATGTTTGTTTGAAAATTTTTGGAAGAACTTCAACTGGAGGCAGCGAATATCATTTGTAACTTCTCACGTTAATAAAGTAGCAAAGATAATTACAAGAAATCCGGAATCATTGAAAAGAACTGATAGTCGAACTTACGTTTTGACGATTGATAATGTACGTCACCAAGTCTGTAAAAAAATGTTCTTGGCGACTCTTGCATTAAAGATTGATTTGTCAGATATTGGCCGACAAAAACAAACTGTGCTATGCCTCCTGATTTGACTACTTTATCCAGTAATCGCAGAAATCCAGGAAAAATTGAAGACCACAAATATGTTGAAAAGTTTTTAGCAGGTCTTCCAAAGATGCCATCACATTACTGTCGAATTTTCAGAACCAATTTTCTCGAATATGACTAAATCTATACGGCCTGGTAAAAAGACAGGCAACCCAGTCGTCACAGATGTACGTATGCTAGAATATAGACCAAATGGCACAATTTGGTATAAAATTTTGATGACGAGCTTCAGCCGTTACAAAATCGTCCCACGCCAATTGACAGCATTAAACAAATAAATCACCTGCAGAAATTGTATGCAGCTAGAATACGCACTTACGCTCTAAAAGTTCGTGTGTCATCAAATAAATTTAAGCATTTGATCTCAACAATGTGCCTTAATAAAATATCAGTCAACACAGTCCAAGTCATAAAATAAAAGTTAAAATAAAGTAAATCGTCAAAATAAGTATAAATAATTATTTCTTAACCGCTAGGGTATTTATTAAGTAACAATAGAAAAATTCCACAGATTTTTAAAATAGACAGTTTTTTTTAAGTTGATAAAAATGACTTATTAAATGGCTGCCGGGATATCGTGTCCGCGATGCCAAAGCTTTTATGCATACAGGTGTAGACTTCGCTGGACCCCTCTCATACGTACTTGTCAGACGTAGAGGTCGACGCTCGCAAAAGGCGTACATATGTTTGTTCGTATGTATGGTTACCAAAGCCGTACATATCGAATTTGTGTCGGATCTTACATCAGATGCTTTTCTTTCCGCCTTCAAAAGTTTATATCTCGCCGCAGTCCAGTCTCTGTTATATTATATTCAGATAATGGAACCAACTATATCGGGGCCAAAGCTCAGCGTGGCGAAATTTACGTTTTTTTGTTATATTCTTCTGTTCAAAACGACGTTAAGCAGGAGCTTCTCAAAAGTCGTGTTGAGTGGAACATACCACCTCGCACCCCTCACTTTGGAGGCATCTGGGAGTCTAATATAAAAAGCGTCAAGACCCACTTATATCGCGTCATAGGGAAACAGTTGCTCACTTATGAGGAACTCTTATCCGTATTGATTCAAATAGACAGTCTTTTAAACTCTCGACCGCTTAGTGTAATCTCATCGGACCCGCATCCAGATGTGCTTACGCCTGCGCATTTTTTAATGGACTTTTGAGAATGGATGAATGGAATGAATTTTTTAGTGGACTGGACAGTCCACTTAAATATTTGGTTTCTTCTGAACTTACAGAAGAAAATAGGAACTTAACGAACCGTAAAAGACTCTTAGATCAGCTTGTATTGACTTATTGGAAAATGGCGAGTCGAATATTTGCATACTTTGCAGGTTAGGCATAAATGGTGTAGGTACACTCGGGAACCCTATACAGATAGGTACAGTCGTTCTCTTTGGACAGGATAACGTGCCCCCTTTAATGTGGCCTCTTGGCATCATTACAGACGTTTTCCCGGGATCAGATGGGGTAGTTCGAGTGGCTTCAGTAAGCACCGCGTCAGAGGAATATTAAACGTCCTGTCACTAAGCTATATCCATTGACAACCCAATAGTACACTATTAAGCCTTATTTGGTATAATTATGTATATTTAATTACCTACAGTAAATTTAACCTAATAAAAATAATAAAACGTTTCAAAATGCTGCTGTTGATTCCTTGATATCTACAGATTACCACATTCATTAGCTTAGATCATCTATACCTATCTCAGTAGCTCTTTGTGGGGTATTATTTTCTTTTTGAAAGCTCTGGACCTTTCAAGCGGGGGTGTATGGTGTGGCAAGCACTTGCCTTGAATTGTCCTTTTTTAAAGTTTTTGGTAAGGATGGTCTACAGCGTTCGACTGGCGGGTAGCTGTCGCAATTACGGCGGTACATAGGTACGTTTATAAATACAAACAAACGACAACATACATTGGATTTTACAACTGAAATCGACATTAAATTAATTTTCTCACCCACGCACGCTCCTCATTTTGGTGGCATCTGGTAGGACGGAGTAAAATCCGCTAAACATCATGTTCACCGTGTCATGGGCAACACTCATCTCACGTTTGAAGAATTAGGAGCATTATTTGCAGAAGTCGAGGCTATTTTAAACAGTAGACCTTTGTATCGTCCAATCCCAATGATTACCGCTCCTTAACGCCAGGGCACTTTTTAATAGGTCGGCCATTGCGCTCTTTAACTTCGCCATCACTTACTGACTCCAATACTTCTCAATTGCAACGATATGCAAGGTTGGAGCAAATTCGCCAAAACTTTTGGCAGCGTTGGCAAAAGGAATATGTTTCAGAGCTTCAGCAGCGGTCTAAGTGGAGAACGAACTCATCAAAACTACAAGAAGGAGATTAAGTATTGCTAATAGAAGACTACTTGCCTCCGCTATGTTGGAAGCTTGCAAGAATATCTCGCTTATTTCCCGGATCAGACGCAGTAGCACGTGTTGCCGAAGTTCGCACGTGTACAGGCACTTACAGAAGACCTTTTACCAAACTTTGCCTTCTTTTCTCCGGCGACGACATTCAATGTTGAAAGCGGTGCTTTCCATGGGGAGGAGAATGCCGTTATTAAAAGGAATGCACGCATTCCTTTTAATAACGTCGGGAACCAAAAATCATAATAAATCCGCGACAAAATCCGAAAAGATAGTTTCATTTATAATGTCAAACATTCGCGTAAACCTAAGAAAGTATAACGTTTAATCTCTCATCAAAAATGTTTTCAGGTTTACTTCAAGAATAAAAATTTATCTTTTCTTATTTTAAACTAATTTAAGCATAACTTCTGAGTTTTTAAAGATATAATTTCAGTCTTTATCTTCTGTAGAAACAATTTATTAATTTATTGGAGATGAAAAAAAGATATATTAATAGTTTATTATCTACAACAGGCCACTGTAGGTGTGGCAGCAAATTGGATGGGCCTATCACCAATAAACCAAACGTGAATTTTGTTGAAATTACGTGTCACATTATAAAAGGATCCGGAAAGTGTGGCAAAAGATGGTTAAAAGGACCAAGAAGAGAAGCCACTGTACAAAATATGGGCAATAAAACAACACACACATATCGAGCAGAAACAGCCAGCAATGAAATGAATCACGGTGATTATGAACCTCCAAATTTGCCATCATCACCAGTACTTCGAGGAGCTAGACATCAGTATCGTAAGAAAAATTTCTTACATGCAGATCCAATCAAAGCTCTTCAAATTTTGAAACATTCTGATGCAGCGTTTGTGATCAGACATATAGGGCTCGATCCTTTTTATGTGCATTATTGGAGCCGACATCAGTTAAGTATTTATAGGGATTATGTTTCGAATCGATGCAACCGGTAAAGTAGTAGAAAAATATAAAAAACATAAGGAAATTAAATCAAATTCTATATATTTATATCACGGGGTAATCAGAATAGAATGAATGAGGGCCAATTCCCAGTTACCCAAATGTTAAGCGAGACCTGTTTCATCGCCTCATGCAGCATTGTGGCACCAAAAGAATTAGGACTACTAGCTTTCATCCATGTGCAAACGGGATGGTGGAGAGATTGCATCTCCAGATAAAGGCTGCTTTGATGTGCCATGTCGAAACGTGGGCTATGGCTTTGCCCCTGGTGTTACTTGGGATGCGCTCTGCTCTAAAAGAAGATCTTAAAACTACATCTGCTGAGCTAGTATATGGCGAACCACTCCGATTGCCTGGGGAGTTTTTACATCGCCTAGTTCAAGACTGCTACGATGATGTAACCGATTTTGTTACACAATTGCGTAGCCGTATTTACAACATGCAGCCAGTACCTGCATCGCGCCATACACAGCCTGCTACATTTGTTTTCGCAGATCTAAGCACTTGTACACACGTGTTTTACGGAATGACACTGTTCGTCGTACCTTACAAACACCATACACTGGTCCTCACGAGGTACTCCGACGAAGAGATAAAACCCTCACTTTGAGAGTCAATGGTAGAGAGACCGAGGTTAGTCTTGACAGACTTAAACCAGCCTATATAGAAGCAGATCATAGTCCGCCGTCAGCTGGCGGACCTGACATTCAAAAAAAGAACTTGGTAGAGTACTATCAACGCTTTCAGAACCATCTTTCACAACTGATAACGATGATTCCGATGATTCTGAATCCGAATTCACCTTCATCATCGCTTTCTAATCCGCCATCTGTACAGTCTTCTTCTATATCAGAGTCGCCGAATGTTCCACCTAATTCCTACACTTCTCGTTCAGGTCGTAAAGTTTGTTTTGCTAAGCCCTTTGATTTATGAGAAGGTACTGAGGTATATTATTTATTTTACATTTTTTCCTTTTTTTTTTCTTTCCGTAGGGCGTATTCCGTAGGGTGTGGCGTATAGTGACAACACCAATGTGTTAAGAAGGTTTTAATTTGATTTGAATAACTGGAACACGAGAATTTTCCATGTGACAGCTCTGTAAAAACAAGATGTAGAATAAGTACAGTTACCGAACAATCTGATTTTTATTTCTACATCCTATAGCTTTTTAATTTTTAATCCCAGGGTAAAACGACTCTCGATGTGACGCAGAGATTTATTTTGTATGCACTGCAAAATTCAATAGATAATTTTTCCAAACTTGATGAAAGAGGTAAAAACAGTGGTCATAATAAAACAACACCGGAAGTCATCGTCAAAGCCAATTCTTTTATTATGACTCTGCCATTATTGCCTTCTCATTATTGTCGCAAAGATTCCACACGACTGTACCTGCCAGAAAATTTTAAAAATATTATGAACTTGTAGGGGAAAGGTGCCAATTATGGAATACGTTCCTAATATGGAATATATTTCGAAAACTAAGTATCACAAATATTGCAAACGTATGTTATGTTACTCCTCCCGGTACCCGCGTTCGACGGCCAGTATATGTACGGCATTCAGCAATATTGGTAATGATTGAGAGTGCGCGAAAATGTTGTGGTTTACCAAAGTATGTGGTTTTTATATTGTATTGTTATTTTAAAAATATTTAAAAAAAATAAAAAGTTATTTTTATTTTCCTTCCGCCATCATATTGTTCGTAATATGGAACACCGGTTATGTCCTAATATGGAACACTATATTTGGACATATTAGTACTTCAATGTAAGCAAGTTTTTTAATGTGTTGACTGATTACTATTTTCCTCGATAAGCAGATATATTTTTGATCAACATGGCCCCGCCAATAAAAGAAACAAAATCATAGGTCAAAATCATAATGCAAAATACTATTAAAGCTATCAAACCCCAAAAAATAGGCTATATGATTTACTGTCAAAAAATTTGAGCTATTTAAATTGCCACCAAAGTCAACGAGACTAGGCTTAGTATAGTTTAATCGAAAACACCCAGGGTTTTAACTTCGAAGGGTAAAAGACAAATCAGAGCCCTTACTTCCGTGGAGAGAGGGTGAGTGCAGCTCCCTGATATATACCCCACTGATCATTTGTTGAATGTTTTGCTTCTGAAAGGAGCACCTAATTGTAATAGCACCATGGCACGATGCCATCTCTCAGATTGGATGCAATCCAACATCTTTCTTGATTGGTTTAAGCATTTTATTCAGCACGAAAAACCAGTGAAGACAAAAAGGGAGAAGAGTGGATTCAATGCATTGCTTGTAGACAAAGGTGTCACGTTGAGTGTTCTGGACTAGAAAATATTCCTAATCTAATCTTCAGATTTTATTTGAGATTTTTGCTTACAGGGTTAATTTAATTATTCTCTTTTCACTAACGTGACATGATACTAATATGAAATACCGTATTCCATAATAAAGTCACATTTTTGAGAAGCATGTTTTTGGTTAATTTGTTTTAATTAATAATATTACGAAAAGTATTTTTTATTTTTTTATTTAATTATTATTTTTCAAGAGCCATCATGACTGCATTTAATTATAACCTATGAGTCTGATTAAAATAAAACTTTTGTATAGGTAACATTCATCGGATATTCAGGCTAATAACCTTTCGTTGCCACTGGGTGATGTTACATTTATAAACAATTTACTGGAAGACGAGATGAATCTAGCCACATTTGAAATTAATGAAAGTTCAATTCTGATTACTACTAAAGAGATATCCGGGATTCATAATGATAGCCAAAATGCCGAAAGATCTATTGATTTCAAAGCTCTTTCTGCTTCTACGACCCAGAGAGAGACCCAAAGAATTTCACCTGTCGAACGAAAACATCTCGTCATACCTTCGCCAATAAAAAATCTTGTACATCTAGAAACAGAAATAGGATTGGAGCAATATCTTCTTCAGAATGGAGGTTATTTGAAAAAACAAAAGAGGAAGAGAAACAAAAAAAAGAAAGATGCCATCATGAAAAGAAAGTTGCAGAGAAAGAAAATTAGGGACGAAAAAGAACAGATTTATAAAAATACTAAAAAACCACGAAGAAAACCCGAGCTAAAATATCAGCAAAAAGAGAGGATGATTCTGACGAGGAATATACAGTAAAAAGTATTTAAAAAAGAAAATTAAACGCAGCAAGTGAAAGCGAAACTACAGTGACAGAAAACAAAGAAGACGGTTGTAATGCAAATAAATCATCTGAAATTAAGATTATATCAGTAAAAACAAACTTTATTGAACCAAAAAAAAATATACAACACTTACAAAAAGATAATTGTGAAGACATTAAGTATATAGACCTAAAAAACATTGATATATCCGTTAACAGAGCTTTGCCAAAGACGACTTATCGAAGAAAAACCTTTAGAAATGAAGAAGAGCTTACAAAGTTTTTAAATAATAATAATACTGATTAATAAGTTTGAAATAATTAAGAAAGATATATTTAGAGAGATTATTTTTGTTATATTATGTGTGTTCCTAACTAGGTAGTTTAAGCGTACATTACTTATTCTACTGATTGATTTTATATAATTAAGTAGAGGCCGACTACTGGTAATAGTATGGCTGACTAGTGGGTTTTAGAGGCCGACTACTGGAGAAAAGTGCCGTTTTTTGTTTAAAATGCTATTTTTATATTATAGTTAGACTGCATAATTGTTTATTACGTTGATTTTATAAAAGAGTTTAATAAATAAGTAAACTAATGATATATAACAACTTTTATTTTATCCTTTAATTATTATTTTATATAATAACAAAGTTGAAATTTCCGTTAACAGGCTGACTACTGGGTACTTTACCCTAACTTTTTTTAAGAATTTGTTTTAGTATTCCATATTCGGTACCTTTCCTCTACAACATTTACAAAGAGAAAGAGAAATATCAAGTCCATTTCCGGCTGGTGCTAGTGATCTTGATTTGGATAGTGATGATGAAATTACTACGATCGTTCCAAGGAGATCAAAGAGAGAAAGGCTAAATCTATATTTTGTAAAAGACGTGCTTTATCGCCAAAACCTATGACATCCAAAATCATACACAGTAAAACATCAAGAAAAGTACACAATAATAATAATGAAAAAAAAGTCAACCCAATAAAGAAAGCCAAAACAGTAAATACAAAAGATACGGGAAATTTAGATTGAAAAAAAGATTTATTTTTACACGAAGTTCATAATACTAGAGAAAATGTTTTTACACAATCTGAGAGAATTCGATTACCAATTGAGTATTTTAAATTATTCTTTACAGACAAAATAATACGAAAAATTAGAGAGCAGAGTACGTTGTACGCATTTCAAACAAGTACCAAAAATATTGCACTGTCGATTCAAGATATCCAAGACTTTCTTGCTATAGAATTATAATACAATTACCTGCCTATTCCGATTATTGGAGTTCGAAAACAAGGATTGAACAAGTAGCCCAAATAATGCCACTGAAGAAATACGAGTTAATTAGGAGACATTTACACTTTAATAACAACGAAAATCTTCATAATAGTACTGACCGTTATTTCAAGATAAGGCCATTGGTGGAAGTCATTAGAATGAATTGCAATAAGATTGAGGAAGAAAGTCGCATGTCAATCATCATTTCGTGATGATACCCTATAAGGGAAAAAAGGCCGGAAACCAGTATGTCAAGCCTAAACCTAAAAAATGGGGATATAAATTATTTGTTAGATCAGGTGTATCAGGTTTTGTGTACGACTTTCTGTTATACGGTGGAGAAAGCACCTTCCAGGGAATCACATTCAAAACTAAAGAGAAATCCATGGGATTAGGAGCCAAAGTAGTTTTGACATTATGTCGCACAATGCATAATCCAGTTCTGTCGGTGGTTTACTTCGATAACTTTTTCTCAAGTATCGAACTTATGACATACCTGCGTGATGAAATGGGCATTTTATCGATTGCAACTTTCAGACAAAATAGAATACGGAAATGTGACTTAGAATCCGATAAATCAATCAAAAAGAAACCACGGGGCTCTCCTGATTACAGAATTTGTAATGACAAAAAGATTATCATGGTAAAGTGGTTTGACAATAAACCTGTGCTAATAGCTAGTACATATGTGGGTCTTGTACCTATGGGAGTATGTAATAGACACAGTAAGGACGCTAAAAGATTTATAGAAATACCCTGTCCCAAAATAATTCATGAATATAATAAACATATGGGTGTGGTGGATCGAAATGTTGATTGCTATATACAGAACATATTATAAAACACACAAGTGGTATATGGCGATATTTTTACAGCTTCTTGATATATCTGTAAATAATGCGTGGCTATTGTATAGACGAGAACACGGTTTAATGACTAATGATGATAAATACCTTCGATTAAAATAGTTTAGATTAAAAATCGATCAAGGCTTACAAGCACAAAAAGAACCTCCACTAGGAATGGATTTGCATAATGTTCCGGGCCCATCATCTAGAAACATTATAAATATTCCTGTAAAGGTACGTTCTGCTGAAGAAACCTGATACGACGGATATAATCATTATCCTATCGTTACATCTATAGGTCGTTGCAGGAAATGTAATTCTGGAAAAACCACTTTTATGTGTACCAAATGTGGAATGCAATTATGTATTAAAAAGGACCGAAATTGTTTTGTAAGTTTTCACAGAAAGTAAATAGAGGACTTTTTTGTGTGTTTAAAATAACAATTAAGTTTGATTTGTTTGTTTGTTTTGGCAAAATTCCGTTCGAAGACGGAAGAATAAAGGTGTCCTATATTAATTGTGAAACTGTCTAGATTTAATGACCTTGACTGACAAAATATACCCGAATATTGATGAAGATGGAGACAATTATTGTAGTTCATTGTTAAAGGAAAGAGCCATTCTCAGTTCTCAGCAAAAATAAACAAGTCAATTGTATTAATAACATTTTGCTAGAGAATTATTATTGTGTAATAAATACTCTCTGCTACGTTTGAACTTTTAAATAGTTAAAAGTCAAAACTATTTTTTAACCAGTTATCATCACTAAAAAACAATTAAAAAATCATTAATTTTAATTTCTGCTCCTTTATTCGATGATGATTGAAGTGAGTAACGGCAATACCATAGCGAGAGCCGATATTAAGATAATATTATTTACCAATGAATGTATGTGTCGTAGTCAAATTGTATAAATCCGCCGTTTACATACGGTCGATATTTTAAAACGCTCGCTGTTATTCAATATGCTGAAGGTAAAATGTATAATGCCGTGTCATAATATATTATGCCTAAACACTTGATTGACGATTCAAACACCGTCTATATAATGCCGCGGCAAATTGAAGTATTTAGTTCTGTTTCCAACGACGCTCGGCGTTAGTGCTAAGGATTTAAAGTTATTATTCTGTTTGTAAGAAGCTTGAACAGGACGACATGTTCCTTTTTCTTTGTGAACAAGTCCATTAAATAAAGATTTAAAAAAAACGACGCGCGGCGCTGTTGATCAAAATAAACAAATTGACGTTAAGTAGTGGTTCTGTGACATAAAAAAATATTTAAATTGAGCAAATACTACGTGCTCAAACGACATTTCCCAAAAATATAGTGGAAAAAAAACAATTATTATAGTGATTTGTAAGAAGGTTTTACGATTCTCAAACCATAAAAAAGCCGTGAAAATTTGACAAGGTTTATGAGGTTATACAGCACCTAAAAATGCTAAGTTGTCCAAGGAGTTTGTTGATGTCGTGTACCTTATTCTAAAAACATATAACCTCCTCCTTCTTTGAAGTTGGTTAAATAGATAACCCTGACAGTTCAACGGTCGGTGTAATACCGTTAGAAGAATATTACGACATATTGTTAAATATACATAGAAGCTGTGGGCATGGTGGTCGAGACAAAATTCTTTATCAAAATAAGGATAGGTTTATTATTGTGAGAAAAGCAATCGACTTATTCGTCTCATTGTGTCCTGTCTGTGAATCCAAACGTAACAATGCCAAAGAAAGGTTTCGCAGTTAAACCAATTATATCTCGAGATTTTAATGAGCGGGGTCAAATCTGATTGATCTACCAGGATCATGGCTCTAAATTTATACAACCCAGACCACTTTTTTCAAAAATAGCAAATGAAATTGCGACCGAATTGCTTAAAATATGTTTAGTATTGAGGGACCATATATACTGCAGAGCGATAACAGCGAAGAATTCACCGAACATAATTGAAGAAATGGTTAAAATGTAGCCTGAATGTAAAATAATACATGGCACTCCACGACAACCAAGATGTTGCAAGCATGCTTCGTGCTTGGATGCGAGATAATAATTCTACAAAATGGGCAATGAGCTGCTGCTTCGTGTAGTATAGTAAAAATACATCTCCCCATAAAATTATAGGAAGATCACCATTTCGTGCTCTTTTTGGTTGCGAACCAAAATCTGGTCTACGATTATGATATGTTTTACCAAGTTTCTTAATTTTCTTAGTATCTATGTTTATAATTTAAATGTCGTTTTTGCTACTTAAATATTTTAACTAAGTACTTTAAGTGTTAGGTACTACTAAATCTTCGTTAATACGAGTTTCCTAAAATAAAGTCGGAGTTCCACCGCGGAACTAACGCGGCAGAAACTACTACTACAATATTTTTTTTTTAATGTACTAATCCACAGGCGTTAGGCGCCCGTGCCTTTTGTATATTTATTTTTCTGTTATTTATTTGGCGTTTTACATTTTTAAAAACTTAAAACTAGCCATACATGCTTACATTCTATGACGTGGTCCGACACTGTTTTTTTTCTGGTTTTTTTTTTAATATTATAGGTTTTTTTTAATATTACACATTTATAGTAAATTTACTTGCTAATACAATTTTTATGAGTGACTACAATATTGTATGAGTGTATTATTTGAAGACCTACAACTGGCGACGAGTAAAAACTTGGCACTATCGGCGTTGGCGGAGGCCCATCTCGGAGCAGCAGGGCCACAATTCAACCCGCATACTGAGCCTCATACTTGTGCGGAAAGATGGCGGTATTGGATTCGCAATTTTAATTATTACCTGGACGGTCAAGTTGGTCTCTCATCAAAACAAAAACTGTCGAGACTCCTACACCAGGCAGGGCCATATGTACAAGACATTTACGAAACTTTATCAGACCAAGTGGTGAGCGCGGAAAGCAAAGATGACTACGAGCGCGCAGTCAACAAGTTGACAGAATACTTTGTGCCCTAGTTGAATACCGCCTATGAACGACAAAAGTTCAGAAGTTTGGAGTTTAAAAGGGAAGAAATGACAGCTCAGTTTGTCACAAAGTTTCGAAAACAAAGTCAATATTGCGACTTTAAAGACAAGGATGAGTGTATAAGAGACCAGTTAATTGAAAAATGTATGTACCCCGATCTAAAACGAAAGTGGCTGCGAAAAACATTGGATATCACTGAAATGTTAGATATGGCGCGAGTTTATGAATTAGAGAACTACACTAGATTGGAAAAGATACAAGAAACTGTTGCTGAAACAGTACCTGAACCCGTGGATAGTATAAATGCAATTGAAACTAAGTGCTATAGATGCGATCGCCGAGGGCACATAGCTAGCAGCCCTACATGTTCAGCCATCAATGCTGAATGCAAGAAGTGTGGTTTGCGGGGTCACTTTGCACAAGTGTGCAAAACCAAGAAAGGAAAGAAGGAAGCATGGAGGAATAAAAGTAGGCGTGTGAGATATGTAGTGAGAGACGAAACTGAATCTGAAGACTCCGACAGCAGCAACAAGGACTCCACTGACCAAGATGTGAAGAATGTGCATAGTGTGTTCAAAGTGGACTGTAGCACTGATAAATGTGAACTATTATTAGGACAAAATAAGATACCCTCGTATTTTATAATTGATTCAGGTGCGGCAATTAACATAGTTAACAAAAAGTTTTATAAAAAACTAGTGAAGAGTGGGTCTAGTTGTGATTTAACTAAAACACATCTAAAGTTTTATGCATATGGTGGCAAGGAATTAGGAAATTCCTAATTTAGGCATATTTAAAATTGATGTATATTACCCAATGACTAAAACTGAGTTAAACAATGTTGAGATTCTTGTATATGATGGCACAGGACCATGTTTACTAAGTAAAAACACCTCAATTGATTTGAATATGTTAAGAATAGGACCAATTAATACTGTAATTTGTAATTTGAATACTAATGCTGATAGTATATTGTTTGATCAGTATAGTCAGTTATTTAATGGCGTAGGAAAGCTAAAAAATTCAAATTGAAGCTACACATTGACCCCAATGTATCTTTAGTAGCTCAGCCTCAGCCAGTCCGCAGGCATCCATTCAATGTTAGAAATATAGAATTAAAACTAATTAAGGAGTTAATTGATAATGACATCATAGAGCCTATCACCAGTCCAACCCCATGTGTTTCTCCATCACACATTGTCAAGAAAAAGGAAGAAGGACAGTACCGGCTTGTGATTGACATGAGACGAGCCAACGAAGCTGTTTTAAGAGAACATGTCCCGATGCCAACATTCGAAGAGCTACTGGCTGACCTTAATGGATGTAAATATTTCTCAGCGATCGACATCAAATGGGGCTACCACCAAATTGAGCTTGATGACAGCTCCAGAATAATTACTGTATTTAGTTGCAGTCAAGGATTATTTAGATATAAAAGATTATTTTTTGGAATCCGGTGTGCTTCTGAAGTTTTTCAAAGGATCATTGCTCAGTTACTACAAGGAATTGAAGGCGTAGCACTCCCAAGATGACATAAGGATTGGTGGAAGAACAAAGGAGGAGCATGATCAAAGGCTACACATGGTTTTGCAGAGATTACAAAAAAATGGAATAACTTTAAATAAAAAGAAGTGTGTATTTGGTGTTCAACATATTAATTTTTTGGGGCATCATCTCTCAGCTGCAGGTATAAAACCGACGTCTAATAGCAAACAATTCATACAAGAATTTAGATCACCAACTAACAAGAGCGAATTGAGGAATTTTCTTGGGCTTATAAATTTCTCAGCCCGATTTATACCAAATTATAGCACTTTGACAGAGCCACTAAGGCAGCTGACCAAGAAAGATATAAATTACACTTGGGAAGACAAACACAAAAGGGCATTTCAAACATTAAAAGACATAATAGTAACAGCTCCCGCACTTGGATACTATGACAAAAATGCTCAAACAATATTAATAACTGATGCCAGCCCAGTAGGCATTGCCGCGGTCCTAACCCAGTACCAAATTGCGGACAACAAAAAGCAACCAGTCATTATAAAATATGCGAGTATTACACACAAGTATTATACTATCACCTACGGAAAGAAGATACTCCAAATAGATGATGAAGAGGTAGGGAGGAAGAGGAAGAGGAGGAGACATGGACAGATACAGAAAATACCAAACTAAAGAGTATGCTGATAAAAGAAGACATGCACAAATTTCAGATTTAACTACAGTTGATAAAGTCCTAATCAAGCAAAGAAAAGAAAATAAATTAACAACACTATTTTCACCGGAAGAACATACAGTTGTATCGAAGAAGGGAAATGCGGTGGTAGAACAATCACAAGACGAAAAAATTATAAGAAGAAACTCTACACACTTCCAGAAAGTATTAGATAGAGATGTTGGGAAGTTAGGAGCACCGGATATGAACTCAAATGATCTGGATGAAGCTGAGAACAACCACCAGCCTTTGGGAACAAAGGATAACTACTTAAATGATGATGAAGTATCTAGGAACAGCCAACAGTCATTAAATAAAGAAGAACAATCAAATAGGCCCAAAAGAGTGCATCGCACACCACCAAAATACAAAGACTTTCTACTGAGCTTAATGCTTAATATTAATAATAAGTAATAATTATTTCAAATTAATAGCCTTAACTCATAAATTACATTATGCTTGTTCTTTTATATTAATTGATTAATCCAGTGTTTGCATAATGTATAAGCCATCATAATTATTTGTTATTAAAGTACACACCTAAATAATATAGGTAGACACTAAGATATGTTTAATTTCTCTGAAGGAAGAAAGGGTTGTAGTTTGTTTTATCTGTGGGATAGATGGTCTGTGATTTACTTGTAATGTCAATTACGGAATAATGTTTGAAGTTGATTAAATTCGGACTACAATATTGTATGAGTGTATTATTTGAAGACCTACAGCTGGAGGGCATCAATTTTTGAGCCGATGTTTGTACTCCAGTCGTGGGTGTCTATATTTATAATGTGTGTATTTTAAAGTTATACTACACAGTATATCAACTATCTGGTATCCGTAACACAAGCTTCCTTCGTAGCTTACCACGGAACTGGAACATACTTATTTATGCAACATTTATTTATTTATATCAGAGAGCGTAATTTTTAATATAATTTATTTCATATGTATATTATGTCTTATTAAAGAAAAAAAACACAGCAATGCTATTCAAAGTTACTTTATTCGAAGTAGTGTTGCACGCCGCGGGTCACGCTCGCCGGCAACGCGAGCTGGGACCGGCTACAAGCGGGGCTTTACTTCTCGTTACCATTACATAAATCTATAGAAATCTCTGGTCAAGCGTTCACAAAACATCTTAAAAATTACTATTTCGAAGCTTTTTTCGTAATCTGGCAACACCGGCGTTCAAAATATATTCGACTTAAAATTAATATTGCACAGGACAGGAAATGAAAGCGGAAGCAAATTAAATATTTTTAGTTTTAACAAACTGTAAAATTGACTAAAACTACGTTTCAAGCTCGAGGCTATTTCCAAAATACGCGAGTACTTATATCAAAATAATATACAACTTATTGTTTAAAGCTCTTCCGGCGTCAGGAGTCGCTCAGTCAGTGAGTCAGTCGCTTTAGTGCAGTATTCATGATTTTTGTAGGGTGTACTGATGGTATGTTTTATTAGGTTTGATACATGGTGATATTATGCCTTAATGTTAATAAATATAATATTAATTAATGTAAAAAATTCGACAACTGAAGTAAAATGTCTATAATAACCAAGCCAAATCAAAATATAATTTATTCAAATAGACTTTTACAAGCTCTTTTGAATGGTCATTTTTACATTATTAAAATTAAATGTCAGTCTGTAAGTCTGTGAGTAAACTACCACCGGCTCGGAAAGCTGTTCTGCTGAGAAGAACCCAACAGTTGCCCTTTACAAAAAAATATTCGCTAATATTGCATTACAATATTTATCTTTTTATCCTACGTGAGACCCAACCAGACATTAATCCCACACATTTACATCTACTAGGTTATAGTGTATCCATACAAAAAACCATGTATATACCCCATAATTCATAACCATCTTTCTTTTTTAACACAAGTTTGGTTCACCCCAAACATGGCTCCATAATCTTTAATTTCCACACATAATGACGAAATAGCTTTTGTGTGACCGCGACTCCTGACGCCGGCCACGACATATTACAAAGGTAAAAACTGCATCTAAAATACAAAATATTGGTCCTATGAAACGTCGAAATTCCTCACTCTGGGAGCGGCTGAAGCGGTTTGGTGCATTTTAGGATATGTATTTGAAGACCGAAAAATTTAAGTTTGAAGCGTTTGAACCAAGCGCCCAGAGCGTCACAACTTAATCGACTAAGTAAAACCTACGGAACGATCGATGTACTGACACAAGCTGACACACGTGACCGACGGTTAGACTCGCGTACACCTCCAGGCTAGAGCCCGACACTTGTGCGACCGCGCCTCGACACTACATTCGCCAACAATCTTCAAGCAATATAAAACTCGTAATCTTACTATATATTAAATTCAATTTTTGGTGTTTTAACGCAAATGCGAGGAGGTAGCTTTTTTAATACAATATTAGTCTCTGGTCGCCAAGACGGAGGGAATCCCCGCCTCTGCGACCAGAAATGGCCGTGAGATACGAACTATTGTCTAATCGAAGTGGGTCTATTTATAAAAAAAAACTTTCTTCTTACACATTTCTAAAAAAGCTAGGCGTTGCAACAATCGTTTTTTTTTTATTCATAGACCCATTCTCTCTATTAAGAATTTCAACATGAGCTTTTAGTTTGAGTTAATGCTAACGCCATCGAATATTTTCGGAGTAATTTGCATGTTACTACGCGTGGAGGACTGGACATAGTTCCTTTCAGTCTAAGGCAAGAAACTGTCATATTTTCAACCAAAAAGTCAAAACTTAAACCGCCTTTAATGGAGAAGTTTCATGATGTTGTTAATATAAAGATATTTAATTCAATGGAATTCTAATACAGATCAAAACCAGTATTTCAGTGCAAATATATGAAAGATTAAATTAAGTTGAGAACATTCATATCGTGTGACGTCACAAGCTATTTAAAGTTTCGTAATTTTTCCACTTAATGAGATATTTTAATAATTCCTTCATATTTCTGTTATATTTTACGTAATACTTTATATTTATTATTAAAAAATTTGAAACTTCTCCATTAATTTCAAAAAAAAAACAAAATATTCTTACAACGTCTTTGGAACAGCATTTATTAACTCTCATTGAGTTAATGAAAATTGTTAAATCTTAAATGATAATTTTTGAATTAAAAAAACTCTTTTTAATTCTATCGCGGTTTTTTTTTCAATACCTGTCACAGATTCGCAAGCTCTACAGCAGGGCTGTCCAAAGCTTGGCCTGCAGACCGCATGCGGCCGGCTAATATTCATGTAGCTCGCGACGTGTTCAATCTATTGATAAATGTGTAAATATATATTAGTAAAGATTGAATTAGACATAGATTACAGCCAAATTTTTATTATTTTTTCGCCATAATTCTGAGGGCCTCCATACCGTCTTATATAGTGAATTGGACAGCCCTGCTTTACAGTAAACAGTCAGGAGAAAGACTAAAGTTTTTGACATCTCGTACAGAACTAGCCCTATATGTTTGTAAAGCATACGAAACATCTACAACGAAAAATAAACCGCGACAGAATCCAAAAATGTTCCAAAATGTCCAATAATTGCATAAAAATAGTATTAAAGGCGGTTGACACTAACATACCCCGTAATACAGACACCTCTAAAACTCACTGACTCACTCACTATGACGCGGCCGCTGCCCGGCGCCGGCGCAGCAACACTGCACTACTTACACTACTTGTATATACGTAATTAATTCGTATAGAAAAGTTATTGCTGGATCCAGGGCCAGTCCGGGGAGTCCCCGACAGCTGTGGGGATTCCCCGGACGACGCCTAATAACGAGTGCTTTACTTACTTTTTCCGTACTTATAGAACATCTAGAAGCGGGTGCGAGGGACGGGGGGCGAGTCGGACGAAGCGTGAGGGAAACGTAAGTAAACCACACGCTGTATAAGTTTAAACATGCAAAAATACCATTTATGACAACTATATATAAGAAACACGCGGGCTATTTACAGCTACGCAATGGACAGCACAAGTGTGCACTCCGACACTACGCAAGACAGCCATCTGCACTATCTATATAGAAATTTAGTGGAAACACGTAGTTTATACTGTGCTATACTACACGCGAGAGAGAGGGACACATCTCACCTCTCTCTCACATAACTGACAGCTGTCAATGGTAGTTTATAAGTATTTTTGTGGGAGCAACACTGAAGTTTGAAAAATCGTATAAGTTGAACTCTCTATACATATACATTTACAAGACTTTACACAAGCTTCAACAAAACGCTACTCCTAAAATATATTCGCTATACACAACTGTACACTCTCGCCGCGAGAATACTCTTAAGGCAGTTTCTAGGTTTATAATTTGACAAGTTCCCAACATATGCGCTTTCTAACTAAAACATTCACAATACACAAAACTACCCTTAATCATAGAAGGCAAAACGACAAATTTCGAAAAATCTACACAAAAATAAAAAATAAAGAATTAAGGAAGGGTAAAAATAAAAAAAATAAATAAATTAGCAGTGCATTTAATAAAATAAAAACGACTGAGTACAACGAGGCGGACGTGGCGGCGCGCGACACCCCTATCCCCTCCCCACCTACTCCTCCCCTCCCCTACACCCCCTTCCCCTCCCCCGCGGGGGTCGAGTGCCACTCTATACACAAACAGTACTTTGGTCTGGCTGACGTATGCTAACTGACAGCTGTCAACACCGAGTGACAGTAAAGTGACAGCTAATAATCACAGTAAATCGAACCACAGATACACAAAAATGGATGTAAAGCATCAACTCCATGTCGGTTACATTAAAACTGTTTAGTTTAGCGGATCATACATGTATATTAAAAAAAAACATTTAAATTTAATAAAAAGCGGTAATTACATTTAATTTCGCCTCTTGTTACAAACTACAAACTTATTTAAACGAAATACATCAAACTTAACATACGCGTTACGGATAAGGCACGATGTAACCGTCGCTTTCCATCAGTTGCGACGGTGTCATACCAATGGGGGCTTGTTTCCCATCACTATACCATAGAAGCAGAAACACGGTACTTAAAACTTAAAAAAAAATGTCCATAATAGTAAAAAAAATTGGAAAAAATCTAACTATTGTCGTGACGTTGATCACTAAATTATGTCAAAACAAAAATCGAATCGAAAAAGACCTAGTAATTATAGTATATTTCGTAACTTTTCGTATGAGATTTGTAAAAATATACATTTTAAATTTCAAATTGAATGTCTTACACTTATTCAAATATAATATTATACAAAATTTTATCATGGTTTTGTACTAACTAGTGTCTATAGTTGGTTAAATATTGAGCAATTACTTGTGTTTTTGTAAAAAAAAAATCAATTAATTTTTTCAAACAAAAGACTCAACGATATCAGTATTAAAACGAAAAAAAAACATATAAAATCGATATTGTGATACAGATATTGGAACGTTACTAAAATTTATAGAAAAAAAAATTCAAAAAATGTCCAAAAATTAAGAAAAGAATCGTAGCAAAGGAATTTTACGCAACGCCACTAAAGAATTTTTATAAATAACTTGAAATTTTATTTGTAATAATCTAAAATAACCGTCTTACGAACAGATTGACATTAAACACGTTAAAAAACAAACTCTTTAAAGAATGGTGAGCTTGAAAAATTAAAGATGGCGTCCCGAAAAATAAACATCGGGACGTTTCACCGAACACCAGTGCAATGAGAATGATATAAGCATAATATAATAAAAAATGGCACAGCGCCGGCCGCGTCTCACACCGTTCACTTTATTTTTTTTAAATAAAACTACCTTTTCGGATTTTTTGCGGATTTATATTGATTATTTTGACGACGTTAATATTACAGTTACAGCATCTATGGCTAGAAGAGAGGTTGATCGAAAAATCCGCAAAAAAAAATTCCGAAAAGATAATTTTTTGTAAATGTCAAATATTATCATAATTCTAGGAAAAATATATTTTTTTTTTTAAATGAAAGAATACATTTATTCCCTTGTCTTGTAACAAGTCCGTCTATCCGCGTGCGCGACGCGGGCGGGTATCTAAGGCGATAACAAAAAAATAAACTAGTCTAGACCTAAAGTAAAACCTAAGTAATGGAAGCCGACACCTCGCCGTGCGAGCCTGACACTGTGTTACAATATTAACTTGAAAAAAAAAACATTTTTTTTAATATTAGATTAAAAATCCTTTAAATTTTCAAAAATACATACTTTTACCAAAATTTTAAACCAGAAATTTTTAATTTGCGAAATAATATTTGCCATATAAAATAAACAAAAATAATTTAAAGATTGTAACACAGTGTTGCTATTGTAAACGTAACAATAACGAAGAAAAAAAAACAAAAAAATATATAACTTCAAATGGATAGATCTATTCAAAATGGCGTTTACAATTTCATATATGTTTTAAAGTTCAAAGTGATGTATGTACACAAACTAAATACGCCCTCACTATTAGTACTTAATGATAGAAAAAAGCAATTAAATTTACGTTTTAGTCAGATTTAGTTAAAAAAACACGATACAATATTTCTTTACAGATTAAAAATAAAAATTAGTTGTTTTTTTTTTTAAATTTCGAACTAATTAAAGGAGGATTTATTTATATTTTTCTTGTTTTCCCCCCAAAGGCCGAGTGAGAGTCGACCGGAAACCAAACACACACTAGCGAATTAAGATCAACCAACGAATATTTACATTTTCTACTAAACTCGTTAAAAATTACATTACACATTATTGCACGACGACAATTATTGCTTTAGAAACGCGGGAGTTCATCCCATCTCCATCTCTTACGTATTAAAAAAAAAAAATTAAATTCATCGACATCACTAATTCGAACCCGCTACAGCACACCGTACACGCTCAAAGAAACAACATACAAAAAAAATATTAAACAGAAGAAAGATCGATAAGTAATTTAAAAATAAGAAAAAGCGAAAAATGCATGCTTCTAGAACAATTAATTAATTACTTTCAAATCATTTAACAGCTATTTTATAATACAGTAAATTAAAAACGAATCGTATATTTAGAGGCATGTGACATCGCTATATATACTCACGCACACACGCACACGCACACAACTAAGGCCGCGTAAACACTTAACTAGCGGGCACTCGGGTAACTTCGGAAGTATAGAAAGAGATGGCAGATGTCATAGTGCTTTGTCTCGCTTTAAAGCACAAGACACAGAGTACAATAAAATACGCATATCACAGTTTATAGTGACGTCATTAATTCCAAGCGTTAGTTCTTAGTGGTAGTAGGTTCGAGACGTGACATAGCACTATCGCACTGCCATTTGACATTTTGGCAAAACAATTTCGTCCATTTTTTGACACTGTTTCCTTTGTTTTCACACACACTTTATATTTTCGCCCCCCGCGGGAGGGCAGGAGGACCGCGTCACTCCGAGTTGCTGAAGTACTCCGACGCGTTCCCTCGACAGATGGGGCACGTTCGGTTCGACTGGAGGGATAGGGAATATTATTTTAATATTCAGATCACCTGTACTTGTATTATATAGATAAAAAATGTTTGTTTGTGATGGATGAACTAAAAATCCATTAAAAGAATTTTAAATGGAATTTAGTAAGTATAAAATCATTCATTGGGAGCAAGAAAACGGAGATGAAAGTTTGTATGGGAAAATCATTCATTTCTAAATTAAAAGATAAAACTCTACATACCTATGTATGTATATATGTATAACAATATAAAGTCTATCTTTTACATAGTAATCGTTATAGTGAGAAAGTAATTGAGTCGGTGACATGTTCACTTATAGAAGAGTTAACGAGTGAACGAATAAATAAATGAATGAGTAAAAGAATGTATGAATGAATGAATTAATTAATGTATGAATGAATGAATGTATAAATTAATTAATGTATAAATGAATGAATGTATGAATGAATGAATGTATAAATGAATGAGTGAATGAGTGTATGTATGAATGACTGTGTGTGCAGAGTATACGTACCCTGAGCCACTTGTCGACGCACTTGGCGTGGAACTCGTGCGCGCAGGGCAGCACGCGCAGCGTCTGCCGCGCCTCGAACTCGCACATACACACCACGCACGACGTCTGCTCGCCTGACACACACACACACACACACGAGAGTTATACAGCACGTGTTTATAACAATTAAATTCCTAGTCAAATCACTAAATAATTATGGTATATTTAAAGCAAACTTTTTATAGTTTTTAGATTTTTTGTCGGTCTGTGTGTCTGTCAGTTTTGACAACGTTACGAAAAAACCGCTGGACAGATTTTGATCAAATTTGAAATCCAGATATACATTTTTATAGCGATAAGGTATCACATATTAAAAAATGTGACTACATTATACTTCTTACTAATAAAACGTATCCCGAGCAAAACTGGGATGAATTACTAGTATCGATATAAAAAGTTATTAATGAAATTCATTCAAAATGTTTGCAATAAAATATTAAGTGTCATTTCCTTATAATTATTGAATTTGAATTAGTTTAGATTTCAAGTAGCCAACAATTCTAACGCTTTAGAGTAATTACGACAACAAAAGATACAAAAAAACCCTAAAGAAACCCTCAAAAAAACACATACCCTGGTGCGTCTGCTCGCTGTACTTGTACGAGGGCAGGAGGTCTATCTCGTGTCGCGCGAGGCCCCTCGGCTTGGCCTCCCCGAGCCGCTCCGCGAGGGACAGGAGGGCCTCGTAGTTCTCGGTCTCGGGGGAGTCCCCGGCCTCGTCGCGGGCCTCCGCGTACGGCGACAGCGGGAACATCGCCAGCAGGTTCAGGAACACCTGCGCGTTACCGCCAGTGGTGTGTTACCACTTGTGATACTACATGATACCGCCACTGATATGTGATGGTCATCGTCGTGTTTAATGCCGATAACATACATATCATTACTTGTATAAACATTAAAAAGTAAACAATAATTTTGAAATTAAAAATAATATTAAAATAAATAATAATTTATTTCGATTAAATTCTCTCTAAAACTCCAAATTCAAATTTTATAGTAAACAATAATTTTGAAATTAAAAAAAAAAATATTTCCATTAAATTCTTTCTAAAACTTGAAAGCGAGAGAGAAATACAGATCAAAAATGAACAATATCATATAGATGTGTGATATTTGAATGAAGTGATGTCCTGTCATACCGTGAGTACCGACGTGCGTACGTCGATCTCGCGAGTGAGTCGGCGGAGGGTGTCGGTGCGTACCTGGTAGGTGGGCGGCGGCGGCGGCAGCGGCACGTGCAGCGCCGGCAGCGACGGCACCAGCCCGCCGCCGCCCTGCACATGTAGCAATTAAATCAATCAAAATATTCCTTATTCAAAAAAAAGGACCAAAAAAACTGATCAAATCAATTAAATTAATCAAAATATTCCTTATTCAAATAGACTTTTACAAGCTCTTTTGATAATACTTTCTTAGGTTTACGCGAATGTTTGACATTATAAATGAAACTATCTTTTCGGATTTTGTCGTCATCATTATTGTAATCATGGTCACGGGAGAGACAGTCTCTCCCGTGACCATGTGCGCTGTAAAGCATTCGAAACGTCGGGAACCAAAAATCATAATAAATCCGCGACAAAATCCGAAAAGATAGTTTCATTTATAAAGCTCTTTTGAATCGTCATTTTTACATTATCAAAATTAAAAGTCAGTCTGTAAGTCTGTGAGTAAACTACCACCACGTAATTTCATCATTCTTTATATGTTACACGGATTAAATAAGGCTAATAAGGTGTATTACACCATCACGGAATACTTAGTGGATGTAAATGTGTGGGATTAATGTCTGGTTGTGTCTCGCGTAGGATAAATAGATAAATATTGTAATGCAATATTGATGTCGTCGGTTCTTCTCAGCAGAACAGCTTTCCGAGCCGGTGGTAGCTTACTCAGATTTACAGATTGACATTTAATTTTAATAATGTAAAAATGGCAATTCAAAAGAGCTGGCAAAAGTCAACTTGAATAAAGAATATTTTAATTTGATTAAATATAATTGAGGTCAGTTATTAACCATCTGGCTTCTTCTTCTGATCAGTAAAAACTTGTAAAAAATTGAATGGTTCTAGTAATTCCTCACAGTAAAGAGAGAAACATAGATAATATAATATGACATATTCATTATTTGCTGAACTGATTAAGGCAAAATTTGGTATGAAAATAATTTTATACCCTAACAAGTACAATTACACCTTGAGGGGTACTCGAGAAGTGAAAATTGAACTTTTCGGTGGACTAAGTATGAAAACGTAACAGACAGACAAAGATTGTCACATTTACAATATCAGTATGGATCCATCTTTATTGAAATGAAGTTCCTTATGGGGAACCCTAACCGGGAAAAAACGTCCGTAACGTAAGATTTCATATTTTTTATATTTATATGTTTAGATTTTTATTCTTATAGATAAAAAATATAAAAAATGTATACCAGAACAATTATTTTCTTTATACCGCTAATAGAACTTCGTTCCCATCCGGTGTCCCACGACACCACACGTTATACTTTTTTCTATTTTTAGTAACAATAAGAAAGTGATAGTACCTGCGCGTGTATGTGATGCACGGCGTGTGGGTGCGCGGCCCAGCGCGGCGCTGCGCGTACATACGGCCGTGCCGCGCGCGCGCCCGCACCCACCACGCCCACGCCCACGCCCACCCCACCACCGCTGCGCCGCTGCTGTAGGGATAGTGAAATCTTTGCTTACATTATATTACAGTTAATGACACATCATTTTATGATCCTTCGAGCCGGATTAAACCAGCTATTGAATTTCAATTCAAGAAAATATAAATAAGACAAATGTTTTTGTTTTAACTTTTAATATTACTTAAATTTTCATATTTCTTTTAACTAGTATACCTGATCAGATCAGAAACTCATTCATAATCATCTTAACAAACAGACAATTAAAACAATTATTATTATTATAATATAGTAAGCTCACATGATGGTGGTGCGAGAGCGCGTGCCGCGCGTGGTGCGGCGCCATCAGCTCCAGCGGAGCGCCGCGCGCCTGCGGGCATATTGTGACTTATCAAAAAAAACTAAAATTTAACTATTCATAATATCAACATATCAAAACAATCGAATTCGAGATATAACCGATACGGACATTTAAACGAAAATATTGTTTTGCCTATTTATGCTCATTTCGCTTAAAATAGATGATCATTATTTAAATTCAAATATTTTTCTATAGAAAACATTTATTGTTTAAGTCCCGCTGGATATTATATAATATTAATCATCATCGTCATCAGCCCTTTTTTTAACGTCCCACTGCTGGGCACGGGCCTCCCTCAATACGAGGGGGATCAGGCCATAGTCCACCGCGCTGGCCTAGTGCGTGTTGGCGGACTTCACATGTCTTTCGAAAACTTGCTAGGTTTTCTCAGACATGCAGGTTTCCTCACGATGTTTTCCTTCACCGTAAGACAAGTGGTAATCATGATAGAAATGATTCGCACATGAAAATATCAGAGGTGCGAGACCCGGATTTGAACCCGCATCACTCGGTTATCCACGCAAGCGCGTTACCACTGATAAAATACAGATAATGAATTCCAAGTAGTATTCTACTTAGTAACACAAGCTGCGGCGGGTTACCTCAGTGGCGAGCAGCAGCGGCGCGTGGTGCAGGTCGGGCGCGGGCTGCAGCGGCGACAGCCCGCCCTCCCCGCTGCCCAGCATGTCCAGCCGCCCGCCCTCCGCTCTCTACGGGTAGATAAGTAAATAAATTAAAACTATCTTTTCGGATTTTGTCGCGGATTTATTTTGATTTTTAATTGCTGTAAAGCATTCGAAACGACGGGAACCAAAATAAATACGTGACAAAATTCGAAAATATAGCTTTATTTATAATGTAAAATATTTGCGTAAATCTAAGATAGTATTAAATACATTAAATTCAAACAATGATTTACATTTATTAACAGTTCTGCTAACAATAGACCTCACGAACCACATTTGGGAAAGAATTTGTGTTCATCAAGCCAAATATTCTCATCAAATCGACACCAAATTTTCACGAGACCATCTCTCTCTCTAAATTAGTACAATTCAAATAAACAAAGAATTATAGATGTTGGATCGATCCTATTAAAAACAATAAAGTGCGTGTGTACCAAGTACACATGTTAGAAGTAAAAGTTCTTTGGCAAACTAATTTTTAAATCTCGTTTATATTATACTAAATAACCCTATCTAAGCTCGTCGAGAGAGGGAGATGGCGCGAAGGTCACACCCACGAGTTAGACAGAGTTAGAAATGTCACTGACCTAACTAAGGCTAACTCTTCCCCGTCTCTGAGCGCCTGGTACTATGGACTTATTTTTTCGTTTCATCGAGTTTGAAATCACAACGATTCTAAAGAAGTTTCACTTCAAAATATGTAATCATTAAGTCCAGTATACCGAGTAGTATCATCATAATACTCACCTGCGAGTTTATATAGTGTGTGTGGGCGTGGGCGTGGGCGTGGTGCTGATGCTGGTGCGGCGGCGACGCGAAGCCGCGTGGAGGCGGCGCGAACCCGCCGTGGTACTGCAGCCCGTGCGCGTACACGCCGCCCATCTGCCGTGCACGAGACAGTCAGACACGCTGCACGCTTCACGTCGCGTGCTCGGACGGGATGACGGATGTGATATTTAAGATGAGGGACGATTGTAAGGTTTAGACTAAATTAGATACTTTGATATCTGTTTTTTTTCGATAGTTGGATTAGCTTTTAAAAAGTTGATAAATTGCTTTAAAAGTAAATGACGTCATAAGTTGCTATTTTCATACAAAATGTATAAAGAAACCGCGTATGAACAGCTCAGAAAATAAATATTTTTGTGGTATCAACCACCATAACATTATTCTAATATTTGCCTTACTAAAAGTCCTCTCTCAATCACATCCTTCGTCACGTCCACGCTTTGATCATAAAATTGGATACATCAATGCAATACTAAAACCATTAAACCATTTAAAAAAAAGAATTTTGTCAGATTTTTTCCACATATTTATTACAATTTTTCGTACTCCGCGTTCCCATTGCTTAACATTCATCATGGTCGGGAACGTTGGTAACCAAAAATAAAAAAGTCCGCAAAAATATTTAATAAAAAGAGCATTTTGTTCTGAATTTACCTAAGAAAGTACTATATAAATTTTTATAGCTAAATAGTCTCGTTCTAGTACGATTGATGTATTCAACATTACGGAGGGGAAGTAACAGAAAACCGTAAACCAAAACACAAAGTAGCTAATAAAGGCGCTTGTTGAATCGATGCTAAAAAGATTCGTCTCGTTCCTTTTATTACTAAAGTCTCTATGATAGATATTATAATAAAATGGAAAAAAAGAGTAAAAAAATCGTAAAATATAATACACATTACACAGATATACATACATAGCTATATATTGTAATGAAAATAATATACGTAACCATTTTTTTTCGATTTAGATAAACATAATTAATATGATTGTATAAAGCGACTTTTCTCTAGGTTTTAAAAAGCATGAGATAGGTGGCAAATTTTCAAAATCATCTTTTATCTTAACTAAATAAAATTAAAAAAAATGTATATTCAATACAAACTTTAACTTTTACGAGGATTAGGACTTTTGGCGTACGCCTTATTTTTTACAAAATTAAAATAAAGTCAAAAAAATCACAAAAACATACATATAAATAACAAAAGCTATAAAATAGTATAATCAAATTCTATTACACATAATATATAAAATTAATAGTATGTAATATTAATAATAGATAGTGAAGCGCAAATCATAGCAACCCCTAGGAACGAGATAAAGCCTTTGAGTCGCAACTTGCCCGCGCCGTGTTAATACCGCCCCCGAACACTCCACGAGGTTACACCAGTACAAATGTTATTTTCACATAAAAAGAGCATATCGTAGGAAACAGCCAAGTCTAATAATGAAAGCGACCAGCCAAATATTTTTCTTTGTCTCGTAACCAATCTACTAAATACCAAAGCTTAAGTTGCTAGCGGCAAAAATGGTAAATAAAGTGTGGCGAGGCTGTCGAAACAATCGCCCCGTGTGGGCCCGCGCGCGGACGACCTCGACCGACGAGCTCGCAACGACGCGATCCCATTGGCCGAGGAACCTCCTCAGCGTCGTTCCACACGGGTTGAAAGTTTAACGGCCAAAAATATTATCATACACGAAGAACGCGGAACACATTCACAGGGTGTCGAATAGGAGATCGATGCATGCGGTACACGTAATAGTAAAAATATATAATATCTGAACGTGAGGGTTAGTCGTCGGAAAAAATATTTGGAAGGTCGCCGTCGACCGGCACTCAGTAAACTGTACTTTGGCCATAGCATTGAGTTATTTAAAAGTTAACAAAAAATGCATAATAATACGTGGTAAAGAGCAAATGACGCTAGATTTTATCATCCCAGCAATCTAGGCCGGCCAAGTTACTTGCACCATTGTCATTTTGGTACCGTTGCCAAAAAAATGCATTCCCAGTTTTTGGCAATGCATAATTTTAGGCAGCGCGATGCCAAAACGTGTATAGCTTCCGCAACTCGCCGGATCAGTATATACAGAACCAAACAGAATGAGCCTGAGTGTTGCATGCTGTAAAACCTACATCCGACGCCATAGTATTTAATTCTAGTGGTATTATAAAAAAAATATTTCAAAATGGCGCCAGAGCTTAGCACAGTTTAAAAAAAGTGTACATTATTAAAGTAAAAAAAAGTATAAATCGGTTCGGAAGTGTTACATGAATAAAACATTGACAACTGAATGGCTGTGCCGACTCTAAGCGTTCGCCATCGACCAATGGGAGAGTGGTATTCGAATGTCGCGACCGGATTGGTCGAGGCCGATGGCGACCGTTTGGAGGCGGCACAGATACCTATGTCTTCAAGCACTGTGCACTGAGTCTATGTATTACATAAAGTAAGGTATATAAGGTAAGTATGTGATGCACACGTCTATGCAGCGTACCGCCACCTCGCTGCGTCCCTGCGCCTAGCAGCTGCTCGAAACACTCCAAACCTAATTTTAAATACGCATTGAAAACTAATTGCCAAACAAAAACACGTCTAACACATAAAATAATAGAGCTTAGTTTTCAATGCGGTCACACAGGTCAGCTGATAGGTCGCAGAGATGACAGGCTCGAAGCGGTCCGCGGGTCTCGCGAGTATATCTATCTACTCACTAATAACTAGGCTTGGGATATTCTAGACCGGTTCCGATATTAAAACCGAAGCTATGAATTATATCTTATAATAAAACAGTACCAAACTTAAGCGCTGTCACAAAATCTGCGGGTAATTTGAAATTGAAACAACATTGTAAGAACAAAACGGGTGAGGATCGCAACAGAACACATACAAGCGTGTGTGGGAGACGGTCGGAGGTCGGTAGATAGATACACGGGAGGCGAGTGTGGGTAGTCTTACAATATATATAATAAACAGTGAGTAAAAATATTAGTGGGCCCGCTCCCGCACGCCATCTCCTGAGCTCGGGCGCTGCTCGACGTGACCTGGCCGAGGTGGCCAGTCTGAGTCTGAACTCTGAGTCTGGGTCTGAGTCTGAGTGTGGCACATTCGAGCAACTCCCGGTACATAATAAGTAAAGTTTTACAGAGAACGAGCGTAGATGCGAGCGCGGCGGGCGCCGGGTCGACGCCGCCCACCGCGCCACTACCGAAGCTTACATTATACAAGCGACATTTACATATTATCACATTGGATTAACACTAGAGCCCTCCTCACCGCAGGTTACCGATAACACAATATAATCTGGGCATGCATTCAGTCCGTGCTGGCTGACAGTGTACAGACGTACGAGCTATGGGCCACATCGCGTGCCGTGACGTCCAGCAAGGAGACAAACCTCTAACAGTACACTACTACAAAACGTCCATCCGGCCTCCAGGGCCACGGCCACGGCCATGTCACGTCCAGGCATGTCATGACACGCCACACTGTGGCCCGTCACGATCGTGGCCGTGGAGCTCGGATTACATGAAGATGTAAGTAAAATATACATTAGAACTCGTAAGGAAGTAATCATTAGCCACAAAAACTTAATCTAATCGAATGCTGAAAGCGCCTCAGTGTTATGCGAGGTACCGGACGCCGAGCTCCGGGGACTAAGCGACACCAGACACCTTAAGCTGTAGGACGAAGATGGGACCAAATTACAATAAAAAAACCGACCCTGACGTGAACTTTCATTTTTCACCTCCAAAGTTACTCCAATTGAAATGAGAAATATATGTAATAAAAATTAACGTCGAGTCGGTTTGTTTATAAAAGGTGTATCGTAGAAGAGTCGACAAGCCACAGGTCCAGCCACGCAAGAGACCTAAGTCTAGGTACACCAGATCTAACCTAACTCCGCGTCAGCAAGCGGCGCCCTCTGGTTCGCGCATACACAAACGTTGTAGCGGTGCATTATGTGAGTCAGTGCATTGATCTAAAATCTCTTGCTTTACGAAAACAAAGATGAAAACCACGAATCGGTTGACCCGACCGCCATGTTCCACGCCCCACCCCCCGCTGGTCCTCGCCGCCGGATGGATTGTGAAAAATGGCGGTCGTCGTATTTGTTTAAACAAAGCGTGTATACAATACATTACAAAATGTTCTACCAAGCTAGAAGGGGTAATGGAAAGTTCTAGAGATTCCAAATCAACGGTCTTTTGCATGCACGCGCTGAGTCATGTGTTGTATGTCGTGTTCTGTACTGTATGGGGGTTCGCCTCTGTATCATTTTACAATAATATAATTGACTAATTTCATAAAAATGAAAGGGAAACGGTTAAACGTATTTTAAAATAAATAAAAACTTAAAATTTTTTAGAAGACCATATTTTAATAATATGGTGTCGAAAAATTTTGGTTTATTAATCGAAATATTAAATAAAAAAATACGATAATAATAAATAAAAAGAATTTCGGGAGGTCTTGTTTTAAGAAAAATCTGATATTTATAGAAATATCACTATTCTAATAAAAACGACGTTAATTAAGACAAATGTTTAAGAAAACATTAATTTGTTTTATATTACAAATGCTCCAAATACAAGAGGCTAAACCACAATCAAGTGTCGAACGTGTCATGGGTGTCAGTGTCAAGTGACGTCATGTGTCAGTGTCATGTGTCAGTGTCATGTGTCAGTGTCACGTGTCAGTGTCATGTGTCATGTGTCAATGTCAAGTGTCAGGTGTGTGGTGTCAGGTCGCGGAGCACTCAGTACCTGGTAGCGCAGGTGCGCGTGCGGCAGCGCGGGCAGCACGGCCGGCCACAGCTCGCCCGCCACGCCCGCCACCTGCAGCGCCACGCTTGTACCTCGCGACCACACGACCACGCGACCACGTGGCTGCGCGACCACGCGGCTGCGCGACCACGCGAACACGCGACGCATGTCACGCATTGGACGGAACGAGAAACGTGGCTTTCATAGTCTATAGACATTTCTTTACTCAACGGAAAGACTTACATAGAGAACTGATTTATTATCATCAATTTTTTTTTTAATCGAAGCTCGCTTCACGTTCAGTCCAATATTTCTCATAAACGCAAGACTCTATTTAGTTAAAAATGAAATATCAACATGTAAATATCCCTCAATTTAAAAAAAACAAGGGGTTTTCAACAAGTTGTTCATACAAAATGAAAGTCTTGCGTTCCTTTTAAACTAACTTAGATCTAAACTTGACTTCACAATACATATATCCTTATTCCTTATCATGACTTAAACCCACAATGTTCCGGAACTTAACATCTTCAAATATTAATGCTATGCCCAGATTGACAATATATGACCCAAATTCTAATTAAAAATATATGGAAAATACGACCAAAACCAAAGTTTATTTTATTTATACAATTTTAGCAATTATAGTATTTTTGGTCATATCTTATATTATCTTACTTACAGACTAAATATAAATTTTAACATTGTCATATAATGTGACTTCTCTTTTAATATTATTACTCTGTATGGATTTAAAAATATATAATTATTGACAGTGTCTCGTGTAAGTTCAGAAATAATAAATCACTAACGTGTCAGTAAAAAAAACAATTAAAATCGTGTGTCGCATGAGTTTAAACTTATATTTGATCATTATAATCACGTCAGAAAGGTAGAATTAAAAAAAATACAATAAAAGAACCTCTGCAATAATAATTATAATAATTAATATGAGAAAATCAATTAGAAATCATTAAAAAAGCGCGGTTAAATTACTGTATTTAAAACCGAATAAATAACGATTTTTGTCATTTTAAAAGAAAAAAAATCAAGATGGCGATGGCTTGTCATAATAAAATGACATAAGATCAGCGCCATTTTGAGTCCATCTCCACAGATGACACTATCGATATAGACTCGGAGCTATCATCTCAGATCTAACTGCATATATTTTATCGATCATTAAGCTATTACAAATAAGAAATTTCTTAGAATTTTCATAATTAATTAATTTCCGTAACCATGAGTACGTTTATAAGATCTCGTTGTCACTTTTATTGACAGAAATTTCAATTTTAACAGTTGTTTTAGTTAAAAAAATCATTGTTAATATTTCATATTTTTCATTGTTAGATAAGTATGAAATTTTAACAAAAATTTCAATGTTATAAAAACAAAACGTGTTAAACTTGAAATATGCTGTAAAATTGATATAAATGATAAGACATATTAACACAATCACACTATTCACGTCATATATTTGTTCAAAATGACCCCTAATCAGTAATTTAACCGCGCTCTTTCCCATCATGGTAGTATTAAACCTACAGAAGGAGGAGGTCGGGTCTGGGGGTTGGGGTTTTTTTTAAAGTCTGAATCCCTCTGATATGGTCGTCAGAGTCCTTTTTATACATTACTAATTTAAGTTTTCAAAACTTTATTGGTAATCTTAAAAACTCAAATTTCAACTTTATTGGTAACTTTATTATTTATATTTTATATTGGTTTGGATTGGTTGATTGTTTTGGTTTTGAATTTTTTCTGAAGAAAATCTTGGTTGGGGGTCGGGGGTTGGGGGTTGTAGGTCGGGGGTCGGGTGTTCGTACCTGCGTGCGGGCGGCGTGCGGGTGCGCGGGGTGCGGTGGGTGCGCGGGGTGGTCGCGGTGCGGCCAGCCCACGCCGCCGGGCAGCGCGCTGAGGCGGGCGCCGCGGAGAGACATCTTGGGGGCGAGAAGAATTATTGTTATTACTTAATACTTTCTTAGGTTTACGCGAATATTTGACATTATAAATATATTATGTTGGGACATTATTACACACAGCGCCATCTAGTTCCGTGGTAAGCTACGTAGGAACCTTGTGTTACGGATACCAGATAGTTGATATACTACATATAAGTTTAAATATATACATATTATAGATATAAATACCCATGACTGGAGTACAAACATTAGAGTTTAACATATGAATGCCCCCAGCGAGACTCGAACCCGCGACCGCTGGCGCAGAAAGTAGAGTCACTACCAACTGAGCCAATCGTGTCGTCAAAAGAAAAAGAAGAATTATTGTTATTACTGTTTTTCTTATTTATAATCAAAAAAATGTCTTGCTTCAGCAATTTCTAGCGACAAATTCGCTGAATTGGCAACACAGGCTATATTAAAATTATCCGTATTGATGATATTTAAAAAACATAATATATAATAAAATTTAGTTTTTGGCACTTTATATTTATTTCAATTTTATAAAGATGTTAAAGGCTAATTTATATTGCATAAAACATTCCCAAAGTAACAAAAGAGACAGATATATTATAACTAACTGTGCTGTCTTTTGTTGTAGGTTTAATAAGGATTTACTTCCCTTATACTATCATAATTTAAATAAACTTATTGACTCCATGTTACCGACCAATCTCCTTCGTGTCTTCTTCATTCTACGTGACATTGGCGAAATAATCTGTACTCAACTGGCACGCGTTGAAGCCATTAACAAGAGAATTGAATTGAATTAAATAATATCTATCTATACCCATACCTGATTGATATCCAACAGCAGCGGCGTGTGCGCGTGCGGCAGATGCGCTGGGTGCGCGGGGTGCGCAGGGTGCGCGGGGTGCGGGTGTGGAGGGTGCGGGTGCGGGGGGTGCGGGTGCGGCGGGTGCTGGTGTGGGTGTGGGTGTGGGTGCGGCGGGTGCTGGTCGATGAGGCGCTCGTGCCACACGCCCGCGCCGTTGCCGGACACGTAGCGCACGCGACGCCTGGAAATTAACATGAATTAAATCATTAGTCCTAACCTTGTATAATACGTATCACGAAAGATGAGACTTGACTTTTGATTTGATTTGACGATCGAATCTTATGTCGTGGACATTCCATCCATCCGGACGAAGCGTTTCGCTTCGTCATTTATCATACGTGCGGCTAAGGATTGGAATAACCTGCCTGCGTCCGTGTTTCCGTCCGATTACAATATGGGTGTCTTCATGGCAAGAGCAAATAGGTGGCTACTGAATTAGTGCGACTCCTGACCATCTTGGAAAGTGGTGGCGTTACCACTTTCCATCAGGTGGAACGTAGTCAAGCACTAATTCAGAACGATATAAGAAAAACGGCGGGGGTTGTCGAAGGTAAGTCGTGTTAGTTAGCTGTAGTAGAGTTACGTATAATTAATGTCAAGTCTCATCTTTCGTGGTACGGTCTGTAAAAAGTGAAGTAGGTTCAACTCCCAGGCCTTGTACCGTTAAGACGTTATGTGCTAGCAGCCATTTTCTTCACGAGTACCACTTGCCTTCAGTGAAGGTAAATATTGTGATGAAACCTGCATGTCTGAGAGATTTAGCTAATTTTCGAACTTGTGAAGTGGCATTTTACGAAGATCCCAGCAGTGGGACTTTAATAGGGCAAAAAAGGGAAAATATAATAAGATAACTATTAATACCTAATTAATAAACTACATATATAATGCAAGAAAATTTCAGATCAGACATAATCACGAATTAATATATAGTGTAGGTGTCACTTACGGTGGCTGGTAGTGGTGTCTGGGCGTCCGCCTCTCGACGGGCGGCGCCGCCACCGACACGTTGCTTTCACCTGCAAAGTTATTCATGCTTATGTTACATATGCGAAACTCTCAAAGAGGTAGTGAACGAGAAAGAGCGAGAAAGAAAGATGGAGAGAGATATAGAGAGATTGGATGGAGATGGGGTGAAAGGGGGAGGTGGGGAGAAATGTCTGTTCTTCACTTCTATTCGCTGTAACTGGTTTCGATACCGGGCAAAGTTGACTAAGCAATTGCTTTTCATACAAACACAAATTAGCTAATGATGACGTGTTGATAACATCACAGAATATTGTTATTAACCAAGAATGCTTAAAAACTTACATACTTATATGAACGCATTATTCATTATTTTAAATTCCACTATCTTTTCGGTTTTGATTTTTGGTTCAGCAAAAATCAAAATATGTCTCCGGAGACCATGATTGCTGTAAAACATTCAAAGACCTCACCCGAGGACAAGTGTCTAGAGATCCTCCTCCTCTTCCTGGTGGGGCTGTCGCCGGGCTTGCTGGACAGCTCGCCGTCGGAGGATCCCGCGTTGCTGACAACCGACTCGACCAGCGGCGTCGCGCCTTCCAGCGGGTTCGTGTCCTGGAAAGGGGATTGTTGATGTAGAGCTACAATGGACCAACACTGGACGACGTAGCAAGGGCCGACCTCGGCACCAATCCCAAATATAAATAAATAATATTGTTGTTGTAGTAGTTGTAGTTGTGCAACTTCTTTTCTAGTAATTTTATTGGGCAAATGGAAACTGCAGGTTTTTATTACATTTTTATAAGTTTGAATGATACATATCGACACGACACTTTAAAAGTAGCTATATATTTTTTTTAATAGCTAATAAGGGGCAAACGAGCGAACGATCCACCTTAAAGGTGCCCATAGACACCTGCAACAAAAGAGGAGTTGAGAGTGCGTTGCCGACTTTTAAGGAACCTACAGACACGATTCTTAAGGAGCCCCATATTATAGCTAAGGGAAAACCTCGCGAGGAAGATCGTTCCACATTTTGAATGTGCGAGGTATATTCTGATTACACGCAAAAAAAATCCAAAGAGAATTTTTCCAGGGACTATTGATTGATAGACAATTCATTTTTAACGTTTTTGGTCTCTGATACCGAACAGTCCAGAGGTCCTGGGTTCGAAGCACGGATCAGATTGGGCATTTTTGTCAAAAAATTCTCTAACAACCCGAAGTTGGGTGATCGGTGGTGTTTCTTCGTGCTTCGGAGAATACTTAATTTATTCTCATGATTCTAGTAAATAAAATGCTTAATATTTTTATGCAAAACAAAGTAGGTGCTGTTCCAATTAGAGAGACGGCACAACGTGGTTGATTTAGCGCGAACACGAATTATGAATAAACATTCAATGTTAAACAATTAAATATATTGTAATGTATGCGCCTGGTCTAGAGCTATTTAGTACCTACTAATAACAATAAAGGAACAGTTATTTGTTCGCTCACAGTAGAAAAAATCTATACGTATAAATAAAATTGGAGTGTCTGTTTTTAATTTCAAATTAACAGATTTTCACTAAATGCACATGAAAGTATGTACGGTACTTACATCAAAAAATATTTTGTTAATATTTTTGTCTTTCTGTCTGTTTGTACCGGCTAATCTCTGAAACGTCTGTGCCGATTTTGACGGGACTTTCACTCGCAGATAGCTAATACATATTATAAGGCGTAACTCAGGCTACTTTTATTTCAGAAATTATGTAATTTTTAACGTCTCACAGCTGGGAGTCGTCAAACGTCTGAGAAAACCCAACAAGTTTTCGAAAGACATTGCTCAGTCTGCCCACACTCGTACAGCGTAGTGGACTATGACCTAATCTCCCTCGTATTGAAGGTCCACGCCCAGCAGTGGGACGTTAGAATACGCCGAATTTTGTATGTAAAAGTACCCACCATGTGATGATGATGTGGAGCGTGGTGCAAATGCGGCGACTCCGCCGACGGACCCGCTCCGGCTCCCGGACTTACTCGTAATTCTGAAACAATAACATTAACATGTTAAAACAGAATACTTTCTTAGGTTTACGCGAATACTTGACATTATAAATGAAGACGACACGTTTGGCTCAGTTGGTAGTGACCCTACCTTCTGCGCCAGCTGTCGCGGGTTCGAGTCCCGCTGGGGGCATTCATTTGTTGAGCACGAATGTTTGTTCTCCAGTCATGGATGTTAATATTTATATTATGTATGTATTTAAAAAAATATATGTGTAGTATATCAACTATCTGGTATCCGTAACACAAGCCTCGTAGCTTACCACGGAACTAGATAGCGCTGTGTGTAATAATGTCCCAACATATTAAAAAACTATGTTTTCGTATTTTGTTGCGGATTTTGGTTCCCGACGTTTCGAATGCTTTACAGCAATCATGGTCACGGGAGAGACACTCACTCAGTCTCACGTTAAAACATCATAGAACAACGATTTTTTAATAAAGTTTTAAATCTAATATAATATTTTATGAAAAATGCTAATCAGGTTTTAGTGAAATTTAAATTATTAATAAGCTTAATTTATATCTCGAAAAGTTAGTTATACCCTACAGGAAAGAAGACTGCAAATTGTTTCATTAACCGAGTGTACAACATAAAAAATCGTACAAACTACATAAAATTATTTCGTGATTCAGCTGCAAAGTGGCTATCTCGAAAGTGTACTAACCCATTTCAGAGTATCTATTACATAGATAGTGGGTTCGATATGCTGTAATGCTCTCGTATCATTTCAAATGTAGGAGTGGGGGTAAAACTAAGTAGAGTCGATAGTTGGCAACGCTCCACCCATTGTTGCATGTAAGGTACAATTTTGTAGAGTGCCAGCGCACAGTGGCTTGAAGTTACTCGTAGAAGACAATATTACGAACGAACCGACATGCAATAGTGCCTATATCTACACGTATACCTTAATAGATTTTGGGGATTTTTCACTAATTTGAAGAAAAGAGGAATATCATAATAAATCCGCGACAAAATCAGAAAAGATAGTTTCATTTATAATGTCAAATATTCGCGTAAACCTAAAAAAGTATTAAAAGAGGTATATTATTTTGGTATTACATTTCATTGGTAATTATTTGCCGATTTGACGACGTTTCTACGATTATCAGTTTATTGTGACCCTACTTGCTTTGCCAGTGGTCGCGGGTTCGAGTCTCGCACAGAGCATTGACTTGTTGAGCACGATCAAGCTTACCATGGAACTACGAGTAGGTGCGGTGTGTAATAATGGTCCAACATATTTATTTATTGAAATAGAAAATTAGAAATATTTATAGAAATAACAACTTTAAATTCATGTAAGGTACATAAATGTGTCCTTCATTTTGAGACATATATATACAAAAATACATTTCACAGACGTATTTTATATTACTTTATGCATTAATGAGAAAAAGAGAGATAAAACAGTGTTTGCTCGCTCCTTTTACCGAATAACGACGACGCCGGAACAAAGAGCGTTCGTTAGCCGTTCTAAGGTCACAACTTTTATCTTAACCGGATCAGGAAAACACACAATGTATAAACAAAACAGGCCATTCGCCAACCAGACCTGCCCGTCCACGTCGCGTCGTCGCCCACCTACGACTGTTGCCAGACACTACACATTTGGCGACATTTTCTTGTAATCTATACATATAAATAACATTTAAAAATGTCAATCAATACAAAATACTAATAGAAAAGTAAAGTGCAGCACAGCGGGCAATGGGGAGAGGGAGGGGGTGCCAGGAGCGGGAGAGGGGCGTGCAAATATATGAAATAGGTAGCCGCGCATCTCAGGAGTATATTAACGATGGGTTCTGAAATAGCTGTAATGATTCTACTTGCTGTGCCTATGGTCGCGGGTTCGAGTTCCGTGGAGTATATTACTTTGTGTAAGGAGCATTGAGTTCCTTGACAGGCTACCATTAAAAGGGTAGTAAGTCACTCTAACAATAATATATTTTCATTGAATATAACAAGATTATATTTATTTATGTAACATATATGTATCGTTTAAAAGGTTGCAATTTGACATAAATCAAATCAAAGTTTCGAAACAATTCGCGATATTTGGAAAAACTCCGTTCTGGCCACATTGTCGTGTAGCTTCACTTACAAAAGTATAAACATTCAACTTTTTCATTTGGAAGCATTTCAAGAATACACTGCGCCATAGAAGTTAGGTAAGAGTCGAGTCAGAACGGTTGGCGACACAGTTACAAAGTTACTGTATAATGTATAACTTCATAGGCTTCTTGGACTTCTTGTACTTCTGTGAAACAATTAGGTCTGCGAGTTTATATACATTACGTTAGCGAGCACATAGCGCAGTGATTGCGACCGTTACACCGCGTCGATGGTGGCAGGTTCGATTTATTTACCAATAGCTTGGTTAGTTTGTTTGTTGGTTGTCGCTTGGTTGCATCTTTAGTACGTTTCAATTGGTTACAGAGAAATCCTCATTCTTAGGGTGAAGTGAAAGCCTAAGTTACTTCCTATGACATCAGCTATCTACCAGTGAAAGTCCCGTCAAAATCAGTCCAGATGTTTCCGAGATTAGTCGAAACAAAGAGACGTACAGACAGCTAGACACAAAAAATATAACAATATGCATACAAATATAAAGACTATAATTCACTGCTTACTTGCTGTCTATAACGATTGCAATATTACATTTTGTCTAAAACTTAAGTCTCTCTCGTGAATATATAGCCCACATATACCCTGAAAAGCAATCAAAAAAATCGAGAACCTAAGATCAAAATAAACCACGAATCAAAAAGATACTCATTTTTACAGTATTTTATACTAATTATTTTTTCATTAAGCAGTGACAATCAAGAGAAACCGAAGAAATGATGGAGTAACTGAAAGGCAGGCAGAGGGCGAGGCTCGTCGCGACCAGCCCGGTTTAGCATAAGTAGTTGCGCAAGCGCAGAGAAAGTTTACACCGCGCGGATTCACTATTACGGTGAATTCGCTCTTGATGCAATACAATGTATAACCTCAAATGAAATTATAAGTCATTAACCACGTTTGTAGTTTACAAATTGTTATAGTAGTAAGCTGACTGTTCGTCCGTCTGTAGTCCATATCTTATGAACCATTAAAGGTAGAGAGAGTTCAAATTTTTAGTGTGTGTATTTCTATTGCCGTTATAACAACAAATAATAAAATACCAACATGTCAATTTTTAAAATTTCTTATTATCTAAATATATCATTTTTTTCCAAACTTTGAATGTCACATTCATGTACCTATATCTAGTCAAAAGCCTAAAAATAAGTTTCAAACTTCTAGTTTTAGAAATGATGTAATTTCCATACAAACTTTCATCCGCTGTTTCAACCTTACAGCCCTTTTTAAAATCAAATCAAATTATTTTAATCAGCATAAAAATTGTTACAATTTCTTACTGAACGTCGTGAGTCTATCACCAGTTCGGAAAGAAGAAGTCTGCGACCTGAGATTCTTCTCAGGTCGCAGACTGGTTTCGCCAGTTCTTCTTTCGCTTTTGAAAGTAGCCTGTGTCCTTTCTCAGACTCTAGACTATCTGTGTACCAAATTTCATTTAAATCGGTTCAGCATTTTTGGCGTGAAAGCGCGACAGACAGACAAGAGTTACTTTTGTATTTATAATATTAGTAAGGATAGTTAGAATTGTCAGGACATATCACAAATGATAAGCAAGATGGAACGGAAGTTAGCAGCTGACTAGCGTCCTATCCGTACATTACTTTTATTTCTATTTAAAATTATCGAAAAGTAATAATAAATAGCATTTGTAGCGAATTTATTGTATTTACAAAAGATGTTTAAGTCGCGCGGTACCGTTGCGGCCCTTCGCGTAAATCGGCAAACCGTCGGCCGCTAGCCGGCTGCTATCTTCAGTTCCATATAAGCAAGACACGTTCACATGCTATAGAAAAGTGTAGAGGGAATCCTATAGAACCTTCCCAACCCGCACTAATCTACCACACAAATCAAGTGTATCCTTTATAACGACGTTCTGGGTGGCTCGCGAGAAAGAATGGCTAAACTCGGCGCGTCCTCTTTTTTTAGGTAAGAATCCGACCTTTTTTAAATATATGAAGAGATCTCTAATAGGTAATAATGATCTAGGAATAAACCCGACGTGAAAGTTTTGGTTCCGTGGGTTTTCTGTACATCTATACTAATATTATAAAGCTGAAGAATTTGTTTTTTTGTTTGTTTGGTTGGTTGAACGCGCTAATCTCAGGAACTACTGGTCCGACTTGAGAAATTCTTTGTGTTGGATAGTCTGTTTATCGAGGAAGTCTATATTACATCACGCTGTAACCAATAGGAAATAAGACCTAAAGAAGCTAATCAACGATAAATCTTGTAAAAACAGGAGAAAAATATAAATAGAAATAAAAATAGCTCTGCGAGGTATTTGGTTTCCGGCCATTACAACGCGAGCGAACCCGCGGGATAGGCTAGCATTGTATAAAATATCTCATTTTATTTTAGTTTCACTTATTTATTCGTATTTTTCTCAGAAAATCTATATGTTGGGAGTGCATAAAAATATATATTCCACTATCTTTGACATCCCGCCATATTGTAATAAGAATGACTAACTATACATTGTCATTCAAACAAAACGTGTAAGCAAAATTTTAGGTTAACAGTTGAGGATAACCGCTTTAAAACTCAATGGCAAGACTGGTTCCAAACAAACATATTTAAAAAACAAACAAGTAGCAGGGTGTCACACACACTGGTTCCCAAATCCCAACATTCTCCCCACGTGCAGCAGCTAATTAAATTAAATATAAGCTATCCAGTATCCACATTAACACATATACATCTTAATATCAAAATCAAAATATTTTATTCAGCATAAAAATTATTCAATTCAATTCTCTCGTTAATGGCTTCAAAGCGTACCAGTTGAGCACAAATTATTTCGCCAATGTCACGTAGAATGGAGAAGACACAATAAAAATTATTACAATTTCTTACTGAACGTCATGAGTCTACCACCAGTTCGGAAAGAAGAAACCTCTGACCTGAGAAGAACTGGCGAAAGAAACTCATCGGGACTAATTTTTTATCTTAATCTCTCTCTTTTTTCAAATTAAGTTGCAAATTAACAATAATTCTATATGTTGAAATAGCCTGGCGGCGATCACATCATTCCCAACTTGGGAATCCCAAGGCGTACTGTCTTCTAAAAAATCGTTAATCGAAACGTTCCTTCACATTTTTTTTTTAAATTTGGCAATAGAAGCTTTTTGAAAAAATGAAAAAATACTGTTTATCTGAACGTACAAACTCTCTAACATTTAATATCTACGAGCGCGAAGAAATTGATCAAAAAAATAAATGTTTGGGCAGAGGCGCGGGAAAACGCTAGTGATCGTTATGTATGTACTATGTAGTGATATAATAAGAGATAGTGTTCACGGGTGTACCTGTTCTGCGGCGTTCCGAGGTCCCAGCGCGACGTGACCCGCCCGCTCCGCCGCCTGTCCCAAACGTTACATTATCTATATATACATACATACATACATACATACATACTCATACTTCAGCCCTTTTTAACATCCCACTGCTGGGGGTTGGCCTCCCTCAGTTCAAGGGGGATCAGACCATAGTCCACCGCGCTCGCCTAGTACGTGTTAGCGTGAAGTCCGCTGTGTCTCTCGAAAACTTGCTAGGTTTCCTCAGACATGCAGGTTTCCTCACGATGTTTTCCTTCACCGTAAGACAAGTGGTAATCATGTTAGAAATGTTTCGCACATAAAAATATCAGAGATGCGAGACCCGGATTTGAACCCGTATCACTCGGTTATACAAGCGAGCGCGTTACCGCTGGGCTACCACTGCCTGTATACATACATACTGTATACAAATAAAATTAAAGTATCCGCCTGGGACTCACCCTCGCTCTAGGTTCCTCCCTAGGTACACTTTAACAAGTTTATGGTCGCACCCGATTAGTATGGATTTCTCAGAAATAACAAATTTTCCTACAGTGAAAAGTATCATATATGTCTCTACCCGGACCACTAGCTATAATTATACAAATGTCATTAAAATCTGTCAAGCGTTTATTCTTTGACAGAACACAGACAGACAAATCTTGGCGCTTTGGGAGTTGGGACGCACCTGAAGTTTAAATATGTAGTGTAACTACTACTACGAGTATGTAGTGTAAATATAATCCAAAAGCTGTAGAATCTACAGTTCTCGAGGCATAAAGTCAGCTTTGCATTTGTGTGTGTGCAGTGTACGGATAGGCACGACGATACGGATAGACGATGCGTAATTGGTTTAAACCCGTTTTAACTGGTTTTTTATGCGCGGCTATTGGCTTTTCATACAAACTATATACTATCACTCACACAAATGCAAAGCTGAGCTTATGCCTCGAGAACTGTACCTGTACATTAAATATTTCGGGAAAATCTCATAGAACCATCTTTATTATCGATACAGAGAACGATTCTTATTTTGACGACACGTTTGGCTGTTTGTAGTGAACCTACTTTCTGCGCCAGCGGTCGCGGGTTCAAGTCCCGCCGTGGGCATTCATTTGTTAAGCACGAATGTTTGTACTCCAGTCGTGGGTGTTTATTTTTATAATATACGTATTTATTTAAAAGTTACGTATGTGTAGTATATCAACTATCTGGTATATCAATATAGTAACTATATGGTAATATCCGTAACACAAGCCTCGTAGCTTACCACGGAACTAGATGGCGCTATGTGTAATAATGTCCCGAAATATTTATTTATTTACCGCATCACGAAAAAACCGCAAGACAGACTTTGATGGTAGCTGTATGATGATAGCTGGGTATCCAGGTCAACGTTTGGAAACCTTTTAGTGCGGAAAAATATATCATCTCTGACAAATCTGGTATAGATTCCAGTCCAGTAAAACTTAATTAGCTAGGTACGAACCTGTTACCCGAGCGAACCGACGATAGGTCACTAGTTTAAAATAAAGTTATCTATAAGCTCAGGCTAGCTATGATAACGGATTTAGTGTTATTTTAAAAGTACATATTGGCAGCCGAAAATATTACGACATGCAGGCACCGTCTAGATTGAACATTCCTAAGATTTCCTTGAGCCGATAATCCGACGTACCGTGTAGGACTTGTTATGTCAACTCATACTCGGTTATAAGTTGGGTTGATTGAGTTAAGTCAAATGTGTTTGTTTGTCACCAGTGTTTGAAAGGAAGGGCTGAAGCCATTTTTAAGTATATGCTAGCGAATTACCAAAACTATGCTCGAGTTCGTTGCTTTAAAAACAAAACTAAATAATATTGATCGTACCTTACGTTTTAATCTATACTTCAATACTAATATTATAAAGCAGAAGTTTGTTTGTTTGGTTGAACTCGCTAATCTCAGGAACTACTGGTTCGATTTGAAAAATTCTTTTTGTGTTCGATAGTTCATCACGCTACGCTACCAAAAATATTGCAAAAAACGGAAAGGGCGGGTGTTAGTTCTTCGAGAAGCCGTGGGAAATGCTAGTAAGTGTAATATATTATAATAAAAATTGTATGAAATTGTCGCGCAACGCGGTCGATCCGAATGTGCTTTATACTAACAGGAACAGAGAGTGCACTTGTGTCTGCACTATAATCGCGCAGTTGGCCAGTCTCAATGAGATTGGCCGCCGTTTTCGAAATTAGTCAGCAGGTCATTATTGCTATATAATTTATATTTAATGTAATATATGTGTAGTTTGTAGTGAAGCAGGTTCAAATCCGGATCTCGCACCTCTGATACATACATGTGCAAAACATTTCGAATATTATGAATATTCTGAATCACGTGAATTTTCTCTCCGCTACCTATAACCTGGCATGACGAAACGTAATGACTGTCACCGGATTTCCCCTAAGACTTCTTACTGCTCTCAAAAGGAATCGACATTATTCATTTCCCGCCGTGTTATATCTATAAAGGTATACTTACGAGTAATTGTTGTAGTTACACACTGTACACAATTCATTGAAAAATATTTACGTTACTTTATGAAAAAAGGCAGTGGTAGCCCAGCGGTAACGTTCTCGTTTGGATAACCGAGTGATGCGGGTTCAAATCCGGGTTTCACACCTCTGATATTTTCATGTGCGAATCATTTCTATCATGATTACCACTTGTCGTACGGTGAAGGAAAACATCGTGAGGAAACCTGCATATCTGAGAAAACCTAGCAAGTTTTCGAAAGGCATGTGAAGTCCGCCAACACGCACTAGGTCAGCGCGGTGGACTATGGCCTGATCCCCTCGTACTGAGGGAGGCCCGTGCCCAGCAGTGGGACGTTAAAAAAGGGCTGATGATGATGATGATAACATGTATGTTTGTAGGTGAGAGATGGGATTACTGACCGACACTCAACCTCCTCTGGTCGTGGTGATGGGGGTGTCGCTTGGCGGGCGCTGGTGGCGGTGACTGCGCCACGCAGGCCTCCTTCGGGCTGCCTGCACTGCTGCCATCGCTGGAACAACACATATACAAATAAAAAATTATGTTGAGACATTTTTTTTTTTTAAATATAAGCTAAGCAACTCTGCCCCCAATTTAGATTATCCTAAAACCAAAACAACCCCACTAATTAGGGCAAGCGAAGCCAGACCTAACACTATCCCACAATCTGAGCATTTTGTGGTACACTTTACTGAATAACTATCACGCATATAGATTTTGTGCTTTAACATAGTAAATTAACTTCATATCTAGATGTGTTAACTGTCAAAGAAATATAATTTTATAAGCATTAAAAAATGTTTTGGTAAACATCGCTGTAATATTATCACCCGTTAGAAAAACTACGCGAGCCCTCACAAAGCTCAGATTTTTGCTAATAAGCTACTTAAAAATTAATTAGACTATAAAAAGGGCTAAATCTGTCCAAAATGAGGGTTCGCAAGAAACAAAATGAAACGCCCATTAGCCGCACAGCAGTCCATTACAAAGGCGTTGCAGAGTTCTGCCGGAGACACGGCTCTTGACAAGATGCCAACGAACAACGAATTAGCTCTGGACCGCAGCATCCCACTACGGTTATCTCTTTACGCTAATCAAGCGGAACAAAAGCTATGAAAAACTGGCTGACTTCTAACAATATTTCTATGAGACAATCAAAATATTCGCCTTTACCCTTTAACTTTTTGTTTTATACTGAGTTTAGTTATACTTTTGTTTAGTTACAACAATGTACATAGGTACTTATATTTCTTAAAATTGAATTATTGTAGTGTACACTTGGTTTTATAATACTTTCTTGGGTTTACGCGAAGAAAGTATTATAAAAGAAACTATCTTTTTGTCGCCTAATTACTTTGATTTTTGGTTCTCGATGTTTCAAAAGCTTTACAGCAATCATGGTCACGGGAGAGACTCTCCGGTCGGGAACCAAAAATAAAAATAAGCGAAAAAACCGTAAAGATATACCTAGTTTCATTTATAATATTACTGTGAGACAATCAAGGTATTCGCCTTTATCCTATAACTTTTTGTTTAATATTGTGTTTAGTTCAGTACTTTGTACCAGCAGTTATTAAAGCTCGGAGTTATGGCTTCATGTACAATGTACATACTTATAATTTTTACAATTGAATTATTACAATAAACTTGGTTCTATAAGAAATTTTGCGAAGCTTTAGTCAAAGTATGAAATAACTTCTTGTGAACCTGCGACCCTTTAGAAACTTCGTAAAATTCCATGGGAAGTAGGTACTTGATGTAGTGGGATGAAAGATATGTACGCCGCCATGAATCACGACACGCCGATGCTCCGCCCTTGTTCCGGACCGCGTGGAAGATGGCCGAACTAATAAAGGCACGCTTTCGTATTTTAAAATAACATATTCGTATAATAAAATTTTCAGCGATTTTTTCAGAAATCTCATTGAGAATGTCATTATTACCGATACATAAGCCAAATTTCAAGTTTTTAAAATGTCTGTCTGTTATCGGATAACTGTCACTTGTCAGATTTGGATGACATTTGGTATGAGCTGGTCAGTTGGGTCAACAAATAGGATACTTTTTATTGCGGGAAAATAAATCATCTGTTAGAAATTTAAACCAACGTTCAAATCTACGGATCGAAGGTGAATCACTAGTTATAGTTATTTTATAATAATATTATAAAGCTGAAGAGTTTGTTTGGTTGAACGCGCAAATCTCAGAAACTACCAGTCCGAATTGAAAAATTCTTTTTGTGTTGGATAGTCCGTTTATCGAGGAAGGCTATATGCTATATTACATCACGCTACGACCAATAGGAGCGGAGCATCAACGAAAAAGTTTGCAAAAACGGGATAAAAATATTTCTTTTCATTTTCAGCCTTTAGAACGCGAGCGGAGCCGCGGTAAAGGCTAGTGAAAGATAAACGTTTGTCTTTATGTTTGTGTAAGCACATCTGTTCTCTTTCTATGTTTTGTTCTGTATATATACATGTATGTTTGTATGTCAGATCCTAAAATCCCTCGTAATAACTAAACGACTTAACCTATTTTAATATTTCATACATCTTAATTAGCCAGTATACATCACAGCCAATTACTTGTGCCCCAAATTTCAATGCGACTCAATTCCACAACTTGTAGGTACTTCTTATATAATGAGAGCGTTAGGGTTCAATATTCAAAAGATCATCGATCAGTAAAGCCACTTTAGTCGTCTTGACTTTGCCGATGTACGTACTACGTAGGTACCTAGTAGGTACAGTACCTTCGACTGCGACCTTTCGTCGTCGACGAGGTCAGTGTATATATTTCATATACATATAATATATGTATATAATATAAATTTTACAGTGCGTGCGTTCGTGACTCGTCTTCCCTTAAGCAATTTTGATCAGTTTTTAGCGTTTTTTTAAATACTCGCTATGGACGTAGGTATATAATTTTTTTATATGTTGGGACATTTATTTACAACAGCGCCATCTAATTCCGTGGTAAGCTACGAGGCTTATGTTACGGATACCAGATAGTTGATATACTACACATATACATTTTTAAATACATACATAATATAAATATTAACACCCATGACTGGAGAACAAACATTCGTAATCAACAAATGAATGCCCCCAGCGGGACTCGAACCCGCGACCGCGAGCTAATTTACTTATTTATATACTTTATATTTCTTCTTTGCACTTTCTCCTTCTGTCCCGCTATGTAACACTATCTCCTACGCACATGGGTTGACTGGAAGAGATCTCTTATAGAGAGAGATAAGTCCACCTTTGTTCACGTCACTCTCAATGTATATTTTTTATGTAACTTTATTGTTCAATAAAGAATATACTACACAATAAAATTCTAACTTGTTCCAATCTTATTGAAATATTCATTATTATCGATACAAAAATCGATTGTAATAATTATTTGAAGAGACAGATTTGGATCAAAATTGGTATAGTGATAGTTAGTCAACATATCGATACTTTATACTGCGTGAAAATAACATATCTCTGTGAAATCTATACTAACTATTGAAACGCAGCTAGGACTCGAACCCGAACATATCGAGGATAAGTAATAGTGTTGTATAACTCTTAATTTTTTAAATCTTGTTATTTTATAAATTTAACTGAACTTAGCGAGAGTGAAGCCGCGGGTTCCGCTAGTTATGCATATAAACCTTCCTCTTGAAACACTCTATCTATTAGAAAAAACCGAATCAAAATCCGTTGCGTAGCTTTAAAGACCTAAGCATACATAGGGACAGACAGACAGTGGGAAGCGACTTTGTTTTATACTATGTAATGAAAGTGATATAAAACATAAAGAACGTAACGTACGTACCTACTTCTTGCAACAAACGATGACCTATTTGAACCAAAAATCTAATCTCTCTTTTCAATCAGTTATGTTAACTCAAACACAGCTTCAGCAGTTTGCTCGAGCCGCTTTATAGATGTAGGGATTTGGGCACGTTTGGAGGTCAGACGGTTGTGTGAAGCGAGGCACGTGGCTTTAGGCCTCCTACGCATTATGCGGTTAACCGGAATAAAATTACCCGAACGGTTGTCTGCAATATCTATATTATAATATTATAAATGCGAAAGTTTGTAAGTATGGATGTATGGATGTTTGTTACTCTTTCACGTAAAAACTACAGAATGGATTTTAATGAAACTTTACAATAATATAGCTTATACATCAGAATAACACATAGGCTACCATTTATAAAGATATTGTGTGATTTTTTTTTAAATATGACGATAAGTGTCAAGTAAGTAGTAAAAATCTAGCATCTGCAAGCTATTCTGGCGTGCGCTACTACCTAGAGTTACTCTACCGCTAGAGTTACACATATGTAATGTATGATGGAAATATTTATCTTAAACAAGCGACTCACCCTGACTTCGCTCGGGTTCGTCCCTAGATTTAGTGCGAGCGAAGCCGCGGGTTCCACTAGTCTATATTATAAAGCTGAAGAGTTTGTTTGTTTGTTTGGTTGAACGCGTTCATCTCAGGAACTACTGATCCAATTGAAGAATTCTTTGTGTGTAGATTAGATAGTCCGTTTATCGAGGAAGACTATAGGCTATATTACATCATGCTATAACCAATAGAAGCAGAGCATTAATGAAAAATGTTGCAAAAACGGAAGAAAATATTGCTTTTGCCTTTAGGACGCGAGCGGAGCCGCGGGAAAGGCTAGTAAAAAATATGTACGAGAAAGTAGTTTTTATCCGCACTGCGATGCGGCTGCCGGCAACCGCATTTTGCGGTTAGCCGGACGGTTGGCCGGATAGCCGCATAGTGTGTAGGAGGCCTTAGTGTAAGCCACGTGAACGACCCCACGGGGTAAAGGTGTGAAATACTGGCAATACTTAGGCTTATGCAATGAAAAAGCCCGAGCCAAAAGGAAACCCTATAAATAATATTACAAATTTAAAAGTTTGTAAATTGTTAGATTTTTGTTACTCAATCACGAAGCACGGCTGAACGAATATTGATGATATTTGGCACAGAGATAGATTAGAAGCTGGAAAAGCACATAGTCTACTTTTAGCCAAAAAAGTTACCATGGGAGATTTATTTTAGATATTCGCTCTGTGCGCGACTTCAGCGCCATGGTACGTTTGAACTACAGGGGGCTATTGTAATATATTTTACTAAGTATTGAATGGCTGTCAGTAATAATAATATCGAATGATAAATAAAAAAATGCTTTTTTAATTAAAGGGAATATTTATAATAAATATTTGTTAATGTAAAGTGTTCTTGTGCATTAAAAAATAAAATGTAAGTATAGTTAATACCGAAAAAGTAGCATAGAAGTTAGCACACATAAAGGTAGGTTAACTGAAATCAGACTGAAATCAAATAAAAAGAAAATAGAAAAAGTTTTTTTTAAAATTAAAATTATAAGAAAACTTGAATAAACATTCAATTATTTTTTTTTAATAGCAAATTTAGATTAAACGAAATTACCAAAATATTTTATGTTTCAAAATTCTACAAATTAAAAGTGCTGATTGTTTTTGAGTACAAAAAAAATAGATTATGTTTGCTAACTAAAATTAACATATTACAATTCAATAATAAAGCTGGGAAAAATTGTTAATCGATAAAATTTATCATTTTTATTTTTAGATTTTAATATTTAATATTTAAAATTTATGATCATTGGTATGGATAATCTTTTTGTTTAATATAATAAGTGGCAAAGAGTAAATGAATCTTAAATAATTAATGAAAAGTTTATAATAAAAAAATTCAATCTTATTTTTTAATATATAATTATGCTAAATTTAAAAATGTTTAAAAAAAATTTTTTTTTTAATTAATAATAATATTTCCTAGCATTTTCTAAACTTACTATTTTTTTAAGTTTTACTCCTTTCAAGATTTTTATTATTACGGATAGTAAGGTTATGATTCTACTTACTTTTGTCTCCTAACAGCGGCTATCCATTTTTTCCTCTGATTTATTTTCCAACTTGCTGTTGGAAATTTATAAAAATGACAAGCACTTTTTCTACCTGTATTCTTACAACTTACAACACAACAACTTTTGTGACTCATTTTATGTTATTTTATTTAAATAAATTTTAAATAACAATTCACTTGTATATTTAGCTAACTCGAAACATAAAAACAGCCCCCCGTAGTATCGGATATAGCCACGGGTAGCGCTGACGGTAAATCAGTTTCTCCCCACCACCGGCTTCGCACAGAGCGAATAGTAGAAATTTAACAAAATCACGACCTAACGCTTACATTGCTTAATACATACATATTATATACTCTAGATTTAGCGCGAGCGAAGCCATGGGTTCCGCTAGTCATACATATAAACCTTCTTCTTGAATCATCATCAATTGAAAAAACCGCATGAAAATCCGTTGCGTAGTTTTAAAGATCTAAGCATACATAGGGACAGACAGACAGCGGGAAGCGACTTTGTTTTATACTATATAGTGATTACTCGCTTTGCCCACGACTTCGCTCTTCTAATAAGCGGAACTGAAAGGGCTAGTCAATTTTCGAATTTCAAATTAACAGCTTTCATACATAAAAAAATAAATATTAAAATTTTTGTTTGTCTGTCTGTCTGTTTTTTTTTTTTTTTTTTTTTAATGTAAATGTGTCATCCACAGGCGTTAAGCGCCCGTGCCTTTTGTTTTTTAATTTTTTTTTTTTTTTGGCGTTTTACATTTTTGGACTTAAAACTAGCGATTATTATTATATTGTCTGTCTGTTTGTTTCGGCTCTGAAACGGATGGAACGATTTTGACGGGACTTTCACTCGATGATAAAGAGATGTTCTAAAGAGTAACTTAGGCTACTTATATTTAAAAAAAAAAAATTATTTTAGCTAGCGGAACCCGCGACATCGCTCGTGCTAAATTGATCCGTACAAGTTTTTAATTTCAAATTAACAGCTTTCACTAAATGCTTATAATAGTATATACTTGCAACAAAAAACAACAATTTTTAATTTTTTGTGTTTGTGTGTTTGTTCCGGTTAATCTCTGAAACGGCTGGACCGATTTTAACGGTACTTCGACTCGCAGATAGCTAATGTTATAAGGCATAACTTAGGCTACTTTTAAACCGACTTCAAAGTAGGAGGTACAAATTTCATTTATTTAACTAGCAGAGCCCGTGGCTTCGCTGACGCTAAACCTAGGGACCGAGCGAAGCGAGAGCGAGTTAATAGTCGATCTATGTTCTCATGATAACAAAGAAACAAAGAGGCGTTGTGACGTCGCGCGTTGCGTCATCTTTGAGCACGAGTCATTGTCGACGAGTTGGGAAAGGCTTGTTGCCTTACGAGTTCACCAACACACCAAAATAATGGTATTTCAACGAAACTTGAACATTTCCTAAACAATTTTGAATTTGTTTCATAAGCAAATGATATACCAATGTGGCAAGTAAATATAAACACGCGTTTAGATCATTTTTTAATCTTGAGGTATAATCTATATACATATGATTTATGTATACATATAACGTACTAGCATTTCCCGCAGCTTCGCACGCGTTCTGAAGACAGGAATCCAAATTCTTTCTGAGTCGCGCGGTATGGACTATGGTACCTCGCATAACTAACGCCCTTTCCGTTTTTGCAACATTTTTCATTAATGCTCCGCGCCTATTGGTCGTAGCGTGATGTAATATAGCCTATAGCCTTTCTAGATAAACAGACTATCCAACAAAAAAAGAATATTTCAAATCGATCCAGTAGTTCCTGAGATTAGCGCGTTCAACCAAACAAACAAGCAAACAAATAAATAAACTCTTCATAATATTAGTATAGATTATATACATAACGAAATTGGGACTGTATCTATAATAATTACTATTTTAATAAGAAATAACTGTATCATATACCTACCTCTATCTACTTGGTTTTTGGTTTTAGCCCATACATTAAGCAAAATAAAGACATGGCTGAAAATCGCCATTTGTACCTACCATAGTAATAAGCTGTTAAGAAATATTACTATAGGTACCTTATTTACTCCATTAATATCGACATTGGCATTAAGGCCGACCCAAAATCTCGAGGGAGTCGTACCGTGTCTTATAAAGAATGAATTACGTACCTAGATTATTAAAATAAAGTCCGCCGACGCGTCTGTCTGTCTGAACCCGATAAACACAAGCACTACTAAGCAGATTTCGATACGGTTTTCACCAATAGATGGAGTGGTTAATATTCGTTAAAGTTTTGTAAAAATTGGCTGAAGTATGACGAATGTTGTCGAATATGTCGAAAATAAACTTGTAAATTATGGGTTGTACTTTTTTATGTCGCGAAAATGAATGCGATTCTATATTAACATTGTATTAGGGCATTATATCTTCGACTAGCGTTTCCCGCGGCTTTGCACGCGTTCTATAGACCGGAAACCAAATTCTTTCTGAGTCGCGCGGTATGGTACCTCGCAGAACTAACGCCCGTCCTTTCCGTTTTCGCGAAACTTTTCATTCATGTTCCGCTCCCATTAGTCGTAGCGTGATGTAATATAGCCTATAGCTTCCTCGATAAACGGGCTATCCAACACAAAAAGAATTATTCAATTCGGACCAGTACTTCCTGAGATTAGCACGTTCAATCAAACAAATAACAAACAAACAAACTCTTCAGCTTTATAATATTAGGATAGATACGATAGTAGTGACCCTTCTTGCTGTGCCAGCGGTTGGGGGTTCGAGTCCTGCTAGGGGAATTCATATATGTTTAGTGTATCAATTATCCGGTATCCGTAACACAAACTTCGTAGCTTACCACGGAACAATATGGCGATGTGTAATAATGTCCTGACCGAGCGAAGCCAGGATAACTCACTAGTGCTTAATGGTCATATAACAAAACGGTATTAGTTGTTTGAAATATAATAAAACCCGCGACTTGCCCTTGCCCAGAGCCAGCTGTGTCATGCAGCAATGAACTTGTAGAGGACACTGCCTCATTACGCCATATCTTTTTGTAATGCAAATACTATACTCACATATTTAAAAATATTAAACACAATCAGTAAGTCTTTTTGCTTTTAGTAAATGAAAACATTCTATACATATAATACAATTCTTAGGTCGAATTGTACATCAAATATTTTTTTTGGAAAATCTTCTTGAAATAGTCGTTTTTATTTAACTGTCGTATGTCTGTCTGTAACGACATCACGGAAAAAACCACTGGACACATTTTGATAAAATTTAGTATGATGATAACTCGTTATTCGGGTCATTGTATAGGATTTTTTACGATGCTTGTGTTACGGATACCACTCATCATGGATATGTAGTTGCTATACTACATATCCATGATGAGAGTGTCATTATCAAGTGTCATATCCTGCTCAACTGCTCTAGCCAGAGTACACTTGCGACTGACGTGTCGGTGTCGGACACTAGGGTCGCCAGTATGGAGAAAGCTGGTCCACAATTAATTCGGCCATCCTGTTGTACCGTTGGCCCTTACCGGTCTGAACTCGACTCGCCACAGGATCTAGAGTATCGTACAATGTAAGCAAGTTAATACTTTTAACATGCACTATATCTACATCGCATCACGAGTACACCACTGTACACATTTTGATGAAAGTTAGTATGTTGATAACATGTTTTCTCATAAATTTTAATCTCTAAGAAGTACGTATATAAATAATTAAAGTGTCTATTTGTAATTTCAAATTAACAGATTTTCACTAAACACATAATATGATGAACACGGTACCAACATAAAAATCATTTTTTTAAATTTTTGTCTGTCTGTTCGTTACGATTAATCTCTGAAACGCCTGGACCTATTTCGACGAGACTTAGGGCGGAGATAGCTAATGTTCTATGGGGTAATGTAGGCTACTTTTAAACCGACTTAAAAAGAAAAGATAGAAATTTAATTTATTTAACTAGCGGAACCCGTGGCTTCACTGACGCTAAACCAAGGGACTAACCGAGTGAAGCGAGAGTGAGTCATTCATTCGCCACACAGTCATTCACCACGAAAATTAATATTTTTGACTACCGTTGATGTGTCAAAGCACAAGTAAAGAGTGAAAAGGGCCAACTTTATAGATTTTTACACACAGAGCGTACACCCGCATGAAATATCCAACGATAACACCGATGCGGCACTGGCGACGCGTCACGAGATGTTACGCTCGCTCGATTCTCATCTCTATTCCGTTGGGGCAAGATCGAGATTACCGTAGCTATGCTACTTAGATAGAGAGATAGGTTTATCACGCAGCTCTCCTCTTTGCTTTGCTACCGGAAATACGATATATGTATATACTACATTACTTTATCATACAAATGAAACGTACAGACTGCTTCAATGCCTAAACTGTTACCCAAAAACAACGAATTTGGTTCACGTTGTTTCGAATGCATTCAACTTTACAGAAATCATGAAAATTCCTTTTTTTTTAACTAGGGACTCAACCTCGCTCCTCTGGGGTTCCCTAAATACGTTTAACGGTTTGGGTAGATTCCTCAGACGTCATATATTTCTTCAGTAAAAAGTATCCTATACTATGTTGTGAGACAGACAGACTGACGGACAGACACTGTCTATACAGACAAACATTATAAAATCTATAGATTCAGCCTCAGTACCACTAATAATGACTACTTTAATTAGATTTTCCAAAAAATCTCAGATTATATTAGAATTTTATAAGTTTATAACAACATACAAAAACTTCGAATTTTCGAATAAAACTAAACTAACATCTGTATTCTGTACATTATCGAAATGAGGACGGTTCACAGTTCAGTAGAAATTTGGTGTCGTCAAGTAAAAGGTCCTTCAGTAAAACATAAGTTACTATTAATAACAAAACTAAACGCAGATTTACCGCGAGCGAAGCCGCGGGTTCCGCAAGTAAATGTATATAAAAACTTGACAAGTTACAAACTAAAAGCTTCCTCGAGAACCACTCTATCTATTGGTGAAAACAGCATGAAAATCAGTGCAGTAGTTTTTCAGTTTATCGCGAACAGACAGACAGACGTGGCGGAGGACTTTGTTTAATAATACTATTTAATACTTTGTTTAATAATACTACATACGTAGTGATTTTCCAATAGGTGGCGCTGTCTGTACATAATATTATAAATAGGCACTAATCTTATGTAAATACATAATTAGCTATATAAAAACATGTATGTAAAGTAACAAATATTTATTATTCGTAGTAATAAATGGCGTGACTTAGTATCGACAAAATACGGTTTTATTATTAGATTACTTTTTTTCTGACTATCATTCAAATTCCAGTCTATGATGTGGACAATATATTGGAGTACACCCATCGCCATCTAGTTCCGTGGTAAGCTACGAGGCTTGTGTTAAAGATACCAGCCACCCAGCGGGACTCGAATTTGCGACCCCTGGCGCAGCACGTATAGTCACTACAGCTTGAACCAAACCTGTCGTCTAATGCTGCACCTATGTGAAGAGTTCGAGAAATTTTTGATGATCATCCCCGAGCGTCAACAGCGAGGGGATGCGGTCATTGATCCCGAGGATTTAGGGTAAAAATCTAATCAGCTGCACTCAAACTGGACATTTAACACAATGGCTTAGAGTTCAAAATGACTTTACAGACAATATTTAAGGAATGTTTACGAAACACGCTTCGATAACAGCTCGTATTTATTGGACATAAGGTGCAAATTATGGCAGCACTAGGGCTGCGGTAATTTGACTATACACCGTATCTAAAGCAAATATTGTAATTTCTAACATTGCACCCTACCTCGTAGGTATTAGGGTGCTAATTTGGGTGTCAAAAGTATAAATTAACAATTAAAATTCAAATGCAAAGCAAAATACACTTTAAACCTTAAAATATAAAGAAAAAATTCCACACGAAGACGTCACGCCTGCAAAAACGTGATAGCGGCAAATGAGCCGACCACAGCCAATTTACATCTTCCGTCTCTTTCGCACGTACACAAATGAATGGTGGCAGAAAGAGAGAGAGAGCAAATACAAAACAAACAGACGACGCGTACGGATTTAACTCCAAGTGCGATACTATTACGGTTTCTTTTAGTTCAACACGTGCCAGAGCAAGTTATCTCGAACGAAGGCTGTTCACGTTTCCTGATCTGGCTCCAAAACATTCGGCGCCACTCTCCAGTTTATATACAAGTTTTACGTTCTTGCGATATCGTTCCTTCAACAACTTCGCCACAAAATCAAAATCAAAATATTTTATTCAGCATAAAAATTGCTACAATTTCTTACTAAACGTCATGAGTCTACCACCAGTTCGGAAAGATGAAAACTCTGACCTGAGAAGAACTGGCGAAAGAAACTCAGCGGGACTAATATTATTTTTTTTATCTCTCTTTTTCCAATTAAATTACGAATTAACAATAATTGTATATGTTGAAATAGCCTGGCGGCGATCACATCATTCCCAAGGCGTACTGTCTTCTAAAATATATTAAATCGATTATAACCTTTATCGAATTACCTTTAGTACACAAACGTTCCTTCACATTTTTTTAAAATTTAAAACAAGGAATTTCCTGACTGGACTTTCCATATATTATGTATTTCTATAGAAAATTTCATACAAAATAAATGATACAATACCTATTGCCCTCTGTTTGTCTGTGAGTGTTAGCGTTATCAAACAAATCTAGTATTTTTATAAAGGTAGATAAGGAAGGATAATATACTGTGTTTTCCTCAAATTTTAAATAATAATTTAAATTATAAGGTTATTTCTATTACAAAGTATAATAAATAAATGAAATACGAATATGATCAGAGTTTAACACACGGCACCATCTTGTACCATGGTATGCTACGCCTTGTGTTATGGATACCATATAGTTGAAACGCGACACATATGTAATATAATGTAATCAGCCCTTTTTAACGTCCCACTGCTGAGGATGGGCTTCCCTTCTTCAATACGAGGGGGATCAGGCTATAGTCCACCACGCTGGACTAAAGCATATTGGCGGACTTCACATGTCTTTCGTGAACTAGCTAGGTTCTCTCAGACATGCAGGTTTCATCACGATGTTTTCCTTCACCGTAAGACTAGTGGTAATCATGTTAGTAAAGATTAGCACATGAAAATATCCAGAGGTCTTGCACCTCCAGATTTGAACCCGCATCACTTGGATTGGAGCAAGCGAGTAACCACATATGTAACTTTAAATACGTACATTTTATAAATATAAATTATAAACACCCATGACTGGAGTACAAACATCCGTCCTCTCACACAAATGAATGTCCCCAGCGGGACTCGAACCCGCGACCGCTAACAAAGCAAGTAGGAAACTTGCCAATACAAAAAGAAATATTTTTAAAGCTTACATTAGCGTCACTTGTTACTAAGTAATAAATATAATCGCATCTTGACCCACTTATAAATTGTCGTATCGATTTTAACTACGAGTAGGTATGTCAACTTTAAAGCGCTTGCTAGTGAAGCCAAATGAAGCGGGTTCGATTCTCGGGTGTCGCACCTCAGTCGCTTCATGTGCTAATTATTATTACCATGCTGGTAAAGGAAATCATGAGGAAACCGGCAAGTTTAAGAGAAACTAGAAAGTTTCTCCCTTGAAAACGCCATATTTTATTAGTTATTGCCATACATACAGAGGCCAAACCTATATTTTTAGAATTAATACTTAATTTTAAGAAGAACACTGGACAAATTTACTTTATACTTTTTAACATTAACACAAAAAAAATAATACTATTATCTTTGTCTCTGTCGTATATTTATATTATAAAAGAGAGAGACAGATACGATATTGCACTAAAAACAATCACATTAGCCTACTTCGCACAAAGTAATTAAATGGAAGTGCATATTATGAAGTCATCTATGTTTATTTTACTTTGACGTAACGTTGATGACCTCTTTCCTGTGCCAGCGGTCGCGGGTTCGAGACCCGCTGGGTATCTATGTGTGAGCACGAATGCCTGTACTCCAATCATGGGTGTTTATATCCATACTAATATTAAAAAGCTGAAGAGTTTGTTTGTTTGTTTGGTTGAACGCGCTAATCTCAGGAACTACTCTTATGAATTGAAAACTTCTTTTTGTTGGATAGTCCGTTTATCGAGGAAGACTATAGGCTATATTACATCACGCTACGACCAATAGGAGCGGAGCATCAATGAAAAATGTTGTCTGCGAAGTATCATACCGCGCGACTCAAAAAGAATTTGGTTTCAGGTCTTTAAAACGCGTGCGAAGCCGCGAGAAATGCTAGTTTATAATATGTATGTATTTAAAGTTATATATGTATAGTATATCAACTATCTGGTATCCGTAACACAAGCCTCGTATCTTACCACGGAACTAGATATTGCCGTTTATATCCCAACACATTTATGATCTATCTAAACCGAGGTAGTCTATGCAGCTACACGTGTATACTGTTGCGCCATAGAGCATGGGGTCTTGCGAAGTTGTGACTCGCCGTAGCGAAATGATATTGGAAAACTTATCATTATGGATATAGCAGGTTCGATTCCCGAACATATACAGATATTTTTTGGCAATTAAATTGATTAAATAATGCTGTTTTAGGCTAAGTTTACGGATTTCTTTGGACTTTGTTTTCACAACGCTTCAATTTATTAGAACATGGTGTTGTAACTTGTAACATATTCGAATCATAAAAATAAAAAAATCATATATGAAACCGCGAACAAATCTGGAAAGAAAAAAGAACCACGAAAATGGACATTAATTTTAACTATATATATTTGCATTGTTCTAAATTGTAATGAAAGGTCCAGTTTACTTTAACGAATAGGTACTAATAAAAACTACTAGCCCAAAGTATGTTAAATTTTTATGAGACCAAATGGCAACTATTCTGCATCAAACAAAAGAATAATCACGTAAATCGGATTATATATCACAGAGAAATCGGTGTACATACTTAAAAAAATACCGATCGAATTGATAGCCTCCTTTTGGAAGTCGGTTAAAAAACTTATGTCCTTCCCTCCGAAAAAACACAGGCTGCCATCATTGAAACAAAAATTTAAAAGTACGTACTAGGCATTTTCTACTATTCATCATGTGTACAGATTTTGAAATAGCATGTGATGGCGACGCTCTAAATAGTAACGCCGTGTGAGAGCGAATGTTGCCACACAGAGGACACGGCAGGCAGTTACCAGTTAATTAAACCAGTGTTGCCGTTTGAAACTTGCTAAAATGCCATTAAATGCGAAATTCTTGTCTAAATCGGTGACACTAACGGCGAACTAGATTACGACTTTGGTTCCACGTGTCCTAACTAATAATATTTTTTAAGTTTCTCATATTTATGTACAATGTATACAACGTATAATCTTTCCATATACTACATAATCCGCCCAGCACTTTCCACCGGTATAAATGAGGAGTTAAGGAGTCAGAAATGTACAAAAATCAAAAATCAAAATATTTTACAATTTCTTACTGAACGTCATGAGTCTACTACCAGTTCGGAAAGAAGATGCCTCTTGTTTATGAAATAATATATAATGTAAAATAATGTTTAGCGCCTACTATTAATTTAAAGCAACAGCAAGTAATGTTAACCACCGCTAATTATTTTTATGCCTACCGACCCTACACACTCTCTCTCTCTCTGTAACCAGCTAGCAATAAAGTAATACGTGTCTGCATCTTACGCCTTTTTAATCACCTTAAATCTACTAATTCCCGATCACCTCTGACCTGAGAAGAACTGGCGAAGGAAATTCAGCGGGACTAATATAATTTTTTTAATATCTCTTTTTCAAATTAAATTGGGAATTAACAAAAATTCTATATGTTGAAATAGCCTACATACAAACTAACACTTATAACAGTACAGTATAGTGACATAAAATTACGTTAAGATACTAGGATACATATAAGGATAACAATATTTTACTGTCCTATCCGGTGCTTAATTAATGAAAGCATAAGTGTATAATTGAGAACTAACAACACCCATTAACCATCGTCCTAGATTCGGGGGAAAGTGGGGTTGAGTCACTATACCTACACCAAAATACCCGCAAGAGATACGGCTTGAAATTTTGCATGTTTAAAAAAATGTAATCAGTTTATAAAACTTATTTACATTGCCTAATCTATACTAATATTATAAAGCTGAAGAGTTTGTTTGTTTGCTTGGTTGAACACGCTCATCTCAGGAACTACTGGTCCGAATTGAAAAATTCTTGTTTGTGATAGATAGTCCGTTTATCGAGGAAGGCTATAGGATATATTACATCAGGCTACGACCAAAAGGAGCGGAGCATCAATGAAAAATGTGGCAAAAATGGGAGGTATTTGGTTTCCAGCCTCCAGACGCTAGACGCTAGAATTTATTTCTGTCCGTCCGTAACCATTACGAGACAACCACGGAAAAGTTTTTAATGAAATTTGGTATGATGATAGCTCGTTTACGGAAAAACATATAGGACATAAATTACTACAGGAAAATGTCTCATTTCTGAGAAATTAATGCAAACCGTAGTTACACGAATCGCTAGTTATTTGTATTGAACTAGCATGTACCTATAATATTTTAGTTGCCAACGGTACCTAAGACCCTACACCCTTCGCCCCAGCCACTTAGGCTATTGACGAGGCCCCCAGTGGGCTATACACATCTATGTCTGGTACGCCGAGGGCGGAACGTTCTCTGCGTGTTTCGCATCACCCAACACGTATCGTTGCGTTCAACGCTACATGTTATGAATTTATTTAAAACTTATGTAAAATCGCCACGATTGAATATAGAAAGCTGGGTTTCGATTTTTACTGTTGTAATAGAGGACATGTTAAGCCAACATTTTAAAGTGACAATTTTGAGTCAAAAAAAAACTTAAATATGCAAAAACCGACAGCGTGAAGCCTAAAGCATTCACTTTAGTTTAAGTTAAGACATCCAGTTAGCAAACATAAAAAAGTGCAGTCCTTAAGAAATATTAAGACTACCGACTGACCCTTGCTTCGCTTCGCGCGGGTTTATCCCTAGATGCTCCCTTTGAAATTTAAAGTTTGTAGCACAATAAATGAAGGACTTGCATACAAAATTGCGAGAGCCCTTACACCTCCTTAATCCGTCCCTGTCACAAAATCCGTTGCTAGGGGACGTCTACTAACTAAAAAACTACCTCCCTAAGTTTCATGTTTATACGCTTATATATATTTAGATTTAAGAAAGTTATTATGGAAAAGTACTTGCCATTGTTGTTACAAAATACAAAAAAGTTACGTATAATTAAACTATATAATAAACAAGTAAAGGTGACTCCGAGCAATTACAAAATGAAAACACCATTTAAAACACATGCTAACTCGTAATTTACTTAACAAAGTTTTATAATATTGCTAAGCATTTACAATTTTCATTTAAACTCGAGACTAGCGGCTTGCCCTCGCTCCGTTCACGATTCACTACTATTTTAATGGTTGTCATATATTTCTGATGGATGAGATATTTTATCGCAATAAATTAATCTTATACGTTGATTCGAATAACCAGCCATCGTCATACCAAATTTCAACAAAATCCGTCGAGTAGTTTTCTCGTGATCACGTCACAAACAGACATCGAAAGGTCCTGGATTCGAGTCCCAGGTCGCCAAGTTTATTTATTGAGTCTTTCTGTTTAGTGAGCCTCAGTAACAGCCCGGAGTTCGGAAGTTGGCGGTGTGTGACTCCCGTGCCGAGGCAGGGCACGTAAAGTCGTCGGTCCTGCGCTTTAACTGATAACTCTCACTGGTCGTGTCGAGTAATCGTCCCACCGGAGTATGAGAGTGATAGGAAAAGAGAGTGCACTTGTGTCTGCACTATAATATCTCCTGCGCAGTTGGCCAGTCTCAATGAGATTGGCCGCCGTGGCCGGAATCGGTCGGAGAAAACTGTATAATGAATAAGTCAATAAGATTTTTCAAATAATATTTAATTTTAAGATTCGACTCATAACTTTATTATATGTACTCGTATATAGACCAGTTTAACTAACTCTAACTAACTATGCTGTTATCAAGCCACTCATGACAGCTGATAGTGCGCGCCGTCATAAAGCAACATGTGTCGAATTTTATCGATAAAACAGTAAATTCTCCTTTAACTGGCACTGTTTTGATAACGTGTTAGAAACTCAAGTTAAAATACAAGCAAAAATATTTCAATATTCACATAGTTGGGAATCGAATCTACATCGACTAGCATAGTAAAAAATTCTACTCCAAATACGAGAGATGGTTGTCTCAATATTAAATTGCGAAAGTGAGCATGTGTGTTGGTTCTTCACACAAGAACTAGACGGATTTGAAATGAACTTTAAAACATAGACTATGATCTAAAGTAAGACCTAGGCTACTGTTAGGCAATTTGAGAAACTAGTCATCATATTAAATTTCATCAAAATATATTATATATTGATAAAAAAAAAACTAAAAACTATATATTCGGTCTCTGTATCGATAATAATGACTATTTCAATAAGATTTTCCATTAAATTTCCGGTTAAAATAAGCAATGTACACATACAGTTAGAATTTTATTATACATATTAAATATATCTAACTATAACAAAAAAAAACATTTTTTTTCTATTTCCGCATACGTCTAAGCGAAGCTCTACACTGTAGCTAATCTGTGGCATCGCGCACGTGTGTGTGAGTGACGTCACCGTGTTTGTAAACCGTAGTACCAACTGTTCAGTGAACCGCGAACAAATATAGACCGTCGTCATCTATAAATAGAACCTAGTTTCGAGTGGCGCCTCGCAAAATCTAACAAAACAAAAGCGGTAAGCTGACTCTCCAGTACAATAGAGATGATTTTCCCGTAAACGTTGCTCGGGCACTTTGTTCCGTGACTCACAATAGGCTTGTTGAAGGCTTTGTTGTCGTCACGCGATCTTCGCACTTATTGCTATGTAGGGAGGGAGTAGTAATTGAGGCATGGCTGGTTATTTACGCGGAGTAATGAAAATAATACATATATTTATCATGGCGAAGGCACTTCTGTGTAAATGCGCAACGGAGGCTGTATCTGATGATAGTTTCAAAACAAACATTAAACGTCGACTCCTTGGCTGTTTCGTACGACTTAAACTGAAAAATATTTAAAAGATAATCTTTACTAATATTATAAAGCTGAAGAGTATGTTTGTTTGGTTGAATGCGCTAATCTCAGGAACTACTGGTCCGAAGGGAAAAATCCTTTTTGTGTATATAGGCCGTTTATCGAGGAAGGCTATATTACATCACGCTACAACCAATAGGAGCGGAGCATTAATAAAAAATGTTGCAAAAACGGGAAGGACGGCGTTAGTTCTACGAGATACCATACCGCGCATCTCAGATAAAAATTGGTTATCGGTCTTTAGAACGCGTGTGAAGCCGCGGGAAATGCTAGTATCTATAATAAAGAATGTATAAGTAAACTTTGCGTCTTGGCTTAATTTTAAGTCACAGTAACTGCTGTGCTAGCGGTCGCGAGTTCGAATCCCGCTGGGGACATTTATTTTTTAATCAGACGAATGTTTGTACATCTGGCCGTGGCTGTGGCTATACATTACAATTAACTACCTAGGGACACGCTCGTGCAATGGGACTTAAACGATCTATACTGTATATAATAAAATAGCAACAAAGTTGACTACATAAAATATTATGGTCTGTTTGTTCGTATAAACAGGCATAATAACGCAAAAAACTGAACTTGTTTTGAATAAACTTCGTGTATTGATTCATCATTTAGAATAACGTTTATTATTATAAAATCTGTAATTACCCTCAGTAGGTACTTTTACTATAGAAAAATCTGTTGTATGGATGTACACCAAGGCGAAAAATATAACCTCCTCCTTTTTTGAAGTCGGTTAAAAATATTACACATATTCAAAATCAATGTGCAATGAAATTACAACAAAAAATGAATGAACTGAGTCCACATCTACTTCCACATCATCTTTGAGAACTTCTTATAGATTATTACCTTAAATTCTAATAAAATTAATAACACATCAGTCTGTTTGAGACATACGATTGCGAACATCCACTAGCTTTCTACAAAACCTCGCGTCGTACTTAACATAAATGAGCCTGTACCTAAAACAAAGACGTGTCTGAGGCATTAGTTCTAAAAGAAAAGAAAACAAGTAAAGTTGTAGACGAAGCTCTAGCAAGATGCATTCCTTTTAATATCTCGCAGACAATGTCCCGCGATGGAAGCCGCCATCGCCACAATACGGCGCTTTGTTTCTGCCTTCTCTCACGGAATTGCAAGACGATTGTTTCCTTGCTTTCTGCCATTATTTTTAGACACGAATTGTAATCTTTGTGATTTTTCCAACTCTCATGCAAGTGAGATGGCGAGCGATAGCGAGGAACGATAAGTTTAAGCCATAAAATACCATTAAATGTCCCCAAAACCGATTCCGGTCATTGCGGCCAATATCATCAAGGCCATCTGCGCAGAAGAAAGTATACAACTGTACGCGCAAACACAAATACTGTCTATTCCTATCACCGGGGCCGTCTTTCACCTATTAGGGGCTCGGGGCACATTAGGATAATGGGGCCCCTATGAACATAATATAGCACTATTTTGTTATATTTTTATAGGTTATTGGAACGAGACCTACATTTGATAATATCGGCGATATCTTAACCATTATAATATCAATACCGCAGTATATGGCACAAAGTTATAGATAACAACTAGCATTTTCCGCGGCTTCGCACGCGTCCTAAAGACCGGAAACCAATTTATCTCTGAGTCGCGCGGTATGGTACCTCGCAGAACTAACGCCCGCCCTTGCTGTTTTTACAACATTTTTCATTGATGCACCGCTCTTATTCGTCGTAGCGCGATGTAATATACGGACTACCCAACACAAAAAGAATTTTCCAAATCGGACCAGTAGTTTACCTGAGATTAGCGCGTTCAACCAAACAAACAAACTCTTCTGCTTTATAATATTAGTATAGATAATTAAACATTAATTACACACTCCTCACAACCTACTATCACAAGTGTCTAATCAGCAAATGATTCACTGGATTGGGAAACGTGGAACAATGGGTGGCTTGCAGGCGGTGAGACTTGAGGCCCACGCGGCGATAGAACCTACAGTAACTAGGTGAAGACGAAACAAACTAATACTTTTTCGATAATAAAATAATTTGTAACCGCATTGACCTACTGACTGCGTTCTCATTGGAACTTGGAAAGGTAAATGCCTCAAACAGGCCGAAATTGGCAAAATTATTAGTTATATTCAGAGGCGCTACTGGGGCGGGACGAGCAGGGTCGTGCCCTGGACAAATTTCTTTTCAGGGAGGCACGCAATGTCATTAAAAATAAGTTTTTAACAATTAGTTTGGACATTAACGCAGCATCGTCTAGTTCCATGGGAATCTACAAGATGTTACGGATGTTGTTGTTCTCCGACCGATTCCGGCCATGGCAGCCACTCCCATTGGGACTAGCCAACTGCGCAGGAGATATAATAGTACCTACACAAGTGTATGCGCAGACACAAGTGCACTCTCTATTCCTATCACTCTTTTACTCCGGTGGGACGACTGTTCGACACGACCAGTGAGAGTTAAGGCGTAGGACTGACGACCTTACGTACTCGTTACGAGGCACGGCGGTCACACACCGACATCTTCCCAGCTCCGGGCTGTTACTGAGGCTTACGAAACAAAGACTTAATAACTAAACTTGACCCGACCTGGGACTCGAACCCAGGACATCTCGATGTGTATCTGTACATGCTAGCTACTACACCACCGAGGCAGTAGTGTATTACGGATACCAGATAGTTGATACTAGAGAATCCAATCCCGCATCAAAATCGCGATCCCGCAAGCCTGCGGGATTAAGATCATCAATCCCGCGGATCCCGCGGGATTTGCGGGATTGATTTTAATTATTATTATTTTTGTTTCATGTAATTTAAAGAAAGAAAATACACACAAATATTTTTAATTATTCTTATCAACATGAAGCAAAGTTATCACTTATATTATCACTACATAGTATAAAACAAAGTCGCCTTTTCTGTCCCTATATCCCTATATCCCTATGTGCGCTTAAATCTTTAAAACTACGCAACGGATTTTGATGCGGTTTTTTCCAATAGATAGAGTGATTCAAGAGGAAGGTTTATATGTATAACTAGCGGGTCCCGCGGCTTTGCCTGTGTTAAATCTAGGGAAGAGCCCGAGCGAAGCGAGGGCGATTCGCTAGTAAATTAAATATAATGATGTTTAAGACAATACAATATTCACAATATTTCACGTTTCATATTTAGATTTTTATTTGAAATAGAACATATTCATTGGTTTTAGAGGCATTTAAAATCAGCTTAATTTTTTTGAAAATACTTTCGAAGAAATGATAAAGTATCTAACGTTTCATCTTTTAGATTTGATCTTATCTTGTTGCATAAATAGCCAGCGGCGGAAAAAGCACGCTCGGCTTCCACACTTGTAGGCGGAATTGACTTTACATAAGTATAAACAGCTTCCAAATACTTCCCCCTATTCCCTCCACATTCAAAAAGTGTCATCTCACGTTTCAATATCAAATCAGTTGAATTATCTCGAGTGGGTACACGCACAGCAGCTCTAGACTCTGCCACCCATTCAGTACGGAGACTGCGCTCTAATTCTTCTTCTAGTGTATGTGAAGGCAGATTCGATAAAGGCATGTCTTCTTCACTGTCATCATCTTGCTGGTTTTCAGTTTCAGGTTGCACGTCTGACATCAGTCTCTCAATTAAACACTTCATTTCAGTTCTTAGCGTAGCTTTACTTGGATAAAAGAATGGATTGTCCTCTACACTTGCAGACCTTGTATCTTTTTCTAGATATTTTTTTGGATTTTCCAAGTAAAGCAACACAGCAGTTATTGATGTGCGGCGTTCTTTTATCCGACGAGACAGTGACACAACAAGTTCCTGGCTTAACCTGGTGTTTTGTAGATTCAGTTTATTAATCATGAAACGCAATGTGGTTTCTGCGGTAATTAATGTTGCATCCTCGCGGCATAAGACGTTTACAGCGAGCTTCACTGGCTCTAAAGCTTGTTCAATATGAGTTAAAGTCATATATTCTTCGTCTGTGAATGAAAATGAAGATGATGTCAGTTTAAGGTCAATAAGTGCTTTAGATATGCAATGTTTGACTTTGGCTTTCGGCAATCTAAAATTAGCTGCAATTATTTGCCAAATTCTGCTTTGATGTATTGTTGCAGCAGATCATTTTTTACAGGAGATTTTGAACTAAAAACCATGACAATTTTTCTCACTTTTTGAATAAGTTCTCTGTATTTTGGTAGCAACTCTTCTGCTTGGATTTCTTCCTCTACCGAAAAATTACCTTGCTCGTCGTTATCATCTTCACTTTCATTATCACTCTCATTATCTGGTCTGTTTCCGAGTACTTCAGCTTGCATTTCTTCTTCTTGTTGTTCTTGTCTCTTATTGTACAGAACTTCAAGTACAGCGAGTTGCAATCCATGTGCGAAGCATAATTGGTGGTGCGCTGATAATAATCTGCCAACTTTCTTCATGACGGCTGCACCATCGGTTGTCGCTGCGATCACATCTAGATTTAGGTCAATTTTAAAATCCTGGAGTTTTTTTTCAAGCGCAGTTACACAGGCTTCTGCAGGAAAACGTCCTTCAATTCTTACTAGCCCCAGGTTCCAAATGTTCGCAGTCGCAGCTCCACCGGTAAATAAGTGAAGGTTTAAATTCAAATAGCGGCGATTTCTTAAAGATGTCCACTCATAAAAAGTTAGTGTGAAACGCTTTTGAAATTTTTTCAGTGTTTCAAGTTCGCCGATAGTTTTCTTTCGAATGGATGCTCCGTAGGCCATCATCATAGTTTGTATCGTGCTGGCAGAAGAAGGCAATTTGTGGCCTTCCGATTCAAATAATTCGCGCAAATCAATTGACGTGTTGAATTTTGAGAATGGGATTCCATCTTTTGCTACCATTCTGCACACTCTTTCTACCATAGAAACTTTTTTATCGACTGGGAAATAATCTGTTAATTTCTTTCTTTCCGGTGGGACTGACACTGCCGAAGTTGAAGCACATTCGTCTAAACGTGAAGTAGTTGAACTAAACGAGCCAATTTGGCTTGCGCTGCTCGTTTCCATTCCAGATGTTGGATTTTCAACGCTACTGCTGACGCTGACGCTATCAACCAAGTTTAAATTCATGTTATGCTTTGTTCGCAAGTGGGTGTGAAGGCCTTTAGTAGAGCGAGCAGAGATTTTTATAATAGCAGGACATAACTTACATTTAGCGGTTGATCCATTTTCCACTCTTAAAAAATGTTTCCATACTTAACTCGAGCTTTTATACTCTTTATAAACTAAATTGACACTCATCTTTAATAATAAATTGTATTTTTTCACTCGTAACGTGCTCTTAGCACTTTGATAACTTGATAATGAAAAATAATAGTCCTGTCGTACGTTACGTAACCTTTTCACATCACAAGTAAGACGCAAATTACGCAATAACATTCTTTGACACTTGACCGCGCGCAAAGGTAAATCCCCGTGCGCCGTAGGGGAAGCCCTAGTCATAGAGTACTGGAACTGACATTGATTACGTTCCGTTCCGTCCGATAATAGTTCCGATCATCGTCTGAGCCTATTTTTCTTACTTTTTTTCAATCCCGCGAACGTGCGGGATCCCGCATGAGTAATCCCGCATTTTTAATCCCGCAAAAAAGGTGCGGGATCCCGCATTAGCGGGATCCCGCGTTTGCGGGATTGGATTCCCTAGTTGATACACTACATATATAACTTTAAATACATACATATTACAAATATATACACTCATGACTGGAGTACAAACATCAGAGTTTAACAAATGAATGCCTTCAGCGGGACTCGAACCCGCGACCGCTGGAGCAAGATAATAGGGTTACTACAAAGGTACTGTGATAGTCTACAGTATCAAACTAGGTTTAATTTTTTGTCTTTCTCTTTCAACAAGTACTAAACCTTTATAAGGCCACATACACACGTTATTGGCACGCGGTCAGCGGGTCTCGTACACGAGGAATTTAATCACTGAGCGTTATGCCCAAAGTGCTTAGACAGTTTTTATGGCCCATTAGAAATAACTTCGTTATAACTTATAAGTAGTGACCTAGAACCAGTTTTGAAGTAAATAGTAAATACAAATGCGTAACTTATACTTCCATTGTTTATTTATCTATACTAATATTATTAAGCTGAAGAGTTTGTTTGTTTGTTTTGTTGAACGCGCTAATCTCAGGAACAACCGGTCCGAATTGAAAAATTCTTTTTGTGTTGGATAGTCCGTTTAACGAGGAAGGCTATATTACATCACGTTGTGATCAATAGAAGCTCAGCATCAATGAAAAATGTTACAAAAACGGGAAGGGCGGACGTTAGTTCTCGAGGTACCATACCGTGCGACTCAGAAAGAATTTGGTTTCTGGCCCTCAGAACGCGTTAGAAATCGCCGGAAATGCTAGTCTATACATATAAATAAAATTGAAGTGTCTGTTTTTAATTCCAAATTAACCGCTTTTCACTAAATGTCTGTCTGTCAGTCTGTCTCTCTGTCTGTTTTTACGGCTAATCTCTGAAACGGCCGTACCGATATTGTCGAGACTTACACTCGCAGATAGACAAAAAATTTAAAAATTGGTTTTTTGTTGCTAGCATCGTATATACTTTTATATGCATTTAGTAAAAAGCAGTTAATTTGAAATTAATAACAGACACTATTTATTTTTATTCAGAGACAGAGTACACGTGAGAGCGTCTCACCTATAAAATACCTTTTAATTTTTTTTAAACTACTCTAATAATATCGATATAATTTATTCTTGGGCCTACTTTTAAAATCTTGTTTCACTTCGATTTATACGTCGTTAGTAGCAAAAAAACTGGTCGAACTAACGACCTACTGACGACATTTTATTTTGAACGTAAACGCTTCGCTTACGCCAGACACTACGGTGTTAAAATGATGAAAATTAAACACTTTTGTAGTCAAAATTTGAATTTGTACATTAAATGAATTTAATTTTGGAAATCTATCGAAATTAGTCCCTAGAAAACCCCTGGACCGATGAATGTATAAAGATAGCTGGTTTTTTTTTATTCTTTATTCAAATAGACTTTTACAAGCTCTTTTGAATCGTCATTTTTACATTATCAAAATTAAAAGTCAGTCTGTAAGTCTGTGAGTAAACTACCACCGGCTCGGAAAGCTGTTCTGCTGAGAAGAACCGGCGAGAAACTCAACAGTTGCTCTTTTCAAACAAATATTTGGTAACAATTTTCAAGTTTCAAGTTTAACCGAGTCAGCGTATGCCTTACAGGATACTTTTTAGTGTGGGAAAATATCTAATTTCTGATAAATCTATAATAACTGATAAAACGTTCAATACTTCGGTATACTTAATATACTTATTTAATAGAATACATATAAATAAAATTGGAGGGTCTGTTGGTAATTTCAAATTAACAGCTTTCCACTAAATGCATATGTATATACGAAGTATATACGATACTAGCTACAAAAAACATTTTTTTTAATTCTTGTCTGTCCGTCTGTTTGTTCCGGGTAATCTGTAACGGCTGGACCGATTTTGACGGGACTTTCACTCGCAGATAGTTAATGTTGTAATGCGTAACTTAGGCTACTTTTTAACCGACTTCAAATAAAACCCGTGGCTTCGCTGACGCTAAATCAGCAAATCGCGAAAAGTAATAAATATACTTACTATAGTTATTGATAAGAATATTATACATATAGCAACAATATAGGCAAGAATAAACCTATGTTCGAGTAGATTAAGTTTCGCGTAGTTATCGTTGTTTATAATTGTTTAAAAACATGCCAAGAAGTTAAATACTCCGATGAACTAAATAGAATTCGAACCCGCACTAGAATCAAGGCCGTCACGTTTGCAGAGATCACTTACGCACTCGTAAAGTTGGAGGTTGTTGGACGTTTTCTCGACCTCGCGACGCCTACCTGTTGGCAAAAGATAAAAAAAAGTTAGTAAATCTGTAGATTAGACAGAGATTTTTTATTATTATTAAAAAAAATGTTCGAATCACTTCTAACATTATTACCACTTGTCTTACGGTGAAGGTAAACATCGTGAAGAAACCTGCTTGACTGTGAGAACCTAACACGTTTTCAAAAGTCGGTCAATCCGCATTCAACTCGTATAGATCCCCAGCAGTGGGACGTTAAAGAGAGCCCCTCGTATTAAAGACGGCCCGTGGCCAGCAGTGGGACGTTATATAGGGCTTCATACATACACAGTATTACGTTGTGACGATACCGGAAGAAACGTCGATTGAAAGATAAAGCAGATGCAAAAAATTAACAAGGTCCATTCTACAGCCTCGCTCCGTCAATTTCGGAGATTGATTCGCGCCTTGGGCTTAATTGAAGCAACTTTTTTGGACTACAATACTACAATTGAGGTTTATTACTAACTGGCTCCCAAACGCGTGTCGCAACGAAGAAACGGCACGGTCAAGGGTACCAGAGTCGGCTGAGGTCGGTTTCGCAAGCGGCCTCAACGCAATAATTATACTTTTTGCTCGCGAAACGTTACCTTAGTAACGCCGGCCATCGCAGGAAGTTCCGTTAGCGTTACAAAACTGACGCACTGTTAACAGATAGCCGCTTCCGGGATTTGGTAATGTGCGGAATAACCTTTGGTATAACCGCTTTAACGATAGTTTCAATAGAATACTATTACAGCACTGGTTTTTTTGCTTAATTCAAATAAAGCTATTAATAATACATATACAGTGGTAGCCCAGCGGTAACGCTCGCTTGGATAACCGAGTTATGAGGGTTCAAATCCGGGTCTCGCACCTCTGATATATTCATGTGATATTACTATCATGAAGACCATTTGCCTTACAGCGAAGGAAAACATCGCGAGGAAACCTGCATATCTGACAGAACCCAGCAAGTTTTCGTAAGACATGTGAAGTCCGCTAACACGCACTAGGCCAGCGTGGTGGACATGGCCTGATCCCCTCGTACTGAGGAAGTCCCACCCCCAGCAGTGGGACGTTAAAAAGAGCTGATGATGATAAAATACATATAATAAAATTTTAACCGAGTCTTATCTGTACGTTGATTTATTGATGAAAATCTTATTAGGATAGTTATTATCGTTCATATGTGTGTCTGTGACCGTATCACGAGTAACCACTGGTCAGATTTTAATGAAATTTGGTATGCTAATAGTTCTTTATCCGAGTTAACATATAAGATACTTTTTACTGCGGGAAAATGTCACGTTTAAGATATCCATACAAATCGCTAAAACGCATCTAGTCAACGAACGCAAGCAAAGCGAAAGTGAGTCACAAGTTATTTATACTGAGATATTGTAAGAAGCAAAAAGATTAAGGAAACACACGAAACCAAACCAGATTGTACAACAAAGCGCTACTTTATAAGGCACTAGCCTTTCCCGCGGCTCCGCTCGCGTTCTAAATGCTGAAAATCAAAAGAAATATTTTTCTCTCGTTTTTGCAACCTTTTTCATTGATGCTCCGCTCCTATTGGTCGTAGCGTGATGTATAATATTAGTATAGATACGATTAAATCAATAATAATTTTAAATAAATAGGTACCGTGTTTTCATTTCATGTTCTAAACGAACAATCAACTCTTTCTCAGCAAAGTGCATAATTAACTATTGCATGCCAACTACAAGCAAAATGCACATAATGACGACACGTTTGTAGAGACCCTACTTGCTTAGCCAAGGTTGCGGGTTCGAGTTTCACTGGGGACATTCATTTGTTCGATTAGCTAATTATAAATGTGTAATCCATCAACTGTTGGATATCCGTAGCACAAGCCTCGGAGCTTACCATGGAACAAGATGGTGTTGTTAATGTCCCACCATGTTAAAAAAATATTAAAATAATTTTTCCCTATAGATTCATGGGAAAAAAGAGCAAAACCGTCCACCATCGCTTCCTAGGACATGCTTGTACTAGCCATGACACATTCCACTGACACTGTTCGCAGAGACAAAGGGCTGGCCTTGTAACGATTATCGACGTACCTACCGCAATACCTACTGCTAGTGTATAAATATTTACCGGCCCGCTTCAATGGGCGTAAGTTAAAATAAATTAAACGGTAAGTAAAAAATATTTTTTATAACTTTCTAATACAATAAATATGGTCTAAGTTACTCCCTATAATATTAGCTATCTACGAGCGAAAGTCCCGTCAAAATCGGTCCAGTCGTTTTAGAGACTAACCGGGACAAACAGACGGACAAAAATTTCAAAAATTGTTTTTTTTGATGCTAGTACCGTATATACTTTCATATGCATTTAGTGAAAAGCTGTTAATTTAAAATTAAAAACGTACACTCTAATTTTATTTATATGTACCAACTATCAAGTTCTGACTGACATCTGCGTTGGTGCGAAATTCAGTTTCCATTGTTGAGTAATGCCTGATTGCCATAAACTATTCGAAAGTATGGCACATTGTGTTCAATACAACGTGTACAAATATAATGCTGGTCCAAGTTTTACATTAACACTAAGAGTCACATTCAAATCAAATCAAAATATTCTTTTTTCTAATAGACTTTTACTAGCTCTCGAATTCTTCGAATCGTCATTTTTACATTATTAAAATTAAATGTCAGTCTGTAAGTCTGTGAGTAAGCTACCACCGGCTCGGAAAGCTGTTCTGCTGAGAAAAACCCAAGAAAAACTCAACCGATACTCTTTTCAAAAAAAAAGTTTTCTGATGATGTAGGTCAAAGACAATAAGACAGACATACAAAAATTCTACAAACGATAGATTCGGCGTCTATATCTATAATAATAACTATATCAATAAGATTGACCCATTTCTGTCTGTCTGTGACCGCATCAAGAGAAAATTACTGAACACATTTTAATGGAAAATTTGGTATGGTGATAGTTGGTTATCGGGCACTGGTAATTATTATAGCTCGCTTTTTACTGCGCGAAGATGTCTAATTACTGAGAAAACTAAATTAATAGTTAATCTATACTAATATTATAAAGCTGAAGAATTTGTTTGTTCGTTTGGGTGAACTAGCTAATCTCAGGAACTACTGATTCGATTTGAAAAATTCGATTTGTGTTGGATAGTCCGTTTATCGAGGAAGGTTATATATTACATCACGCTACGACCAATAGGAGCGGAGCATTAATGCAAAGTGTTGCAAAAACAGGAAGGGCGGGCGTTAGTTCTGCGATGTATCATACCGGGCGACTCAGAATTTTGTTTCCGGTGATTAAAACGCGTGCGAAGCCGCGAGAAAAGCTAGTCATATAATATAGATGCAAATATTATTTTCTTTTCCAATAACCTAACTAAGAACTATGAATACAGATATATAGGTTAGATTTCAGCACCCGAAGTGCACTCTACGATAAAATATTACCTTACGTATTGCGAGACTTAAGTTATTAGGTGCTTTGTTACACTGCCAAGTTCCCAGCCATTAAGTATCGACATTAGTTGCAGACACACGGACATACGGTCTCATTCTAAACCAGTGTTTCCCAAACATTGTTCTGCCATGGCTCGGTAATTTTCACACTGCCCCTTTGTGACCCACTTAATATTTTAAACCCTACATACACATTTATTAATACTAAAAATGGTTCATTTATACACTGCGGTACGTCCATCGATACTAGGTATTATTTTTTAAAACAAGGCGGGAACGTTGCGACCCTGTATTTTATGTTGATGGCCCGGTACCGGGTCGCGACCCGGTAAATGGGAAACACTGCTCTACACCTCTCTAGCGACACTGCGTCACGTAATTTGGTCATTATTTTCATATTGTGACGTAACGATGACGTTACCACATGACACACTCTAATAATTTAGAAAAATAACATATACTCTCCTATGTACCTTTAAGATTCGTTGTGTTATCTCACGTGTATTGAATGGTGAAAGCTTAGAAATGTATTTTTTTTTCATTTTTAAGCCCCCACACAAAACGACGAGGTGTTTTGTGTGCGTATGTGTGGGTGGGTGTGCGTGTGTGTGCGTGTGCGTGCGTGTATGTGTGTGTGTGCGTGCGTGCGCGCGTGTGTGTGCGTGCGTGCGTGCGCGCGTGTGTGTGCGCGCGTGCGTGTGTGTATGTATGTGCGTGCGTGTCAGTCTGTCTGTATGTGTGGCATCGTAGCTCTCGAACGGATGAACCGATTTTAATTTGTTTTTTTTTTAAATTAGGTTAAAATTAGTAAAATAGACTAAGAACTTTCTTATTTTTATTATATTACGTCGGAGGTTTTTAAACTTTTTTTATTATAATTATATATAGTAAACTAAAACTGAAAACAGCGCATGTGTCAACAACAAAAAAATGTAACCTACCAACTTACTGATTGCTACTTTATAATATGCTATAGAATTATCATGTTCTTTGATCGTTAAATCAAATATCGCGTGTTCGACTTCCAGTTGATGCTATTTACGTTGACTGGAGAGATTTCAGCGACATCGTTTTTATGATAAAGCTTCAGTTACCAATGTCAGATCAAATTTTAATAAGTGACCAGAAGGCATGTTTATGGCGGAACAAAATTCAATATACTCTTTATTATAATTAAGTTAGGTAACGTTACATATATAAACATTACATATATGGGAGACCTTGGACTTGTGCGTTATGTAACAGATATGGCAAGTAGTTATAAATGAAACTATCTTTTCGGATTTTGTCGCGGATTTATTTAGATTTTTGGTTACCGACGTTTCGAGTGCTATACAGAGCACATGATCAAGTTAAAGATAGCATACATAGGGACTGACACACAGCGGGAAGCGACTTTGTTTTATACTATGTAGTGATGTACAGACTCAACTCGGAATTTTATTATATGGCTGAAAATCAAAAGAAATATTTTTCTCCCGTTTTTGCATCAATTCTCATTGATGCTCCGCTCCTATTGGTCGTAGCGTGATGTAATATAGCCTATAGCCTTCCTCGATAAACGGACTATCCAACACAAAAAGAATTTTTCAATTTTAACCAGTAGTTCCTGAGATTAGCGCGTTCAACCAAACAAACAAACAAACTCTTCAGCATTATAATATTAGTATAGATTATTGTTTTACCACGGCACGAGGGCACGCCCGCATCGTCCTTGCTAACTCTTCCGCGATGTAATTACTTGGTAAAGAATAAAGATTATCTACTTGTCGGCGTGTAACCGCTGACGTCAGCTGATAGACCCTGGACCGGAGGCAACAATGGAGGTTTTACATCATTTTAATATTAATTTCGATAAAAACAACAAAATAGGTATTTTATTCAGCATACAGCTGTTATAACAATGTCTTTGTAGGTGACTTATACAACTAATATATGTAGTTTATCATATTTATTTATTACACTTCACATCCTATAATATTTATAATTTATTTAATATCTAATTTACGCATTAATATTATATATACACACAACTACATACAATACGATTATATAATTATTTATATTTTATCATATAATATTTATTCATATAAATTTAATTCACAAAGCATAGCCGCGCGAATCCCGTAGTATACGGCGGATCGGAATGTTTTTGTCTCCTACCGGCAGCTTGTGATATTTTCTAACATACGACAGTCGACGCCTTACCAGCTGATGCTAATTACTTGCTTTATATATTTTAATCGTTTTCGCTAGTTGATGTATGTGAACTTATTGTGCTGTACCTGTAACGTGTATATTACTGTGTATCTCTGTAAACTTCTCCTTCTGAACTATTTTTACGTGAGTGTTGACTTTTACAATATACTATTTTACCAAGTGACGACATTAAGATTTTTTATTTGTGTTCTCTCGTCACTACCAACTACACTCGCTAAATCTTACTGAACGTCAGAGTCTACTTCCAGTTCGGAAAGAAGAAGCCTCTGACCTGAGAAGAATTACAAGACATAAAGATCAAAAATGACTAGTATTCATGATGATATATTTAAATACATACATATTATAAATATAAACACCCATGACTTGAGTACAAACATTCGTGCTCAACAAACAAATGCCTCCAGCTGGACTTGAACCCGCGACCGCTGGCGTAGATAGTATACGTACGTATAGCTAACCAAAGAAAAGTAGCATAATTAATTGCGGTAGCTTGAAAGGCTTCGCTCGCGTTCTGAAAATCAAGGGAAATATTTTTCTACCGTTTTTCCAAAAATTTTTATTGATGCTCCGCTCCTATTGGTCGTAGCGTAATGTTATATAGCCTATAGCCTTCCTCAATAAATGGATTATCCAACACTAACAGTGTTGGATAGCCCGTTTATCGAGGAAGGATTTGGGCTACATATAAAAACACATAATATAATAATACCTCTGTAAAGTTTAATTGATTTCCGGTCTTTAGAACATGGCGAAATATTTCTGCGATTTCGTAAATTGTTCAAACGGTTCAGGACGGGAGATAATACAGTTATGAAGATCTTAAAGGCATTATAAGTTCTTATTTAATAACTTTCGGTTAGTCACAGATTGCTCTGGTCCTCAAGGATGCTGGATTAACCAAATAAACGAAGCAGCGCAAGCGAACATTATTATTCCCCTATGGTGCTTTCAATACTTTCACTGTGGGTCAACTTTCAAATTCGTGCGTGAGCGGGTGCGAGTTCACGACAGGTGAAAAGAATATGCAGAGCTTAAGCTAAATACATAAACTATATTTATATATACAAATGAATAAAGCGAAGTTATCGAAATTCGTCCATAATTATTATTCAAAAATTAGTTTTCCTATGACAATGAAATATTTTTTGTAGTGTAAAAGGTATCCTAGATGTAGACTTAAGTAATAAGCTATCACTACACAAAATTTTGTTAAAATCGGTTCAGTACTTTTGAGTGAAAGGCGCACATCGATTCTATAAATTACTTTTTATTTCATTAAATTAAACTTGACACATTATATACTCAAACCTTCCTCTTGAATTACTATCTATTATTAAAAACCGCATCATTAACATCCGTTGCATAGTTTTAAAGATCTAAGCCTACATAGGGACAGACAGACAGCGGGAAGCGACTTTGTTTTACATTTAGACATAAGAGAAGATCCCACACAGATATAAAAATGCGATCTCATAAAATACAAAAACAAGTTCATTCTGCACGATGACAATTATCGATAAAATAAATGAAAATCATAATATCTTTACACATACATATACAAAAGAAATCTGAAAATTTTATAATCTGCTTTTTAGCACGTACACAGCCAAAGCCAGCGTGCACGAGAGCCGAGATCCGAGGGCCGCGAGCTGCCTCGCATCGAACAAGAAATCGTGGCATTTTTTTACGGCGCCGGTAAGTGGCAAGACCTTATTCCGAAACCTGAATAAATGGGCGGTCTTCGGCGAAGTTGTCGAGGAAAACCTTCACGTTTACTAAATGTAATGTAGCAGGGAAATAAAACGTAGTTGAAAATCCATACGTATAATAAACTTTTAACTGAATTTTAACATTAAATAGGTATTTTATGAAAAATCGCCATTAAGTTGTCATTTTTACTGATACAGAGACCGAATGTATAGTTTGTTACAATTTTTGTCTGTCACTTGTATGTAAATGCGTCACGAGAAAATTACTGGATCGATTTTAATGAAAATAGGGTATGAAGATAGCTGTTTATGCGGGTTAAGTAACATATAGGATACTATATTTATTTGACGACTCGTTTGGCTTAGAACTTGGTAGTAAACCTGCTCTCTGCGCCAACAGTCGCGGGTTCTAGACTCTAGTCCCGTTGGGGGCATCCATTTGATGAGAACGAATGTTTGTTTATATATATAATACTAGCGGACCCTACAGACGTTGTCCTGTACATATAGAAAATTTTTATAAACTTTTGCTCCCGGTGAAATGTTGTATGCATGCGCAAAACAGCGTTGCCTAGCAACGACTTATTTATAATTGAATATGTCATTTATTGTGCAAATGTATAAATAACTAAATAATATAAAAAATACATTATCTAGTGGACCGAATTGTGAATCTAAACCATTCTCGAATACACTCGAACACACACAAAACATTTCATCAAAATCGGTCCAGCCGTTTAGGAGGAGTTCAGTGACATACACACTCACAGAAGAATTATATATATAAAGATGTATGTATTTAAAAGTTATATAAGTAGTATATCAACTATCTGGTATCCGTAACACAAGCATCGTAGATTACCACGAAACTAGATGGCGCGGTTGTTAAAATGTCCCAACATATTTATTTATTTACTGCAAGAAATATATTCTTGTAAGTAATGTAAAAACAAAAAACATACTCAGTAAGTTAGATCCACTGTATTATTAGACATTTTGATTAACTTTACAGATATACCTCAAATGTTTGTATGTTTGTCTGTTTGTTTGTTTGCTATTTATTACGTGCATTCCATAATTAAGTTGTGTATGAGCGTTTTGTTGTTTCTTTCTCAAGCGAAAACGACCAGACTTTGTTAAAACTTTATTCATAGACAAACTATAACCTGGACAACTGAAACTCGAGCAAGGCAAGGGTATATCACTAGTACAATATACATATTTCGAATACACAACCCGTATGGAATCGACGGCAAAAGGTAGGTTAGAATATTTAAAACAGCCCTGCTCTGGGTGCAGAGGACCCCACTTGAAGGTCTAAAGCTTACCTGCTGTGCGAGCGAGAGGGCAGTGGCATTTTTCTGACACATTACATTCATATAAAAATGAACTTTATTTTACGGTGTTAAGATTTAAATTACACAATCACGTTTATGTGAGACGAGGAGACTTTTTGCTGTACCTTCAACTTTTTGTCGTATTGCAGTCTTTGGCTTGTCATTAGCGATGTAGTCTCTATTGCTGAGGAAATAAGGGTGCAATTATTGCGGTATTTGTTTTGAAATTCGTGGAAGCGTCAGATATTCGGGTATAGGGTGTTTAAGATGACACAGATGTATTCTGAAGGGTCTCCTGGCAACTTTCATTTTGTACGTCTAAAGAAGAAAAAAGCTATAGAATTTCGCTAACAAAGGTCGGATTCCATAGAAAATATTCAGTTCAATACAATGCCACCTTCGCAATGGCTTTACTGCGTTGGTCTTTGATATAAAAAAATCTATACATATAAAAAAATTCAGAGTCTCATCGGTGCATAGAATATTTTTTAGAAAATATTATTGAAATAGTCATTATTATCTATACAGAGACCGAATCTATGGTATTTAGAATTTTTGTCTGTCTGTTAATGCATCATAGACATACAAAAACAACCGCTCAGGAGTATATTAAAGCTGGAGTAATTTTGGAGAATTTTCAACCCAGCGAGTGATCGAATGAAGTTTAGTAGCGATTAAAAAAATGAACGCGGGCGAAGCCGCGTGTATTGTTAGTTATTTATAAACGTTAACCTTTCTCGTGAAACATTCTATTAGTGAAAACCTCATGAAAATCCATTTAGTAGTTTTTGAGTTTATCGCAGACAGACAGACATGGCGTGAATCTGGATCTTCATAAAAAGTCATGTAAAAAACCGACATTCAATAGGCTATAAGGGCAGAAAGTGTAGAAAGGACGTTAGGCATCGAACACGCGACCCCTTAGTTGGTCGAGTGGCACCGAGCACCAGATGGTAAGCAGACTGTGTCGCATATAAAGAGACTAGCTGGCGTTGCAGACTTCGCTTGTACTTTAAAAGTTTTATATTATATTTTATTATATTTCGAAGTCTTCGCTACCTATTGAATCCTATTTTAGGTATGAGTCCAAGTTAATGAATTCATTGAACATGACCTCAATCTGCCATCGTTAACAAGTTATTATTAACAAAATGAATGTAATCTATACATTACCTATACTAATATTATAAAGCCGAAGAATTTGTTTATTTGGTTGAACGCGCTAATTTCAGGAGCTACTGGTCCGAATTGAAAAAATCTTTTTGTGTTGAATAGACCGTTTATCGAGGAAGGCTATAATATATTACATCACGCTATGACGGACGGAGCATAAGTTAAAAATGTTGTAATAACGGGAAGGGCGGGCGTAAGTTCTAGAATTTGAAATAATTTGGTTACATCTCTTTAAAACGCGTGCGAAGCCGAGGGAAATGCTAGTTATTATATATTTGCTAAGGAATCAGTAGTAACAGATTCCTTAGCTCATAACATACAATGAGTCACAGATGAAATGTTATTGATATATTTTATAGTGAGGGTCCGGAAAGAACCCACGAATACCGACGGACCGATAGTCACACGACCATTGCGATAACTCCGTCAATAATAGAAGAAAATTAATAATTGCGACATAACACAGAACACCATCTAGTTTCATGTTAAGCTACGAGGCTTGTGTTACGGATACCAGATAGTTGATACACTAGCATAGTTCATACATACTACGAATAACCCATGACAGGAGTACAACAAACAACATTGGGTCTTAACAAATGAATGCACCTAGCTGGACTCGAACCCGCGACTGCAAGTAGGGTCACTACAAACTGAGCCAAACGTGTCGGAAAAAATAATTTATTAGTACACTGCGAGCACAGGTGGTGGTCGCAACCCCTATATTTTACTGTATGAATTATTAAACACTCGTAAGCGCGTGTACGCCGGCCCTGTGCAATTACCTTCGATTATCGCGAGGAATTAACTTCTCATATTATTAATGACTGCCACATAACTATAAAAAGTATGTGTGTGTGTGTGTGTGTGAGCGTGCGTGTATGTACGTGTGTAACTGCTGAACGGATTTAGATGAAATTTGTTCACCAACAGCGATTGATAAGTGAAACCACCTAAGAAGTGATTGATGCTACGACTTGTCCAGTGTGGTGGAACTTGTTGCACAGAGTACATCTGCGAAGATACCTCGTTGCATGAATTCTTGTAACATATCATTGTAATATACAAATCAGATTAGGTAATAAATGGTCACCCATAAAGCCGTGCACAATTATTTGTCATGTGACTAAACTCAAATATATACAATAAATATTTTATATTGCATTGAAAGTCATTATTATAGGTGGAAAGTCAATTATTCGAATCTACAGTTATTAGAATGTTCGTCTGTCTGTCAGTGAAGTTAATTGCCTCGGTGGTGTAGTGACTAGCATGTATGGTCATACATCGAGAAGTACTGGGTTCGAGTCCCGGGTCAGGCCAAGTTTAGTTATTGAGTCTTTCTGTTTAGTGAGCCTCAGTAACAGCCCGGAGTTGGGAAGTTGGCGGTGTGTCACCCCCGTGCCTCGGAAAGCACGTAAAGCCGTCGGTCCTGCGCCTAACTCTCACTGGTCGTAGCCGTGGCCGGAATCGGTCAGAGTATTGAAACACAATTTGAATTTTCTACGAATGACATGTATTTTTTCTTTTTTGTCCAAGAAGGCCATACACATTAAAAACTATTTTGATAAAAAAAATAACACAGAACATTATTATTTATCCGGGTCAAAATGTAGGATAATTTTTACTACGAAAATATATCTGTAAATGTATACGTACATACTAAATGTTATATGTAAAATATAAATGAACATGAAGCCTTTTCTATTATTAACAGAAGAAAACTGTTTACTGTAACAAACAACGTTAATAGTTTCAAATCGATACTTAATGTAGTATTTAGAAGGGAAGCTTATTAAATAAACCGTGTTACGAGGCATTTCTTAACCAATTTTTCTTTTATTTTCTTATAATTCAACTTAAAATATGTACCTACATAGTAGATTTTTCTCTGATTAACGGCCAGTTTCTATAACCTATCTACCGATAGACCGGTAGTTACTTTCATACTATTTTGACACATTAAAAGTTACAACCTGTCAAAATCGTATGAAAGTATCCACAATCGGTCGATACGGTCTATCGGTAGATAGGTTATAGAAACTGGCAGTAAAACTCCAAACGTATGTCGGGTTTGAGTCCGGTTCAGGGTAATCTATAGTCTAGTCTATACACAGCATATGCTATCATAGGCAACTATACCGCGACGCTCCGCCGAGGCATAAAAGTGAAAAAACTAACTTTCACTTGAAGTCATTAGTAAGGACAAAGATGTGCGCGAGATGACTTTCGATCGGCGATTACTTCGGAATCTTTCAATCCATATAATAATTTTAACACTAGCGACATTTCCTTGCTTCGCTTGCGTGTATTCTTATTATTTAAAAAAAAGTAGTCAAACCATTCCTTATAACATTAGCTATATGCCAGTAAAAGTCCTATCAAAATCGGTCCAGCTGTTTCAAAGATTAGCCGGAACAAACAGACAAACTGAGTCACATATAAATGCTAAACATTTATAATATTAAAAAGAATTTGTTATTAGCACGTTTTTAAGCAGACTAGATGTGTATAACAACTACAGAATGTATGAAAGACGCGTTATTAAGAGTCTTTTTTGATTACGCGGATTTAGTATGATTTTTAGAAATTAACATTTGGAATGCTTTACAGTAAGGGTCACAGCAGTAGACTCTCATCATTTTGTATTTAAAATAAATCCTATGTAACAAAATTTAGCCTTTGTTAATGCCTCACTTACGTACGAGGGGATCAGGCCTTAGACCATAGTCCACCGCGCTGGCCTAGTGCGTGTTGGCGGACTTCACATGTCTTACGAAAACTTGCTAGGTTTTCTCAGACATGCAGACCTCACGATGTTTCCTTCACCATAAGACAAGTGGTAATCATGGTATGACCCGGGATAATGTCGGGATTTGAACCCACATCACTCGGTTTCCCAATCGAGCGCGTTACCACTGGACTACCACTGCCTTAAACATGTATAATAAACCTCATAAGCAGTTGTAATTTCTATGGGTTATGAAATATTCACATTTTCCACAACGTCCCACCTGGCCGCCACAGTAAAGCCCAGAGCATTATCTACCCTCATACATTACTTATGTACCCTCTGCCCACGGCTAGTACTACTGTATCTTGGCGTTTGTTCATATTTATTCATTAAATTACGTCATACACATCTCTTAACAACTATACTAATATTATAAACGCGAAAATTTGTAAATATGGATGAATAGATGTTTGCTATTCTTTCACGTTAAAAGTACTTGCTCACGAATCACGATGTTTTCCTTCACCGTAAGACAAGTGGTAATCATGATATGAATGATTCGCACATGAAAATATCAGAGGTGCGAGACCCGGATTTGAACCCGCATCACTCAGTTATCCAAGCGAGCGCGTTACCATAATGCTACCACGTAATTATTACGTCAAAATAATTATAATAAATACGAGAATTAATTTAAAACCTTGACAAACGCGAAACGGAACGCACGAACGTTTAGACAATTGAATCAACCTTATTTGAAGTTGATAAAAAATAACTACCTACTACTAAACTAAATAATAAAATCTTGAATGGAATACATAATATTATGTACATTAATAAATAATTATTTTAAAAAATTCTCCTGGAGATAGTAATTATTATCGCGATTGAGAGATCGAATGATGGTTTTTAGATTTATTGTTTATCTGTCTGTCTGTAACCGCAAATTACTGGATCCATTTTGATGAAACAAAACTAGAGTCAGCATAAACAAGTACTTTATTTAGTTCGCCCTTAGGTGTACCTAATTTTAACATACATTATACGTTAGTATACATTTCTTGCAGATGGGAGAAGATTTTTCAGCAGCCAAAAGCAAACTACACGTTGAACCAGCTATCATCAAAAACCATATTATTCCATCAAAATCTAATCAGTGGTTTCTTGTAATTGGATAACAGGCTATATATTCGCACTGCACCTATAATAATTACTATTTCATCAATAAAATTTATTAAAATAGATTCAACGTACAGATTCTACTGACAATCTATATCTATACTAATAATATTATAAAGAGGAAAGATTTGTATGTAAGTATGTTTGTAACGAATTGGCTCAAAAAGTACTGGACCGATTTTAAAAATTCTTTCACCATTTGAATGCTACATTATCACTGATTAACATAGGCTATTTTAATTGCAAGAAAAAAATAAGGATCCCTACTAAAACTACAATAACGTTACCAAAGGTGTAAAAAAATGCCTATAAAATATCTTTCATCGCATGCGCTGCGAAAACTATTGATGATAGAACAAAAAAATGTTCCACAATATTATAAAACATATCAATATCTACGGGAAGGGCGGGCGTTAGTTCTGCGAGGTATCATACCGCGCGACTTAGAAAGAATTTGGTTTCCGGTCTTTATAATAGTTTTGCTTCAGTTTTGTTTTACAAGAACCAAAGATTATTACTTTTCTATAACGACTGTAACAATGTTCGAATACAAAATGTACATTTTAATGCCACTCATTAGAGGGCTAAGTAAGTCCCGCATCAGAAACCCTATGTGGGAGTTCAAAGACCCATAGTTCAACCCTCGTCCTATTTAACGGAAGCTTTGCTACCAGATAGCTTGTATTCTATACTACGTATGTATATATGCGATACTAGTAACATCACCTTAGTTCGTTCGAGAACAAACATTTCTTCTATATATAATATATATCCATATTTATACTTCGATACATATAAATAAAAATGGTGTCTGTATTTAATTTCAAATATTAGAGTATAATATACGATACTAGCAACAAAAACTATTTTTTTAATTTTTTGTCTGTCTGTCTGTTTGTTCCAGCTAATCTCTGAAACGGTTGGACCGATTTTGAGGGGACTTTCGGTCATAGCTAATATTATAAGGCGTTACTTAGGCTTCAAAAAAGGATAAGGCTATATTTTAGCAATTTTATTTATAATAAGTAGCGGAGATAAGATACAATTTTGAGTCGAATCTGCACATAGCTATTATTATCGATATATACCTAGTTTTAAGAATCATTGTCTGTATGTGAACACATCAGGAGTAAACAGGCAGATTTTGATGAAATTTATTAAGAAAATAGATTATTTTGGTCAACATTCCATCTACCCATCTACTAAATTTCACCCAAATCAGTCCAGCTATCACAGCGACGAGTAATTAAGGTGTATTATTTTGTTAAAATCAATATTTTTATGACCATATTTAGCACACTAATAGAATTTTTTTAATCAGTCTACCTTCTCAATTAATTCATTAGCAGACACACAAACAAACCAACAAACACTGTTTTTCACACAAAACTAGGGAACTCTAAAATAAAAAAATCTATACTAATATTATAAAACTGAAGAGTTTGTTTGTTTGGTTGAACGCGCTAATCTCAGGAACTAGTGGTCCGAATTGAAAAATTCTTTTTGTGTTATCTAGTCCGTTTATCGAGGAAGGCTATAGGCTATATTACATCACGCTACGACCAATAGGAGCGGAGCATCAATGAAAAATGTTGCAAGAACGGGTGAAAAATATTTCTTTTCATTTTCAGCCTTTAGAACGTGAGCGGAGCCGCGTGTAAGGCTAGTCATTTATAAAGCAACCGATCGTAGTACCTACATTAAGTTTTTTCCACATTACATACATCTGTGCGTCCTCGCCAGGTGTCGTGAGGTGAACAGTCTGGGGCCGGTCGTTTACACTGCGATTATTTTTATTGTAAACTGATAAAAAATGCATACGATACGTTTATATGTAGATTTCACCAGCTGGATAGCACTGGCTGTAGCGGTAGTGGGTTCGAATTTAATCTATCCTATCGATACAAATAAACAAAATAGAAGTGGGTATGTTTGTACCGCCGAAATATAGCTAAAACAACGTTTAAATGTTATTTCGGCCTGTTTGTTCCGGTTTATATTTGAAACGGCTGGACAAATTTTGACGGAACGTAGGTACAGTGGCAAATATTCGTTGTTATAAGGAGTAACTTAGCTAATTATATTTTAGAAAAATAACTAGGGGTCGCTCAAATATGATAATGAATGGAAGAGACGAACCAGAACGAATGGAGATTCAATATTTAAAAATATTATTTGCATACATTTCCTAACAAATATATTATATTCATCGCCGACATGCGACTAAAGAAAAAATCTAAAAATCTGAAGTCCTGATTGTCCAACACAAATTCGACCTTACGCCCTCCACATAAAGTACTTTATTGAACAAAACCTTCAAACTCTGTCATCCGAAAAGCAATCTAAAAAGATTTAAAAAAGTGCAATTCAATATCTGATTGTTTTTTTTATTTCAATGTATTTTAAATAATATTTTGCCATCTTTAGGCATATTATAATACTAACAATAACCTATGTATTACTCCAGACTATACTCTATCTATTTATTTAAATTCATCAAAATCGATCCAGCCAGATCATCCCTAACGTGTGACATACAGACACACAAACAAACCAGCAATTTGACAACATTTCTAATAAATTCCAATTTCCAACATTTATTTCACCAACTTCACAATGACGTCAGAACCTTTACAAACGTTGCACCTCCTTAAACATAAAGTCGGTCGGATAAAAACGAAGCAAAAAAGCTCAGGTAAGCTCGCCTTCGCAGGTAGCCCCGAGTGTCGGTTCAACGTCCGCACCTAAATATAGTACCACGCGGATGTGGACTATGCGATATGACTGCGCCTGCGCATCCGTACACAATATACTAGCCTTGCCCGCGGCTCCGCTCGCGTTCTAAAGGCTGAAAATCAAAAGAAACATTTTTCTGCCGTTTTTGCAACATTTATCACATTGATGCTCCGCTTCTATTGGTCGTAGCGTGATCTAATATAGCCTTCCTCGATAAACGGACTATTCAACACAAAAAGATATTTCAATTCAGACCAGTAGTAGTTCCTGAGATTAGCGCGTTCAACCAAACAAACAAACAAACTCTTCAGCTTTATAATATAAGCATAGATTATAACTTTTAGATCAGTTTGTAGTGACTCTACTTGCTGTCCCAGAGGTCACCAATTCTATTCACGATCTGGCATTCATTTGTGCGATGAACACGATTATTTAAACCAGTCATGAAAGTTTGTATATTCACTTAGATGACATGTTTATCTCGTTTGTACTCTAGTAATGATTGCTTTTATATGTGTGCCTATATATTTAAAGTAATATATGTGTGTGTGTATCAACTAACACAAATGTCATAGCTCCATGGAACTACATAGAGCTGTATAGTCAATGTATTTCCTTTTATAGCAGTCATTTATACTTGGAAAATAACTTAAGTATAATTCGCGTCATGTAAAAAGAACGCTGGCTGTCAAGTTGCGCAGAGGCGATTTATCGGCCAATTTGGTGGTAAGAGGGAGGGCGCGGGACATAGAGGCACGCGTCGCATGCTTTTTGCTTGAAAGTGGTGGGGGGTGTCCCCCAACACTTTCTTCCAGCGTTCTTTTTACATGACGCGAACTGTAGGTAACTAAGCATAAATAACAAAAATCCTAATCATCTCACCACTTTTTGCATAGCATTAGTACCAAAAAGCTTGTATAACTACATGTAGTAATAGTAGTAGTAGCATAAGCTACTGCAGCAAAATTAATCTAGTCTGTCATGTCAAATGCTTTCATCACTGTAATTTGCATTTTACGTTCATAGATAATTTTAACGCTTCATATTCTCACTAGCCTGTAATGCTATACTGCTGCCATTTTGTATTGTTTGCTGGTCCATAACCGTAATTACCAGACTACTCTGACTAAAACGACATAACTATTATTATATACACTGCAAGAGATGTAACGGATTTTGGTGAGATATAACATCATAGATTGACACATAGTCGGGTCCCTAGAGATGCAACGAGTAAGCAAAGCTATAACTAGCAGTACTATAGATTGCTCTGAATGTCATATAATAATAATTTGTCATGACATTTATACATATTAAGGAGGAAATAATAAAACTAATATAAAATAATAATACTACAGTCATAAAAGATCATAATATTAAAATGGAAAATACCATGTGGGTTTAAACTAAAGTTTGAATTCAAGTTTAATAAATTTTCTTTTTTATTATTCATCATTGTTACTAATACCTACTTATAATAATGCACAATATCATATATTATGTTAGATACAATTTAAATTTATATCTAAGTAATAGACTTGGTTGACTGGCGTTATGCAATATTGTAAAAACACCTGCAGCCTGCACTTGAAACATTTTATTACCATGCATTAAAAATAATTTGTATGATAAATAAAACCCAGGAAGTGAATACACAGAAGCTTATTTACATACAATTTGTATACATACATAATATGTATACATTTTGTATGGAATGTCAAGTCACTGTTTAATTGAACGATTCGAGCGAAGCGCTGCGCCTACGGAAACAAACATTGTAGGCAAATATATTCCACGACGTTCTATTTACAGGCTTTCTGATACGCGAGGAGATAACGCACGTGCAGGAATAGGAAAGAACATTAAAATACCCTCACGTTTGTTCGTTTTTTGTGATGGAGGCTGTTAAATGGCACGTATTAACACGTCATCAAATTACCTGTAGTTTTGTTCGTAGTCCCAGTAGTCCTTGTAGCGCGGGTGCCAGCGCGGGCCCCCGCGCGAGTAGGGCCGTCTGGAGCCCCCTTGGCTCATTGTTGCGCCATTCCACGGCGTATCGATCTGCGCCGCGTCGCGGCTTTAACTCGGCCTTCGCCCCCGGACCCCACACGAGCACTAGCACTGCACTGCGTCACTGTTACCACCCGGGAGCTGGTCACACCGTGGGACTCCAGCGGAGCCCTGCGCTAAGCGCTTGTTGTGAGACGACTGCAACGACGCGAAGCTCGCGCGGACTGAGCGCAAGCGCGCCAACGTCACGGCACAGGCGCGCTCTGGCGGACTATTTCGTTTTGAAAACCACCGCCAAATGCCCACTAATTTTTTATGACAAATTATTTTAGAATTACCTTACAATTATCAAAAGAAGTGGGCGGTAGATGATAAATTTAATATTCTAGAACTTAACACAGTAACGTACATGAGGAAATAACGTTTCTTATATAGGGTCGGCGTAAGTATTGATTTTATATTAGAGACACGTTCATACACGATTTATATTTAACGAGAGGACATAAATAAGCGTGAGGTGACCGATCGCGGCGGCAGGGCGTGTTATCGCGCACTTCAACTGTTCACATAATTAATGTGATTCAGACGATTATCTCTGCGGTTGTTACGCACTACCGAACATTTTTATTTCGACTGAATTTCACTTCAACAACGAGTCCTCACTTTCTAAACACCACATCAGCTCGATGGCGAGCTCCAAACACGTCCAAATCGTAAGAATTTGCGATAATTAAAGAGAATAAAGACTAGAGTTGTGTAGCTCCTGAGTGAATGATATAAAAGAACTATATCAGTAATACTGACATAATGTATCACTCACTCATACTAGTACCGAATATATCACTAGCTCATTCATTTAGCTCAGTATACCGTTTATATCAATGATGATGATTGATGAGTATAACCAACAACTTATAGCTCACCAAAGAGTACTTTAATCTATAACTCACTACATATCATAAATATTTATCAATTCCTTTACATTCTCTTTGTATTTATCTATAGCTCACTGCGTCACTGCGATGTTTGTTCGATCAACTCTCTTTGTATTTAATTATAAAGTTTCATTGGTCAATAAGACACATTGAGAATTAAAATCAATTTTGTTGAGTTGTTGAATCAATTTTGTTGATTAAGTTGATATTATTATAAAATATTTATGATGCCAAATCATAAAAAAAAATTTGGCTCAAAAATAAAAAACCTGGAGAGTGCCACCCTTATCACCTAGCGGAATAAAAAGCAGCCTCAGACTTACCAAACGTACACAAAAAATCATAAAAATCGGTCCAGCCGTTTCAGAGGAGTTCGATAACAAACACTGTGATACGAGATTTTTATATATACTAGTGGAACCCGCGGATTCGCTCGCGCTAAATCGCTAGTATATTATAGATATAAAATACTAGTGGAACCCGCGGCTTCGCTCGCGCTAAATCTAGGGACGATCCCGAGCGAAGTGAGGGTGAGTCGCTTGTTAAGATAAACATTTCCATCATACATTACATATGTATAACTCTAGCGGTTTTGGCAGCGCACGCCAGAATAGCTCGCAGATGGTAGATTTTTTACTACTTACTTGATACTTATCGTCATATTTTGGACAATTCACACAATATCTTTATAAATTGTAGCCTATGTGATATTCTGATGTATAAGCTATATTATTGTAAAATTTCATTAAAATCCATTCAGTAGTTATTACGTGAAAGAGTAACAAACATCCATACATCCATACTTACAAACTTTCGCGTTTATAATATTAGTATAGATTACAGTAAAACACAATTTAACACTTACTAAAATTAAATAATATAAATATTAATAACGCCATCTACGAGAAATCGTTACGCATCATTTGATAAGTGTAGGTACGGAATTATGATTATTACTAGCAGAACCCGCGGCTTCGCTCGCGTTAAACCGCTAGCATATTATAGATATAAAATATTATAGCAAAATACAATTAACACTTACTAAAATTAAATAATAAAAATATTATTAACGCCATCTATGAGAAATCATTACGCATCATTTGATAATTGAAAGTACGGAATTATGATTTAAGAGTTTAGAACACATTATTATATTACTCTTTTTTAACAGTATTTTAGTAATTAAGTATTCTTTTTTTATGTAGTAAATATATTATATTTTATTTAATTTATTTTATATATTTTATTTATACTATATATTTTATTTTATACACTTTTGTTGTGTTTTTTGTTGTCTGTGTCTTTTGTTGTCATTGGCGTTTCGCTAGAGTGGTTACATTCTCTTTGAGAGATTATAGATTAGAATTAAACAAAAATCAAAATACTCGACAATCCGAATTTTGCGGATATATGTTGTCGACTCGAAATCTTTATTTTTTTATGTTTTATTATCCAGGTAAGGTTTCGATCGAGTCTACAGTACCCCTTGACGAAATTATTAATATAAATATACTCTGTTTTTTATTGAGCTGACTGAGCTAAATGAGCTAAAAGAGTGATATATATCTTTGTATTCAAAAGATATGTATCTATCTTTTCAGCTTAGTGATCTATTTTGCGCATCTCTAATAAAGACAACGTTGTTCCCCGTCCGTGCACAATACGTAAGCTTTATAAAAAACTACACGACTTGTCCTTATAGTGACTTAAAGCGCTTTAAGCGGCTTGATACGCTGTTGAGTATTAAACGGTTAAATCCATACAAAAATTTGAAAGCGCTTGAACGCTGTTCTGCACGAATGCCCCACCCATTGTTATTATAATGCAGCCAACATGACGCACAAAGTGCGATGTGAAGATAGCTACGAGAGAAATGACATTTTACAGCTATCTCACTCTAGCGAATGGATATGAGCGGGACAGCACAATTACTTTCTGTAGTAAATCATTATGGCTGCAGGAGATATCTAAGTATTGAGCATTCCACGAAATGGCCGGCGCAGACCTAGTAACGGTATTTTATTAGCTTATTATTATTACTTGTGGATGTTAGTTAAACTGTCTATATTCTTGGTATGTTATATGTATTTGTATCAGAGCTGTACATAGTTCAATTAGTTCTTTTATTTTTTTAAACTGTATCTATACTTAATGTTATAAAGCTGAAGAGTTTTTTTTGTTTGAACTCGCACATCTTTTAAACTACTGGTCCAAATTAAAAAAATCTTTTTGAATTGGATAGTCCGTTTATCGAGGAAGTCTATGTCAAATTACGCTATGACTCTGAATAAGAGCGGAGCATCAATGAAAAATTTTACAAATAACGGGAGAAAATGATTTCTTTTGAGAGTGTCAGTCGCGTACGCTGCGTAAACGGTTAAAGTTATGCAAAAATCATGTATGAATTGTTCCCCTTTAAGAGTTCTAAATCTTTTTTATGGTTACGTATTAAATTTATTTTAAGCTAATGCATTATTTGCAAAGGTGTTTCATAAACATGGTATTAATCCTTACCTAAATAAATAAGTTACTCATTACAAGTATATATTTTTGAACAAAATTGCTTTTGTCATCATTTGATTCCAATGATGAATATCTTACGAGATAATAGATATCATAGTTTTAACATAACTTCGCAACAAAATAATGATCACCGCGTGCAAGACGGGTGGTTGCGTGGGGGAAGCACGCCGGTAGCTCTGCCTCTGCGTGGTATTTAATTTCCAGCCTTTAAAACGTGAGCTAAACCGTGGGAGCGCTAGTATTCTATTAGGTGAACTATTAGAATAAAATAATATAAGATGGTTTAAAACTTAACGTTATTTTAAACAAATATTATTGTTATACTTTGTTAAAACAATAATTACTACAAAGTCAATAAACATTCGTCGTCCTCTCATTACAATATTACTGTTATGACTAAGAATAATAAACATTAATTAATGGTAAGTTGCAATTTAGATTTTCTAAGAATCAATTTTCTTTAGAATCGTCATAATTAAAAATGTCTATAACAATAAAATAATTTGGAAGTCATAGAAAAAATGACAAATTTGGTACTCAATGCTTTGAGAAGTCATTAAAACGTCATAAGCGTTACTGGTGTTTATTTTCGTTGTAAAGCATTAACTAAAGCATTAAAGCAACTTATGCCTTATTCTGTGTATTTTTAAGCCTGTAACATAATTTATTTATAAAAAATATACTCAAAAACCTATTTTTACACTCAAACTACAGCATATTTAGAGTAAAATGGCGACTATAGCTTTGATATGTTTATGGTATGAACGAAAGAGACAGATATATACAATAAGAAGTTATTTGTTGTTGCTGTTTCATTCTAACATTCAAGTTTGAATTGATATTATTATGATGTAAATAATAAATAGTATCTATATTGTAAAGATACAAATAATAAAAAACTGAGGCTTTATACAGGGTGGCCCAGAATAACGTTGACAAGTGATTTTGCAAATAATTTTATTCATTTTAAACTTAAATGAAATTATGCTATAAATTATAAAAATACAACTTATTTTTTACAAGAATCCCTATTTGTCTTTAAAATAACCTCCTTTAGCGCGAATACATAGAGTCAAACGCATGTTAAAACTTTCCTCAATTTTCCGCACTTCCTAAGCAGATATTTTGTCCCACTCCCGTGTAAGAGTAGCCTTCAGGTCATCAACAATTCTATGAGGCGTAGAACAGGTCCTTGCCTCTAAGATTGACCATAAACTGTAATCCACTGGATTCAGATGAGCGAGTAGGGTGGCCATTCTTTTAAGCTAATAAAATCAGGGAAATTGCTTTTGCACTACTGTTGAACACTTAAAGCCCAGTAAGCTGGAGCAGAGTCTGTTTGAAATATCCATGGACGGTTACCAAAGTGCTGTTGACTCCAAGGAAGAACCACAGTTTCAAGGATGTCTCGTCGGTAATTTACTTTGTTAATTTTTATACCATTTTCTACAAAAACGAGGGGAGTTTTGCCAGTGGCGCAAATTGCACCCCAAACCATAATTGATTTTGCGTTTTGGCGACGTGGAATGACTGCAGCAGCTCCAGGACGAGTGAAAGACTAGATCCTGTAATTTTGGTGATTATGGGCTTGTTCTATCGAAAACAATTTTTCGGCGGAAAATGAGATATTTTTCCAATTCAAAGCAGCGGAGCGTTGTTTAAGCAAACGACATCTCTCGAGGCGAACTTTTTTGTCTTTCTCTGTAAGCAATTGCGCTTTTCTGAGTTTGTATGGTATCAATCATCATCGAGGGAGATCATATTTCACTATATGCTGCATAATGGAACGACTTATCCCCAAGTCTCATGACATTTTTCTCACTTCGGTATGTGGATTTCGGACTAATCTTTATTTGATAATGTGTTAGTTCCTAGCAGTTCGAACAGTCCGTTAGGTCCTCTTCCAGGACGGTCTCCAATATTGCCGAGCTCAACATAGCGTTTAATTACTGAAGAAAGTAGCTGACGAATAACACCAAGAATGTTTACTATCTCAAACTGCCGTTTTCTACTCTCATACAAAGAAATTATGGCTCTACGCTGTTCTGACATAACGTAATAAATATATTTTAATACTTTTTAGCCAACAAATTATATTAAAATAGCGCCAAAGAATGAAGGAATAATAAACAAAAACAAAATAGAACGCAATGCATTCCATTTTTGAAATATTACTTTTGTAATTTTGTCAACGTTATTTTGGACCACGGTGTATATAAAATATAATTTGGAATTTCTTATTGAAATAGTCATTATTATCGATACAGGGGCCGAATATATTGATTTTAGGAATTGTCTGTCTGTCTGCGAGCGTATCACTAGAAAACCACTGTAGAGTTTTTATTGTTTGGACTTTGGTATGATGATAGCTGGTTATTCGAATCAACGTATATCGAGGATACATTTTACTATTGAAAGATAACTCATTTCTTAAAACTCTATCTAATTAAACATTCAGAGAATGTATAGATTCTAATAGTGATAATTATTGACAAATAACTTCTAAAAAGTACAAGCCTAATTTGTGATAACAGGTTAAAAAAGCATAACCTGATAGTTGTTTTTTCAAAAATTGTATTAAAACTACCTAAATTTGATGTACTAGCTCGTTTAATGTTAATCTTTATTAACGTATTTATATTTTTTTAATAATTTAAACTATTTTTTAGGACCTATTTCTTATTTTTATTTTATACAAACTTCAATAACAATACAAATAAAACGCCATCTATTGATATATATTTAAGTTATTTTTTTCTTTATTATCAAGTGGTGAAACGTGAGCGAAACAAAATATCTTTATCATAAATGTTGTTTCAATAACTACTATTTTTGGCCTTTAAAATATAATAATTAAAGATTAGGATATGTTTAATTTAATTTATTTTCATCCTAAATGGTTCCACAGATTTTTATGATTTTTTGGTGTCATATTTCACTGTTGCTCAATCATTTATGTATATCTTTCTTAGTTAGTTTAACCTACTTACTGTAGCGCTATTGTGAAACTCCAGAAAAAGAAAAACCTGCTTTAGGGTTATGTTTATCAAAATATGTTTAAAAAATACAAATTTTTTGGAAATCCCATTAAAATCTTCATCAATAATCCAGGAAAAAATATTTAATTTTCCCATATTCCACTAACAGTAAATAAATTGAAATAAATTTTATTTATAACTTTAATATTCTCTGGAAATTGATTTCCTCCTTTTTTTCTAACCAAGCCTTTTAATAAATTAAAAATATTAATAAATGTAGGTTAATAATAAAACAAACATTATAAATATAGTTTTATTTTACAAATATAATATCTAAAAGGCAGTGAGTCCGGAGTCTGGCTACAGCTGGTAGTCGTTCGGGTCATACAGCTCGGACAGCAGCCGGTAGATGTAGGAGGGCGAGCTGCCACCGCTGGAATACATTGTATTATTAAAGAACAAAATCCAAGAAAATTGAACAATTTTTTGGAACAATAGTAACTTATGTGCTATTCGAGTGTATAATCTATTTCTTTGTCAAATTTTATCCAGATCTGTTTAGTCGTTTTGGAGTCATTGAGTAACTAACATTAATCTTACAATAAATATGTTGGGACAACACACAGCACCATCTAGTTCCGTGGTAAGCTACGAAGCTTGTGTTACGGATACCAGATAGTTGATATACTACACATATAACTTTATAATGACTGAAGTACAAATATCTGTGCTCAACAAATGATGCTACCGGGAGTCGAACCAGCGACCGCTAACTACTTCCTAAACATGTTGTCAATATTGATTAATGTTATTGTTGTTGTATTGTAAGTTGTCACTTATAACGTAGTTCAATATAATCACAAAAAATGTCACAAAGTGATAGTGAAACGTTAAAAAACCTTATTAGTATAATCCTCAAGCCGTTAGAACATAAAGTGAGTGAGTTATCAACTAAAATTGACGGAATATTTAAAGAAATATGTGACTTGAAATCGAGTTTATCTACAAAAAAAACTGACAGCTCAACTAAGTTAACCAGTAAGGTTGAGAACAAAAGCACGCCGTCAACACCCGGTAGCAGCACATCAACGCCTGCTAGTTGTCCTGCTCCCTCACACCCGCGACAGCTGCGCGCTTCCGCCGTGCGAACGAGAGAGAAAATAGCGGTGCAATCCAAGCAAACAACGAAATGCAAACGAGATAACCAGCCAACTAAACAAAACCCGCTACAAAAACCGACAGCCGAGATAAATGAAAATGAATCCAAAAAGATAAATGTATCCTCAAATGCTAATTACAGCACCAGTACACTATCAGACAACTCAAACACGGTAAAGCGTGACGACATCGTAAAATGTGAAGAACCAGACTCTGGAAATTACCAAGTATCAGAGGCAACCGTTGATACTCAGAAAGATAACAATGGCAGAGAACCAATCCTGATTCGGCACCAACGTCGTCGCAATCACAGGAACACACTAACTCTAAAAGGATCCGCTGAGAATACAGAAGTGTGTGGAGTAGAAGTCATCAAGTACCTCCATGGATGCTTTTTTAAAAAAGAATCAACACCTGGGGACATAATAAAACATTTAAAGTCCGTACAAAATGACGATAGGTACACGGTTGAACTGATTCCATCGAAGAGGGACACCTATAAATCCTTCAAAATCGGTATACCATCGGCCGTATACGACGACTTCCTTGTGGCTTCTGCGTGGCCTCTTAATACTTGTATATCGGAATGGCGGCCCTTTCTTCAACCCCGGGAGCCCAAGTCTCCCTATATACAGGAATAAAGAGAACACCCCGACCCCGCCTGAAAAAAGCAATAACCCGACAACAGGTAAAATAAGACAATTTCGAATATTACACCAAAATATAAACAGACTGGAAAACAAAACATATAAGCTCGAAAGTGAACTGCAAATGCAAACTCCTATCGATGTAGTATGCATTACGGAGCACTGGATTCAGCATGCCAATATGTGAGAGCAAATCTAGATCAGTACACCACCCGCGGGCAAGGCCATGGCAGAAACACCCGAGGCGCGCACCTACTACTTGTCCCGAATCGCAGACTCGCTAAAGCGCGAAAGTCACTCGGTGTCCTTGGTGTTAATATTTACAATACCCTTCCGAGTGACATCATTAACTCACCAAATGACAAAATCTTTACTCGAAAACTTAAAAATATGTTAATTAACCTCGCTTGCTATAGCATAGCTGAATTTATGTCATAAATACTTTCATAATAAAAGCACACAATGTTTTTATATATTTTAGAAGTAAAATTGTAATGATTCTCGTATGCTTGGACATTTGTTACTGTAACAAATAAAACTAAAAATAAATTTAATTAAAGATTGAATTAAAATATGTATAATAATGTAAAAGACAAAATGCTGTGTAATATGTATAATAAATATTAATTTATAAATACGTAAAATAATGTAAAAAATATGAATTAGTTGTATGACCTGTAAAATTCTTGTAATTTTATCAATAAAATATCTCAATCTCAATCAATCTCAATTCTATTTTTATGTATCATTAGAGAAAAAGAATATATGAGTAACGGAGAGATTTTTGATATATTAGGCATAGTTGTGGTGCGGCATGTGCTCCTAGTATTACTTGGATTTCAGAGTAGACCGTTGGTTCTTTTGGTCTACTTGAGTAGACCTGACGTCTGGGTATAGCAGTTGAGCGTGTAAACGTCTCATTAAGACGGGGCAGGGTTTCTATTGCATATAAGTGGGTAGATCTGGACTTTCTACAGTGAGTCTCACAAAACCTCTTTCTTGCAGGAGATCTACATACATAAATGCATTTCTCAACATTAAAAAAGGTCTGGCATAGTGTAGTGAGGCATGGTGTAGTATACCATGGTGTGGTGTAGCATGGTGTAGTACACCATAGTGTGTGATGGTGACACTCACAGGTTGGTGATGAAGAGTGTGATGTGGTCGGGCGGCAGCAGGTCGTGGCTCGGTGCCTCCACTCGCACCGCCGCGCTCTCCGCACTCCTACTCCCATTGAGAGTGTATAAAAAATTATTAGATTGCAATAAAGTATTGTGAAATGATGAATAATTTTGTAGTTAAATGAAAAATATACGTAATATAAAAAATCAACACTGACTTATAAATAAGATTGAACAATGAAGTGAAGGCATGTATAAGGCATGGCATGTGAGTACTAACAAACGGTTCGAACAATTTGTGAAGTGCGTGTGTGTATGTGCATGCTCACATGCGATAATTTATGAAGTCAATGTACGATTAGTGTTTGTGTGTGAGTGTGTTTGAGAGTGTGTGTGTGTGTGAGAGTGAGTGTGTGTGTGTGATAGTGAGTGTGTGTGTGAGAGTGAGTGTGTGTGTGAGAGTGAGTGTGTGTGTGAGAGTGAGTGTGTGTGTGAGAGTGAGTGTGTGTGTGAGAGTGAGTGTGTGTGTGAGAGTGAGTGTGTATGTGTGAGTTAGAGAGTGTGTGGGTGTGTGGGTGTGCGTGTGAGAATGTGTGTGTGTGTGTGTGTGTGTGTGCTCACATGTACGGCAGCGCGTGGTTGGCGGGTGCGTGCGCGGCGAGGCGGCGGCGGTCGCACGCGTGTAGCGGCGACAGCGCGTACAGCGGCGCCAGCACCAGGACCTGCATAAATACATATATTTATTAAACGATGAAAATTTATTAATTATTACTAAACATCATGAGTCTTCTACCAGAGAAGATGCCTCAGACATATGGTAAAATCTCTGGCAGCAGTTCCTGCATGTCTAATTCACTAACACGTCACCACTTTTGGATATTATACTCATGAGGCGTAAACACTATATCATTAAAAAGTTTAAAAGTGTATGTAACATACAACAAAAAAAAAAATAGTTTGAAAAAAAAAACTAATTTGTGAATTAAAATATGTCTAATTGACACATTTTGGAGCCATTAACGAGAAAACTTATATTTAATTGCCCTGCCCTGTTAAATAGGTTCAACTCTTGGGTCGAGTCAAGTATATAGATTATGGGGGTTTTAAAAGAAGAAAAATTTTGTTTCATATCACTAATGAAGTAGCTGCCACTGAGTGCCCACATCATACAAACATTAAAATCCGTCCAGTGATTTTTCTTTAATAATTTATTTATTTATTTAATTATTTGATTTGACTTTCAATGAGATTTTCCAAGAACCATTCGATCTACAAATTCGAATCAGTTGGAATTTCATTATATGAAGTGACATCAGTGAGTGAGTGAGTGTGTGAGTGAGTGAATGTGTGTGTGTGAGTAAGTATGTGTGTGGGAGTGAGTGAGAGTGTGTGTGTGTGAGTGAGTGTGGTACCTCTACGGCGCGGTGCGCGGCGGCGGTGGTGAGCAGCAACGCGCCCGCCGGCGCCAGCGCCGCGCCGCCCGCCAGCGCCGCCTCCGCGCCTATGATCACCTGCAACACCATCACATCACACTGTATCACATCACATCATATTGTATCACATCACATCATATTGTATCACATCACATCATATTGTATCACATCACATTATATTTAAGACAGTGGTAGCCCAGCGGTGACGCGTTCGCTTGGATAACAGAGTGATGCGGGTTTAAATCCGGGTCTCACACCTCTGATATTTTCATGTGGGAATCATAATTTATATCATGATTACTACTTGTCTTACGGTGAAGGAAAACAGCGCAGTGGACTATGGCCTGATCCCCTTCGTACTGGGCACGGGGCTCAGCAGTGGGACGTTGAAAAAGGGCTGATGATGATGACATAATATTATTTTTTATTAAACAAATTTAACGTATAATGATGACATTAATAATGTATTCGACTATTTTCTATGGGAAGATACTAGCTCCTGAAACACAAGTTTCTAGTTCAGGAGTTAGGGCTGTGTAAGATTGTACCAATGTATTTGTTTTTCAATAAAGACACTTTTTTATATTTTCTATGCGTATTATTGGTATTAGACAGGCGCCATTTTGCTTTTTTTTTAATATTGGCGACGCATAATGAAACTAATGATCTTCTTCAAATTGAAGTCCAGCAGTAGGACATTAAAAAAGGGCATAATACAGTCAACTTCCGGTGTACCTTGCTGACGCGCGGCATGAGCGCGGGCACGGCGGCGAGCGGCGCGAGTGTCACCGGCACGCCCGCGCCCGCCAGCCGCGCCGCCATCGCGTGGCTCTGTAACATACATTCATACATACAGACTGTAGGTATGGTTATATAAATTTTAAATACATATATATTATAAATATAAACATCCATGACTGGAGTACAAACATTCGTGCTCAACAAATGATTGCCCCTAGCGAGACTCGAACCCGCGACCGCTGGCGCAGTAAGTAGGGTCACTACCAACTGAACCAAACGTGTCGCCATAAAACTGAACAGTTTTTTACTAAATACATCTAAAATTATACATTTTACTTTCACAAAATTTAATCTTTACAAACGACCACCCAACATTAAAACGAAAACTCAAGCTCGCCACAACCAGCCCCAAGTGCCCCAAGTGACCCCCACTCAGCCCCACCTCCGCCACGTCGTGCCCCTCCGCCAGCAGCACGCGGTGGCAGCGGCCGGCGGCGCGCAGGAAGCGCTCCAGCAGCGGTCCGGACCCGCCCGCCACCACCAGCTCGCCGCCCTGCACCAGCCGCGCCGCCTGCGCGCATATGGAAGACCAGCTGGAGTCCAGCTCCGCGCGGATCTGACACACACGACAGACAATTATAATAATAGACCTGATATTACAGTTATTGATAAAATAAACAAGACAGCGTTAATTATAGATATTGCTTATTATGATAACTTCAGAAAAAATGTCCAAATATCATGACCTGAAAGATGAAATAATAAGAATGTGGAAATTAAAGAAAGTAACAATAGTACCAATAGTTATCTCTACAACAGGAGTCATACCTAAAATTCTTCACCAGTCCATTAAAATACTAGAGCTACCTTCTTATAGTTACATACAATTACAAAAAACTACCATACTCAATTATACTTGTCGCATAGTAAGGAAATTTTTGAACAACTCGTCACACGTTGGCTCTCACTTGGCTTAGGCTCGTGATTGCTACTTTAGCCGGTGTTATATATACCGAGAATAGTTTAATTTGAATAAATAATAATAATAATAATAAAAATTTTAAATAATAATCCGTAGTACATCGGAAACCACTTGGCTTAGGCCCGTGATTGTTGATATTTCGGTACCAAGTACTGAGGTTTAAAGGAAATGGAAAAATAATAATAATAAGCTTTATTTTACACCAAACAGAAAATATACATAAACAATTATTAGAAATATACAGAGATGCACAGCAGGATGAATAGAATATGCTGGAACATTAATACACAGCAAAATCTAGTTCTTTGGTAAGCTACGAAGCTTGTGGCCACTGGTCCATTAGGCAATTAGAAATATATACATTAATACACAGCACTATCTGACACACACGGCATTTAGATTTAAAACATTAATCCCGCTGAGTTTCTTTCGCCAGTTCTTCTCAGGTCAGAGGTTTCTTTCCGAACTGGTGGTAGACTCATAACGTTCAGTACGAAATTGTAACAATTTTCATGCTGAATAAAATATTTTGATTTGATTAGATATCCAGTAGGCAGTTAGAAATATGTTGATACATTAATTCACAGCGACATCTAGTTCTTTGGTAAGCTATAAAGCTTGTGTTACAGATACCATTTATATAATTTTCTTCTTAAAGAACAAAAATCAAAATAAAACCACGAAAATGTTCTAAATGTCTCTTAAATTATTTCATATGACAAAATTTGAGTATTTATTTATATTGAGTATATTATAGTCACTTTTCAATACTAATCAGCTTCATGTATATATGAATCTTTATGTATATGAAGAAATAAAAAGATGCAATATGTTGTCTAACGATGAAGGCAAACATCGTGAGGAACCTGCATGTCTGAGAGAACCTAGCAAGTTTTCGAAAGACATGTGAAGTCCACCAACACGCACTAGGCCAGCGCGGTGGACTATGGCCTGATCCTCTTCGTACTGAGAGGCCTGTGCCCAGCAGTGGGACAATGAAAAGCGCTGATGATGATGATCTATTCAGGGTTATGTATTAGGGTGTGTGTATGTATGCGGTTACCTCGGAGATGTGATCTCGTATGGGCTCGCGCAGATCGCGCGCGGCGGGGCCCAGCGTGGCGCGACGGCTGGGCGCCGCTAGCACTAGTCGCTGCAAGGACTCGCCCGCACCCTCTGTACTCTACGAGTTACGACAAGGATTGTTGTTTGTGTTACATTTATACTTTTAGGAAAATGAACATTAATAGGATTATTCCATTTTCAGTTCAACCTACTGTCCATCTGTTCGTCAGTAACATTTTTCTCTGATATCAACCCTTGGCTGTGGTGTGCTTTAGAAGACCTGCCGGTCCACCGGGTGTTGTTGTTGAATGATTTAGGTGACATCTCATTAAAAAAAAAGGTTTTCTTGGGTTTTAGCGGGTAGTATTGGGCCAGGGAGTCCCACATAACTACCTGGTGGTATGTTTTTATGCGTTTTCCAACAAAAAAAATAGGAGTTGAAGCTGGTCCAAATTAAAAGGTCTTTCATGCTGCATATTTAAGCATTTGCAAATGAATCTTTTTCAAATTACCATAAGCAGTAACATGTTAATAAGCCATGTTAGCTATGTACCTGGTTAGCATGTGCCCGCTGTTCATCTCTAATGGCTCGCAGCACACGCCTCACCATGTTTGCTGCAACTAGTTCTGTCGGCAGTGCCTGCGTGATGTGTCTGCCTGCTGCCCGCACAGTGTTGCATAGGGACCTGGCAAGCATATGCTAATATTATTAACTATCAAAATAAGCCCTTAATATTATATTTATTAAGAATAATAATTATAAAGACAGAAAGAGAAAGAAGAGAAAATTAAATGAATCATTTAATGATTTTAACTTAATTTTCCAATTGCATTTTTTAGTGTTTAGTGATTAATATTTTCTTCAATTATATGAATTACTAGCTGACCCGTGCCCACTTCGTTGGACATAATGTTAATAATCCTTTTTTAGTACAGTGTTTAAATAATTTAAATTATTTTATTAATATTAAAAATTAAATATACTAATATTAAAAAAACTACTTTTTGTCACTTAAATATAAAAATTAGACATGCTGTCGTTGACTTTTATGTGGGCATTTTTAAGCTCCACATCTTTTCTCTAGAACTCAAAAATATATCTTTCATAGTTAAGGCAGTGTTCGTAAGAAACGAACGTTGTTCATTCGACCGTTTTTCTCCGATTCACTTTGCAAAACGTACTACCATGTAAAAGCCTTTTTATTTTTCGGTTTTTTATATAACCTATGACACTCAGCAATAATGTGGCTTTCTATTGGTGAAAGAATTTTTAAAATCGGTTCAGTAGATCCCGAGATTACCACTTACAATTTAACAAATAAACAAACTTTACTTCTTTATAATATAAGTATAGAAGTATAGATTAATGTCATATATTTTGTAATTTTAAATCCTTACAAAGCATTGGCACTCTCCGATTCACTGATGATCTGCTCAAGGAGGTCCACTGTAGCTAGAGCAACTTTTTCAGAACCTTGTACTTTTCTGTAATTAATAATATAGAACAAAACAAAAAATATTTTTTATTCAGCACAGGATTACACAACTTTATAAGTATAACTAAGCACTGACTAATCTATTAGATATATTAGATTAATAATTGATAAATATGTAATTAAGGTTAATATATTGTCCAAATAAATGCTGTTTCAAACACAGAGGCTGTAATTCAGCAAGTTTTTCCGTAAAACATAAATACTTACCCACTGCGTATATTTGATACATATTTTACAATGGCATCCATAGTTTTTTCATCCAATTCTTCTAATTTACCTTCTGATGGTGCCATTGTTATGAAATCTTCAATTTATAAATACAAAAAAATATTCAAAATGCTGATGAAATAGACAAATTATAACCTTGTTAAACACAAACAGTGACGTCTCAAGCTGTCACTGTGACACTATATCTGCGTTCGAGAACCTGTGCTGATAACGCAAGAATTGGATTTTTTTTGGATATAATATTTTTCTCATTGGACTATATTCCCGATATTACATTATCTATATGGGGAAAGGAAGGCGAAACGGACCACTTAAACAAAAACAATTATAGAAAAGAAACTATTCAAAATAACAAATAATCAACACTTATTACGTTATATTAAGTACGAATCAGAGTTTGATGAAATTACAGACAATGAAGTTATACAAAATTTCTAATTCCTTCTATATGCCCGTTTTACATTCATGATTAAGGCAAAACAACAAATGGTGATAAAGTGGACATGAATAAAATTAATCAGGCAGCATATTTTTCACATAAAAATACTGCCTCATTATCCTTGTCGTCTACTCCAGCGCAAGCGCAGTGTGCCCACAAATTACATTTTAAACATTGCACTCAACCTTCGCATGATTGTGATTACAAATAAGAACAGTACAGACACTCAGCATCATAATCATCAAACAAAAATATTTTTTCCTAGTTTTTGATCTTTTTATGACAGTTCAATTTAAGAACGGATTTTGCGATAGGACCGGATTAAGTTCTAAGGGCTTTCGCGTATAAAGTACTTTTATTTTTTGTTCTACAAAATATTAATTTGTCAAGGAGCTCCTAGGGATGAACTCGAGCAGAGCAAGGGTGAGTCGCTAGTAATTAAATTAAATATAAAAATTAACTTATTTTTACTACAAATGCGCATTTTAAAACATCTCAAGTGAAATTAAGGAAAGGGAGGGGGATCGAAAAAATGGCAAAATTGTCTCTCGTAATCAATGGATGTGCCATAACCTACTATATTTTTTTCTCAAATCTGAAATAAATGTTATTTAATCTAACTGAAGTAAATGACCCTGATTCTGCATTCAAACTTTCTTTTTAATTCTTAAATCTTGTTGGTAATGAAAAATATAATTATTTTTAAAGAAAAGAAATATTTAACTTATCATTGTCACTTTAATACCCTTATGTATATTACAAATACAATATTTATCAACTTATATAGGTAATTATAAAAAAAATAATCTACATTGTGTAGATAAAACTAAAAAAAAGCAAAAAATAAAAAATAATTGCCTCTTACGAGCAAATATGATTTGTACAAGAACATAAAGTGTAAACTGTTGGGTTTCCTACAAAACAGTTATTCCAAAATGTATTCCAATCTGGTTCATCATCAGAAAAGGAAGTTTGAGTGGGCGCGTCAACGCCATCAACATCCCTCCTGCTCGTGGAAGAAATTTCAGAGACGGTTGGACCCTTACACAGCCCAGTGTAAGGGTCCAACCGTCTCCGATCCTTACACTGTGCTGTGTAAGAATCCAAATGTCTCCGAAATTTTTTTCTAACAATTTTAGAACTTTGTTTAGAAACTGGTGTAGAAGTGCTTAGGAGATTGCTCATATCACTGGAAGTGTCATGTGTCGTGTTGGAAATGATTTCTTCCGCCAGTTCCATTGGTTGCACCTCTGAGAATAAATCATTTTCGCCAATGACATTTTCTGAACTTGATTCAGATCGTTCGTACCGCGGCAAAGATCCGAAGGAGGTAAAGACTTGACCTCGTCTCATCAATTCCGTTGAGAAGTGACTCGACAGCTCTCTGCTTATGGTGTTTCGTTTGCTTGCATCTAAAATATATGGAAAATTCTGTAAGCTTTAACATTTGTGTTAACTGTTAAAATATAAAGAATTAGTTAAAGTAACATATCACCATCCCGTACAATATGTCCATCTATTGCATATACAAATGCAATAGATGGACATATGGTATCGTAAAGTTTTTTTGTAGATATTGATAATATATGTTCTTGCCTGATGATACCTTGGGTTGCATTATTGAAGTTTTTGTGGGGATCTCTAACTTTTTATAGTATTAAATACATCTCTGGTTACTCAGGGATAATGTCGTATTCTAATCTAAATTTTGTAAACATTCCTAAATACAATTAAACGTACCACTGGTTTCTGCAAGACCCTCAGATTCTCCTTCAAGATTAACACTGTCACCTTCTACGTGGGCATTAACTTCTGCTTCAGAATCAGAGCTAACATATTTTAATGGTGTGCTAAATCTTTTTTGAATTTCATTTTTTTCAAAACTTTCGAGAGACCCTGAAGAGGATGTGGAAGAATCTATATGATGGTCTCTTTTATAGAGGCGTCTCATTTCTTTAGCCAAACGTTCATAAAACTCCTCATCTTCTTCATCGTGCGGGTTTGGTTTTTTGGGTTCTACTTCAATGATAAGATCCGGTAGGGGACTTTCAGCTCTAATCTCATCATCAGATAAAATCGGTTCTGCTTCCTCCTCTTGAACTGCTGATAAAAACAAATTTAATTATTAAATAACGATAAATTGAAAAAGACATCATATATGTATTCAGTCATTATGTTTTAAGTGTACTTTTAAAATATTATTAAAGGTAAAAATAATTAACTATGTGCGTGAGTCATATCTAGAACATGATCCATCCTTGTGAAAATTTCATCACTGTTCATAACTTAAAAGTTTATCGAACTTACAGGGTACTTCTTCAAACAAACTACGTATTAAATACGTTTCCTTTCTCTCCCATTTCTCTGCAGAGCTCTGTGTTCGCCACATTTCCGATAAATAATTTTACTCTTACCACAACTCTTACCCTTTTATATTCTTAATATAACTTAGTAAAATGTTCTTTATTATTTAAGTAGGGTAGTTACACTTTTTACAAGTTACAAGCTACTTACAAACCATAGATTATACATATCATAAAAGATTTACAAACTATTCATACGACACAAAAAAACTCGCAAATTTTATTATTGTTTTAATCGGTACCTTAGGAGTACAAAATATATTAAAAGGGCTGATTATAGAATGTAATAATTTTTATATTTACATTAAATTCATTAAACATCCAAAATATTATAATTTTATTTGCGTTTACCTAAAATGAACTCGTAGTTTACTCTCAGAGTTTCCGAACGCAATCATCTGTGTCCTGTCATATTAGAATGACGACCATTTAAAATCAATACAATCAAAATATACGAAAACTTTCGCAATTGTGAAAATTTGAGACATTGTTTCAATTATTTCATATTTTATTTTAAATAATTGATATACCATTAAAGTTTTAGGGGCATGTTTAATTAAATAATTGAGTGTAAATGTTAGTTTTTCTAGCCGCGATGGTGTTGCAACGCTTGACCGATCGCTAGATGCGGAAACAGTGGTTAAATAGAAAATTTGTATTAAAATATTGCAATGGACCTGTCACCAGACGAAGAAAACTTCCAAGGCCGGCTCCTGCATCAGGTAAACTCTGTTTAACGCGAATCTAATGATCTAAAGTTATTGCATAGTTCTTGGTAGAATGTTGCATTTCCGGCCCCTGCGTTAATACTTTGTGTATTTTGTAAGAAGTTTATAGTTGTTGAATAATATGTGGTTATTATACCACAGATCAGGAAATGAAATTGCAATAAATTAGGATAGGAGTTTTGTTTAATAAAATACAAACTTTATTATTAATTAATTCCCTTCTTTTAAAAAGTTTGGCTAAAGCAAACATTAAGTGAGTAAATAAAACTACTTCATCAATTGTATGTATTATTTTTAATTCACTTAATAAATCCAAAAAAATAAAAACACTTGTAAAAAAATATATTTATTTATTTATAATGTGAAATTCTTATTGCAAATAGTAATTATTATCAGTAAAGGGAACCAATCTATAGTTTTTAGGATTTTTGTCTGTATGTCTGTGACCACATTACAATTACAAATTTTGTTAAAATTTGGTATGATGATAGCTGGTTATCCGGGTCAACATATAAGACAATTTTTACTGCGGGAAAATGCAAGTATAATATAAAAAAATACTTTTTGAATATACTGTTTTTGTAAAGCTACTAATATTTAATAGGTATGCATAAGAAGATCCTATTATACAAGGTTATTTAAAATGCATTTTTTTTTTATAAATATATTGAAAAACTAACATTTAATGTTTTTATTTTAGGTGTAAAATCAAAATAATCTTTCAGTTCATTATTTAAATGAGATGGTCACTACTATACTGCTGAAATATATTTCCATATGCAAAAATTAAAATAATATATACAATTATTTACATATAAACCTGCTTTTCTAATTATAGGTCAAGGCATTAAAAATATTTGATAATCATGATGATGATGATGTATCTTGGACCCTTTTGAGCCTCAGCAACCAGTCTTATTGAGACTAGCCATCTAAGATTTATAGTGCACAAGAGAATATGCCAGACCTGGGATTCGAACCCAGATCTACAATTATGTAACCATTACGCTAGTCACTACAACACTTCGATAGTTTAAACTTACTGCTTTGAGCTGCACTCAAATAATTATAATATACTATTCATATAGACAACATAGTTGGATTAGTTTGTAGTGACCTTACTTTTTGCGCCAGCGGTTGTGGATTCGAGTTCTGGTTGGGACATACATTTGTTTATACTACAGTCACGGGTGTTTATTTATATAGTTGGTGATTTGAAAGGCACGTACAGTCCTCGCGCCTGAAGCTCAGCTTTGCATTTGTGTGCGTGTTATGTATGGATGGGTACGGCTGATGGCGTAGCGCGTTGCGAGCTTGGTTTAAACCCGTTTTAACTGGTTTTTGATGCGCGTTTTTTGGCTTTCAGCTATCACTCACACAAATGCAAAGCTGAGCTTACGTCTCGAGTACTGTAGCAGTCTATTTTTCTCCTTCCACCAGGCAGCTCTATGGGACAACCTGGACCTTCTGCAGGAGCTGGTGGCGGGCGGGGCGGAAGTGGACGCTCGCGATTCTCACCTACGCAGTGCGCTACACGCCGCCGCCCTCGCCGAACGCAGCCAGTGTCTGCGAGCGCTGTGTACTGCCGGCGCAGACGTCAACGCTAGGTCCGACCACGAGACTGGTGGAAAGGTGGGTAGTGTTAGGTGTTCCACCTAATTCCTGAAACGGCTGGACTGATTTTGATGGGACTTTCACTCGCAGATAGCTAATATTATAAGGAGTAACTTATGGTAATTTTATTTATTTTAATTACGGATTTTGTTGCTACAAACCTTAAATTTGGCAGAGGCACATAAGTAGTCACTATCACTACATAGTATAAAACAAAGTCGCCTTTTCTGTCCCTATATCCCTATATCCCTATGTGCGCTTAAATCTTTAAAACTACGCAACGGATTTTGATGCGGTTTTTTTTAATAGATAGAGTGACTCAAGAGGAAGGTTTATATGCATAACTAGCAGAACCCGCGGCTTTACCTGTGCTAAATCTAGGGAAGAGCCCGAGCGAAGCGAGGGCGAGTCGCTAGTTAATTATAAAAGTATGAAGGGCTAGTTTTGTTGTAGGTCTTAAAAAGAATAAGCTTACTGTGCACTGTTGTGTTCTTACAACTAAGCAAATTAAGAAAAAGTCGTAAAAAGAACTGTCTTCTGAAATAATAAGACAATTTAAAAATAAATTGCTAGCACCTGTCAACTAAAGTCATGAAGAAGTACAAGAACTACAAATGCCCTTCATCCTGCTCCACTAAACTCATGAAGAAGTGCAACTGAAAAAGCCCTTCATCTTCCAGACAGCTCTCCACATAGCAGCAGAGCGCGGGCACGTGGAGAACGTGAAGGCGCTGCTGGCGGCGGGCGCGGACTTGTCAGTGCTGACGGCGGACGGCGACACGGCGGTGGCTCTGGGCGAGCGCGGGAGACACCGGCACGCCGTGCTCGCACTGAGAGAAGCTAAAGGTGAGTGGGGACTGCAATAGTTAAAAATATATTAAAAATTATAATATTTTTAGAGTTCCGTACCCAAAAGGTAAAAAACTGTACCCTAATAATACAATAATTCAGCGAAATCTTAGTAAGTTTACAGTCCGAAGATACTTTTAATACTCCATCCTCTGATACGTAGCATCTGATGTTATACTAATAATCATTAATCACTACATAGTATAAAACAAAGTCGCCTTTTCTGTCCCTATATCCCTATGTGCGCTTAAATCTTTAAAACTACGCAACGGATTTTGATGCGGTTTTTTTTAATAGATAGAGTGATTCAAGAGGAAGGTTTATATGCATAACTAGCAGATCCCGCGGCTTTACCTGTGCTAAACATGGGAAGAGCCCGAGCGAAGCGAGGGCGAGTCGCTAGTATAGATATAAGGCGTAGGTACGCCACACTCCGCTGCAGTCCGTCTGTATCTCACCGTGCTGTATCTTATAAAGCGTTACACAGTTGAAATTTTCACAGATGATGTATAACAACAAATTAAAAAAACACAATAAAATAAATATTTATGGGGACTCCCATACACAGACATGATTTTTTTGACGTTTTTATAGATATTGGTACGGAACTCTTTGTGCGCGGGTCCGACTCGCACTTGGCCGATTTTATTTTTGTATTTTATGTTATGTTATGTCGCTTCTGTTTGGCAGATGGTACTGCTGAAAAAAGCCGGTAATGTATGTATTATTAATCATTATAGGAGACCGAAATCATCATCAGGCCTTTTCAGTCCATTGTTGGACATAGGACTCTTTTATCTAGGGTGTGACAGTATGTGGGCTGTATACATACATATTTTTATATATTTATAATTGTTTATTATGTTGTTACGTAACCCTAATGTCTGGGGACCACCTCGCGTCGACCACCAACATCGCACCGCGTCTTTTGTATTTCCACATAACTTTCGTGAAGTGACAGTGTTCTAATATCTAAATGCCCTTTTAAAAGACTGTTAAAGACTTTATTCATTTACTATATTAATTAGTTAGTATTTTACTTTTATTAAAGTATTTTAAAAGTAAAGTTCCATTTCGTTTGCATCCTCTGATTGTTATTTCTATAATTATATCCTTGTGGATGGTAAACAAAAAAGTGTAATAACAGTAACATAATTACTCAACAAATAACACCGGTGACACTCTCGAGACATGCACACGTGATGCTAGGGATGTCATCTCTGCAAAATATAAATATTAATAAATTTTTAGTACTAATTACAAAATAAGTATGACAGGACGTTTTTTATTTTGGTCTGTGGTAACGTAAGGGAAGCGATTTGTATCTATTTAATAATAATGTTCTCCCAACGCCAATCTCATTGAGACTAGCCAACTGCGCGGTAGATATTATAGTGCAGACACAAGTGAACTCTCTGTTCCTGTCTCTCTTCTCTGTTTTCATACTTCGGGTTAACGACATTCGACACGACCAGTGAGAATCAAAGCGTAGGACCAACAGTATTACATGCTCCATCGAGACACTGAAGTGAAACACGACCATCTCCTCAGTTCCGGGCATTTAGTTAGGCTCACTAATAGGGAATACTTTTAACTATACTTGGCATGACCCGAGACTCGAACCCAAAACCTCCGGATGTGCAGCCAAACATGATAACTATGTAGAAATAATTAATAATTAACATGTGTAATTTTTATGTATATAGGGCAACCCTAACACATGCCTAACCTTGGCTTTTTTCCCAACAAGTTTCCGATGATATTACATAATGTCACCATATAATGCTTCTAGAATAAATCAATTTATACAATATTGTACATATTTTGCATAAAATTTACATTTATTCTATAATTTATACACTATGACTCGACTAGGATGCGTTAGATTTTCCTAACATGATTCAATTCTTAAAACGTCGAAGGATCTCTAGGAAGTTTTGATTAGTGTTCCGTAATACTTTCATTGATTGGTGTCAAAACATTCGAAACGTCGGGAACCAAAAATCATAATAAATCCGCGACAAAATCCGAAAATTTCATTTATAGTCTTCCGTAGTTAAAAGGCATTACCACTATTCGAACTGACCTTATGGTCAGGGCCGTATTCACCATAGGGACTTGTCCCTATTGGGACATTTCGGGATACTTTTAAAGAAAATCCCTAAATACATTACTAACTTTCACGAGCAATTAAAATAAATTATTAACCAAACCGGTCTTCATGTCATGCGCTTTCAAATTTCAGCTGCAGCATTTTAATTTTTTTATAAAAATAAAGCCGTATCAGCTGCCTCTTTAATATCGAAGACACGTTTGGCGAAGTTTGTTGTAACCCTCAGATACTTCCTGTGCTAGCGGTCACGGGTTCGAGTCCCGCTGGGACTTTGAATCTATAAAACTTTTTTTTGACTTCAGTCCACAGAACACCAAGCGTCTAGTTCCACGATCTGCTGTCAACTGGGCATTTCATTTTAAGTAGATACTAAATATGTCAAGTGCGAGTCCGCATCATAACTGAGAGTGTGATTTGCTTGATTCTTATTTAATAACGTGTTATACTCGATAGAGGTACACTGATTTCGTCGAGAGGTCCTGCGTTCGAGTCTCGAGTCGTGTCGAACAGTCGTCCACCGGAATATGAGAGTGATAGAAATAGAGAGTGCACTTGTGTCTGCACTATAATATCTCCTGCAAATGGCTTAGCCTCAATAAGATTAGCCGCTAAAAAGAGACAATTTATTAGAAGATAACTGTAGAGTAATATTTTTATAGTTATCGATTAACTAAAAAAATGATGCGAAATTATCTAATCAGCAAAATAAAAGTGCGAGTCGAGCGTCAAGGCCGATAGTGTTATGAACTTACTGGCTATGTTTAAGAATTGAGTATGTGACATTTTTTATGTGCTTGTGCATATTTTTTTCATTTATTGGTAAGTACGTGTTTCTAGAATTACCACCTGCATATAAATAATGGACACACCTGCCAGAAACCTGATATAAGTTTAGTGTTTAGTATGCATATCTGTACATAATACAATATACATCTATACTAATATTATAAAGCTGTAGAGTTTGTTTGTTTGTATGTTTGGTTGAGCGCGCTAATTTCAGGAACTACTGGTTCGATTTGAAAAATTCTTATTGTGACTCAGAAAGAATTTTGTTTCTAGTCTTTAGAACGCGTGCGAAGACGCGGGAAATTCTAGTATAACGCAATTATGACTGAGTCGAATTTGTACAGTAGATATTTTTTAACAAATCTTATTTTTAATCCTATTCAATATTGAATACGGATTACGGAGACCGAATATATAGTTTTTAGTATTTATGTCTCTCTCTGGGATCGCATAATAAGAATACCAACGGACAGATTTTGATGAAATTTGGTATCGGAAAATATGTAACATCTATGAGAAATCTATACTATCGTTAAAAAACAGTATACGCCAGTGTTTAAGCAAACTGTTTGGGCGGATTCACGAAAAGTGGCCATAAACAAATACTATGAAAATTTAATTCGTAACAGAGACAGAATAGGTAACTAATAATCGTAACATTTTTAAAAGCTATTTTATAAGTTACTAGCGACTCGCCCTCGCTTCGCTCGGGCTCTTCCCTAGATTTAGCACAGGCAAAGCCGCGGGATCGCCTAGTTATGCATATAAACCTTCCTCTTGAATCACTCTATCTATTGGAAAAAACCGCATCAAAATCCGTTGCGTAGTTTTAAAGATTTAAGCGCACATAGGGATATAGGGATATAGGGACAGAAAAGGCGACTTTGTTTTTTACTATGTAGTGATATTATTTAATTATAAGAGTATTTTTAAAGTTATTCATGTTTAAATTTTCTTGAGATTATTGCCTATGAAAATTCATAAAAATCACAATGCATAATATAATAAATAACTAAATACAAATGAAATAAAAATCAGTAATAATAAATCAAATTAAATTAATAAACTACATTTTCTCTATACTAAATATAGCGTACTTCATATTTAAAGTTGGTTAAAAAATGCCAATACCCGGTTATTAAACCTATGTATGCTTCAAACAACTGGCTCTTACTTTAGTTATTACACCGAGCGGAGGCGGGCTCGTCGCGTTACACGAGATGTGTTTCTTACTATGTCATTACACTCCGAATAAATAATATATTTATTTCTTGTGTCGTATTGTGTATAGTGACATAGTGATAGTGATAAATTGATAATAGTTACATAGTGACCTAGTGTTAGTATAAAAAAATAGTGTAAATGAATAAATGATATTAATTTATGCACTACATTACAATTTACAATATTTGAATGAAGTTAAATTAATAAAAATTAATATAAATAGGGAAATTTATAAAAATTAAAGATTAGTATAAAAAAAATGTTTTCAGTTGTTTTGAGGTACTGTGGCTTGTTAAATTAAATGAATTGAAATTCGCTCCAAATGAAGCATCTTAATATTTAAATAGAAAAAGCTGCAGGAAGAAACTTTAAACTAGTATATTTAGAATGGTTTTCTATATTTATTTTACTCTGTAACCTGTTTACGGACTACACTTTGGAATTTGCGATCTTCTAGTCAGATGTAAATAAATAAATAAATAAATATGTTGGGACAATATTACAAACAGCACCATCTAGTTCCGTGGTAAGCTATTATGGAAGCTTGTGTTACGGATAGAACGTATATATAAGATAGTTACGGAGATAGTTTGAATACATACATATTATAAATATAAATACCCATGACTGGAGTACAAACGTCCGAGTTTAACAGATGAATGCCCCCAGCGGGACTCGAACCCGCGACCGCTGGCGTAAGAAAGTAGGGTCACTACAAACTGCGCCAAACGTGTCGTCAATATTATACGATTATACTAAACAAACAATATTAATATATGCAAAACTGTGTGTCATCTTCTGCCTCGCAATTAATGTAAATTACTTAAACTACGTACCTTGAGAAGACTTGATCCAAGTGAAGCGTATTTAAATCCCGGTCACGCACCTCTAATATTCTCATATTCTAAATCAAATCAAATCAAAATATTTTATTCAGCATAAAAATTGTTACAATTTCTTACTGAACGTCATGAGTCTACCACCAGTTCGGAAAGAAGAAACCTCTGTCCTGAGAAGAACTGGCGAAAGAAACTCAGCCTTTTTTTTTTTTCACCGGCTTTTCTGAGAGAACTTAGCAAGTTCTCGGAGGCACCTGTTCAGCTTGGTAGACCATGACCTGATCCCATAGTAAAATAGTGATGCCCAATTTGAAATAAAACGGGATGATAAACTATCTCTAGAACAGAACATCATTTTTTTTCTTCTGTTAAACTAATTAAGATACTTCTACTAGAAAAATGTAAACCTTTCTTATTAATGATTGATCCTTCACCGTTATTCAAGTTGCAATCTTCTTGGAAATGGATTTGTACATTAATATAAGTGAGACATGGATTTGAACCCGCTTCACTCGGTCTGAAAAGTGCGCGTTACTATGATGATTCGTAAAAACCGTATTGAAATAGGCTCAGTAGTTTCTGAGATTATATTTTTAGAGATAACGAGAAATTTGCCAATTTCTCCTACGTGGTATAAGACAGTGCTGGATTGTACATGAAGCGGTAATCGAACCAGCTTTCACTTACGAGTTACACCAGACTATGTGTTATGTTAGATTATTTTGTTATAAGTTGCGGTCACCCTGTCGGATTCGTTTTCGTGCGGACAAAATGGCTTCGTAACAAAAATCTATACTTCTATACTAATATTATAAAGCAGAAGAGTCTGTTTGTTTTTTTTAGTTGACTAGCTCTAATATCTGGAACTAATGATCTGAGTTGAAAAATTCTTTTTGTGTTGGATAGTCCGTTTATCGAGGAAGGCTATAGGCTATATTACATCACGCTACGACCAATAGGAGCGGAGCATCAATGAAAAATGTTACAAAAAATGTTTCAAAAACGGGAGGAAATATTTCTTTTGATTTTCGGCTTTTACAACGCGAAGTAGTATATGATAATTAGATAATCAGTTATTACTACACAAAGTTTTATTGAAATCTGTCAAGCGGTTTGAGAATGATGCGGTAACAGACAGACAGTTACAATTTTATTTTATGTACCTATAGATTGAGTTATTACTTATTATTCATCAGCACTATTACGATCAATTAACGTCAATTTAACGCAGATTATTTATAGACCAATATTTAAGAAAGGCAGTAGTAGCCCAGTGGTAATACACTCGCTTAAAGCTAGTAAGTGGGTTCAAAGTTCGGTTTTCAGTCACTTCACGTGCTAATTATACTTACTTAATAATATATTTTTTACATAATAATTAGTGTGTTAGTTATTATTAAAAACCGCATGAAAATCCGTTGCGTAGTTGTAAAGATCTAAGCATACATAGGGACAGATATATAGTGAGGCGTTTTTATTTTACACTATGTAGTGATGATGATATTCAATGAGATTTTTCAAAATCTGTTCTTTTTACTATGGAAAATATTTTATTTCTAAAAAATAACCAATTTTCCTCATTAATTTTATATATGAAACCACTTTAAAAAATAAAACGTAAAAATACTCAGATTTTGAAGCCATATACATGCAATATAGTAATAAGCCTATTCCATGACGTCGCTCGCTCGCACCCCGCTCTAACGCTCGAGACGTGTCCTCTAATGAGATCAGTCTGAAACTTAGGTTCACTCATTAACATAATAATCATATTAATTCTGCATTAGACTTACCTTCGCTTCGCTTGGGTTCTTCCCTAGGTATCTTAAAGGTTCGTGATTTGAATCTATACATTATAAATAAAATTGGTGTGTCTGTTTTTAATTTCAAATTAATAGCTTTTCACTAAATGCCTATGAAAGTATACAGGATACTAGCAAAAAAAAAACTAAAATTATTGTCTGTCTGTCGGTTTGTTCCGGCTAATCTCTGAATCTTTTCATCCTTAAGGGATGATTTCAGGGCCTCAAACTATCTTCTTACGAAATTTCATCTAAATTGCTTTAGCGGAGCAGTCTATGGCTAGAAATTATTTAATAACATAAAAGACTGACTTCAAGCACTAAAAAGTTAATATAACTGATTGGTAGAGTTCCTGAATATTTCGTGACAAAATATCTTAGTTAATATTTTGGACTGATCTAGGACTCGAACCCAGAACCTCAAGATAGCAAATATATGTAAGAAGCCAAGGTTAAGTAATGTCATGTAGGGTCCTGTTGTTTATTTAAGCGTGCCAGTTCAGATTATACCTACTTCTTCGGGTGTATTTTGTTTTGTCTCTTACTGGGATTTGAACAGGTAAGCTTCGCTATATTAGGTCATGCCAAAAATATATAAGAAAAATATAGTTTAGGTTTTAGTTCTATTTATTGATTTCGATAAATTAACCTTTTTGTCTTCAAAAAATTCTAAACCACGATATAAAGTTGGTGAATTATATTTAATAAGCAAAGCGACTGGATTCGTTGGGCGTAACTTAAAATAAATTGAATGGTTTCTATAATTTTCTAATAAAATGAAAGTAGCCTAAGTTACTCCTAATAACATCAGTTACCTGCAAGTGAAAGTCCAATCAAAATCGGTCCAGCCGTTTCAGAGATTAGCTAGAACAAACAGACAGTCGGACAAAAAATTTTAAAAATAGTTTTTTTTATGTAAGTGTATACTTTCATATGCTTTTTGTGAAAAGCTAAGAAAAGCAAGCTTTGTAATTACAAATAGACACTTGAATCTTATTTATATGTACCAGTGATGTCCTAAAAATTTTATTGACTAGTAGGTAGTAGGTACCTGTTTTGAGACAGGTTTTCTTGTGAATCTTCATTTCATTGCTTTTTACTTTGCATTTATATGAATAAAACACGCTGTTAATGTATCGAATTTTAAAGAACTCTTTGACTTGTCGGACACAGAGTATTTATTTATTAACTAGTGACTTATACTGCTTCGCTCTTGATTCGTCTATAATTTGGTAATGATTTCGATATGATGATAATGATAGTTGGTTATTCGAGAAAATATATCATCCTTGAGAAATTAAAAAATCATCCGTTATTTCTGAAATTTCCATAATAACTATTAACTCAGATAGTCAGGTGACAGGTCGTGTTTCGACGTAGGCCCTCTCTAGCATATTAACTTGACATGATCTTGGGAATTTCTTCTCCATCCCTGAGGAAGAACATCTCCTCACCTGTCTTCCTTTGCCTCTTTGCGTTCCTTGGATACTAATTAGTTATTTAGAAGAAAATTTATACTAAACGTTAAAAGTTAAAACATAGCTAGAAATAAGAAAGTTTGAATCGCTATTCACTACATAGGACGCACGCTTCCCGCTTTTTGCTGTCCCTATGTATGCTTAGATCTTTAAAACTACGCAACGGATTTTGATGCGGTTTTCTTAATATATAGAGTGATTTAAGAGGAAGGTTTATATGTATAACTAGTGGAGCCCGCGGCTTCACTCGCTCTAAATCTAGGGTCGAACGGCGAACCCGAGCGAAGCGAGTGTGAGTCGCTATTTACTTATAAGAAGATATACCTACTTACGTAGTTTTTACTAACCACTTCAAATGGATCACACGTGCTCTCATTTACTGCGAGTCTAAAGTACAAGTTATTCCGGAAATTAATAATTTCGATCAATTCCGATGGCTCTAAGACTCCCGTGACCATGATTGCTGTAAAGCATTCGAAACGTCGGGAACCAAAAATCATAATAAATCCGCGAAAAAATCCGAAAAGATAGTTTCATTTATAATGACTATTATTTCATTAAGATTTTCCAAAAAATATTTAATTTGCAGATTCGTCTCAGGATAAATAATTATGATGTTTATATTTTGATTTTTTACATACATCGACTACTCGTAGTACTACTACTACTACTAGTCGTTGGTTACATAATATAATTTAATCGCGATAATATCTGCCACAGCGATAAAGAAGTTTCACTAGACTAACTAGGACGCAAACTTTTTTTTATATTATCAAGGGTCACCTTATGGTGATTAATCCCACAGAATTTCCATAAGATAGTACACTTTTAAACTATAAACTCATCTGAGTAAACGCATAATTTTTGTATGTAGTTCATACATGATTAACAAGTCAATGTAATTAAAAAACCCCATTGCGTTTCTAGTTAATTTGGAAAAAACTCTAAAATATGTTGTTTTGATTCAAAACCCGGTGTCACTTTCACAATTAATACGAATCTAACGACACCTTTGAAGCTAAAATCCATCGGGCAGTTTAGGCTGTAGAGTGTGCCAAACAATTATACATACAAGCATACTCTCGAAAGACATAACCCTCCTTCTGGCGTAGTCGGGTAAAAATAAATAAAACTTCCACGTAATAATCTTGTAATTAAAAACTTTCAAATATAGACAGAGGTCACCTTCGCCGAAGTAAACAAGGTTAAAAGGGACGACTTACATGTTTTTCTCCTTCATAATTAGTAAAGTAAAATGGGTGTATTTCAAAAGTCTTTACATTAAATTTATTTAACGTCCACTTTCGTAAGATACAGTACTGTAGTTCACGGGTTCGACTCTCGCAAATTACAATTTGAGTCACGTGTGCTATTAGCGAGGGCATTCGCTAATATAATAAAAGGACAGTTCGTAACTATGTAGAGTAACGATTTAATGTAAATTGATTGTTAAGTTAAATGTCACTTGAGCAGCTCATTGATAGATGTAAAGACAACACACGCAAATCTCTTGTCCTTCTCTCTCCTTCTAACAAAAGCATTTTCTCTCCTCTTTCTCTCTCAAGTACTTCCGTGGAATTCGATGTAGTATGTACTATATTTAACCTTTCTTAACGTCCCACTGCTGGGGATGGGCCTACCTTAAATACGAGGGGGATCAGGCCATAGTCCACCACGCTGTGTGCGGGCGGACTGAGCATAGCTTTCGAAATCTTGCCTTTGACACATGCAAGTTTCCTCACGAAGTTTTTCTTCACCGCAAGACAAGTGGTAATCATGTTAGAAATGATTCGCACACGAAAATATCAGAGGTGCGAGATCCGGATTCGAACCGGCTTCACACGGTTTCTCAAGCGAGCCCGTTACAACTAGGCTACCACTGCCTTGGAATATATATATAGCTTTATTTAATTCCATGCAAAAAAAATAAATTACAATACTAAAATTATATAACATTGAACATTACATAATTAGAATTAATTTATTAAAATAAATTTGAATTGCTTTAAGATTAATAATTAATTAACTATAATAAGTTTTTTTTTTGTATATAAAATTTAATTCCATGCAAAAAAAAAAAATTACAATACTAAAATTATATAACATTGAACATTACATAATTAGAATTAATTTATTAAAATAAATTTGAATTGCTTTAAAATTAATAATTAATTAACTATAATAAGTTTTTTTTTTGTATATAAAATGAATATTAGTTATCAATATATAATATGTAATTATAACATTCAATATATATAATTAATAAAATTGTTAATTCTTATAATTAATTAATTTTCTTTAATTTATTTTTCTCATATGGACCCCTTTGGGTAAAAGCCTCCTCCAAGGCAAACCACTTATTTTTATCTTTGGCTACTTTTAACCAATTTCTGCCCGCCACTGTCGCTATTTCATCCGCCCATCTGGCGTGCGGGCGGCCTCTTGCTCTCTTTCCTTGCGGACCGGGCCATTCGACTGATCGCCGAGTCCATCTGTCGTCGTTGTACCTAGCCACATGTCCTGCCCACTTCCATTTTCTTTGTAACGAGAAAGTTAATGCGTCTGTGACTCGTGTTTGTTTGCGGATTTCCACATTCCTCACCTTATCTTTGAGTTTTAGTCCCATAATGCTTCTTTCCATACGCCTTTGAGTGGTCTGGATTTTATTTATAGTTTTTATATCGAAAGTCCAAGTTTGGCACCCATAAGTCAAACATGGCAGTATGGCTGTGTCCATAGCTACTTTTTTAGTGGATAACGGCAGTTGCGATTTGAAAATTTCCTTATGAGCCCAATATTTTTTCCATGTAATGGCCACTCTCCGGTCTACTTCTTCTGAGTTTCTGTTTTTGTTGAACGATATTTGTTTTCCCAGGTATACGTACTTTTCTACTAATTCGAGAGGTGTGTTATTGACCAGGATTGGTGGCATGACATGATGATTTGTCATAACTTTTGTTTTCTCTAGATTCATTTGTAATCCTACTTTCGAACTAGCCTGGTGTAAGTCATTTATCATTATGTTTAGTTGATGTGGACATTCCGAGAACAGGATGATGTCATCGGCGAATCTAAGATGACTTAAAAAGTTTCCATTCATATTTATGCCCCTGTTAGACCATTGAATGTTTTTCATTGCATGTTGTAAGACGGCTATGAATAACTTTGGAGAGATTGGATCTCCCTGTCTGACTCCTCTCTTTATATTGATTACTGCACCGATTCTATCTAACCTGACTCTACTTGTGCTGTTGCTGTAAATATTCCTCAGAATATTGATGTATTTTTCTTTTATATTTAATGATTCCAAAGCTTCCCAAATACTTTCGTGTCTTATTGAATCAAAAGCTTTTTTGTAGTCTATGAAAGCTATGAATATGGGTCTTTGGAATTCCAAATACTTCTCTATCACTTGGTCGACGACTTGGATGTGATCTACTGTGCTATACCCGCTTCTGAATCCAGCTTGCTCGATCGGCTGGTATGCATCAATTTCTGGCGATATTCGTTCAAGCAGACAGGATGCGAATAGCTTATAGAGACAGGGCATTAGGCTTATGGGGCGGTAGTTGCCTATATCGCCTGGGTCGCCTTTTTTGTATAATAATATAATTTCAGATTCTAACCATGAGTTTGGTACGGATTCTTCTTCTAGTATTTTATTCCATAAAATAGTCAATGGTGTCAGTAATAGAGTCTTTGCTGATTTAATACATTCGTTTGTAATACCGTCTGGTCCCGGGCTTTTTTCAAGCTTGATTTTCGTTAATTGTCGCAATATTTCAGCTTCAGAAAACTGTTGTGTTGGGGAGATGTCAGTACTGCGATAGATAATCTTATTTTGTTTTACTTTATCTGGCTGGCTATATAGTTTAGCGTAGAAGTCTGTGGCTATATTGATTATTGGAATATGCATACATATAATGAAATTCTAACTTTGTTGAGTCTACATTAAATAAAATATTTTTATCTACTGTAGATTAAAAATAACGATTATGGTCATTATGGTCTTCTTTTACTGAGCGAACCGTTAACCGATTCCGGCCACGGCGGCCAATCTCATTGAGACTAACCATCTGCGCAGGAGATATTATAGTGCAGACACAAGTGTACTCTCTGTTCCTATCACTCTCATACTCCGGTGGGACGACTGTTCGACACGACCAGTGAAAGTTAAGGCGCAGGACCGACGCGACACGTGGTCTCCGAGGCACTGGTGTAAAACACCGCCAACTTCCTAACTCCGGGCTGTTACTGAGGCTTCCGAAACAGAAAGACTCAATAACTAAATTTGGCCCGACCCGGGACTCGAACCCAGGACGTCTCGGTGTGCTACCGTACACGCTAGCCACTATACCACGGGGGCAGTTAAAAATAATAATATGTTAATGACATACAATTAGAAATGAGAATTTAATGTAACTCGCACTTGTCATGTTAAGGTTTAGAATATCCCGTTTTGTTGAGTTGATATGCGTAAGTAAAGGTGGCGTCACACCTTGCTGGTCAACAAGTTAAGTGAGCATACGAATCATATTTTTTTAATTAATTCTTCCCTAGCTTTATTTATTTATTTATTTATTTAACTCTTTAATGTACACCAATAATACACACAAAGAATAGACACAAAAACACAAAAAGAAAAGATGTACAGAAGGCGGCCTTATCGCTTAAAGCGATCTCTTCCAGGCAACCCTTGTGGTAGAGGAGTAAGTTTTTGCAAGTAAGGTAGGCGGTGTACGCGAAGACTTCGATAGATATACTATAGATACATAAAACATACATACATACATATTTAGTGCTGGTGGTGGTGTGTGGTGATGGATGATGGTGCGGCAGGGAAATAATACGCAACACTCCACACTGATATTGAGTTTATTCACTATCTACACCACGTAATGAACACTAACAGGATACACGAAAATAGCAGAGAGTTCTTACAAATGTTATACAGAAGATGCGAACGTAAGGCGTTGGTGCGAGAGACCGACTGGCGCCGGAGCCGCGGAGCTGTGAATACATCGCGGGGCGCGGCGCGCGGGCGCGGGCGCGGGGTCTATACCTGCGCTGGAGTTTGCATGACGCATAGCAACTACTTGATATTTAAATTATTGTAATGTTAGAATATGTATGTACGTTTGTGCGTGTAAAATATGTGAATGAAAGAAATGTGTGGACTTTAATAGATATTATATAATATGTATATATATGTATGTAAATGTTTATATGTATGTAAATGTATATATGTATGTATGTGTGTGTATGTATATATGTATGTGTGTGTGTTCCCACATCACTCCCCCCCAGAGACCTGGTTAGGGGCGAAAATAGTCTGGAAATCTGACACGTCTACCGGAGCGGGTTGTCTTCGGTAACGCAGGTGCACTCTGTGAGTCTGCAGGTTGTGTCTTCGTGGGAACCATCGCTTGAGGTGTTGAACTGACCGTGTCCTGTGCGTCATTCAGCTCGTATGCAGGCTTTAACCGATTAACGGTGACAGTGACTGGTTTTCCTTTAATAAGGAGCTTAAAAACTTTGTCACCTCGCTCCAGTACTTTGTAAGGGCCTGTATAGGCTGCCTGGAATGGAGCGCGCGAAGCGTCTTCACGAAGGAAGACGTTTTCGGTTGTTGCAAGATCTTTAAAAACAAAAATGCTGCGTTTTCCATGGTCAGAAGTAGGAACTGGCTTCAGTCTCTCCGCGAAGGAGTGTAAACGCCCTGTAAAATCGGACAAATCTGAAGTGCAGGGTGTGCCAGGGTTGAAAAATTCCCCGGGGAGTCTGAGTGGTTCTCCATACAAAAGTTCAGCTGACGATGACTGTAAGTCCTTCTTGAAAGAACTTCGTATGCCAAGAAGTACGAAGGGCAAGACTTCTGTACATGACGCGTCAGCATGGCACGTTATAGAGGCTTTGAGCTGCCTATGAAAACGTTCCACGAGACCGTTGCATGCTGGATGGTATGCAGTGGTGCGTTTATGCTGGAATCCAGTTGTTTTTGATAGGTATTGAAACAGCGCGGACTCAAATTGCCGACCGCGGTCTGTTACAATATCTGTGGGGATACCGAATCTGGAGAACCAGCCAGAAATTAGCGCCTTGGCCACTGTTTCTGCAGTGATGTCAGGTATCGGTATGACCTCAGGCCATCGAGTGAAGCGATCTATGGCAGTCAAACAATACCTGAACCCCTGCGAAACAGGAAGGGGACCAATAAGGTCAATGTGAATATGCCTAAAACGTTCGCGTGGTAGGTCGAAAGTTCCCAAAGGCGTGGAAACATGTCGACTGACCTTTGCACGTTGACAAGGCAAACAGGTTCTGGCCCACTCTCTGCAGTCCTTTCTAACTCCTGGCCACACAAAACGTTCTGCTACCAACTTAGCAGTTGCGGCTGCGCCAGGGTGACTTAGAGAGTGTAGGCTTTGGAAAACTTGCCTTCGAAAGTTCTTCGTAACAAAGGGCCTGGGAGTCGGTGTACTCATATCGCAGTACAATGGTAGTCGACTTCCAGGATGATTCATCTTCACGAGGCGAAGAGATGAGCTGTCGCTCAGGTAAAGAGCTAGCTCAGTGTCACCATCCTGTGCTTTAGCAAGATCAGTCAGGCATATTGGAGTCTGAAGTTCTTCGACGCGAGATAAGGTATCGGCCACGACATTGTTTTTGCCAGAAATATGCCTTATGTCGGTCGTGAACTGTGAGATGTAATCCAAATGCCTGAATTGCCTGGGCGAACAGTTACGCTTGTGTTCCTGAAAGGCGTAACAAATTGGTTTGTGGTCTGTGTAGACCGTGAAATGTCTGGCTTCGAGCATATGCCGGAAGTACTTAATTGATTCATAAATCGCAAGAAGCTCCCGGTCATATGGTGAGTACTTCTGTTGAGAAGGACTTAATTTCCGAGAAAAGTATGCTAGTGGCTGCCATTCTCCTTTATGTAGCTGCTGTAACACCGATCCTATCCCGGAATCTGATGCGTCTGTAACCAAAGCAAACTTAGCATGGCAATCTGGGTGTGCCAGAAGAGCTGCATTGGAGAGGCTTTCCTTGGTCTTGGAGAAAGCCTCCAGAGCATCGCCGGTTAGGTTGACTGGTGCTGAGCCTTTAACTGCTCCCGTAAGAAGAGCATTGAGAGGTGCTTGGATGTGGGCGGCATTGGGCAGGAAACGCCTATAAAAATTTGCCATCCCTAGAAATCTCCTAAGCTCTCTGACTGTTTTGGGAGGAGGAAAATCACGAATGGCCTTTACCTTCTCGTCCAGTGGCTCGGTTCCGCTCTCCGAAATACGGTAACCCAAGAAGGTTACCTCGGGAGCCCCGAAGATGCACTTGGACGGGTTGATTACCATGCCATAGTCGCGGAGTCTGGTAAAAACTTGTTTGAGGTGACTTTCGTGCTCAGCTACATTTTTACTGAAAACAAGAAAATCATCCAAATAACAAAAGACAAAGTCTAGTCCACGCATCATCTCGTCGACAAACCTTTGGAATGTTTGACCGGCGTTACGAAGTCCAAATGACATGAACGGGAATTCAAACATTCCAAATGGTGTCGTTATAGCTGTCTTGCTTATATCCTCAGCACAGACGGGTATTTGGTTATACGCCTTTACAAGGTCAATAGTGCTGAAGACGCTGCAACCAAAAATGCTATGTGTGAAGTCATGTATATGACGAATAGGATACCTGTCTGGGATTGTTCGAGCGTTCAGCTGCCTGTAATCGCCGCAAGGGCGCCAACCATTGTCCTTCTTCGGCGCCAAGTGTAGTGGAGATGACCATGAGCTCTCCGATGGCCTTGCTGTGCCATTCGCGAGCATGGTCTCGAACTCTTGCCTTGCGATCTTCAGCTTGTCTGGAGCTAAACGCCTAGGGGAGGATGTGACAGGGGGACCAGGTGTAGTTCGTATATGGTGTAATGTGTTGTGAGTAATGTTACGATGTGTACCGGCTGGTCGTGTGATATCAACAAATTCGCGCATGAGCATGCTATGGTACCGTGTATCGCCAGTCGGAATCTTTACAGAAAGCACATTGTACCTGTCATTATAAAATACAGCGTTTACAGAAAGTGTTGTAGTGTTATCTATTAATTTTTTATTTTTACAATCAACAACAAGGTTATAGTGACACAAGAAATCTACTCCTATGATAGGTTTAGTTACGTCAGCAACAATAAACTGCCATGAAAATGTACGGCGCAAACCTAGGTCCACGACGAGGTGTGCATAGCCGTAGGTGGCTATGGTTGTCCCGTTGGCTGCTGTTAACTGGTAGCTCGTGGATGCTCGGCGCTCCTGAAGCTGGGACCGGGGGAAAACACAGAGGTCGCTACCGGTGTCGACCAAAAACTGCGTTTTAGTGGTGCGGTCCGTCACGAAGAGGCGACCAGGGGTGGCAGGGCAATCGGTTGTCGCCATTATCGACTGCCGGCTGCGTTTCCCGACTTCTGGTAGTCACAGGGTTTTTGACACTTGTGCGCCTTCGAACCAAATTTCATATGGAACCAACAAATGGGGTACCTGCGGTATGATGAGGTCGATCGGGATCTACTTCGCGAAGAAAAATGTCTTCGAGATCTAGAACGTTCTGATGATCGCGCTGGTCGCGTACGTTCGTCAATTTTCAGCGCGAGGTGCTCAACCATCTTCCTGAGTTCTGCAATCTCGCTGGGAGCATGACTGGACATTCCAGATGAAGAGGCTGCCATAATGTTGACTGGCGCAGAGATCTCCTGGATGCGGTCTGCTAAGTCGGCCAGCTGTTCCAGGGAATGAGTCGGTTGGGATGCTAGCACCGTTTGGATACCTTGGGGTAGGCGATTGCTCCAGATCGTACGTATGAACTCCTCGGGAACATTCGGTCCTGCCAGGTCTTGCAAATGTCGGAGAAAATGCGAGGGTTTCCGCTCACCAAGCTGTTCGTGTGTCAGGAGCTGCCTGACCTTCTTCTCGTGAGATGCTGTGAGACGCTTAATTAACTCGCTCTTAATTTTGTCGTAGCGGTTCCTGCTAGGCGGGCACACAATCACATCCTTAACTACCTTGGCGTGAGAAATGTCAAGGTTAGTGATGACGTTGTTAAATTTTATAGCGTCCTCTGTGATGCCAAAATTGTCAAATTGACCCTCTAGCAAAGCGAACCATATCTCTGGGTCCTCCGGTGAAAATGTAGGCACTTTCAAATTAAATTTGCGTAAATCCGCGGACTCTCCACGTTCATGCTGGGTGGAAACACGCATCTTTTTTGTCCGCAAGGTTACGCCGCCATTACGTGATCCAGCGGTTTTTGCGGATTCGCTACTATCACTCATCGTTATGCGTTATGCGTACCTTTTTTATTGATATCCGTGTCCTCCGGGGTCACCAGTTTAGCGTGGGTGGTGGTGTGTGGTGATGGATGATGGTGCGGCAGGGAAATAATACGCAACACTCCACACTGATATTGAGTTTATTCACTATCTACACCACGTAATGAACACTAACAGGATACACGAAAATAGCTCGTAACAATAAGCGTATTAAGTACAATTTCGTATGGCAGAGAGTTCTTACAAATGTTATACAGAAGATGCGAACGTAAGGCGTTGGTGCGAGAGACCGACTGGCGCCGGAGCCGCGGAGCTGTGAATACATCGCGGGGCGCGGCGCGCGGGCGCGGGCGCGGGGTCTATACCTGCGCTGGAGTTTGCATGACGCATAGCAACTACTTGATATTTAAATTATTGTAATGTTAGAATATGTATGTACGTTTGTGCGTGTAAAATATGTGAATGAAAGAAATGTGTGGACTTTAATAGATATTATATAATATGTATATATATGTATGTAAATGTTTATATGTATGTAAATGTATATATGTATGTATGTGTGTGTATGTATATATGTATGTGTGTGTGTTCCCACACATACATACTAACTTACATACATACATAAATACATACATACATATACATACATAACATACATACTTAACATACATACAAACATACATATAGAAGAGCTCATTAAGAAAGTCTGATTATACAAATAAAAATAATTCAAAAAGTTTTAGGAAGAAAAATGAGGAGAGGTTTATCTGATAGAGGGACGGATAGAACTGTCGAATTTATATAAAACAAGCCTTTCCCGCGGCGTTTTAAAAGATGGAAACCAAATAACTCCCGTTTTTGAAACATTTTTCCGCCATATTTTGGTGTTCTGCCATATTATATTTAGAATGACGTCACTTAGCTTTCGGTATTTAGAAATATTGTAACAATTTTAAGTTCGTAATAATCTTCGCCCAATGGATTTTTATTTGTAACACTAAAGCACTCCAATAACTACTAAACAAAAAAAAAATCGGCCAAAAGCAGACGAGAAAAATAAACATAATTACTTTATTGTGATCCATTTATATGTGAATATATTATATATAATGTACGTATTTCAGTAAAATAAATTATGTCATAATGGTTAAAGTGTGGCGGAGACCTTTATTCAAACCGGTCTGAACGACTCAAATGTTCGCCAAGCAACTTTTATGGAGCAATTTTGTGATACTGTAGAAGAAAAATAGCTGCCTCGATGGTGTAGTGACTAGCATGTACGGCCACCCATGGAGAGGTCCTGGGTTCAAGTCCCGGGTCGGGCCAAGTTCAGTTATTGAATATTTCTATTTAGTAAGCCTCAGTAACAGCCCGGAATTGGGAAGTTGGCGGTGAGTCACCCCCGATCCTCGGAGAGCACGTGTTGCGTCGGTTCTGCGCCTTAGCTCTCACTGGTCGTGTCGAACATTCGTCCACTGGAGTATGAGAGTGATAGGAACAGAGAGTGCACTTGTGTCTGCACTATAATATCTCCTGCGTAGTTGGCTAGTCTCAATGAGATTGGCCGCCACGGCAGAAAATCTTAGTGGCTAAATTGCCTCGTATATTACTAGTATTTACCCGCGGTTCTGTTCTGATTCTTTAAAAAGCGTATTTCTGTACACACTTTCCAACCCCATGATAAATCCAATAAAGGTTGAATTTTTAAAATTCTTTTTTTAGACTACATATAAGCATAAAATATACTCTACCTACGAAATTTACCATAAAAAATTAAATAATATTATTAAAATTAATAAATTGCCGTTCGTGTATCTCCCTAAAACTTAAAAACTGCGAGAATGATTTGAATAATTTATTCTTTCTTGTTTTGTTAGTGGAGTGTGTGGGGTTATGACACATATCAGTATTTTGCGTCTAAAAAATTAATAAGGCATCTTTTTGCTAAAGGTAGTAGCACTAGGTCGTTATGGTATTTAAGATATGTATTTTCCATTTAGAATTTTCGGTAAAATTATACTATGTAGACTTTTGTTCAAAAATATGATATGTGAACTAGATGGTGCTGTTGCAATAACGTCCTAATATATTTATTTATATTGGGAGATAATTACAACAGTGCCATCTAGTTCCCTGGTAAGGAGGTTACCTACGAGTCTTGTGTTACGGATACCAGATCGTTGAATGAATTTCCCCAGCGGGACACGAACCTGCGACCGCTGGTGCAGCAATTAGGGCATCAAACAGAGCCAATCGTGTCGTCTTGACATTAGTGTGGACTAAATTGCTCGTACCCATTGCGGTTTTCCAATTCAGTAGCCTCGCCGCGCTCCGACTGACCTGATCACATCTTGCGGTCTACTGTCCTCTCGTCAATGCCTTTATTGAGTCTATGCTCATATTTGATATCTTACTTAATATTTCTTTGACACAATACTTTCTTAGGTTTACGCGAATATTTGACATTATAAATGAAACTATCTTTTCGAATTTTGTCGCGGACGAAGCAAAATTCGAAAAGATAGTTTCATTTATAATTTCTTTGACACCTTTTTTACAGACTATATATTTAGACAAAAAAATAAAATACATAATGTACAGTTTATAATGTTACAGTTACATTTAGTTAGAATTTCTCAAAAATTAGGTACTTCCCCGCAGTAAAAAGTGTCCTATGTATATCCAGCATAACCAGCTATCATCATACCAAATTTTACCAAAATATTTAGAGAAATTTTCTCGTGATACGATCACAGACACACAGACTAACAAACAAATAATAAACCTGAAAGTGATAGAATCGGTCTCTGTATCGATAATAATGACTATTCCTTTTCCTTTTTGCGATTATGAAATAAATGAAAAGATTTTTTTTTAAGTTTTTTCGAAAAATATTCAATGTGTAGATTCTATTCAATTAGAAGATTATTATGTGTATACTAGTATTAACGTCCGTAAGTGCTCCCTGCAAAATTTTATGTTTGTAGTACCAAAAATGAAGGACTAGGACAACAAACTTGCAACCCTTAAACACCCTAAATCCGGCCCTGTCGCAAATTCTGTTCTTAGCAGACATCTTTATACGTCAATTGCGTTTATATATTTAGACTATACATGTAAACCTTCCTCTTGAATCACTCTATCTATTAAAAAAAGTGAATCAAAATCTTTTGCGTAGTTTTAAATATCTAATCATACATAGGGACAAACAGACAGCGGGAAGCGACTTTGTTTTATACTATGTAGTGATTAGATAGATTAAATTTACAGAAATATTACTCAAGCGCTCGTAACAGCAATATAATAATTTAAATATCATTTTAACCTATAGAAGTTATTTCAATAGCACAGTTTTAAAGTTTATTTTAATTGATTTACGATGTATAGAAGTCGGCGCCTTGACTCAAATGTTACACGATAAGATAATTTGCATTTATTTTACTTAACGTTATTTAAAGTAACGGAAGTACATTAGATAATAGAGTAAAATAACATCAGAAAACCAGTAGTAGATAAGATCTTGCACATATGTCCTTGGAATTATTATGAAAGTTAGACTAGTTCTTCCTAGCGGATGTATGTGTCACCTTGTCGTTGTGGGGGGTCTATTATACTCGCTCTCAACCCAAAAGACGAGTGAGGCCATAAAACTCGAGGCAGGGGTAATAAAGCTCGGCGGTCGTAGTGATGGCAATGTGTCGATTACGAAGTGTTTTAAAACGTCGATGTAATTCTATTTTATTTTAGTTTCACTGTAATTGCCCAATTATTTAATGATTGAGTTAGGTAATTGTTTACTAATTTTATAAACTAACGAGGTACGTACCTACATGGTATTTAACCAGTTCATAGTGATGGGTAATTAAGAAATCAATTATTATCTTATGTTTTAACCGTAAGTAATTAGACTGTCACTTATTTTATTACCTTTATTATATTGTTGTTTTATTATAAGTTAGTAAATAGTAGCGTCGTTAACCTTTTTATACTTCAGTTTTACACTACTTTACCTTAAATAAAGAAATTGTATAAATTATTCATATGAAATATTATGCACATGTTTTTAATTATAATTTTACACCGTATTTTCACTTTTATTATAATAATATTGAATTCATGCACAAGTAAAGTACCTATTCATTCACTCAACTTATCGACAATATCGACATTCCTTTATGTGGGTTTGCTACCTGCACTAATGTTATCCGCACGTTCCGTGCAATACAATGGGAAACTGATAACGCGAGCTCTAGGGTTTTAGCCCTAACTAACCCAAAAGGTTAAGGGTGAGTATAGAGTCGGTATTCTGATCGGGCGTAAAGAAAAGACACGCAAAAGGCGGCGATGAGTAGCTTCTGGAACTTCTCTGACAGTAAGAGTAGACCATAAGAAGACCCAATGTTTGTTGTCTGCTTGAGTAGACCAGCCGTCGGGGTGTTGTAATTAAGTTAAGAACAGCTAAGCTATATTCAAACTAGCGACTCTCCCTGGCTTTGCTCGGGTTCGTCCCTAGATTAAGCGCGGGTGAATCCGCGTACACCGCTAGTTAAGATAAGTAAAAGACAGACAGACAAAAATTTTAAAAATAGATTTTTATGGTACCAACCTTATATACTTTCTACTATTTATATTCACTTAATTAAAAATTGTTTATTTGAAATTAAAAACAGACACTTCAATTTTATTCGTATCGTGTATTACTTACTTACTTGAAAAATCTTTATCAATAATAAAAATATCTATTTTAAACAAAAATGTAGTGCATAAATTAAAAATATTGTGTTTTGAAGTAAAACTTGTTTGAACTTTGAAGGGTAAAATTCTTACGAATGAAACGCGACATGAGACGGATGTGAACGTTTTTGAGAAGAGGGAGAGAACGGTAGAGACCGATTAAGAGAGCGAGCAAGGGCATTTGTATATCTTTCTTTTGCCCTCTCTCTAAGTCTTGGAAATCTAAAGCTTTAGATTAGTACAAGTACCAGGCACTCAGAGAGTTAGCGCCACCACCCCTCAGTCGGGGGCGTCTGTCTAACTCGTGGGTGTAACCGTCGCGCCATCTCCCTCTTTCAACGAGCTTAGACGGGGTTAATCAGTATAAATATAAACGAGGTTTAAAAATTTGTTTGCCAAAGAAGTTTTACTTCTGACATGTGTACTTTGTACGTACGCACTTATAATTTTTTATTCATTATAATGGAGAAATTTAATTCATTACCAGAGTACAAAAGTTTAAGGACAATTTTTTTGACGAAAATATAGTCTTTAAAAAAATGTATGTTACGATCTCAAATCAGTGCTACACAAACATAACTCGCAATAATAACGCAATAAATCAAAATGTTTCGTCGTTCGCGTTCCGCCAAGCCTAAAGAGGTGCCATTGAAGAAGAAGTACCAGGAGCCAGAAAACGCGTATGACGCTGCTCAGTACTTCATAGATGATGTACGGGATCCGTGGAAAGAAGGTGGGTTGGAAAGAAAGTTGCAGATGATTGGTCTAACTACTACATTCTTTAGAAAATTAACTGATGTTCAAATAAAGATATAAAAATAGGGTAAAATACAAATTTAGCATAATTTGTATGGAAATTTTAATTTTCAATCTTAAAGAAAAAAGTATTTATATCTAGGGAGTCACCCTTGCTTTACTCGGGTTTTAATGATTGATTCCCATGCATGCAATATTTTTGTTCTTTAACCACCATTAATAAAACGAAAAAATAATTCTATCTATTCGGTCTAGCCGTTTTTGAGTTTTGGCGAGACTAACGAATAGCAATTTATTTTTATATACGTACTAGCTACTCACTCGCTAGTTAAATTAAGTAAAATTTCTACCTCCTCCTTCTTAGATATCGGTTAAAAAGTATCCTAAGTGACGCCCTATAACATTAGCTATCTGCAAGTGAAAGTCCCGTCAAAATCGGTCCAGTCATTTCAGAGATTAGCCGGAACAAACAGACGGAGAGACAATATATTCAAAAATTGGTTTTTTGCTGTCGTATATATACCTACTTTCATATGCATTTAGTGGAAACCTGTTAATTTGAAATTAAAAAGAGACACTTCAATTTGATTTATATGTATAGATGATGTATATAAATAGAAAAATTAGTTAGTCCTGCTCTGTCCGACGTCTCATTAGTTCTCACGCTACATTAATAATTTTATGCTAACGTCGAAGGAAAGCGTGAGATCGTTCTCGATGGTATCTTCATTAAATTAAATTAATTAAATTAAGATTATAATCACTTACTGAGCTTCGTTCAATGATAATAACTTTAAGTATATGTAAAAGTTAATTTGCTCGTTTAACCGTTATATAAAACAGTACCGTACAGCTTATACATGTTTAGAAATGACGTAGGGCATATTTTATATCTCTAATAATACAAGTTTTGCATCTCTTCACAGCAGACAAAAAATCTATATTTATTTAAAATCATGGCTACAATTTTGGGTGAAATATATTTAATTCGGGATCATTTTTCAATTTGCCTAGGGCATTTCACAAACCAGCGGGCGGTTGCGAACAGGCATTCTTTTATATAATGACAAATTACATTACATAACCGATATGTATAGCAAAAATCTTGTTCCAGATGCTCTGGAGAGGGAGCGGATCTCTCAGCACTCCAAGCTTCGCGAGCTGGTGGTGCGAGGGGACGCAGCAGCTCTCACCCAGAGGCTGTCTGACCTCGGCCCTGCAGCAGGAATCGTCGCCAACCTAACTCCAGGGGGTGCCAATACTTTGTTGTACATGTAAGTAACACTAGTATAGTATAATAATATATGACAAATCTTAAACATTGGGATAGGTCAGTGTAAGTTTTTTCTGAAGTTTTGGAATACGATGATGATGATGTCTTTCCGACCGATTCCGGCCATGGCGGTTAATCTCATTGAGACTAGCCATCTGCGTGGGAGGTATTATAGTGCACAAGTGTATGCGCAGACACAAGTGCACTCGCTATTCCTTATCACTCTCATACTCCGGTGGGACGACATGATGAGACACGACCAGTGAGAGTTAAGGCGCAGGACCGAGGCGACACGTGCTCTCCGAGACACGGGGGTGAAACCACCAACTTCCCAACTCCGGGCTGTTACTGAGGCTGACGAAAGAGAAAAATCAATAACTAAACGTGGCTCGACCCGGGACTCGAACCCAGGAAGTGCAAGTCACTACACCACCAAGACACTGTTGGAATATATACGACGTGTATCGACGAGTATCATCACTATCATCACTACATAGTATAAAACAAAGTCGCCTTTTCTGTCCCTATATCCTTATATCCCTATGTGCGCTTAAATATTTAAAACTACGCAACGGATTTTGATGCGGTTTTTTCCAATAGATAGAGTGATTCAAGAGGAAGGTTTATATGCATAGCTAGCGGATCCCGCGGCTTTGCCTGTGCTAAATCTAGGGAAGAGCCCGAGCGAAGCGAGGGCGAGTCGCTAGTATTATAATAAAAATTTAGTTTCGATAATTATATAGGTATATTAAACAAAAGGAAAAGAAATAACAAGGTCGCGTCAATCATCCTGTGTTAAGTACATCAGTTATTATAATAATTATATTATACATCGCAGCAATATTAAAACATATACGTCTAACAATAATTTACCTTCGATTTGCTCGGGTGTGTCCCTCGACAAAAACTAGCCTATGCCGATTGGCACGGGAACCCCATAATATATTTTATGGGACAGTTCACAGTACACCTGCAGTTTGACACACTTCATTTATGCTTGACATTTTATACACATATTTATCAGCGGGACTTAATTAGGGTCTACTCGGCCTTTGTCTTGAGGACAGATTCTTGGTGCCTCGCTATGAACGGTTAAGACCTACCATTTACCTTTGCTGAGTTTCTTTCGCCAGTTCTTCTCAGGTCAGACAGGGGCGGATCTTGAATTTGTGGGGCCCTGGGCTAATACTGCTTAGGGGCCCTACCTAATTACTCAACCAATTGCCATTTTGTCAAAAAACTGTTTTCTGTAGTGATGTAGGTATATATAATATATGTTACGTACAGGACAAAATATTTTATTTATTTATTAAAACATTATTTACCTATTGCAAAATAAATTGACAGGTTATGAATGGTTATGTTATATTAATTATAAAGCAACCTTTCTGCATTTTTGTGCTGCAAATTCTTATATTTGGTCATCGCAATGTAAGTCCTTTGTTAAATCGCAATTTATGGAAAGAACTGATAAATGATATAGTTGTACGGTATTTGTTTTCTATATACGACATTCTGGAGAAAGAGCGGTCAGCTTCATAGCTAGTGATCGGCATCGTTAAATTTTTTTTTAAGATGGTATAGCAGTTTGGGAAAACCTCAACAAGTTTCTTTTCATAAATTAGCCAAAAAATTTCACTGCAACTCTTTTTTGCACTGATTCACTAAATGTTCGTCTACGTCATTTGGATAATCCATATAAATAAAATGATAGATGTCTGCAGTTGTGCGCGCATCACGGAAAAACTACTGGATAGATTCCAATGAAACTTTCGTAGTTTTATTTCTTAGACACTTGGCTCTTATCAAAAAAAAAATGATTGCAATATCTTCATTTAATAAAAAGTTATTAAAATTTTCATAATGCCATCATAATTACTTTTTAAAGCTCTGACAGCATCATAGTGACAAGACCTAATACCCATAAAATGGTCTGGCTTAAATTTTTTACCGTAAATTTTAATTTTGTTTGTAACTACTTCATATTATTTTAACAAATATTATAAAATAATATAATAATTGTAATTATAGTAGCTAAAAATAAGTTAATAATATTGCCATATTTATAATATAATAAGAATTTTAAATTTTTAAAATGTATAATTTTCTAAGGTACTTTGATGCCATTTTGAATTTTTGTAAATTGTGGGTAGGCACTGTCTGTAACAAGTATTATAACCCGCTGAGACGTAAAAAAATTACGGTAAAATACTGATAGCTAATGAGGAGTGGACTGTATTAATGAGAGATGATGGAAACACGTTTTATAGTAAATTCTTTTAATAGTTAAATATTGCACAATAAATATGTTATAATCTCAACAGTGACAGGCAGACTACTCTGACAAATCTATTGAAACATAAAAAAATAGGTTTTACAAAATAATATATGTTCCAAAAAGGTCGCGCGCCAGCCAGTCGCCAACATACCGGACCCCCAGTGGAACACTAACTACTGGTGGCTACTGGCTGAGGCTCGGCTTCCATCAGGATAAGTTTCCGGGCCGGTCTGCGCAGCATGCCCCCTCTGGTGTGGACGTCTGCCACGCGGACCGCTCCGTCGGAACCTAAGTAGACCTTTGCTACCCTTCCTAGTGGCCACAAACCACGAGGGAGGTTGGGATCGGCGATCAGCACCACGTCACCCTCACCGAGGTTCAATGAGTTGTTGTTGGGTCCTCTTGTACGTAGCATCGGTAGATATTCCCGTAGCCATCGTGCCCAAAACTGATCTGCTAGGCGCAGCGTTCTCCGCCAGTCACATCGTCGGGATAGGTCTGCGTCTGTCAGCGACGTGGTCCATGGGACGACTGATGAGGAGCCGAGGATAAAATGGAATGGTGTTAACGCCTCTGGTGCATCTGGGGAAGACGGGACGTATGTAAGTGGCCTAGAATTCACAATTGATTCGGCCTCGAGTAGGAGTGTTGACAGGACCTCTTCCTTCAGTGGTTGATTTGTTAGGCAAGATCTGAGAGCTGCTTTCACTGTCCGCACAAGCCGCTCCCATGCGCCGCCCATGAATGGGGTTGCTGGTGGAATGAAGCGCCAGTTGATTTTGTGATTAGTGGCGTACTCTACGACCGAGTTGTCATGTAGGGAGCGCAGTTCGCGGGAAGAGCCAACAAAGTTAGTACCGTTATCGGAAAATATAGTGGTGGGCGATCCTCGGCGAGCAATGAAGCGCCTGAGGCTCATTATAGCGCTATCTGCAGTGAGCGAGTTCACAATTTCGAGGTGAAGCGCTCTGGTTGTGAGACACGTATATAAGGCGATGTATCGTTTCTCGCTCCGTCGATATAGCTTTACCAGAATCGGGCCAAAGTAATCAAGGCCTACGTGAGTGAAGGGTCTTTTGTGGTGATCAAGACGTTCTGGTGGTAAGTTGCCGATCTGAGGTTGGATAGGTTTCGTGTTCCATTTCTTACACTTCAAGCAGGCGCTTGCTACGCTACGGATGGTTCCTCTGGCTCTTAAAATCGAATATCTTTGCCGAAGTTCATTCAAAACGAGCTCGTTAAATTGATGCGCGGCTTTGATATGTTCGTGGAGGATTAGCAGTCGTGAAATGTGGTGGCGGCCGTCGAGAATCATGGGTGATTTCATCTCGTTGTTCACTCCCGGTGCGGAATTTATGCGCGTGTCTTGTCGTATGAGACCTTCTCCATCCAGTGTAGGCGCCAATTTCCTAATTCGACTATTCTTAGGCACTGGCTTCGAAGATCGTAAGTGCGATAATTCCTCAGGGAAACTCTCTGTTTGTGCTTGACGGACCAACATTTTCTCCGCTTCTATCATGTCTGACGCGTGAAGCTGGTGGGGAGACGTGGTGCTATCAATGTAGAGTTTGGAATTTGGATCTATTGGCCGAGACAAATTAAGCCGGAATAGGCGTGCGCCCTGGAGAAAACGAGCGGTGGCACGTAGCAAACGTAGCCAGGAGCTAAAACGCGTTGGGTCAGGTAACGAATTCGAGAGTGGGGTGTCGAGGAGCAGAACCATCAGATTTGATTTTAACTCGGGGTCTGATGAGGTCTCTTCCTCGTCAGTGACGCGCTCGGTCGGCCAAGTGCAAGACTGTTCAACAAGGAACTGTGGACCGGTGAACCACCGATGAGTTGCGGTAAAGTCGGTTCGTTTTGGTTTTGTCGCATCATCAGCGACATTGAGAGAGGTAGGGATCCACCTCCAATCGGATGGATTGGTGGTTTCCAATATCTCTCCCAACCTGTGTGCCACGAACGGTTTAAACGCGCGAGCGTCACTCCGGATCCACTTTAGGACGGTGGTTGAGTCAGTCCAGAAAATGGTTGCGGAGGGCTCAAAACGGTGAGCTTGCATAATTGTTTGCGCAAAACGCGACGCGATAAGCGCAGCTTGTAATTCTAATCTTGGGATGGAAACCGGTTTCAGGGGACAGACTCTGGCCTTACTACCGATGAGAGCTGTCGATACAGAGTCATCGCTGTAAGTGAAACGCCAATAGGCGACGCAGGCGTAGGCTTGTTCGCCACCGTCGGCGATTACGTGCAACTGAACGTCGGACAAGTCTGATCCGACCATGTACCAGCGTGGGATTTTTATATTAGCTGCAATCTGCAGCTGTGAAAACCAGTCTTTAAATTCGCTTACATACATTTCGGGTAAGCCTGTGTCCCAGCCAACGCCTGCCCGCCATAATCTTTGAATCAAAATGCGACCCCAGATGACGACCGGCATCAAAAACCCAAGAGGGTCATAAACTTTCATGACGTTCGATAAAAGAATGCGTTTTGTCAAAGTGTCGGTCGGTATCTGAGGTACGGCACGAAACCCTAATAAATCTTGACGTGGGTTCCAATTAACACCAAGGACGCCGACGTCACTACTGGTAGGCAGGTAAACGTCAGAAGTTGCATCGCTACGAAGTTCCTTCGGGACATGAGAGAGTGCCTCTGGATGGTTGGACGTCCACGCTCGCATCTCAAAACCACAATTCTTGTGCACTGTGACAACGTCGGCGGCTAGTTGAGCTGCGTCCGCAACATTTGTGTGGCTCCCAAGGTAGTCATCCATATAGTGATCGTCAATTATTGCTTTGCAGGCAACGGCATAGTCGGCTTCGTGTATCTTCGCGTTTTTGTTTTTTATATAGAGGGCGATGAAAGGACTCGAAACTGCGCCGAAAATCATTGACGACATGCGGTATTCCTTGAGGTCGCCGTTCTTGTCACGCCAGAGAAAGCGTTGAGCATCCCTGTCCCTTGCGGCAATCTTAATCTGAGGAAACATCTCCTTGATATCGCCACTCAAGGCTACCGCACCTTCTCTGAAACGGAACAGGATGTCAAGTAGGGGCGATAATAGGTCAGGACCTTGCAGAAGCAGACTGTTGAGGCTTACGTTTTTTGTTGTGGCAGCCGCGTCATGGACTGCTCTCAGCTTCTTCTTCTGAGGATGATAGACACCAAAGATAGGCAGGTACCAGCGAATGGAGCCGTCTGGGTTGACGCAAGAAGCATTTGGTGCGGGTCGATGGTAGTAAGTCTTCGAATCACACTCTTCGGCATAGTTCTTGCTGATTATATCGTCGATGAATTGTTGAAAGGATGCGGCAAACGCTGAATCCTTTGACATCTGTCGCTCGAGGGCCTTGAAGCGTGATAGTGCCTGTGGGTAGCTATCTGGTATAATTTTCGGTAGCTCCTTCTTCCAAGGCAGGCCAACTTCAAAATGGCCATCGTGAAGTTGGTGAGCGGATGATTCCATGATGTCTACAGCCCGTTGATCCTCGCTGTTTTGTCGTGGGACCTTTTTTGTGATACCCAAGGCGTCGATGTCGTATTGGCATTTTATAAGTGTATCCAGCTCTTCCGTGACGTGATTGATAAATTCAAATGGCTTCGACGACAAACAGTGTGCGCCATGGAGTACCCAGCCTAATAAGGTTTTGGAGGCAACAGGGTCATTCTTTTTTCCACACCGCACTTCGCGACTTATGGATATATACCAGTCAGGCGCGCCGATTAAGACGGTGGGATAAGCAATGTCACATGACAGTTCGTTTGCTAGGCCTGACAGATGATCGTAATCCATGATATTAATCGTGTCTGGATATCGTGCGCGAAGCCCTAAGGGTTCCACGGCTCGCGCGTGTTCGATCAGGTAACGATCGGGTAGGTCGCGACCGCGTATATAAAAATCAACATAGCTTACTTCACGCTCCGCTGTCATATTACAAACACCTTCAATGCGAAGACGCTCCGAGCGGGTTGGCTTCGCGCCGATGCGTTTTGCCACTTCAGCGTCAATGAGAGATGACACACTGCCGTCGTCTAGCATCGCTGTTGTCTCGAACGCACCGTCAGGACCCTCGACTATAACCGGGATCACTTTCAGCAGGCCTCGGGGATGTGGGCGTGAAGTCGTTGGGCAGGATCCTGTTGCATTAATTGAAAAATCAGTGGTATTCGCAATTTTATCCGAAGGTTCGATTTCGTTATGTTGTTGAGTAGTATTTATATTGACAGGACATGTAGGGTTGACAGAGGAGGTATGAAGACAAATGCTCTGTCCGCTTGTAGCTGCGTCGGGATTGCCGTCAGCTGTCTTTGTGCCATGGAGGAGTGCGTTATGACGTCTAGGGCATCCATCGACACCGCAACGTTTCGCGCGGCAACTGTTCCACGTGTGTGGCTTAGACTTGAGACAACGGTAACATATTTTAGTTTCTCGAACCCAGCTCCATCTGTCGTCACATGTTAGCTTTAAAAAACTCTTACATGTTTTTATTTTATGAGATCCTTGTTTACAATATGCGCACTGCTCAGATGTATTCCCGCAAGATACCGTAGCATGTATTGTTTCCTTTTTTAACGGGAATTTCGGAGCATTATTGCGTGGTACGTTTGAATATGTTGGTGGCGTTGGCGCTTTAAATGTACTGTCAGCAATAAAATTATATTTTAATTGTTTGTCAGCCTCGGCTAAGAGAAATTGTGACAACAATTCAAGTTTTGTTAGACTTTGTTGCTCTGGCGCGTGAGCCGATGCGTAGTCTGTAAAGCGAGATCTAGTGTGCTCACTCAATTTTACCAAAATGCACCGAAGGAGCTCTGGAGATGATAAGTACTCATTCTGTTTAAGCAATGTGAGCGTTGTAATAAAGTTACGCAATTTATTTGCTAAGCCATTTAAGTCTTGAGGAGAACTTAGCTTTGGAGTGTTGCGGAGCTCGGTGATCTCGCGGGCGACCAGAAGTTCCGGACGGGCGTACGTCTGCTCCAGGGCCTTCATGATGTCGTCGGGCGAGCCGCAGGTCCACATGAGCGACGCGACGGACTGGTACGCTTGTCCACGGACTGCGTGGTTCAAACGGTCTAAGTTTTCTGAAGCTGAAAAATTACGTTTTGTACGTTCATAACTACTTTTAAAAGCCATCCATTGTGAAGTTTCACCTGAAAACGTAATTAGCTCGGGCTTCTTTGGCCTGTTTGAAAGTGAGTTTATAGCTTGGGTAAGTTTTGTAATAGGGTCTGAGGAGGAATGTTCAGATGATACTGGTAGTCGTGGTGCCACTGTGTCGTAGTTGTATGTTAAGAGCGCTTGAGTGGGTTTCGAGAGGGTTGCTTGGTTGACAATAGGCACGTTGAAAGATACCGAGTTGGCGGTGGCGGCCGGTTGTAAACTAGGTCCTCGAGCGTTACTCGAGGTGACAATCGGTGCCCCACCAGGCATATTTTCATAAGTTGCTGTAGTCATGTTAGCATTCTGTTCGGATACCCAAGTAGCAGTGCGCCTTTCAGCGTTGCGATCAGAAAAATACGAACTACGAGATTTGGCAGACTTATCTAAAGCTTCCAGAGCGGCGATTCTTGCTTGCAGCTCCGTCTGTTCCGCCTTGAACTCGAGATTTGCGAGCTTGCGCTCGCGCTCCCGCTCCGCCTCGGCCTGTTGACGGGCGAGCACGGCTTGCTGACGCGCGAGTTCAAACTCGCGCTCCGCCTGCTCCCGATCACGGTCCGCCTGTTGTCGAGCGAGTTCACGCTCGCGCTCTACCTGACGCCGCATTAGGTCCGCTTCAAGCGCTAGCTTCTGTGCGCGAACGGTCGCCGAGGAACTCGTTGAGTGTGTGCGCACGGTATGTGATTGCTTACTGTGGACACTAAAAGCGCTTTCAGTTGGTGCTTTGACATCGCCTCGTGCGAGCGTAAGCGAGCTAGTTCGAGCATCTGGGCGTTCGGCAGCGGGCTTAGGTTGTGCCGCGCTGGTTGGAATGTCGCCCGTCGTTTGTATGCTCGAACCACTAGGCAATGTCGAAGCACCTTCGTTATTCGTGACTAAACCCGGCCGGGCGCCGCGCGGTGAACGATCACGCCGTTCGCGCTGCACCCGGTCAGATTCCGTAGCCGCCTCTGCCCATGTCTTACTACGTGTTTCCACCATGATGAAAATGTAAGTTAATAATGTAAACACCGTTTTACGATGAAATAAAAATTTACAATAACTTACGTGAAAAAATTTGACATTTGAATTTCGATGGAATGGTAAAATTACGGCGAGAATGGACCAAAATGATAGCTAATGAGGAGTGGACTGTATTACTTATGAGAGATGATGGAAACACGTTTTATAATTAATTCTTTTAATCGTTAAATATTGCACAATAAATATGTTATAATCTCAACAGTGACAGGCAGACTACTCTGACAAATCTATTGAAACATAAAAAAATAGGTTTTACAAAATAATATATGTTCCAAAAAGGTCGCGCGCCAGCCAGTCGCCAACAAATACCTTAGTCTCTCGCGTGACCATGATTGCTGTAAAGCATTCGAAACGTCGGGATCCAAAAATCCAAATAAATCCGCGACAAAATCCGACAGTTCGCGTCACGTAAAAAGAACGCTGGAAGAAAGTGGTGGGGGGTGTGTTTGCGCATCGGTACATTCGCATACAAAATTACTATTCTTTTATTTTTGAACTAGCCTTTCGCTCGCGACGTATATTGGTTATTGGCAGGTACATTGAAAAATATATTACATAGAATGTCATTAAATAGAATTTTAATAATTAATAAAATATGTTTGATTCAGTGTATAATGTTTAATCTACTTACAAAAAAATTAAATAAATTATTTAATATATTTTTTTTTAATTATTATCTGAATTATTATCAGACTCTCTCTTTATAAAACAATATATTTTAAAAATATTTTTTCTCTATCTTTTATATAAAACTATTTCGTAATTAATAACTTTTGTGTGCGTGATGGTATTTTGAACTGACAAACCAATAGCAAGCCGGAAAGCATGCGGCGCGTGTCTCGACGTCCCGCGCCCCGCGTCTTACCACCAAATTGGCCTATAAATCGCCTCTGCGCAACTTGACAGCCAGCGTTCTTTTTACATGACGCGAATTATAAACACATTTCTAACAATAACAAAGTCAATTCGTTAATATAGTCGAAGCATAAGTGCGGAAAAATAACAAAATTGCGTCGGGCGATAAGCAGAGGGAAGTCCCCAGTAATAGACAATACACGGAATACACCGACCGAACAAGCGACGGGAAATTCCCCGTTCCGTTATATAGATGTGCACACGGGTTGATTGATCGCAGTGTTGCCAACCTTATGATCGGATTTTTATTTAATTCTAGATAATTTTTATTATTGACAATATGGTCTATTGTTTTCAGTTTGGCTGGGGGCCCTCTGTATCCACGGGGCCCTGGGCTGCAGCCCAAACAGCCTTTAAGTAGATCCGCCCCTGAGGTCAGAGGTTTCTTCTTTCCGAACTGGTGGTAGATTTATAACGTTCAGTAAGAAATTGTAAAAATTTTTATGCTGAATAAAATATTTTGATTTGATTACCAATCATGCAGCCTAATCACACGTACACAGACAGACAAACAGGTACTGCAACAATTGCATGTTTACCTTCCAGGGCATCAGAACTTGGAGCAACAGCAGCAGCATCAGCACTGGTGGAAGCGGGCGCGGACGGGCGAGCCCACCCTGTCACCAGGTACGGGCCGCTCTACATCGCCTGCTACCACGGACATCTGGACATCGCTCAGCTTCTCCTCAAACACTTCCCTGAAGCCGTTCAGGTTGGACATCTATACTAATATTATAAAGCTGAACGCGCTAATCTTAAGAAGTACTGGTCCGAATTGAAAAATTCTTTTTGTGTTGGATAGTCCGTTTATCGAGGAAGGCTATAGGCTATATTACATCACGCTACGACCAATAGGAGCGGAGCATCAATGAAAAATGTTAAAAACCCGTTTTTGTAGGTATTTAGTTTCCAGTCTTTAGAACGCGTGCGAAGCCGCGGGACATTTTAGATAAAATTTATTTTTGATTAGTTGTTATTTCTCATGTCTCGAACTTTACAGTTTTGAGCAATAACTTTTATTTAAGAACAGAAAGGCTGATCGATCAGTTATTAGTCACTTTTATGTCGGCAAAAAGGACCAAGTTTGTAGTGTACGCTTTCGAAAAAAATACCCTAATCGGTTCATAAATAACGGAGTTCTGGGGTACCACAACTTGGTTGAAAAATATAACTCCAATGAACCAATATTGTAAATAGATTTCTTATTTATTTTTTAAATGTCAATAATTTGGGTAAAAAGTGGGTCAGAAGTCGTATTTTAAATTACTCGGACAGAGCCACGGAGCAATGCTAGTGATATAGCAAATGTATAATATGAGTGAGTGTCCTTCGATTATTATATAAGTAACATCACGTCTATTAATAAATAAATAAATATGTTGGGACATTATTACACACAGCGCCATCTAGTTCCGTGGTAATCTACGAAGCTTTCATTACGAATACCAGATAAGCCAGCTTGATATGCCAGTTCAAGTCCCGCTGGGGGCATTCATTTGTGCGATGAGTACTCATATTTAAGTTTCAACATTATGATATTGATTTATATCATACTAGCGACTCGCCCTCGCTTCGCTCGGACTCTTCCCTAGATTTAGCACAGGCAAAAGCCGCGGGATCTGCTAGTTATGCATATAAACCTTCCTCTTGAATCACTTTATCTATTAAAAAAAACCGCATCAAAATCCGTTGCGTAGTTTTAAAGATTTAAGCATACATAGGGATATAGGGACAGAGAAAGTGACTTTGTTTTATACTATGTAGTGATAGTGATTTTTTAATAATAAATTATTATTACGATATCTCAAAAACGACTGCCCGGATTTTCATGTTATTTTTACCAATGGGTAGAGTGGTTCTCGAGGAACGTTTTCCTATGCACTATAATATCTCAATGAGATCGGCCGCCGTGGCCGTAATCGGTCGGGAGGACATCACATCATAAGTAACACATACTGTAAATCAGCTTAGCACACGAGCGAAGTTAAGTTAGCTAATTATGGATACATATTGAAAATAAATAAAAATGTTTTCAGCAAGAAACAGTAGAGAAATGGCTGCCGCTTCACGCCGCGTGTATCGGAGGACACCCCGCACTCGTCACGCTGCTGCTCGAGTACAACTATCCCGAACATTTGCTCAGCACGTACACGTGAGTTATTTATTTATTTATTACTAGCTGACCCGTGCCCACTTCGTTGGGTATAATGTTAATAATAGTACAGAGTGTTTAAATAATTTAAATTATTTTATTAACAATAAAAATTAAATTATCTATACTAATATTAAAAAAAACTACTTTTTGTCACTTAAATATAAAAGTTAGACATATGCTGTCGTTGACTTTTTTGTAGGCATTTTAAGCTCCACATCTTTTCTCTAGAACTCAAAAATATATCTTTCACAGTTAAGGCAGCGTTCGTAAGAAACGCTTTCATTCGACCGTTTTATCTCCGATTCACTTTGCATAACGGACTACCACGTAAAAGCCTTTTTATTTTTCGGTTTTTTATATAGCCTATGACACTCAGCAATAATGTGGCTTTCTATTGGTGAAAGAATTTTTGAAATCGGTTCAGTAGATCCCGAGATTACCCCTTACAATTTAACAAACAAACAAACTTTACTTCTTTATAATATTAATAATTAATAAATTAATTAATTAATTAATTAATTAATAATTAATTAATATTTAATAATTAATATTAATTAATTAATTAATAATTAATATATTAATATTAATTAATAGTATATATAGAAGTATAGATTATCACCAACAAAATAAATAAATATAAATATGTTGGGACATTATTACACACAGCGCCATCTAGATCCGTGGTAAGCTACGTAGGAAGCTTGTGTTACGGATACCAGATAGTTGATATACTACATATATAAGTTTAAATACATACATATTATAAAATACTTAATAACACATTCTTTTACATATATGGATAAACTTAAACTAGGTGAACTAAATGGTATTTCAATTACAGCATGCAAAAATTTTGACAACAATGAGATTAGATAAAAAACATGCTATTAGCAACTAAAAGAAATAATAATAACAATCTTATATAGATTTACTGCTAACAAAGATGAAACGAAACCATAAATACATTATTCTGTTTAAGTATTTAATCAGATGAAGTTAATAGTTGATAGATTCTTCTTAAATTTGTTAAGACTATTGTTAAATATATCAATTTCGCTGTTCTGGCTGAATATACTGTTATAAGTATTAGCACATAGTGGTAGCTCAGTGGTAATGCTCACTTGGATAACGGAGTGATGCGGGTTCAAATCTGGGTCTCGCACCTCTGATATTTTCATGTGCGAAACACGCACTCGACTACATAAACTAGTATACATAAAAAAGACTTATTCTAATGTTGGTAAAAAAAAGTAAGATTTACTTATATATTAGACTTAGTACATGAGTCATGGAGGCTTCCCGTAGGAAAAAATGCAGCAGTGGTTCTTGTACATATATTAAATTAGCTTGTTCAGAATACTGGTTACTTATCGTGAATACTAAATAATCCGCAGTTTGCCTAAACTTTGGTTTTCGGGGACCGATAATTCAAAATGAATCCGCGATAAATTCCAAAAAGTTAGTAATAGTTATAATACAGTTTCAGTTAAGTTTTTTAACGAGTATATCTTCAATATTTTTGTCTAAAAACCCAAATATAGATGTAAACAAAGAAAATGTCTAATTTTATCTAAGTAAAGCAGTAAAAATATCCGCACTATCGCTAATACAAGTCAAGAGGTTATATTACTCATCTATGTTTACGATTGATGACATAGCCTCGACCCGCGACTCCCCGCCTCGATGTCTTCGTCATTATGATATTTCTGGTATTAGGAACTTCTTGTTGCTGTTACCTATACATCATCATCATCATCATCAGCCCTTTTTAACGTCCCACTGCTGGGCACGGGCCTCCCTCAGTACGAGGGGGATCAGGCCATAGTCCACCGCGCTGGCCTAGTGCGTGTTGGCGGACTTCACATGCCTTTCGAAAAACTTGTTAGGTTTTCTCAGACATGTAGGTTTCCTCACGATGTTTTCCTTCACCGTAAGACGAGTGGTAATCATGATATAAATGATTCGCACATGAAAATATCAGAGGTGCGAGACCTGGATTTGAACCCGCATCACTCGGTTATCCAAGCGACGCGTTGACGCTGGGCTACCACAGTCCTCTTACCTATACATCTATACATATAAATAAAATTGGAGTGTCTTTTTTGAGAATTTCAAATTAACTGCTTTTCACTCATATTATGATGTAGATAGTATACGATACTAGCAACAAGAAACTTATTATAAAAATTTTTGTCTGTCTGTCTGTCCATCTGTTTTTTCCGGTTAATCTCTGAAACGATTGAACCGATTTTGACGGGACTTTCACTAGCAGATAGCTTATGTTATAAGGCGTAACTTACGCTACTTTTTAACCGACTTCAAAAAAGGAGGAGGTAGAAATTTCATTTATTTGAATTAGCGGAACCCGGGGCTTCGTTAACGCTAAATATGGGAAGAACCGATTACAATATGGGTGTCTTCAAGGCAAGACTGAATAGGTGGCTACTGAATTAGTGCGACTTACCATCTACGACTACGGTACCACTTACCATTAGGTGGAACGTAGTCAAGCACTTATTCAGAATGAATAAAAAAAAAAAAAGAACCCGAGCGAAACGAGAGTGAGTCGCTAGTTATTTTTATTTATATTGAACCATGGTACTGATATTTCCTCATTATGCTTAAATAACCATTGGACAGATTGTCATGAAGCTTGGTATGATGTAAGCTGGATATCCGGGACAATATATACACAGGAAAATATTTTATTTCCTAGAAATATACTCTTATATATATTACTAGCTGTACCCGCGGTTTCGCCCGCGTTAATTTTTTTAATTGCCTATCAACCTCATTGGGTTGATCTGTAGGAAAAAAAAATCCGCGGGATCCGCTAGTTATGCATATAAACCTTCCTCTTGAATCACTCTATCTATTAAAAGAATCTGTTGCGTAGTTTTAAAGATTTAAGCATACATAGTGACATAGGGACAGAGAAAGCGACTTTGTATTATACTATGTAGTGAGTTTAACTCCAGTACTCATGTCCGGTAGAGACGAGAGCGGTAAGTGGCAGTTCCGCTTCGCGTTCGACGTGAACGCGTGCGACGCAGGCGGGCAGTCCGCGCTGTACGTGGCGAGCGCGCTGGGCAACGCCGCCGTGGTCGACGCACTTCTTGCGCACACCGTGCCCGTGCGGGTGACTAACATTCGTATTATTAAACTAGCTATCACTACACTATTTTTCTCTAGTAATATGTTGTAATTTGGGACATTATTACAACAACGCCATCTAGTTACGTTGCTACAAGGCTTGTGTTACTGATACCTGATAGTTGATATACTACACTAAATATTATACATATATTCACCCATGATTGGAGTAAAAACATTCGTGCTCAACAAATGAATGCCCCAGCGAGATTCGAACACGCGACCGCTGGCGCAGAAAGCAGGATTGAGCCAAGCGTGTCGTAATCGCAAGTTTTATGGAATGGAATAAAATGGAAACTATATTATTATTATTATTATCTAACTGAATTGAATCTGTACATTGAATATTTGTTAGAAAATCTTATTGAGGTGGCCATTGTTATTGATACAGATGTTAGTTAAATATTTAAGATTTTTTGCCTGTTTGTGACAGCATCATGAAAAAACTACTGGATGGAAATTGATCAAATTAGACATGATGATACCTTCTTACATATTTATTATAATAAGATGGCTGAAATTTCGCCGGTCCTAAATTCGAACCTCGTGTACATTGAGATTTTCATTCAAAAATTTTTTCAGCTATTGCTCGGAATTGACAGTGTTTTATCCTCTTAAAGATTACGTAATTTATTAAGAAATTGTAATTAAATATAGCCTTTACATTTAATGTAGAAGCTATATTTATTATTAAAATAAAGCTAATAATATTGTTGTATATTTAAAACGTGGTGTAGCCAGTAAATGAGGAGGAGGAGCTTCCGCCGGAGCCGGCGCCGCCGGTGCTGAGTCCGCAGCGCGGCATCTCGCTCGGCATACAGGCCATCGTCAGCAAGCTTACCGGCAAAGCTGTGAGTTGCTGGGAGCTGTGTTTGTTTTATTTTAATTGTCTTTTTTTATAATACTTTCTTTCATTTATAATGTTTTTTATTACAGATAATTGTGAATGGTTTAGGGACGAGTGTTGTTCGGGCCAAAGGTTGTTACCGAACACCTAAGCAATAATGCTTAGTAGGTGTGTTATAAATACATCAAAAGACACCTAAAACAGTCAGTGCACGTTCGGACAGCAATCAAACCGGCTGCATTCATTATCATTACATAGCATCAATTATCATTATATCATAGTATCAAATCAATAAACTCTACAACGATCTCAGACTGTATTTAATTTATCAAGCATTTAGTAGTAGGTCGCGTCCCCTACATTTTTTGGTCCTTTGAGCCGGATCTGAACAAGCGACCTATGGATGTATATTTAAAGAATTGTCATTTTTTGATCTTGGGTCGGATCGTAATCATGGGTTTGAAACCTGAGTCGGACCTAATTATACTAATATCTATCAATGTTTCTGTGTTTAATGTAAAAATATAAATTTGTTGGTTTCACATTGCTTTGTTGCTGAACTTATAGTAGTATACTTTTGATTTTTCTTAAATAAATATAATTTAAAGAATTTATATTCATAACGTCTGCCTGGGTGTGTCTCCCTTCAATAAGAGGGGATCAGGGTATATCAATCAAATCAAATCAAAATATTCTTTATTCAAATAGACTTTTACAAGCTCTTTTAAATCGCCATTTTTACATTATCAAAATTAAAAGTCAGTCTGTAAGTCTGTGTGTAAACTACCACCAGTTCGGAAAGCTGTTCTGCTGAGAAGAACCGGCGAGAAACTCAACAGTTGCACTTTTCAAAAAAAATACTTGGTAACAATATTGCATTACAATATTTATCTATTTATCCTACGTGAGACACAATCAGTCACTAATCCCACACATTTACATTTATAGTAATTTAAAGTGTATGTTTCAAACTGTACAGGAGCGCGGGCGGGAGGCGGGCGGGGGGCGCGGGCGGGGGCGGCGGGTGCGGGCGGTGCGGGTGCAGGCGGCGCGCGGCGCGGACAGCTGCGTGGCGGCGGCGGCGCGGCGCGGGCACGTGCGTGCACTGCGCCGCCTGCTGGCCGCCGGCGCCGCGCCCGACGCGCCCGCGCTGCCGCCAGAGGTGAACAATCTTTTGTTTTTTTTATGGTAAAAAGGGGGCAAATGGAGGAAGATCACCTGATGGGAAGTGATCACCTCTGCCCATGGACAACAAGGCAGGCTTGCAGATGCGTTGCCGGCCTTTCAAGGGGGAGGGAGGAGGGAAGTGGAGTGGGCCTCCCGGACTCTCACTTACGGACGAAACGCGACAGCATAGCTGCCACTTCACGCCGGTCTTCTGTGAGAGAGTGGTACTAATGAACTATACGGGGCATGCCGGCCCATTCGGTTGCTACCCGAAGGTAACAAGCGTGGCACAACCACTAGAAACAACACTCTTTTGTAAAGGATTATAATGATAACACACGATGGAAAACTAAATCTTTTATTCCTCTCAATACAAACAAACATGACACATGACGCTAACCTTTCGTAGGAACAAGTAAAAAGTAAATCGGAAGAGATAAAATAATAAAATGAAAATCCTCTCAATGTTGCTACTGTTAATATAGTTACATACTAATATCAATTACTTTAAATAAATAACAATATTATTATATAAATCATTGTTATTATAACATCTTTGTCTAACATCTTTATAACATACTAAATGGTTCAACAACCTGCGGTATACGTAAGCGACATATCCGCTCTCGTCAATGGTTCACGTCGGATTACCTTACTAATCGCTAAAAATTAGGAATTCCCAATCTTTTATTGCCTAGGCTCCCTGAGCTTAGATATTGTGTTGTTTCACTTGATAACACAAATCAATAAAAAATATTAATTTTGTAACAATATATACACTATACCAAAAATTGTAGGGTCGACTAGAACTGGAACTTGTTACGCCATTATAACTTTGTAACGATTTATTATAAAATTGTTCGTTTAAACCCTTTTATTTTAATTTTCAACAGCATTTTTTAATATAAAATATATGTATATCGCAGGAGTCGTGTGAGGCACGTGACGCGCGGCGACGGTCGCGTAGCGCGTGCGTGTCGCGCCGGGAGTCGCCGCCGCCCGCAAGACACGCGCACGACGACCGTGAGACTTCTTTTTTTTTATTTTTTTTCTTCTATTGTACTTGTTTTAAATAAAACTATCCCTAGGGATTCCAAAGCATTCTGGATCAAGTATGCATTTATTTAAGTAAGAATAAGATTTGTGTTTTTATAATAAACACACTAATCTATTAGTTTTGTAACCGGTTTGAGTAAAACTTTTCTTAAAATAATATTATGTCCAAACTGTGACACTACATTTTCCGTACTTTTTTATCAATTTCAATGTCCTTCATCTATATAAACTTGTTTGATTATGCGCTTACTTAAACAAAAACAAAAAATGGCGGATGAATTTTAGTAAAAAAAAAGGCTTCTTTGTCTATTTCTCTGATGTGTGTGACCACTGATCACACATTGCCACACACTATTTTCTCTGATGTACTCGTACGTGACAGCGGGTCACACAATATCTTTTGTGATGTACGTAACGGCGGATCACACAATATCTTCTCTGATGTACGTGACAGTGGGTCACACAATATCTTTTCTGATGTGCGTGACGGCGGATCACACATAATCTTCTCTGATGTACGTGACGGCGGATCACACACTATCTCCTCTGATGTGCGTGAAGGCGGATCACACAATGCCACAGACTATAATCTCTGTGTGCAGGTTCTGCGCCGTGGACGGCGCTGGCGGTGGCGGCGCGCGCGCGCCACGCGCAGGCGGTGGAGCTGCTGCTGGCGGCGGGCGCGGCGGACGCGGGCGGCCGCGCGCTGCGGGAGTGCGCGCGGCACGGACTGGCTGACCTGGTCGCCGCGCTGCTCGCCGCCAAGGTAGGGGTCTAACTGACTCGAATGTGTACATTGAATAATTTTTGGTATATGTAATTGAGAGAGTCATTATTGTAGATATAGAGCAGACTGTATTGTTTTTTTGTCTTTCCGAGAGAAATCTACACATATTGTAAAATTATAACTGACTCGAATATGTAAATTGAATATTTTTTGGTATATGTAATGGAAAGAGTCATTATTGTAGATATAGAGCAGACTCTATAGTTGTTTGTATGTCTGTCCGTGAACACATCATAAGAAAACCGCTGGATTGATTTTTATGAAATTTAAGCACTACTTCATATAGCTCTCCCATTAACATAATGAGGATCAGGCTATATACAGAACTGGCCCATTACGCTGCCTAAGTACGAATTAGCGGACTTCACTTTCAAAATATTTCACTATACATCAAAAATAGCAATTAACCTTAATAAGTAACATCAGTCCCCTGTGTGTGTTCACAGGCGTACCCGGACCCGGAGCACAAGATCAACCCCCGGCACCGCGCGCGTTGCGCCGCCACACCTGTCATGCTCAACTGGCGTGAGCTGCGCTGTCAGCTCGCGAACATCAAGTGTGTGACTTTCGTACTTGGTCCTTCGAGCCGGATTTTATGACTTGTTTTTGTTACATGTGTGACATCTGTTGGTTTTTTAATGATCAGTTTTGAACACTTAAAGTAAAGTAAAGTTTATTTTTTTTATAAATGATTGATAACTGTAAATAATCAAGGTTATATTTACAAAATTTCGATAACTTCAAAATTTTATTAATATCGGTGCTTCTAAATGCCTATCACAACGTAACCCCTACTTGACATCACTAACGCCCTCTATTGAATAATGTAATTAATAGCTTTAACAAAATAAGAAATAGCCGATGTAGATAAAGTTACACGTGCATGTATATGTATGTATGTGTGTGTTTGTGTGTCAGGATGAGCTGGGTGTCGGGCGCGGCGCTGCGCGTGAACCCGGCGCTGGGCGGCGGCGCGCTGCTCGCCGTCACGCGCCTCGACCTCGCCAACAACGAGCTGCGCGAGCTGCCGCGCGAGCTCTTCTCCATGCTCAGTCTGGTGTGAGTTGTCACACTCATTCACCACTCTACGCACACTCACATACACTCTCACATACTCATATACACTCTCACACACTCATATACACTCTCACACACTCCTATACACTCTCACACACTCCTATACACTCCATCAACTCATTTTCACTGCAGTATACTTTACTATACTATTATTACTTATTTAATGTTTATTGATTTTTTGTATATCATTTTGAGTATTTCATTGTTTATCACTACATATTATTAAAGGAAGTACTCTGCTGTGTCTGTCTGTTTGTTTGCGATAAACTCAAAAATTACTGTTTTCACCAATGGATAGAGTGGTTTTCAAGGAAGGTTTTAGTATGTACTTTTCAAATTTTTGTATTTCATTCATAGATACATTCATTTACTAGCAGAACCCGCGGTTTCGCTCGCGCTAAATCTAGGGACGAACCCGAGCGAAGCGAGGTAGTTGACATACTACATATATACCCATTAAATACATACATATTATAAATATAAACACTCATGACAAGAGTATAAACATTTGTGCTTAAAAATAAATGCCACAACGGAAAACAAACCCACGACCGCTAGCGTAAACTTCCTACAAACTAAGTCAAACGCGTCGTCAAACTGAGAAGACTACATCTCCTCAACACACATTTCTCCACCAGATACCTGAACGTGGCGCAAAACAAGCTGGAGCGGCTGCCGTCTGCGGAGGACCCGCCGGGAGAGGCGCGCGGGCGGCGGCGGCGCCACGTGTACACCGCGCCCGTGCTGCAGGAGCTCTACCTGCAGGTGGGATAGGGCTCGCAAGGTCGCTAGGGCTCCCTAGGTCCTTATAGCTCTCTAGGTCTCTAGGGCTCTCTAGGACTCTAGGGCTCCCTAGGTCCCTAGGGATCACTAGATCCCTAGGACTCCCTAGGTGCCTAGAGCTTCCTAGGTCTCTAGGGCTCCCTAGGTCACTAGGGCTTCCTAGGTACTTAGGGTTTCATAGGTCTTTAGACCTTCCATAGTTTTTATCAGTTTCCCAGCTATTTATATTTGCAGATTAGCACTTTGTATTTAATTTTATTTCGATATAATAATAGTTGTTTAAATATGTTTAATATACTTTACATTTACATATATTTCAAATATGGTGTCAGAAACTAAGAATTAAACGTCTTATATGTCATTTATCATTAAAGACAGTATGTACCCACAAAATAAATGATTCCAAAATGAACGAAAGAAGATCCCGTAAATCTGAGAAACCATTTAGTTTTTGATTGTTCAAGGATGGACAATGTCCATGTCCTTCAAAGACCAATTTCAGAGAGTCGGAGTTTTACTTCAAATTGTAAAAAAAGCAAATTAATGAATAAAAACATAAGTGTTATTTATCCGTTGTCTGTTTCGTTTGCCAGTTCTTTTCAAGTCCCGGAGGTTGCAGTGACAAGTCTAAAGTACATTATAAACACAATATCTCCGCTTCCTTTTTATTTTTATGTATTTTTCTTTTTCTTTTGTGTGGTACATAAATAAATAAATAAATAAATCAAACTATTTCTAAGACTATACAGTGTTGCCAACATTATGTTATAATAAGTATATGTTGTAATTACATTGCCATTTTATAACAGTAATAATTCAGTAGAATAATATATGTGTATGTGTCAGGACAACCGTCTAGAGTCGCTTCCGGGCGCACTGTTCCTGCTGCCGGCGCTGGCCAGCCTCGACGTGAGCAACAACAAGCTGCGCGCGCTCCCCCCCGCGCTGTGGCGCGCGCCCGCCCTGCGCGACCTCGGCGCCGCCCTCAACCACCTGTCTGACCTGCCCGCTGGAGACGAGGTCGGTCTGCCCAAGATTACCAGTTCTATACTATATGATCATCATCATCAGACCTTGTAACGTCCCACTGCTGGGCACGAGCCTCCTTCAGTACGAGCGGGGTCAAGTCATAGTCCGCCGCGCCCTTAACCACCTGTCTGACCTGCCCGCTGGAGACGAGGTCGGTCTGCCTAAGATTACCAGTTCTATACTATATGATGATCATCATGATCATCATCAGTCTTTTTTGACATCCCATTTCTAGGGATGGAGGGATATGAGGGGGGTCAGACCGTAGTCCATCGCGCTGGCCTAGTGCGTGTTGGCGGACTTCACATGTTGTTCGAAAACTTGCTAGGTTTTCTCAGACATGCAGTTTTCCTTCACCGTAAGACAAGTGGTAATGATGATAGAAATGAATCAGAGGTGCAAGACCCGGATTTGAACCCGCATCACTCGGTTATAACGAGCGCGTTACCACTATCTACTAACCACTAAACCTAATGAAACCTGGCTGACTGTGGACCAAAGCAGACCACACCAAATAGTTGCCATGTTTCATTTTTTTATGAGAGAAGTACCAGAAGCAATCCGCATGTTTCATGGCCTACAAAATTAGCTACTTACCAATTTATCTTTCGATTTTATGCCTGGCTGGATTGCCAGACACCAATATGCCTTTTCATCTCAACAAGGTGATCAGATGAACATCCTGGAGCTTCAGTAAATATACTTAACTTCAATATAATATGGTTGCCCCCAGGGTCCGGAGACAGGACAGCAAGCCTCGCCCTCGCCATCGGAGCCGTCACCGAGCGCCTCGCCCTCTATACAATCCGCGCCTTACTCTTTTGGAACTGTGAGTATATCAATTGAAATTTTTTTTAACCGATAATCATAATATGGGATCATAATATGGGATTGAGGATACCAGCAATAAAACTATGTATCGCCTCTGCACTCTATTTCCCATGCATTCGATTGTTCCCTCTTTCTCAACTATCCACCATCTTGTACCCAAATCAATCATGGCCGAACACACTATATCCCATTCACTCATTCTTCCTTTCATTCACACTTCACAGATTAACTATTTCTATTTAAAACATTCATCCCATATTTATAAATATTTCTTGCTGCTTTTGTTGTTTTGTGGTATATTGTTTTAATTATGTGAATTAGAGTTAATTAAAAAGGTTTAAAGCAATAGTGAGGATGAGGGGAAGGTTTCTTCAAGATGTTTTCCTTCATTACAAGACAAATGGTATGTCAGAAATGATTCGCACATGAAAATATCAGAGGTGCCAGGCAGGGATTTGAACATTGTTTTTAATAATAAATATAATTTTCAGAAGTCCTCCTCCCGCAGTCCGTCCCTGGAGGCGAGCGAGGCGTCCCCCGACGACGAGGAGGTGCCCTACATCGGCAACAGGGCGGGCAATGCTGTGTGAGTAATCATTAATAATAGTAATAATTAGTAAGACTCATTATAAGATACTAAGTATTTATAGATAATTTTAAATAAAAACTAACTTATTCATTCACAACTTTCATCGCTGACTTAAATGAACTTTTTCGTATTTTTTGCCATGTTTATCTTGATATTTTATTGCCTACGTTTCGATATCAATGCTTTACAACAGTCATAGTCACCGGTGAAATCCAAAATAATCTTGACAAATTATCCAAAAATATACAAGTATTCGCCTTAATCCAAGAAAATATTTAAAACTACTCAAACCTGATCTGACCTGTGTCCGAGCCGGTGGTAGCGTACTCATAGACTTACAGACTGACATTTAATTTTAATAATGTAAAAATAACCATTCAAAAGAGCTTGTAAAAGTCTATTTGAATAAAGAATATTTAGATTTGATTTGATTTGACAGTTGCTCGGAGGCGCGCCGCGTGCACGCGTGGCGCGGCGCGCGTGCCGTGTCGCCTGTGCGCGGCGGGGGCCCGGGCAGCGGGGGCCCCGGCGGGGGCGGCGGCGGGGGCCCGGGCGCGGGCGGGGGCCTCGCGTCCCTCAACCTGGCGCACAACCAGTTCTCGTGCGTGCCGCAGTCGCTGGCGTGCCGCGCGCCCAACCTCACCAGGCTCAACATGTCGTATAACAACTTGAGGTAAGTCCAAGCGTAAATGGCTGTTGTAGTTGACAAGGAAAAAAACTATTAAAATTATTATTTTTGTCTTCAATTCTATAACTATCTCAACACAAAAACTATCAACGAGCGCGTTCGCTCATGCTTTTCGTTCGTTGTCCACAGTCGAATATATTTTGTCAACTTGCTCATGTTTTTCGTACGCTGTCGAATATTTGAATTTGTCTAAAATTCCATAATTGCTTCTATAAAAACTACTCGGCTTTTCTGGGCTAAATAGCCAACAAAACTTAGCAAACATATAGACAAATAGATAAAATGTTTTTCTAAATATTGCGGAACCCTAATTCGATGATATAAACTTCCATTCAAGTATTAAGCAACACTTGTTCAAAATTCCATGGAGTTCCAACAGAAAGGTACTTTTAATGGAAAACGTGTAATATTGTGTGCTGCAGATCGATGTCGTACGTGACGTCATACCCCACCAGCCTGCGCCAGCTCGACCTCAGCCACAACGAGATCACCTGCTGGCCGAGCCTGCCGCAGGTACTCCTCAATCCATCATCCATCATCACATCTCATCATCTTTTTCTAATTAAGAATATATTACTATTTATACTAAACGTCTTAAAAATATTCCATTTTAAAATATTTCAGCATAGTATTGGTATATTCGCAATTACTTTACATTTTATGATTTTATATTTAATGTTCTCATCCTTTTCTTTCCAACAATCTCCAAGTAATTTTAAAGTTTTGGTTATTCTATAAATTCACTTTAAAATAAAACGATTTGTCTTAAATTTGAAGATTTGCTCAACTTTTGGACATGTCCAAAATGTTGTTTTCGGACAACGATACAATCGATGTATGATGATGCAGATCGAGACAGTGGGCAGTGTGGAAGGCTCCCCACTGGCCTGTCACTGCGCTACACGTGCGCCGCGGCCACGCCCTCGCGCGGGGGCCTCCGTACGCGAGCAGCTGCTGAGCGCCGCGTGCCCCGCGCGACGACACCTGCGCCTTGAGGGCCTGCGCACGCTGGTCAGTACTGTGTGGGGGCCTGGGGCTGGGTTATGTAGTACCCGGGTCGAGGGTGCTGGTGGTTCAGGATCTGTATCTGGGCAGGAATCGAACTGTTTAGTTATTCTTCTGTTTCTTATAAAATGTGGTATGGGATGTGTAGTAAAAGACTGGCATATGATAAATATCTTTGGCTGATGGATTCAAGAATCTTAGGTTCAAGGTCAGGTCAGTGGAAGCTTGTAAAAACGTATCATAGTATAAAATTAGTCAATTATTAAATGTCTTGTAAATAAGTAAAACTAAATAATAAATGATTATTAATAACCTCGTCTCCAGATCCTCGCCAACAACATGTTGACTCGCATCCAGCTGACGACGGATGACGATGGCCTGATGCCGGCCAGCGAGCCCACCGACGATGACAACGACGATGAGTGGGTAAGTGCACGTACACACACACACACACACACACACACACACACACACTCACTCACACATACACACATACACACATACACACAAACACACATACGCACACATGTACTCAAATCAAATCAAAATAGTCTTTATTCAAATAGACCTTTGAAAGCTCTTTTGAATCGTCATTTTTAAATTATTAAAATTAAATGTCAGTCTGTAAGTAAGTTACCACCGGCTCGGAAAGCTGTTCTTCTGAGAAGAACCGACGAGAAACTCAATAGTTGCTCTTTTGAAAAAAATATTTGATAACAATATTGAATTACAATATTTATCTATTTATCCTACGTGAGACACAACCAGACATTATTCCCACACATTTACATCTACTAAGTAGTCCGTCATGGTGTAATAAACTCAAGCACAAAAAAATTAAAAGTGCGTGCGTACAATACATGTCAGAAGTAAAACTTCTTAAGCAAATTAATTTTTAAATCACCTTTATATTTATACTTAATAACCCCGTCTAAGCACGTTGAGAGAGGGAGATGGCGCTACGGTCACACCCACGAGTTAGATAGAGTTAGAAATGTCACTGACTCGCGGTGGGCGAGATCTAACTAAGGCTAACTCTTCCCCGTCTCTGAGCGCCTGGTACTATGGAGTTATTTTTTCGTTTCATCGAGTTTGATATCACAACGATTCTAAAGAAGTTTCACTTCAAAAATATAGCACACACAAGTATACGTACCAGTCTGACTGTGTGTGTGTGTGTGTGTGTGGCGTCGTGTATACATATGTATGCAGGCAGTGTGCGTAGCTGTCTGACTGTGTGTGTGTGTGTGCGCAGAGCAGCCGCGGCTGGCTGCGCGCGCGGCTGCTGTTCCCGCTGCTGTCGATGCTGGACGTGTCGTGCAACCTGCTGCGCGCGGTGCCGCCCGCGCTGCACTTGCTCTCCAACCTCGCCGTGCTCAACATCAGCGGCAACAAGGGTAACTCTCTCTCTTTTTCTCTCTCTTTCTCTCTCTCTCTCTTTGTTCGGGAATTAGTAGATTTGAGGCGACTAAAACGCGTAAGATGCAAACACGTAATACTTTATTGCTAGCTGATTACAAAGAGAGAGAGAATAAAAGGAGTCAGTAGACAAAAATAATTAGCGGTAGTTAACATTATTTGCTGTTGCTTAAAATTAATAATACACGCTAAAACAATGTTTTAAATTACACATTATTTCATTAACACTCCTCTTTCTCTTTAACTCTCATGTAACTACCCACATATAGTATACTCAAAGTTATTGACAATAGTTGTTTTAAATTCTAAAGCTTAAACGTATCCTTTATAATTTTTCATATTGGTATAGGGGCTAATATGTACCCATAGGTTTGAGTCCTGGGTTCGAGTCCCGGGTCAGGCCAAGTTTAGTTATTGAGTATTTCTGTTCAATAAGCTTTGGTAATAGTCTTCGCTTTCGAAATTCGTAACTCTCGTCTGAAACTTTCACTAAAATCGCTCCAGCGGTTTAGAAACCACAAACTATACATACATACGGCATGTCCACAGACATCACGGACCTGCCCCCGCAGATGGGGCTGCTCTCGCGGCTGTGGAGCCTCAACGCAGCAGGCTGCGCGCTGTCGGAGCCGCTGCGTGCTGTGCTGCGGCGCGGCAGAAGCGGCGACGTGGTGGGCTACCTGCGCTCCGTGCTGCAGGAGGCACGGCCCTATGCTCGGCTCAAGCTCATGGTGGTGGGCGTGCAGGTCAGAGAGGAGGATTATCTTTTAAAAATGTATGGTAATGTTAGCAGCAATAGTAAGCGAAGTGTGGGGAAGGCTCGAAGGACCAACGTTAAAAGTGAGAGTGATGAGAGTTGTTAAGATGAATGGGCGTGCAGGTCAGGGTGGGGATTATCTTTTAAAAATTATGTATAATTGTGACATTATAGGGACAGTACGGTTTGTAGTATATTGGTAGGCAATGTGGGGGGAAGGCTCGAAGGAACAACATTAAAAGTGAGAAAGATGAGAGTTTTTTTTTCAAAATCAAAATATTTTATTCAACATAAAATTTGTTACAACTTCTTACTGAACGTGATGAGTCATCCACCAGTTCGGAAAGAAGAAACCTCTTACCTGAGAAGAACTGGCGAAAGAAACTGAACTCAACTAACTATGTTAAGATGAATGGCAGTGAAGATAGTAAAATATAGTTTTGTCACATCCTACTTTATCTTTTTTTTCGTATTATAAAACTAGATACTGATTTATCTCGAAATAAGACATCGATTTTAAGTCGATGTCAATTATTTAAGGTTTTAATACTTTAATGTTCGTTTACAGGGTATAGGCAAAACCAGTCTCCTTGAATGTCTGAGACAAGAATCTCAGATACAGCATAGGAGGAAAGCAACGGAAGTGAGTATAATAACGAAAATACCGCGCTCTGTCTATATGTTCTATATTATGATATTATAAATATTATGTAACCAAAATTCTATAATTCCTATAGTTATTGAATTAATAATTAAATTATTGCACAAATTGACTAATCACGATATTGTGAGGAAATTTAAAATGGCCATGTAAGCATTGACCTTATCTATACTAATATTATAAAGAGGAAAGATTTGTATGTAAGTATGTTTGTAACGGACTGGTTCAAAAAGTACTGGACCGATTTTAAAAATACTTTCACCATTTGAATGCTACATTATTCCTTATTAATATAAGCTATTTTAATTGCAAAAAAATAAGGATCCCCACTAAAACTACAATAACAGGAGAGGAGGAGGAGTGCACGCCGCACATAATATATGAGATAGGTAGCCGCGCAGCTCAGGACTGTATTAAAGCTGGAGTAATTGTGGAGAATTGTCAAACCCAGCGAGTGATCAAATGAAGTTTAGTAGCGATTAAAAAAATGAACGCTGGCAAAGCGCGTATTGCTAGTCTCTCTATATAAAACAAAAAAAAAATGTGTTCCCACGCCCAGCACTGGGCCAAGCGGATGGGCAACAAGTCGTCGCGGCGCGGCGTGTCCACGGTGGGCGTGGACATCGGCGCGTGGGTGTTCGAGCCGCCGCGCGCCGCGAGGGGGCCCGTCACCTTCCGGACCTGGGACTTCGGCGGACAGCAGGAGTGAGTGCCCTGGCCTTTGTGGAATTCTTTTTTTTATGGTAAAAAGGGGGCAAACGGGCAGGAGGCTCACCTGATGGGAAGTGATCACCTCCGCCCATGGACATCTGCAACACTGCAGGGCTTGCAGATGCGTTGCCGGCCTTTAAGAAAAGGGAGGGAAGGAGGAGGGAGGGAGGAGACTCTCATTTACCGGACGAAACGCGACAGCATAGCTGCCACTTCACGCCGGTCTTCTGTGAGAGAGTGGTACTATACGGGGCGTGCCGGCCCATTCGTTTATTTTAGTTCAGGTTTATTACACCATCACGGAATACTTAGTAGATGTAAATGTGTGGGATTAATGTCTAGTTGTGTCTCACGTAGGATAAATAGATAAATATTGTAATGCAATATTGTTACCAAGTATTTTTTGAAAAGAGCAACTGTTGAGTTTTTTGCCGGTTCTTCTCAGCAGAACAGCTTTCCGAGCCGGTGGTAGCTTACTCACAGACTTACAGACTGACATTTAGTTTTAATAATGTGAAAATGACAATTCAAAAGAGCTTGTTAAAGTCTATTTGAATACAGAATATTTTGATTTGATTGATTTGATTTGATCAGAAATTTACTTTTTTTGTCCTTTTTGACAGATTAATACTAGTTTTTAAAAAATATTTTGAAACGCCGATAAATAATAGAATTCTAAGCTTTCATGTTCCAAATATGTTCAAGCTATTCTTAACATTTAAAAATGCTTTAATTACTGGTATACTCCTTGGTTTTTGATATATTTAATCTGTGAAGAAAATGAAATTATGAATAATATAAATGAGGATAAAAATGTCAGAAATGTATTGACAATCAAAATTATTTTGGCAATTGTAAAAATCAGATTGTTCGATCAATGTACTACATGTTTATATTAACTCTCACTTGGTCCACGGTCCACCAGTCCACTTTGGTCCCCAGTCCACGGTAGTCTCGGTCCATGTTGGTCCTAGTCCACTTTGGTCTCGGTCCATGGTGGTCTCGGTCCATGGTGGTCCCGGTCCATGGTGGTCCCGGTTCATAATTAGAGTGTGGTGTGCAGATACTACGCCACGCACCAGTACTTCCTGTCGAAGCGCTCGCTGTACCTGGTGGTGTGGAAGGTGCCTGACGGCCGCAAGGGACTCGCCGGCGCGCTGCAGTGGCTCAGGTCCATCTTAGTTTTTATTATTAAATCTCTATTGACCGACTTGTACTCCAGTCATGGGTGTTTATATTTATAAAATGTATGTATTTAAAGGTAAATATGATTAGTGTATCAACTATCTAGTATCCGTAACACGAGCCTCGTAGTGGCCTATATTTCGTTGGGTAATAACGTCTCAATATAATCTGAAATACAATAGACTAATGAAGTTAAGTAAAAGAATATTAAAATTTTCAAACATTAATTTAAAGTTATATAAGGGGTATCCGTAACACGAGCCTCGTAGCTCTCCATGGCAATAAATGGCGCTGTGTTTTAATGTATCAATATAATCAGGAATACAATAGACTGATGAAGTTAAGTAAAAGAATATTAAAATATTGATTATATTTTGTATTCGCAGGTCCATACAAGCGCGCGCGCCGGGTTCGCCCGTCATCATGGTGGGCACGCACTACGACCAGGTCGCTAACGTAAGTCTTAGATTTTATCGACTAGTTTTAAACTGATTAAGTATGAAATTAATTTATTATTAATTACAAGATTTTTTTCGAGAATTTCAAGAAAATAAATCATTAATCTATTTTTTTTATAAAATCTGTGTATTTTTAAAAGATAGCATTTTCAGCAGTGATTCCAATTTAATGAACTTCTTATAGTGTATTAATTCTATTCAATGTTAACTTGATTCTATATGTCGAAAATTTTTCGCCACATGTTTTAGACATCTCCTTACATCTCCGTATGTCACTGTTTCGGATGTGTAGTATAGTGTAAACGCTGCGACAAGATGGTCTTCCAATTACACGTTATTACACATTTAATAATATGTCTTCGTCTATTCTTATTATAATTATTCAGCAAATATTATCAGCAATACTTTCAGCAGTTATATATTATAAAATATATACTGTCCGAAGTAATGAATCGAAGAAAAGAAGTCACTCACCGATTAAACAGAACCCACCGATTTTAGAGCTCCCTCAGGTAGTCAATACAACTCCCAATAAAGTAAATTAATAAAAGAATAAAAATAGTCAATACCAGTCCATATTGATTATCCATTAGATATATAGAAGTTAACAATAGTGTGTCCCTCTCTGCGCAGTGCAAGGTGAGCGAGAGCGAGAGTCCGGCGGCGCTGCAGCGACTCATCCGCAGCGCCGTGATGGCGGCGCCCGACGCCGACAAGCTAGGCTTGCCGCGCGTGCTCGACTCCGTAGAGGTAATCCCTTTAAATAAACAGCCATACTAATAATATATACTTAATATTATAAAGCTAAAGAGTTTGTTTGTTTGTTTGTTTGTTTGTTTGTTTGTTTGTTTGTTTGTTTGTTTGTTTGTTTGTTTGTTTGTTTGCACGCGCTAATCTCAGTAACTAATGGTCCGAATTGAAAAATTCTTTTTGTGTTGGATAGTCTGTCGTGAAGACGTTGTGAAGTTTTATAAAATGTAGTAATACGAAACATATAGGGTGGATTCTATCCCGAAAATCAACCCTTAAGAGAATGAAAAGGGTTGAAGTTTGTGTTTGTAAATAATCAATTCTCAATTAAGCCAAAGTCAAAGAGCCTTTTAAAAGGTTCTCCCACATGGGTTATTGAAGTACGCCAATTTGACCAGTATAGTGGACGATAGCCCAATTTTACTCTCATTACTAAGAAGCCCACGCCCAGCTGTGGGATGTTAAAAAGTGCATTCACTATTTATTAAAAAAAAAATTAGTCCCGCTGAGTTTCTTTCGCCAGTTCTTCTCAGGTCAGAGGTTTCTTCTTTCCGAACTGGTGGTAGACTCATGACGTTCAGTAAGAAATTGTAACAATTTTTATGCTGAATAAAATATTTTGATTTGATTGAATACATTTCTAATTTCTTCCTGTCGCACATAGGTGTCGTGCTCTACTCGCTACAACATCAAGTTGTTGGCTGACATCATCTACTCTGTGGCATTCAGCGTCAAACCCCCAGGTATTACAAGTTATTTTTTTGTTATTCATAAGATATTATGTATTTGGTGGAAAGCACCATTGAAAATATTTGAAAAAGCTTTGGAAAAATGGATTTTTTCGAGCTAATTTGAGAAAATGCTGTACTGGTTTTCACGTGGCTTTTTAAAATAAATAAAATTTTTGAAATTAAATTTATAATAATGTTTTGTAATGTAATGTCATAAGTGCATTAAGACAATGGTAGCCCAGCGGTAACGCTTTAGCTTGGATAACCGAGTGTTGGGTAAGATTCAAATCCGGGTCTGGTATTTTCATGTGCGATTCATTTCTATCATGATCACCACTAGTTTTACGTTGAAGGAAAACATCGTCAGAAAACTTTCATGTCTGAGAAATCCTAGCAAGTTTTCAAACGACATGTGAAGTCCGCCATCACGCACTAGGCCAGCGCGGTGGACTATGGCCTGATCCCCCTCGTACTGAGGGAGGCTCGTGCCCAGCAGTGGGACGTTAAAAAGGGCTGATGATGATGAAGTGCCTTAAGAAACCGTTTTTAAAATATGCTGTTGGGACATTTTACAACAGCGCCATCTAGTTCCGTGATAAGCTACGAAGTACCAGATAGTTGATATACTATGTATGTACCAATACTAACATCCGTGACTGGAGAACAAACATCCATGCTCAACAAATGAATGCCCCCAGTGGGACTCGAACCCGCAACCTCTGGCGCAGAAGGTAGAGTCACTACCATAAAATACCTTCACTCCCATAAAACACTGGCAAAGTCCTACACAATGTGATATGGTGTCTTCAGGCAGCAAGGAACCGCTGCTGGAGCAGCGCGTGCCGGCCACGTACCTGGCGCTGGAGGAGTGCGTGTGCGCGCTCGCCGCCGACCTCGCCGCGCCCGTGCTGCGGCACGACCAGTACCGCCGTCTGGTGAGATACCCCTTCACCCCCCCCCCCACTCTCTCTCGGTCTTTCTCTCCATCTCCCTCTCTCTCTCCCTCTCTCCCCATCTCTCCCCTCTCTCTCTCTCTACCGCCGTTTGGTGAGATACCCTCCCTCCCACTCTCTACCCCCCCCTCCTCTCGTTCTTACTTTCTCTTTTTTTTATCCATTCTGTATAAGCACTTGACTACGTTCCACCTGATGGAAAGTGGTAACGCAGTCGGAGATGGTAAGTCGCACTAATTCAGTAGCCACCTATTCACTCTTGCCTTGAAGACACTAATCTTCTCTCTCTTAGTTGATTCCCACGATGACTGACCTTTGTTTGTCTGTCTCTATGTAGGGGATTAGGTAAAGCTTAATTCCCATGAAGACTGACGTATAACGCCATCTATTGGCAATCATAGTAAATAATATTTATGTAGAAAACGATTGTAAGTTAGGTTGAATGTTACGTGAGTTTCAGTTAAATTCTAGGTTCTATTAAGTTATATTTGATGGAATATTAAATTTGGCAAAAAAAATTAAAATCAATGTATTTGCAACTACTGATATATTTGAAAAATGCTAAACTACTTTTTATTCCAAAAATTTTGTAATACTTACAAACTACACTAATTTTATAAAGAATAAGTTTGCGAGTTTGTATATAAGGGGTAATCTCTGAAACTTAACTACTGATCTGACCAAGTGCTTTTGGCTAAATTTTGAACGACTTCGCTTCCCCTAGAATTCCCCCGTGAAACAAAACCGATGTAATTTCTTGTCTTTCTCTCTCTTTCTCTCGCAGGTGACGCAGTACATGCAGCAGAAAAACCTGCGCATGTTCCGCGACGCCGCCGAGCTGCACCAGGCCACCATGTTCTTACACGAGAACGGTACCGGTTTTCTTCAAAATATTTTAATCTATTTTGCGTTAAATAATACATATAATGTATACTAGCGACTCGCCCTCGCTTCGCTCGGGTTCCTCCCTAGGTTTAGCACAGGCAAAGCCGCGGGCTCCGTTAGTTATATAAATCTTCCTCTTGAATCACTCTATCTATTAAAAAAAACCGCATCAAAATCCGTTGCGTAGTTATAAAGATTTAAGCATATATAGGGATATAGGGATATAGGGACAGAAAGCGACTTTGTTTTATACTATGTAGTGATGTTAGGACATTCTTACAACCGCACCATCCAGTTCCGTGGTAAGCTACGATGCTTGTGTTACGGATACCAGATAGTTGATATACTACATATATAACCTTTAAATACATACATATTATAAATATAAACACCCATGACTGTCGAACAAACATTGTGCTAAGCCAAACGAGTCTTTAAGGTACTTGTAACTCAATTTTTAAAATATTAGTTTGTCTGTTTGTTCCGTCTTATCTCCGAAACGAATGGGCTGATTTGCTCAAAATTTTCACCAGCATATAGCTGATGTTATAACAAGTAACTTAGGCTAACCAATAAATAAAACTATCCAACTACCCAAGTACGAGTCAGATTACAGTGTGTGTGTGTGACTATCCAAGTACGAGTGTGTGTGTGTGTGTGTGCAGGCGTGCTGCTGCACTACGACGACGCCACGCTGAAGGAGCTGTACTTCGTGCGGCCGCAGTGGCTGTGCGACGTGTTGGCGCACGTCGTCACCGTGCGGGAGATCAACCCCTTCGCCAACAACGGTCAGTCACACAAATACATACATACATTACATACACACATACATACAATATACATACAAATATATACACATACATACACATACATATATACATACATACACATACAATATACATACATGCATACATAAATACAGATTAAATAAATGGACCATAAATCGATTTTTTTTTCGTGTGTCTATTTGTTTTGGACAATTTCCGAATTCCAAATTTTCTAAATAGATAGCTGAAGTTATGAGGAATAATTTAGACGTTTTTAATTCAGAAAAAATGCTTAGGGTTTTGTCAAATAATCAACTCTGCATTACATGTAATTACGTCTAGAAAAAGCATATTTTTGGGTAAATCGATAAAATTAAGACGTTTTGATAACCCAAACTATTACTTGTCAATTTAAGTTATTCATGGTTATAAAGCTGCATTACATGTGATTACGATTACGAAAAATATATTTCTGGGTATATCTATAAAATTAAGACGTTTTGATAACTCAAACTATTATTTGTCAACTCAACTGATTCATGGTTGTAAAGGGTTGGTGTATGGTGTGTGTGTGTGCAGGCATCATGAAGGTGGAGGACCTGGCGCACGTGTTCAAGGCGTCGCCGGTGCTGGGCGGCGGCGAGGAGGCGCGCGCGCTGGCGGTGTCGCTGCTCAACAAGTTCGAGCTGGCGCTGTGCTGGGACGCGCGCGCGCTGCTCGTGCCGCCGCTGCTGCCCGACGCAGAGCCGAGACAGCCGCAGGTGCGCTCCTTCGTACACTTCACCTACACTTCACTTACACTTTACATACACTTCACTTACACTCCTCCTTGCATTTCACTTTCACTTCACTTCCTACACTTCACCTACACTTTACATACACTTCACTTACACTTTACATACACTTCACTTACACTCCTCCTTGCACTTCACTTTTACTCCACTTACCATACTCTTTGCACTTCACTTACACTCCACTTACACTACTTCTTGCACTTCATTTACACTCCTTACACTTTATTTACACTCCTGCTTGCACGACACCTACACTTCATTTACACGTTTTTTCACTAGTTAACTTCTATACTTTCTTGACTGATCATATACAGAAAAGACCAGAATGCAGTTAATAGCTTCTTTCTATACCTACTTCTAAGAATACATGGCTTCATCTCTCAAAACGTAGTCTCATGTCCCGGCAGCTGGCGCTGAAGTCCCGCGCGTGGGGCACCCCGCGCCGCGCCGCGCCCGCGCTCAGCACAGCGCCGCCCGCAGACGTGACGGACTTCCCACGTAAGCATATACTGTGTTAATCATTCATTAATCACGAAACTACTCAACTTAAGCACTGGTCGAAATTAATTGAAGTGCGAAGTGCGTGACTACTCTGTGAATTGTGAAGTAAGACGTTTTGTGAACCCTAAGAGTCCTACGATTCAAGTCGAAAGCGCAAGTAACCCATGTTGAACCAATATCGCCGCCAGGCTATTTCAACATATACATAGAATTATTATTATATATATATATTTAGTGAGATTAAGAAAAATAAAATATTAGTCCCGCTGAGTTTCTTTCGCCAGTTCTTCTCAGGTCAGAGGTTTCTTTTTTCCGAACTGGTGGTAGACTCATGACGTTCAGTAACAAATTGTAACAATTTTTATGCTGAATAAAATATTTTGATTTGATTTGACTCAGGTCAAAAATTGCAAGAATCAAATTAAAGTGTGTGTAACACTATTCTATTCGCTTAACTTCGATTAACTTCGCGAGCAATGTAGTGGGGGTTTTTCAAGAGTACCAAATAATTGTCACAGAGGATGCGTGGGAGGGCGCGCGGGTGTCGGGGCGGGCGGGCGCGGCGCTGCGGCGGCTGCTGCTACTGTCGTATGTACCGCGCGGGTTCTGGGCGCGGCTGTGCGCGCGCGTGCTAGCCGAGCCGGCCCTGGCGGCGCACGCGGCCACCGCGTACGAGGACGCCCCCGGGCTGGACCTGGCCTGGGAGTGGAAGCTGTGGAAGACCGGCCTCAAGCTGGTCTGCGGCGAGCTGGTGCTGCTGGCGCTGCGCGAGCTGCCGCCGCGGTACGACCCGCTGCTGGGTGCTGTTGGTGATGAGGAGGAGTCCGACGAGCTATACCATTCCGTCAAGTTAGTTGGCTGTTGTTTTTTACTTAAATTATTTGATTCTATGATGAAAATTTGTTTTAACTTTTATCTAGTCTCCAATAAAATCAGTGCGTATTTTTTGGTCTAATATTCGTTAAGGTTGTTATTGGAAAAGCAAGCAAATTCAAATGTGTAACTCTGTCGTTCCCAAAAAAGATTTGTAAAGACGAGTAACATTTTTTGTCCACGGCTTGTCTCTAGTCTAAGGCATTTTTTTCTAAGTGTAAATATTTATTTTTGGTCCTTTGTAGCAGAATTGCTTCTAACAACTATATTCATCACAGACTGCCATACTGATATGTAATACAAAAGTGAGTTAACTCCGGTCGCAGGTTCCGCGTGCGGCAGGAGGGCGTGTGGGGCGCGCTGGACGTGCAGGGCGCGGCGTGCGTGGAGCTGCTGCTGCCCGCGCACGTGTGCGTGCTGCGCCGCGACGACGGCCGGGCGCTGGCCGGCTGCCAGGTACGACACTACCTGTAACAGTCTTTACAAAACCTGTTATGTTATAAATAAAATAAAATAAAATAAAATAGCCTTTATTTCAGAACTTTCTTACATTGATAATACATTTTACAATAGGTCACGCAGTTCTGTGTGCCTTTTGGCAAAGGCCTCCTCTAACCGACGCCATTCACCTCTGTCAGCTGCAACTCTTGTCCAATAGGGACCCAGAGTACAGCTGATTTCATCCTCCCATCTTCTAAACTGGCGTCCTCTCCTACGCTTTCCATCTCTAGGATACCAGACTGTCACTCGCTTGCTCCATTTGTCTATGGTGCCTCTTAGCAAGTGGCCCGTCCACCTCCATTTTTGTTTGTCCACTCTAGATAGAATGTCAGTTATTTGCGTTTTAGATCTTAGATCCTCGCTTCTTATTCTATCCCTTAGGCTTACTCCTGACATACTTCTCTCCATAGCCCGTTGACAATGAGTCAGCTTATCCCTTAGTTGCGTCGTTAAAGACCAAGATTCGCAACCGTAGGTCAGACACGGTAAAATACAGGTATCGAAGGCTTTCCTTTTAATGTGGATCCCCAGACTCTTGCTTTTCATTATTTCCTTCAGTGACCAGTATTTCTTCCAACCATAGGCTATTCTTTTGTTGATTTCTTTAGTCATCTGGTCACTAAAAGAAATAATTTGACCCAGATACACATATTCAGTGACATATTGAAAATGGTCCCCATTTAACAATAAATCAATGGGATCTGAGTTGGTCATCACCTTGGTTTTTTCTTTATTTAACTCCAGGCCTACTTCTATACTAGTTGTAGCCAAATCATGGATCATAGTTTCAAGCTTCTTTGGATCCTCTTCGAATAAAACTATATCGTCCGCAAACCTGAGATGGTTAAGTCGACAGCCGTTGATGTTTAGGCCAAAGTTTTCCCAATCCAGTTTCCTGAAGATGCTTTCAAGAACCGCTGTAAAGAGCTTAGGAGACAGAGGGTCCCCTTGCCTTACACCCTTGCATATAGGGAATGGGTGGCCAATAGATTCTAATTTTATGCTACTTATGCTTTGTTCATACAGGTTTTTAATTATGTTTATATATACTTTATTTACTCCTTGTTGCTTTAAACTTGACCAAATGAAGTGGTGGTTAATCGTGTCAAATGCTTTAGAGTAGTCAATGAAAGCAAGGTACAACGGTTTTTGGTATTCAATGTATTTCTGAATAACTTGCTTCACAGTGTGAATGTGGTCGATAGTACTGAAGTTTTTCCTAAACCCTGCTTGCTCAACTGGTTGGTTCTCGTCTAGCGTTTTTGATAGTCTGTCTAGTATTACTTTAGCAAACACTTTATATACATTTGACATCAAGCTTATTGGCCTGTAGTTACCAATCTCATCTTTGGCTCCTTTTTTGTGAATGAGTATGATGTGTGATTCGCACCACTGTTTCGGAATGAGTTCCGTGCGTAAGACATCGTTGAAAATTGCTGCCAAAATTGGGCTTAGATCCACAATAGTTCCTCTCATTAGCTCATTAGGGATTCTGTCAGGGCCAGGTGCCTTTTCTAATTTCTGGGAGTTGATAGCCTTCTCAACTTCTGCAGAAAGTACAACTGGAACCTGGTTTTCTTCGATTTGAGTTTTAGAGGTTTCAAAGTTGTATTTCGTGGTAGTGTGGTCATCAGAGTATAGTGAGCGATAATAGTTGGTAGCTAATCTTTGAATTTCTATGCGTTTTGTAATGTCCCTTTGGTTTTTCTTCATTTTAGGAATCCAATCTTTACCTTTTTCTCTTAAAACATTTAGTGCTTTCTTTACACCACCAGTCCTTGCAATGTGCTTTTCTAGTGTTTGTGATCTCCTTGAATGTCTATCTTTTTTCATGCTTTCTCTTATTTGTTTGCTTAAATTTGAAACTTTGCTGCGGTTGTCTTTTGCTTTTTCTGCTATTAGCTTCTTCCTTTCTTCCAGGAGCTTTATAGTTTGTTCGCTGTGTTTGATGTCTTTGCTTAATCTTTTATTGCCCTTAGATAGTTCGGTAAGTTTTTTCTCTAAATTATTATATTTTTCGACCACGTGTAATTCAGACCTGGCTAATTTAAGTAGAGGTTCGGCAACGCGTATATCCAATGTTTTGAGTTCTTGATCGTAAGGTACATTACAAAGGTTTCTGTTAATTATCAGTTTCCTCGACTTTTTCGGTAGAAAGTAGTTAAGACAGCTACGTAGCATGCGGTGGTTTGTGTTAAAATTGAGATTTTGTATTACATGTGTGTCACTAAAAAGTCTGGGTTTATTTGTCAGAATATAATCTATTTCGTTTTTGGTTCTTCCATCCGGAGATATCCATGTCCATTTGTTTTTGGGTTTTTTTCTGAAGACAGAGTTGAGTACTGTGAGGTTGTTTTCTAATAGGAATTCCGCTAGCTTATTGCCGTTTTTGCTTCTTTTACCTTGCCCGAAATTCCCCAGAATTTTATCTTCTCCTGCTTGTCTCGAGCCTATCTGGGCATTGAAATCACCCATCACTATAAGGTTCTGATTAGTATAGTTAGCTACGACATCTGAAAGTGAGGAGTAGAAGAGCTGGATATCACTCTCGCTCGCTTGTTCTGTAGGTGCATATACTTGTACTATAATACAGTCTTTTTTGCTTGTGGGTGAGTTCATGTGGAGTATCGCTATTCGGTCAGATAACCCCTTGAATTCTTTTATCAAGTTCTTGTATTTCAGTTGTGGTGTTATGTTATACAATAATATAAAAAAATGTTAAAAAAGTTTGCACTTCTCTCAGTAGATGGCGTTGTATGTTGTGCTAAAATTTTGTTACTCGAAGAGATGTTTAAGGCTGTTTCTTTTTTGATAGTTCGATCATTGGTCCTTCGGGCCGGAGTAGTTCTATTAGTTTTGCCGGTCTGTTTAGCGTCGTATTTATTTTATTAAAATAAAACATGTACTTTTTAATATAAATTTATGTAAGCTTTGTGTTGATACTAACATTGACATTTGAGTATGTATCAGCTCAGCCATAAGAGGGAGCTTCGAGTGAGGAGTATGATAAAATGGCGTGTCGGATTCTTTTTCCAATCGAATACTAACGTGTAGTTATATTACAAAATGTTGTTTAATAATTAAATTAAAACTCAGTTATGTTTGTGAATTTGCTTTAATTTAAAAGTACAAAAGACGATTTAAGTTTTTATAATAAGAATAGTAAAGCATGAACATTTAATTGTCGATTCTCTGTTTTAGGTTAGCAAGTATTTCATTAGTTAATATTTGATATGTAAAATTTATTTAATTAATTTAATACTTAAATAAAACTCTGTTTTAGATGAATCACATTGTGTTATGCTTTAAGAAGAAAAACCTGATATTATATTTATATTTGCATACAGAGCTTGAGCCTGGAACCGAACCCCGAGGTGCTGACCAAGATCCTTGCCCTAATATCCGACCATGTGGACCTGTTGCTTGAAGATTGGTACCCATCCCTTGGTGAGTTGATTACTTTTTTAACATTTTAAATTATTTCCTGAACTATATTTGCTATGTAATGTTTTTTTAAATATCGGCAACCATTTTTAATTTTACATCTCTGGTAAGAAATACTTCATATATGTAGATAGGTTGTTGGGAACCACCATGAGGCAAAATGAATCATTACAGTTCACCTATTTCTAATACTTTTTAAATTTGGATTTATAAACCATATAAACCTTTTTATAATCAGTTCATCCACATGAGATGATGATTTTTAGACGCAAACGCTTCGTCAATTTTAGAAAATATATCAAAAAACATAATAGGTGCCTATCAATTTTGAGAGTTGCCTTCGATTTCTCTAGGATTCCATCATCAGATGCTGACTTGGTAACAATGAGACCCCCTCGGAACTATACCCTACCGAACAAAAGAAAAATTTTTGAAATCAGCCCACAGTTGGCGGAGAAATCGGTGAACATACATAAAAAAATAGATATATACAGTGGAACATATAACCTCCTTTTTGAAGTCGGTTAATTACTTGGAACTCGCCAACTACAAAAGCCATTACTAGTACTACCCACTAAAAACCGATATCAGCTTTCTGCTTACACCTCCCTCCCCCCTCGATGGCAAAATCAGACCATAAGAATCAAAAGATTGCTATCTTGGTCCACACTACTCTCAGAGAAGGTTAGATCATCTCTCTCCCATACACAGCCCCTGTAGGAAGGGCATGTCTATCCCCAGCTACAATGTACACCCCCGCAGGTACCCGCTTCGTGCACACGTCGGAGGGGCGCTGCCTCATCACGCGGGTGGCGCCCTGCCCCGCCTGCCTGCGCGACGCCGCCGCGCGACAGTTGCAGGTACGCCCTCGACTGGCTTTAAACTGAAAATTATAGATGTGAAAATTGTTTGTTGGTCCTTCGTTCAAGTCGAAACAAATTGACGGATAGATGTGATTTTTTGTATGGAAATGGGGAATGGAAGACTGATTTTTTACTGTTGGAAAGTAACGATGTATGTGTAATATATAGTGGAACTATTTTTTTCTAATGTTAAGCCATATTCTTCTTGGCCATAAAAGAAGGACTAATGCTGTTAGTATTATATATCTAAATGTAGGTTTTTTCAAACGAAAGCACATTGTGTCTTATGAACCCTTCTAGTTAGCTATCGTGCTTGAAGTGTCTGAACAGAGGTCGGAAATGCAATATCCTTCATATTTCAAAGTTTTCGCCACATAACCTCAAAATTTAAAAACAATGTTAATAGGATAGCATATGGTCGCAGGTGGACACGTTCCCCGGGTTCGAGCGGGAGCAGGTCGCGCCGCGGCCGCGACTGTCGCAGGACTCGCGCGCCAGCGACGGAGACAGCGGCGTCGGCGCAGACTCCACATGTGAGTACGGGAACGAATACTAGTTATTTAAAATTAATAAATTTAAATTGCCTTTCCATTCAGTAGGACAGATAAAACAACTGGTTACGCCATCTAGTTAAATACTTATAACTATAATAATACTTAGTATACACTGAACACAGTGCATTTGGATTAAATTTAGAAATGTTAAATTAAATGGTAAACTTAATAACATTTTTTGTTCAGTAAACGAGTATTAGAAAATTCAATATATAGTTTTTAAATTTAGATATTAATTATTATCCGTGTGTCTGCAGCGTCGTCGCGCGTGGGGTCGGAGGAGGGCGCGGCGGCGGCGGGGGTGAGGGCGGGGGCGCGCGCGGGGGAGGGCGAGGGCGTGCCCGCTACGTGCTGGACGCTGGAGGAGTGCGTGCTGGCGGCGTGCTCGGGCGCCGCGCTGCGCTGCCCGCTGCACCCCGACGTGCAGCTGGCTGACGTCGCGCCGGACGCGGTCGGTAGACACCACCCCACACTCACTTCCCCAAAGTACCTCATTTAAACATCATACCCCACTCACCCATCATGCCCCACTCCCCCCATCCTACCCCACTCCCCCTTCATACTCCACTCCCTAATCATACCCACTCCCTACCCCGACCTCCTCATAGTTACATTATATTTTTAAGATTTTGGATTTTCTATTAATATATACACTAGGGTCTCTTTAGAAAATATCAAAGTGGAACATTGCAAAATTTTCATTGATTGATACATTTATTTAAAAAAGTCATTGCTGAATATAATGCATACTTTTATTATATCCTTAGAAAAAAAATATAATTTATATGGCAATATCTGACCATCTTGTGTATGTTTCCCTCCTTTACGTTGTAACGGCTGGACCAAATTAGATGATACTTAGTAGAATACTATAAACTAAGACTTAGAGGAAGATATGTAAATTTGGTTCCGTTGGTTCTGTACAGCTGCTGCTGGACCTGGAGGAGGAGAAGCGCGCGCGCTGGGAGCACATCTCGTGCGCGGCGGTGGCGGGGCGCGGCGCCTTCGGCACGGTGCTGACGGGCGCGTGGCGGCGCCCCGGCGCGGCGCCCCTGCCCGTCGCCGTGAAGGCGCTGCAGCCCGTGCCGCCGCCAGACCCCGCGGACCTCGCCGCGCTGCAGGCCTACAAGGTCAGTCAAATCTAAATATTCTTTATTCAACTTTTAAAAGCTCTTTTGAATCGTCATTTTCAATTCAATTCAATTCTCTTGTTAATGGCTTCAAAGCGTGCCATTTTTGCATTATTAAAATTAAATGTCAGTCTGTAAGTCTGTGAGTAAACTACCACCGGCTCGGAAAGCTGTTGTGCTGATAAGAAACTGTTTTGCTGTTTGAGATGGTGCTTTTATTGTTTCATATGAGCTTAGAACACTCCTTAGTTGATTTAATTTAAAATATGTTCTATTTAATATATAAAAAGAGATCATTTTATCTGTTAAATAATCCTTTTACAATGATAAATTTAAAGTTTAAAAAAATATCCGGTTCGAAGGACTATTTAATAATGGACTGGTGTTGGTTGTTATACGCGCTTTTTAGTTCAATAAACAAGTTCGAAGGAAACACACGTCTTTTCTATCTCACCCGCACCGTACAAGCAATATTCAACCTTAAATCAACGCACATAGTGGTCAAATTGCGAGCCGGATTACGTCAGCCACGAGTCATTAGTGAATACAAAAGAAGTCCGAGAACATTGCAAAAAACGTGCATTCATTATACAATAGATGTAAATCAACGCGTTTTAAACAATATTAGAAGACTTACGTTATATTTGCATAAGAAGACGATTAGAAGTTTATTTTTTTGAAGAAAACCTTTATAAAATATGTCTACACCGGATCAGATGATAAGATTGTTGGAAGATACAGCAAGTATATTGCAAAAAACTCAAATTAACATAAAAAAATGTCCAAAACAAAGATTAACTGCCACATATTTAGAAGCAAGATTAAAGTGTATCGAAGATCATTGGAGTACATTTATACAAACTCATCAAAATTTAACAAAAATATTACCTCGAGAAAAAAGAAGTGAATTGCAATACTTCGTTAATGAGGACTATTTTATATATGAGGATTTATACATATGCATGCGAACGGACATTAATGAAATGTTGAAACAAATAACATCAAGTGGAATCCATACAGAACAATCAACGAGTTCGTGCACTCAAGATATGAAGATCGGTCAAGTTAAGCTTCCACGCATTCATCTACCTACTTTTACCGGGAGATATGAAGAGTGGCCAACATTTCAAGATTTATTTATATCGTTAGTTCATGATAATGTGCATATAAGTAATGTTCAGAAGTTGCATTATTTGAAATCGAGTGTTGCCGGTGAAGCTGAAACATTATTAAGACAAATACAAATAACGGAAAATAATTATTTACAAGCATGGAATATTCTTAAAACCAGGTACGGAAATAAGCGTATTATAGTAACATCGATTTTAAAAAGATTATTTACACAAAAGAAAATGAATCATCAGTCGTCCAGTCATATAAAATCATTATTAGATGTAACAACAGAGTGCATAAATAATTTACAAAACTTAAATATATCAACTGACTCTTGGGATCCTATAATAATATTTCTGGTAGTGCAGAAATTGGACCCAGAATCACACAAGGACTGGGAACATTTTGCATATAAAGAAAATTCGGAAGAATTACCTTTATGGAGCGAATTAAAACGTTTTCTTGAAACAAAATTCCGTACTCTCGAACTTATCACACCTGCACCTGTAACCTCGGGACCAAGACCAGAGAAAACTCGGTCGTTTCATGCAACTGTAGAAAAGACGTGTTTAATGTGTAAGGACAAACATACATTGTGTCATTGCAAGCAGTTTACCAGTTTACAACCTTCAGAACGTAATGAGTACATACAGAAGAATAACCTTTGTTACAATTGTCTCCATCCTGGGCATTCAGTAAAGAAATGTCGTTTACAAATATCATGCCGCATATGTCACAAACGCCATCATTCTCTTCTACATCAACACTCAAAGTCAAATACCTTGGATCAATCAGAGAAACAAGCACAGCCAACGGTATCAGCCTATGCAAATGTAGAAGAGTCGGAAGAGGAAGAAATCAACGCAATGATGACGTCACATTACAATGGAAGACAAGGTTCAGCATTGTTAGCTACAGCAGAGGTTAAAGCAACGAGTGGTGAAGGCAATACAATTATGTTGAGAGCTCTAATAGACCAAGGTTCAGAAGCATCATTTATAAGTGAGAAAGCTGCACAACTTCTGAAACTTTCAAGACAGCCTGCAAGAGGTAACGTTGTAGGCATGGGTTCTACTAGAACAATTGTAAATCAAAGAGTTCAATTACAAGTCTCACCAAGATGGGAATCACAATTTTCTATGCACATTCAAGCCTATGTTATCAGTAAACAATTGACAAATAAAATACCACATAGTACAGTGACAGGAAACAATTGGCAGCATATCAAGGGTCTTACGTTGGCAGATCCCTACTATTTCAAGCCGAGTTCAATTGATTTATTACTTGGAGTCAAAGAATATTCAGAAATATTAAAAGAAGGCTTAATAAAAGGTGTTCCAGGCACTCCATGTGCACAAAATACAGAATTGGGATGGATCTTATTCGGAGAAATTAATACAAACTACATAGAAGACTCTTTTCTTGTTATGCACAATCAAATCGACGTGGATGAAATATTAAAATCATTTTGGGAAATTGATACAGAATCGAAACGAATACTTACAATGAATGAACAAAAATGCGAAGATATTTACAACGATACACATAGAAGACAAGAAGATGGAAGATATGTAGTTAGATTACCCTTTAACACTGAAAATCCACAATCAATACATGGTAACACTAGAGATATATCATTGAACAGACTATTACAATTAGAGAGAAGATTTAAAAGACAACCTAAATTAAAAGAAGATTATAATAAAGTTATAGATGAATATATACAATTGAAACACATAGAAGAAGTACCTAAAGAAGAAATAAACAATAAATCAGTATACTTACCTCACCACGCTGTCGTACGTGAAGACAAGGAAACTACGAAGACACGGGTCGTTTTTGACGCTTCCTGTAAAGGGACTAATGGAATTTCACTAAACGATGAACTCTTACCTGGACCAGTACTGCAAGACGACCTGCGAAGCATAATTATGAGATGGAGAATGCATGCTATTGGATTTGTATCAGATATTCAAAAAATGTATAGAATGATTTTACTTACCAAAGAAGATGTTGATTTCCAGAGAATCCTGTGGAGAAGAAATGATAATGAAGAAATCAAAGACTATCGTTTACTTACCGTCACGTTTGGTACAAGCTCGGCACCTTATTTAGCAATAAAAACACTCATGCAGCTAGCTGAAGATGAAGGAGAGAAGTTTCCAATGGCAGCAGAGATGATTCGTAATAATTTTTATGTTGATGATTTGATGTCTGGAGCTGAAACAGTACAGAAGGCTATAGAAGCTAAAAATCAATTAATTAATATAATGAAAAAAGGAGGTTTTGAATTGAAAAAATGGTCGTCCAATAATCTAGAATTTATGAAATCTATGGAACCTTCTGAAATATCATCCAATGCACAAATCGACATTAATGTTGACGGTTCTGTAAAGGCTTTAGGAGTCCTGTGGAATTTAAAAACTGATCAATTTCAATACAGAGTCAATCTATCACCTATTAAGCATACAGTTACGAAAAGAACAATCCTATCTGACTTGCAAAAATTATTTGATCCACTCGGATGGATAGCACCTAGCATTATTTTAGCAAAAATAATAATTCAAAGACTATGGTCAGAGGGAGTTAATTGGGATGACAAAATTAGTTTACACTTAGAAAAGGAATGGCTTAAAATAAGAACAGATTTTGAAAGAGTTGAGAATATTTCTATTGATAGATGGCTAAAGACTTCAACAGCGAAGATTCATCGAGTGGAACTACATGGGTTTAGTGACGCTAGTAGCAAGGCGTATGCTGCTGTAGTTTACATACGAGTCATTGAGGATATAAAGATCTTCACAAATATTGTAGCGGCTAGAACAAAGGTGGCACCACTGAAAACTATTTCACTTCCAAGACTGGAACTCTGTGGAGCACTGCTACTCTCCAAGTTACTGAAGAGTGTAAGTCAAGCTATGAAAATACCTTTATCGCAAACCTACGCTTGGACAGATTCATCTATTGTGAGTTCATGGCTAACTGGTGATCCTAATAGATGGAAAGTATTTGTAGCCAACCGAGTAGTCGAAATAAACAACAACCTGAACCACAAAAAATGGCATCATGTAAGATCCGAGGACAATCCTGCAGACATAGCTTCTCGAGGAATGTTACTTGCGGAGTTAAAACAATCTCAACTGTGGTGGCACGGTCCTAAATGGTTATCTGAAAAAGAAATAATATATATACAATTAGAAAATATAGTCACAGAATTAGAAAAAAGAAAGGAAATAAATATAAAAAATAACTTACATATAGAAAACCACGATGAAGTAGATATTTACACACAATTTGAAAATTTTGATACACTAGAACAACTTTTAAAAACAATTATATTATGTAAAAGATTTTTAAATTATAAAAGGAATGTAAAGATAAACTTAAATTTCACTACAGAAGAATATGAAAATTCACTAATAACATGCATACTTATAATACAAAAGAAACAATTTACACAAGAAATTCAAGATATTAAGAGTAAGAATCGAGTTAAAAATATAAGTAAATTAAAAACCCTCAACCCTTACCTGGATAGCAACAATGTACTCAGAGTGGGCGGAAGAATAAAACATGCTAATATTAATGAAGACTTAAAGCATCCTATAATTTTAAATAAAAATAATCCACTTACTACTTTAATAATAAAAGACGCTCACATTAAAACTTTACATGGCGGTATACAGCTGATGCTTAACTACATAAGATCTAAATATTGGATATTGAATGTTAAAGGATTAGTAAAGTCATATATACATAAATGCTTGCTTTGTGCAAAAGAAAGAGCTATTTCAAAGGTACAAAGAATGGGAAACTTACCAGCGGTCCGAGTGACTCCGGCCCGACCTTTCTTACACAGTGGAGTTGATTTCTGTGGACCCTACTACGTATTGAAATCTAAAGGAAGAGGGAGCAAAACGTTTAAAGGATACATTTGTATTTTTATATGTATGTATACCAAGGCAATACATTTAGAGTTTGTGGGCGACCTAACTTCTGAATCTTTCATTGGAGCCTTTAAGAGATTTGTGGCACGTAGAGGTCGCTGTACTCACTTATGGAGCGACCAAGGTCGAAACTTTGTTGCAGCAAACAAAGAACTCACAGAAGCCTGGAAAGAAGCACAGTTGGAATTTACCGACATATTAGCAAACAAGCTCTCCAGTGAAGGAACCCAGTGGCACTTCATTCCAGCCTACAGCCCCAACTTTGGTGGCCTCTGGGAAGCAGGGGTGAAATCAATAAAATATCACCTGAAACGCATTTTGACGACTCACTTAACGTTCGAAGAGATGAGTACGGTGTTATGCCAGATAGAAGCTTGTTTGAATTCACGACCCTTATGTCCCATGGATGACTCAGACTGTGATAATTTAAATCCACTTACACCGGGTCATTTTTTAATTGGTGAAGCTCCTATCAACATTCCATCACCTGACTTAAGAAGCACGAATGTACATCACCTTACCCGTTGGCAATTTACACAAAAATTAGTGCAAGATTTTTGGCATCGTTGGCAACAAGAATACCTCTCACGGCTACAACAAAGACCGAAATGGCTAAACAAAGTCGAAGAACTACAAATAGGCCAGATAGTTCTCATAAAAATGGATAATTTGCCTCCTGGAAAATGGGCTTTGGGCCGTATAGTTGAAAAGCATCCAGGCTCAGATGGACTGACCAGAGTATATAGTGTCAAAAGTGGAAACAATATTACAAAACGTTGTGTTACTAAATTATGCTTGTTACCCATAGAAACTTAACAATACATACATATTATATATATTTTAATCATTTGTAAGAGTTTGTGTTATCAATCAATTGTTTAAACATTTACATAAATTTCAAATATGTACAAGTTGACTTTGTAAAATTTACAAATTTTGAGATTAATTCATACTGTACTAATTTTGTGTAGCTTTTTATCATAATTGTCATTTTCTTTGTATAGCATCCTATTAGAAAAAGGTCAAACCCCTTTTTAGTGGGCGGTATGTTGGTTGTTATACGCGCTTTTTAGTTCAATAAACAAGTTCGAAGGAAACACACGTCTTTTCTATCTCACCCGCACCGTACAAGCAATATTCAACCTTAAATCAACGCACAACTGGTTTTAGTTAACTTAGACTATTTGATTGTAAAGTTATAAATTTTGGAATAACCGCTGAAATAAGGTAATGATGGGAACTATTTAATTCTTAAATTAAAATAATAATAATGTGCAAAACAGCACACTTCAAAGTTTCAGCCAATAAAAATAATGTGTTTAATATACTACAACGCTTAGTATTTTCGAGATCTTTATAAATTAAAAAGAGAAAAATAAAGCGAAAAATGGATGATGAAAGTGTTTATTTTACGATGCGACATATTTAAACTATCTATATATCTATATATATTATAACGGTATGAAGTTGATCGTGTGCTTGGTGTGCAGTCGTGTGAACGTAGCCTTGTCGCAGGCGGCGGTGTCGCGGTGGGAGCGCGACGCGTGGGGCGGCGCGTGCCGCGCGTACTGCGGCCTGCGCCAGGAGCTCGGCATCCTGCTGCGGCTGCGGCACGCGCACGTGCTGCCGCTGCTGGCGGCGTGCGCGGCGCCGCTGGCGCTGCTGCTGGCGGCCGCGCCGCTGGGGGCGCTGTCGGGGGCGCTGCGACGGTAGGTTTTGTTGAAGTGAAACTCCTTTAGAATCGTTGTGATTTCAAACTCGATGAAACGAAAAATAACTCCATAGTACCAGGCACTCAGAGACGGGGAAGAGTTAGCCTTAGTTAGATCTCGCCCACCGCGAGTCAGTGACATTTCACTGACTCTGTCTAACTCGTGGGTGTGACCGTAGCGCCATCTCCCTCTCTCAATCTTAGACGGGGTTATTTAGTATAAACGAGATTTAAAAATTAGTTTGCCAAAGAATTTTAACTTATGACATGTGTACTTTGTACACACGCACTTTTTTCTTATGGTAAAAAAGGGGCAAACGGGCAGGGGCTCACCTGATGGGAAGTGATTACCTCCACCCATGGAAATCTGCAAGCTTGCAGATGCGTTGCCGGCCGTTCCGGAAAGGGAGGGAGGAGGGAAGGAGGGAGAGGGAGTAGGAAGGGGTGTGGGCCTCCCGGACTCGGGAAGGTATTTTTGGGAAAGTGTTTTATACAAACTTTGTATACAGTTTTTATGAAAATCGATCATATCAGATCATAGAATGACTTTTTTCATTCTGTGGATTGGTTCTGGTTTGCATAACTATGTCCAAATGTAACTAGGTATGCGGGGTGCGGGGCGAGGGTGGGGGCGAGGGTGGCTCGTGCGCTAGCGCTGCAGGTGGCTCGTGCGCTGGAGTACTTGCACGCGCGCCGCGTGCTGTACCGCGACCTCAAGGCGGAGAACGTGCTGGTGTGGGCGTTGCCGGCGCCCGCAGACGCCGCAAGCGCAGAGCTCGCCGCAACGCCTCCTGACGTGCACATCAAGCTCGGCGACTACGGTTAGCACTTTGTTGCCTCTTCACAATACAAGCTTTTATTTTTATTGAGCTGAAATTCATATACTCTTTTAATAAGAAAAAGCATAACTAGATATAAGACGTAATTCTAAGCCCAAAATGGCGAAACACACAAGATGGCCGACAAGTTATTTGACAGAACGCGGCTTTGAAGTAAACACAATTTACAAGGAATATTGACAATTTACTAATATAGCCTCATTAAAAATTAATTAGCAAAGATAACTGACCGACAAGCAAACTTGTAGCAAGTCAGTAAACTGAAGTACCCTCCTGTCTGCAGGCATCTCCCGGCTGGCGCCGCCCTCCGGCACGAAGGGCTTCGGCGGCACGGAGGGGTTCATGGCGCCAGAGATCATGCGCTACAACGGCGAGGAGGAGTACACAGAGAAGGTTCGTCTTGGGTTTTATTTTTAATACTAGCAAAAAGCTGGGCTTTGTGAGGGCTCGCGTAGATTTTGTAACGGGTAATAATTTTTAAGACAGTTTTTAATGTTCATTTTTTTAATGTTTATACAATTATTTTTTTTGACAGATAACACATCTAGATATGAAGTTAAATTACTATGTTAAAGCACAAATCTATAGGCGCGATAGTTCTTCAGTACCACAAAATGCTCAGGTTGTAGCATAGTTTTAGTGATCACTTTGATTGCCCTAATAATAACGATATTTAGAATCTTGAGATTTTTTAAAATTGTGGGTAGACTCTATTGAACAGTAAAAAGTCTGCCTAAAAATATGTCCTACTCCAGGTGGACTGCTTCTCGTACGGGATGCTGCTGTACGAGATCTTCACGCTGCGGCAGCCCTTCGAGGGCCACGAGGCCGTGAAGGAGGCCGTGCTGGAGGGCGCGCGCCCGCCACTCTCCGCCAGGGTGAGGGCGAGGCTGTTGTCTCTTTAATTCATTCGTTTTAATTGAATAGTAGTGTTGTCCTTGTTCTTCTTGTGGCACAGAACATGAAATTTCATTTTATTTGTAACTTTTAGTTTTAGATTAAACGTTAAATTTAATTGAAAAGTAACTTTACAACTGTTCAAATGATCCCATATTTTTATTTTACGTATTTATGTTGTAATCTACGTCACTAAAACAAAATTTATTCACAAAAACAATTTTTATGCTGAATAAAATATTTTGATTTGATTTGCCGTGGTTGTCCCAGGACCTGGAGTACCCGTGCAACCTGCTGGAGGTGATGCGTCGCTGCTGGGCGGGCGCGCCGGAGCTGCGCCCCTCCGCCGCCGCCCTCACCGCGCTCTGCGCCGCGCCCGAGAGCCTCGCGCTGCGCGACGCTGCCGCCGCGCGCGCCCCCGCGCCCGCCGCCCCCGCCGCCCCCGTCGCCGCCGTGCCCGTGCGACGCCGTGCCGGTGAGACACACACCGCTCCCCCCCCACAACACACTCACAACCTCCCACACTGATCCCCCACACAACACGCCTTCAACTCCACACATTGATCCCCCACACAACACGCCCACACTGCTCCCCCAAACAACACACCCACACTGCTCCCCCACTCAACACGCCCACAACTCCCCACACTGATTCCCCACACAACACGCCCTCAACTCCACACACTGCTCCCTCACCACACTGCTACCCCACACAACACACCCACGCTGTTCCCCCCACACAACACTCCGACGCTGCTCCCTCCACACAACACACCCACACTGCTCCCCCAAACAACACACCCACACTGCTCCCCCACTCAACACTCCTCCACACAATACACTAACAACCCCCCAAATTTATTTAGAATTTTTCGCCGACATATTTTGATTTTACATCATATTTTACAGCAATTATGTCTATTGAATAGAAAGAAGGAGGAATTAATGCTTTTATTCATAAAATTTTTCATGTTCTCAGCTGTCACCACTTCGGACACATTTGGCTCGTGGAGCTCGACGGAGGAGGCGGTTGAGGCGGGGGCGGAGGCGGGGGGAGGCACGGGGGGTGGTGAGGGCGAGGGGGAGGGGGAGGGGTGGGAGGTGTGGTACGGCGGGGCGGAGCCGGAGCGCGCGCACGCGCTGCTGGCCACGCCCACCGCCTTCACGCACCACCACACGCTACGCGTGCCTCCCGGTCAGACTTGCTTAATGCTATATTTAGTTTTAATGGTTTTCGTTTTACGATAATAAATGGCGCTTTTAGTGATTAAATAACACTCATTTTGTATATTAATTGTATAGAAGATGTCGTTGACAGGAAACGGATAGTGCTATTCTAGAAGTTTTTAATTTACTGTGAAGTGTGATCTAGTCCTAATAGTGACAAGAACTTGTGTTCAATATGGCTATTATTTTCTGTAAATCTACAGGTAAGGTATGTAAGGTCCTACGACGAGTCCCATTTGGTATAAATTGTAGTTATAAAGCTTATATATCAAAATTGAAGTTGCAATGTTGCACATTGTGTTTTGTCCACATTGGGTGAATTGGATATTATATTTTTTGTATAAAATAATAGTACCTTTTCCCGTGGCTTCGCGCGCGTTCTAAAGGCTGGAAGCCAAATACCTCCCGTTTTTGCAACATTTTTCATTGATAAACACAAAAAGGATTTTTCAATGCGGATCAGGAGTTCCTGAGATTAGCGCGTTCAAACAAACAAACAAACAAAGAAACAAACAAACAAACAAACTCTTCAGCTTTATAATATTGGTATAGATAATAGATTTTATTATATTAATATCATTTTATTAATGAAACCCATGAACCGTCCACAGATAAGACAGAGCCGGTGATAGTAACTGCACTGTGCCGCGTCGGCGTCCACATGTGGCTCGGCGACTCCGTGGGCAGGGTGTTTGTGTACGAGTGAGTACAGACTATAAAAAAACCATCAGCCCTTCTTAACGTCCCACTGCTGGGTACGGGCCTCCCTCAGTACGAAGAGGATCAGGCCATAGTCCACCGACAGACAGACGATTGTACAGACTATACAATTATATTATTTTATCGATAGATATTGATGCATCATTTGTAATTAATTAATCTAATCCTTATTTCTAGACAGATAAGGTTCATTTAACAGCTATTTCTAATTTTTATTATATGTTGAGCGATTCAGTTATTTTGCTGCAGTGCTAACGCCATTTTTTTGGCAATTTTTATTACTAATTGCAGATTATTTGTAACCTTTGCTTATAGTCAATAATATATATACTTTTAATCCAAATCTGTCCAGTCGTTTCAATTTTAAAGTGTTACAAACACACACGCACTTACTTAGTAGTGTGATTAAAGTGTAAGTGATGAAGTTGGTGAAGATGTTGTTGTTGATGATGATGATAATAATGATGTTGTCGGCAGCGTGTCGACGTGCGCGCTGCTATGGAGCGTGCGGCTGCAGGAGGTGGTGGGCGGCGCCCCCAGTGCAGTCGCCGCCCTCACCCACCTAACGCCGCTGCCGCGTCTCGCCCTCGCACTCGCCTGCGGCAGGTGCGCACTCCGAGCTCTTTTATTCCTTGGGGAAAGGATGGGGACAGGGAGGAAGTTCAAACCTTCGTAGTTTGGGGAACGGAGGGGGAAGAGGGAGGTTTGAGAGGTTTTCCCCTTCTCCATCCCTTTTCTTCCACCTGTCTCCTCCTCAACCCCCTTCTCATATTAAACTTGAGTTTAATTTCAGTATTTTAATTTACTTCTACACTCTTTATTGTTCATACCAATACACTAATATTATCATCATTATTGTTAACAAATTTTCATAATTATTTTTAATTATCCCGTTCGACTTTCAGACTCGATCTGTTTATTAAACTCTAATTGAAGAATTGACAAATTGTGCCAAAAATTTGATGGTTTTCATCTAACATAGACAAAGTATATAATATCAAGTCGGTGTGTAAATGTGTGTGTGCAGGCTGTTCCTAGTGAGCACGTCGCGGCCGGCGGCGGAGAGCAGCTTCGTGCTGACGGAACTAGGCACCGCCTCCGAGCTCGCCTGCCTCGCCGCCGTCAGCACCGACGCCGGGTGAGGACACACTTCACTACATTCATCATCATCATCACTTATGTACCATATATCTGAGTTCTGGATATTTTTCTCCCATACTTGGGAGAAAGTTTTGTAACAACGGCAGGTATGCCGAGGATATTTTTCTCTCAATGCTATCGGATTTTTTTTAACAACGGCAGGTCTGCTCACACCACACTAATGGGTTACTTCACAGTCCACTCTAGTATCAGAGAAGTAACAAAAGTAACCCACATGACTCACCGCCCACCGAAGTGCGTCCCTGCGCGTTTTCGGCTTCGCGCCTGGCTGGATTACTGGACGCTATTGGTTTCAAAGTGAACGCACGTTGGGGAAACCGTCCCTTACCTTTACTTAGATACCTATCGTACAGATACGACAACTTTAATAGTTCTACCATTTTGGAGCATAGTCTGTGACACCAAAATAGCTCACTATTGTAGCCTTTGACGTCACATTCGGTCTAACTAATGCTTGCGTTACAACTCTTTTGATTTTCCTACCTATTATTGAAATTTTTTATAATTATTTTCTTTATTCAAAAGTAATAAAGATTATAAAAAATACATTGAGAAAATTGATTTTCTCCACTGCAGCGTGGAGGTGTGGGCGGGCGGCGACAACCTGTACACCTACACCGTGACGGAGGACGGCGTCAGCGCGGCCGAGACCCTGCCCTGCCCCGCCCCCGCACCCGCCCCCGCTACCGCCCCCGCGTCCTCCCCCGCCCCCGGAGACGCCCCCGCGCCCGCCCCCGCGCCCCGCATGGCGCTGCTGGCGGCGTCCGAGCATGGCCCCACTGTGCTCGGCAGCTGTAAGGGAGGTGGGTAACATTATAGAACCGGTATGGTGCCGGTAGGGTTCACAAAAACTCACAGTGGTCAAATAAAAGTTTAATATTATCTGTTAGAACGCAGGGAACTGTTATAATTTGTTGTTAACTGTGCTTAATTGTCTCGTTAGCTCTAAATTTGAAACTCAACAGTCACCTGGCGTATCTTTTTGTCTCGTTCGCCCGGTGCCTCTCACTGGTGGCTTACATAATATCTTCACAGATAAGTAAAAGTAAATTGTAAAGATGGTGCTACACGATTGAAACAAAAGAATGACTTTTCAAACAGTTAACATTGAGTTAAAGAAAAATTTGTTGGTACTTTTGTAATTGAATGTATTTTAAGAAGTATTTTTTAATTGTTCTAGAATATTTAAATACGATGATAAAGAAACGCCATCTATTAACAGTAACAAGCAAAACATGTTTATATTTTTATAGTTTGGTCCCATTTGTCTGTCTAAAAGTAGTAAGTCTTAAAAAGTTATCTTTTATCAAATCTTGTAAGCATAAAAGAAAAATACTAAAAACCGTCACACATAAATCTAACAATTAATAAATAATTCTTAAACTTATATTAGTTTCAGTTATTAATTAGTTCAACGAATCTTATATCGTGTTCCCGCCATTACGATAAAAAGTATAGTAAACTTGACAGCTCGCTCACAGATTATCAAATATAAAAAAAATGTGTATGTGTACTTATGTACACGCGTTAGAAGTTGTACTTCTTTGGCATCATTAAATAATACATACTCATTTTCGTAATCAGCACCCCGAAAAATCCCGAAAATGACACCCATGTCATTGTTGAAAAAAAAAACGGATGTCCGCCATCTTGAATTTGAAAATGGACCTCATTTTCGCAATTAGCACCCCGAGAACCCTCGAAAATGACACCCATGTCATTGTTGAAAGTAAATATCGTGAATATAGTTGCAAGTCCTCTTTTGACTGTTAGCTAACTTCTCCCGTGAGAATTTTGTGTCTCGCGCATCGTAAAATTTCACTCTCATAAATTTTTCATAACTCGCCTAAAGAAGTATAACTTCAATAATGAGTTTATCCTTATTGTATGTATTAAATAAGAGTGATGTGAGTCGGTCTGTGTGTGTGCAGACGTGTGCGTGTACGCGTGGGGCGCGCGCTCGCGGCGGGCGGCGGCGCGCCTCGACTGCAGCAAGCTGGCGCCCTGCTCCGAGAGCCTGCAGTCCATCGCGCTCGACCACCCGCTCGGACACGAGCGCTGCCGGGTGCGAGCACACACACACACACACACACACACACACACACACACACGCACACACACACACACACACACACACATACATACACATACACACACACAAGCATGCACACACATACTTTACTGACAAGTTTATTGTTATAATATCAATATTATTGCTTTAAATTTTACTTATCTGTAAAAGTTAATACAAAATGATATTAATAAATGTGATTTTATTCTTGATGAAAAAATATTTCGTAATTATTTTCTTTTTGTTATGTCTGTGAAAAAAAGATAAAATAAAAAAAAATTAAAAGTAAGAAAAACATTCCGTAAACGAATAAAACACACAAATCTATTTAGCTAGGTAAGATATCATAGTTATATGTATGTGTGTCTGTGTGTCAGGTGACGGCGCTGGCGGCGCTGGGCGAGGAGGCGTACGTGGGCACGGCGTGGGGCTGCGTGGTGGTTGCCACCGCCGCCTCGCTGCGACCGCTCACCGTGTTCCGCCCCTACGAGGAGGAGGTGGGTGGCGAACTTGTTCGTACTATATTGTCTGTTTATCGAATCCGGCTCGAAGGACCAAATTAAGCAGAATGTAACTAAAAAATGTATTTAAGCGAGATAAAACAAAAAAAAGAAGCTATCGAAGTTAATCTATCTGTTTATGGAATCCGGCTCGAAGGACTACTTTAAGCAGATTTTATTCTAACGTAAACCAATTTAATTATTATAAGAAAAAAATATAAAAGAGACCTATATTATGTTTTGTCTAACGTCGTCGATTAAAATCCGGTTCGAAGGACCACAAAATGTTCGTCAACATAATGTATGTGTGTGTGTGTGTGTGTGTGTAGGTGCAGGCGATCGTGCCGCTGCGTGCGCACGGGCGCTGCCGCGGCGCGCACGTCGCCACGCTGGGCGCCGGGTACCGCCCGCTGCTGCAGCGGTACGCACCCAACGCGGTACGCGATGTGCTAATACATATACCTTTTTATTTTTATTATATACATATTTTATGGTAAAAAAGGGACAAACGGGCAGGAGGCTCACCTGATGGGAAGTGATTACGCCCATGGACATCTGCAAGCCAGGCTTACAGATGCTTTGCCGGCCTTTCAGGAAAGGGAGGGATGGAGGAGCGAGGGAGGAGGGAGGGTAGGGGAGGGAAGAGGGAGGGGGTAACGAATACGGAAGGAGAGGGTGGAGGGAAGGAGAGTGGGCCTCCCGGACGAAACGCGACAGCATAGCTGCCACTTCACGCCGGTCTTCTGTGAGAGAGTGGTACTAATGAACTATACGGGGCGTGCCGGCCCATTCGGTTGCTACCCGAAGGTAACAAGCGTTACACAACAAGTGTGCAGTTTGTAGTGGCACTACATTCTTGCGCTAGCGGTCGCGGGTTCGAGACCCGCTGGGGGCATTCATTTGTTAAACTCTGATGTTTGTATTTATAATATGTTAGGTGTTTACATTTATAGTATGTATGATTTTAAACTTATATAATATGTAGTATATCAACTATCTGGTATCCGTAACACAAGCTTCGTAGCTTACCACGGAACTTGATGGCGCTGTACTAATATCCCAACATATTTATTTATTTTATTATTAAATCTCGTGCAGCCAAACGCCAGCCAGACGCACGCCGGCCACTACTGCCTGCTGTGGCGCGCGCAGCACTGGCTGCCCGACTAGCGCGACCGGCAGTGTTGCCAGTATGAACACACTTATGAGATTTACAAGCAAATGTTACTTTATTATTTATTTTTGTCTATAATAATAATACATAGATAAATAATAGGTTTGGTTACTAAATAATTTGAACAACAGATAAAAAATATTGAAATTAACTTGTTTTTTCTAAAAGTTTTATATATGATAATTAATATTTACTGGTTTAGATATATCTGGCAACACTCGTACGTGCCATTAGATGCCAAATTAATGGATCTGGTAGCTTGAAGTTAGTCTTATTGCTTCTAATTTATTGTTAAAATCGATTTTAGTATTTAAAAATCGATTCCAATTGGTTCTGACGATTGTTGGTTAGAAGACGGTTCCCAAATTATTTTGCCACGGAACCCTAATTGGTCGTATGTTTAAGGGATTCTCCATTTTTATAATAACTAAGCTGATTTTGTTATAAACAGAATATGTACTTTCTTATTCAACTTGAAAGAAATAAAGCATAGATAAAAAAAATTATACTAAATTTTATGTTATATTTATTTATATTTAAACTAAAATTCTGTTTCTGCTTCAAACCTAAAAATCCCATATGGAACCCTAGGGTCCCACGGTAATGTTTGGGAACCGCTGCATTATAGTCTTTACTATTGTATACATACGTTTTTTTACTACAGTCTTGTAAAGACTTGGGGTCTATCATATTTTATAGAAACAAAAATATTTATATATAAATATATATATACATAAATAGTGTGTGTGTATGGATTTGTGTTACAAATATATGAATGAAATATTTGAAATTGTGAGTTTCATGAGATATGCTTTTGTTAAATTGTAATTTCTTTTTTTGCAGTCTGTATTCCATTTTATTTTATTATATTATAAATGAAACTATCTTTTCGGATTTTGTCGCGGATTTATTTGGATTTTTGGTTCCCGACGTTTCGAATGCTTTACAGTAATCATTTATTTTATTTTATTATTATTTTATTATAGTTTGGTTCAAAGGATAGCACCTATGGCGTTATGTTGGCTCCACTGTCTCTTAAATACTTGTAAAAGTTGTTTCATTAAAATGAGTAAAATTCGCGTAAACATTAGAAAATAATCGAATAATTTGTAAATATATAAGAATCGTAACTAAAAGACATTCTTAAAATCACTCTTACTCTGAGGTAGGTTATTTTAGGTAATGTGGCAACTCTGGAAACCATAACGCCATAGGTACAATACGTTGAAAATAACTATAATATTGATTATTAATAACACATTTGGCTTAGATTGTAGTGACCCTACTTGCTGAGCCGAGGTCGCGGGTTCGAGTCCCGCTGGGCATTCATTTGTTGAGCTCGAATGTCTGTACTTCGGTCATGGGTGTTTGTATTTATAATATGTAAGTAAAATATACATATTATGATCTCAACAATAGTATTTGTTAACTGACTTAAAAAATATAAGTACTGAATTCTGTCATTTTTAATCAAATTGCCAAATTTGGTCTTTTTTATATATTGTTCTAAGAATTGCATTTACTTTATTATAACTATTTTTTTTGGTGAATGTATAGAAAAATACAAAAAAAAACAGATATTTTTTTTTGGAAAGTTTGTCTGTTTGCACGCATTTTATACTTAATTTGCTGGAGAAAAATGCAACTTTCGCTTGAAGCTAAGCTTTTCTTAATCATAATAACATTATACCTTAATTTGCAAGTCGGCTAACTCAGTGGATTTTACAATATCTCCCAAAATTGTATGTAATTCAATATTATTTATAACGATACATATTGAAATAATCCAAAATTTCATGTTTTTCCTCTTAATTTAATTCCTAGTAACGAAGTGTACTTTAAAGAAGAATGAACCGACTTATAAATCAAGGTATTATGTTATTATAATTATTAAATTCGTAATATAAATAAAAATTATGAAATTTAGAAAAGCTTAGTTTCAAACGAAAGTTGCATTTTTCGCGATTTATTTCTTTATTTTTATTATAAGTAACAGTTGATTTATATTAAAAAAAAAATTTTTTTCTCCATTTAAAGAGCTTTTTAAAAAAATCTTCAGTAACAAGTCAGTGAAATAAAAAACTAAACAACCCGACTGCGTTTCTATGTAATTTGGAAATGAAAAAACCCTAAAATATGTTGTGTTCTGATTCAAAATGTATACCCGGAGTCTTTCTTTTTTCTGCAGAGCGTGCCTAACATATATATACATACATCCATACATTACACTCGAAAAACATAACCCTCCTTTAGGCGCAGTCGGGTAACTATAATAATAGTGAAATGAAGCCGTCTCTAGTTTTCTATTTTGGTTGTGCTTTAGTTCATAGTTTTATTATTTTTTTTTATTTATGAATGTATATTTAAGTAAGGATTTAAATTAAATATTTATAAAAAATAACGATAAAAAAATCGATTTTCAACCGACTTCAAAATAGGAAGATCTCAATTCAGTTGCATGTTTGTTTCATCATACTCTTGTAACTCCTAATTCTATCCTCCTAATAATTCTTGTATTGTTCGAGCGTATGCTATTAATTTGTCTTATTTAATGAAAAAAAATAATTCACCTACTAATTTTTTTAAATACATCTTCTACACTTAAAATATAAAAAATAACCTTAATAAATCAAAACTACCAACTTTTTTTGTACTATTTAAATATACGTTTTATTTTTATTTTTGTAATAATATATTTGTTGAATTGACATTTAAGGTACTTCTTTATAACATAAATAATAGCGTTTGTACATAGCCTTATGTTCAATGTCCATCCTGCGTTCCACTTCATATCATATCGATACCTTAACTTGTAAGTCGGTTAACTCCGCTTTATTGCACTTGTCACTTGTCACACTAAAAACGTTATTATTTTAATAATATTATTGAAAACATTAGGTTTTCAAAAATTTATCGTTAATATATGACATTTTTTGAATTTTTTTTCTTGAAAAATTTACTGAAACAGAGTTAGCTGACTTGCGAATAATGTACTATTATGTAGTCTCAAAACAGAAAAATATCAATTTTTTTTGTTGTAAATTACTTTTTTTTCATAAAATAAATTAATTTATAATGTAGCGTACAGTGTTATCAAAACAAACATTTGCTTTTTTCTATATCTTTTGTATTTTTTTTTCATATTTTGTCGGTTTAAATTCCGTCCAGTGTTCCCATTACTTTTAAATTTATACATTTTTTATTACTTGTTTTATTATAAACCCAGTGAACTAAGTTTTATTAAAAATTTCACTTCACGTCTCAAGCACAATGTGTCAATAAACAAAAATATTTTCACGAATAAATCTATGTATTTTTTTAATAAATATTAATAAATATATCCTATCATTTTCCATAACAATAGACTTTCTCTCTCTTTCTCGCTAACTCTATCTCTCTCGCTCTCTATTCTTAACTTATTATGTAATAATGTTGGAGTTGAGTTGTGCGCTTTTACCTTATGAAGTTTTGTAAACCAAAGATGTGTAATAAATATTATAGTGCAGCCTGCTACTGTGTTTTATTTCTTTTTATTTTTATTTTATTGAATTTAGTAACAACTTAGTAGCAAAAAATATACGACTATCTATAGTCCGGGAGGTAGTGTCAAATTTTTACGGTGATTTTGGCATGGACTCTATGAACTTATTTTGATAGTTAGTACTAAAATATATGTCAGCTGGCGCGACTCCGGGGCTTTTGGGCTAGAGAAAATGTTAACGTAGATGAAAAAAATAATATTCTTGGACTATTTTGGCAATGATGAAAAAGTATAAATAATTTAGTTTATGAATTGTAGATCTTAAAAAAAGTGTCAGCTGTATCATGTACGTGACAAAATATGTTAGCTGATCTGATATTATACTTCATAACCAAACTTTGAAAGTCAAGCTAACAGGATGTGCCTTGTTAAAATTCCAGCTGACATAAATTATTATGATCATTGAATTATAATCTTTAATATATATACAATTTTCAGCTTTGCCAAAATGCTACAAGGTTTTCTGATTTTTTTGGCATGTTCACATGATCAGCTAACATATTTTGTCACGTACATGATAAAGCTGACACTTTTTTTGAGATCTACAATTCATAAACTAATTATTTATACTTTTTAATCTTTGCCAAAATAGTCCAAAAACATTTTTTTACTATCAAGTTTCCTGGCATTTTCTCATCTTATGCCCCGGCTTTGGGCCAACTGACAATTTATTTATTAATAAGCGTTGGAACAACCGACTATACAAAAAAACAAAAGCCATGTCAAAATGCTCCGGTCAAATTTGACACTACCTCCCGGACTATTAGTTTATTTCTACAAGAAACAGAACAATGAAGGGTGCGAACTAAAATCGTGGCAGAATAATAGTAATAAGAAGGGTGGGAGGGGTTTAGGCGAGTGGGGGATGGAACGTGCCTCCCAACAATACGAGGGGAATCAGGTCATAGTCCACTCACCCATTCACTCATCACGAATGGCAGGGAGGTAGGGTTAGTAGATGGACAAGTAGGGATTTTACGACAGCGTCGGATTAAGGCGGTGTAAGAGCTCTCGCAAGTTTGTATGAAAGTCCTTCGAGTTTTGTGCTACAAAATTTAAATATGGCAGGGACGTAAGACGTTGTTAACTTAGAAGATGCCCGCTAAGAACGGATTTTGCGACAGTCTCGGTGTCTAATTAGTTTAGTTGTCATAAGTTAAATATAAGAGATAATAGATGGCGTTAAGTTACATACAATAGATAATAGATGGCGTTACAGGTAAAATTAAAACGCGCTGGCAAAGTTACACATCGAATGTATGACCCTAGCCGATGGGCTGTTGAGTTGAGTTTGTTCTACTAGAGATTAATACAGTGATACGTGTTACAGTACAAGTGTTTTATTTGTGTTGGACCCCTGAAAAAGGACGTTTTTACATGGTGCCGAAACCAGGATTGAAACATGGACTTGAGAAATCGTGAGTAAAAGACTTAGTGTAATAGTGCAGTGAAGTGAAATATTAAGATAGACTAATTTAGACTGGTGAAATTTACGTAAATTATCATTAAAAACACTTAGAAAAATTAATGAGTTGTGGACTTGTAAAAATATCGGTTGTGTACGTACTGGACTTAGAAAAATTAGATTTACTTTTGAACTTGTAAAATTTTGTGTTTACACTATATGGACTCAGGCGCGGTCCGAAGGGGTGGGTCACAGGGGTGGTGACTGCCTAGCTCCAGTAGTGGCTCTGGGGGTCTAGACTTAATAAAAATACTCAGCTAGTGTAAAAGGAGACTGTATTTCTCTGGTAAGATAGACACATGTGTGCTCAAGGAGAGGTGGCGAGCGAGTCCCTCTGGCGGAGTGCGGCGCGGCGCTCGCGGCTGGAGTTGCCAAACCGGTTTGATACCGCGCTCGTCGCCGCGCCTTGATGTGACGTAGGAACATATTCCCCGGGTTGAAGCGACGGAGTTGAAGGCTTCAAGATGTTGATCAGGACACTGGAAGAGGGCAGATATTATTGTATGCTCGTTTTATGATTCCCTTCTTTGTAAGAATGTCCGCAACTCTGCTGTGTCCGTCCGATCCAGTGCTGACAGTAATAACTCTGCCGAGCAACCATAAAAGAGGTGGCAGATTGGGGTCTTTTACTAAGACCATAGTCCCTGCTTTTAAGTCCTGCTGAGAAGTCTGCCACTTAGTCCGCTGTTGAAGCAAAGACACATATTCGTGAGAATAGCGTTGCCAAAAATGTTGTCGCAGCTTCTCAATACGATCGAAGCGCTGTAGGCGATCGATGTTACTATTGGTGATTTGAGGACGAGGAAACGACGTGAGAGTTCGTCCGATAAGAAAATGAGAAGGGGAAAGGTAAGTTAAGTCTGAAGGATCTGTGGAAAGGGGTGTTAATGGCCTAGAATTTAAGATAGCCTCTACCTGAACCAGACACGTTGAGAGCTCTTCATATGTAAGGTGAGTTAAACCCATGACCCTACGAAGCAAATGTTTGCACTGCTTCACCGCTGCTTCCCAAATGCCACCAAAATGTGGGGTGTAGGCAGGAATAAATTTAAATTCTATACCCTGGTTCACAACATCTGACTCTATGGAGACAGAAGAAAGTTGAAGAAAGCGTGAAAGTTCGTTGAAAGCTCCAACGAATGTGGTACCGTTGTCGGAGTACACCCGCTGAGGTTTACCACGACGGCTGATGAATCGGCTGAAGGCTGCAAGAAATGCCTCTTTCGTGAGGTCAGAGACCAGCTCGAGATGCACAGCTCTGACTGCAAGGCACACAAAAACGCAAATGTAAGATTTAATTAACTTGCAACCTCTACCTTTACGGTCAGCTATCAGCACTGGCCCGGCGTAATCGAGACCTGTATTCAAAAAAGGAAACTCTAGGTTCGTCCTATCGCTGGGTAGGTTACCCATTACGACCTGGATAGGCTGCGCTTTAAAACGAGTACACCTAATACAATTACGCACTGTTTGCTTTGCTAGGTTTTTGCCTGCTAGAGGCCAATAAGTAAGCCTAATGTGTGCTAATAATAATTGAGGTCCTGCATGACAAAGGGATTTATGTTCTTTTTCAAATATTATTTTGGTTAAATGATGCTTACTACACAATAAGATAGGGTGCTTAACATCATAACAATAGTTAGAATTTTGAAGACGTCCACCTACTCGTATTAAGTTTTCTGAACTAATAAAAGGTGAAAGACTAATCAATCGATTTTTCTTATGTAAGACCTGATTTTTGATAAGAAGGTTATATTCCTCAGGGAACATTTCCTGCTGAGAAATCTGTAATATTAAGAACTGTGATATATGTAATTCTGAAAGAGTTAGGTATGTTAGTGTTTTATTTTTACTGTTTCTACAATTATTTATAAATCTTTTTATGTATGCTACAACTCTAACTAATTTTGTAAATGAAGATGATTTATGTATTAAATTTAAAATAAGATTGTTATTATTTTTGTTATCCTCTATACTTGAATGCAAAGATATGTCTGGCAATGAAGGAGACTGTGAATTAGGCATTTTTGGAAATTGGATGTCGGACTGATTAATAAAATCTGGACCCGACCACCAAAGAGTGGACGCGCTGATGTAATCAGCCTTCACCCCTCGAGTTGCTAGATCAGCGGGATTGCTTTTAGAAGGTACATAGTTCCACGTCTGGCCAGCTGTAACTTCTTGTATTTCTAGAACTCTGTTGCGGACAAATTGTTCAAGTCGTCGTGGCTCTGTAGAGAGCCACCCCAGAACAATCGTCGAGTCACACCAAAAAAAACAAGAATTGAAATTTACAGTAAGTGAATTGCGTACCTTTTTAAAAAGTCGTGTGCCTAGTAATGCACCACACAACTCTAAACGTGGTATAGTTGTGGGTTTTATAGGAGCCAACTTGTTTTTAGAAGCTAAAAGGCGAACGCAAACTGACCCATCGGCTGTTATCGTTCTTACATAACAACAAGCAGCATAACAGCGTTCAGAAGCATCTGTAAAGGTGTGAAGTTCGATTAAAAAAGGTCTGCAACAAGATATCCAACGAGGAATGCGAAGGGAGTTAAGAGCTGAAAAAGACTGAACGAATTCTAGAAATTCAGATTTAATAGTTATAGGTACCTGGGTGAATATTTCATTTCATGCATATTTTACATTTTTTTTTGACGAATCAAATATTAAGCCTGATGGTGTTGTTTATTATTTTTTTGTACAATATATAATGAAAATAAACTAAATATGAAGGAGGTACAGTAATGTGACGTTTAGTATTGAAGATATAGGGCTTTGTTTTTTTTAATAAACGGTAATGAGATTATTACGAACGGTAATTGATATTTAGCTAATGGTAATGAGATTTATTCAAATGGTGATTAGAAATATATTAAAAAGTATAACATCAGAGTACTTTAAGCAGCATTTTATTCGTTAACAATCAAATATGATTTGTAATAAGTAACAAAGAGGAAACATAATTAGTATAAATAATCAAACGCGTATAATATAAACAATCATAAAAAAGGAATTTAAGGAGACAACTCAAAGTAAATAATAAAAATTGTCAATTTTTATTTGTAACAATAAACACTAATCGATTTATAATTTTCATGTACCACTGCAACTTGGTGTGTTAGCACTTTTACTCACCGTTACGTCAAGACAGAGCAAAAGTTTTCTTTGGTAATATTCATTACTGTTCCTGTGACATGTTTAGAATACATTTCTCCCCTACCACTGTGAAAGCTGCTCTTAAAATGTGAGTAACTCACCAATGCCCTCTACCACTAAAACTTGCCAGTATTGCTCTCTACTGGCTCGCGACCAGTTTCATATCGAACTTGATCGCTAAATGTCCCAGTCGCAGATCTGTTCAAAGCCAGCCCCTTTCCTAAATGCCGATGATCTCGGCGACCTCGGGATCGGTATTTAAGTGAAGTCCATCGCTTCTGTTTAAGTGTTGTCGTGTTGGCATGGAGTCCATGGAGACCTGATGAAACGCTTTACCGCTGGCCGCTCGTTTGTTTGTACCCAGATCTATCCCCCATGCCAGCAAAATACACAGTTTGAATGGTGCAGATATGCACATACTGAATATTTTTATTTAACCCGAGTCCGCCGAAATCACAGAATTCCTTTTTTCCCCCTTTTTGACACACTATGGTTGCAACAAACGTAAGAAAAATTTGCACAGCGGCCACCCCTTCCGCGTTTAATGTGGACTTTTGCAACAAAAAGGCACTCCATTCCAACCTCAATGCTGTCCATCACTATCTTGAAACAGATAAGCCGGACCTACTTTTTTTAATGGAGACAGATATTGTCCTGCCGATACATCTTGCTTAAAATATCCTAGTTACAGCTTGGAACATGTCTTTCTGCCAAAAGTTGGGATTTGTACGTTCGTCAGGGAAGATATTACTCTGTTGTCGCCACCCCGTCCTGACCTGTCAATTTTATGGTCACGTATAAAATATGGGGGACATACTCCAATATAGACGTGTATCTCATAGTGGAAACGCCGAAATAGACCGACCCTTCGGACATCCAAGAAGGGTCAGATTTCCTATTCCAGCTATATCTCTGCGTGGAAGTTGTGATCCTCGGAGATTTAATGCCATGTCCAGTTTACACGTCATTTGGAACAGAAAGCCAAATTGGCTTCCAAAACAATAGTAGTGCTTAACTCTCATGGAATACTGTTATGATCTCTGGGCTGGCACTCCTCAATACCAACTTCTTCCATGTGACAAGCCGTTCATATTGTCGATGATCCCATACTAACATACGACTTAGAACCCTTAAGCTTTCGGATAGATGTTGCTCTCTATGTGTATTCTTTCGTCTGTATAATGGAATGTTCTGACGAACTTTTTGATGTGATGCCACCGTCGCGTTTCTGTCACCGCTCTCTTCCCCGTCGGGTTGATGTCATCCTTATATATTACATGCCTGGCATCCCAAAAATGAACATGCATCTCGCTCCTTTCTGCCCGCACATGCAAAATGTGCAATGATCTTCCTCCTGGGGTTTTCTCTGAGCGCTATTATGTGGGGCACTCTCAACTATCTCTAACTGTTATGTTGCAGGTGTCTAGGGGCAACAAACTTACCATCACCAGCTAACGCGGATTGTTAACTCGCCTTACTGTTAAAAAAAATGGTCTCTCACCACTTTTTCTTTGCTGTCTTTTGCTTCTTGGAGTCATATCACAATTGACAGAAAGGAACGCCTTTCATCTTATACATATATTTTTGGCCTCCTTTTTTTCTAGAGCATGTAAGACTGGGTTCAATTTAATATCTTTTTCTGTGTGTTATTTTAGCCCTTAATCTGGTTTTTTTTTTGGTTTTTTTAAAAACAATTAAAGTATGTGGGGGTCAGAAAAGACAAATAGAACCAAAATAAAAGCTTACTAATCTAATTTCCGAAAATTGTAAGTATAATTGTTAATTTATATGGTTAAGGTTTCATCAAATCTTAACATTAAACTCATTACCGTTACTTTCTTCTAATCACCATTCGACTATAAACGAATGGTAAATAATGGTAATTAGAAGTTTGGTAATTAGATTCATCAATATATGCGGTTAAATATAGTGTTTTTAAAGAGTCATGGATTTATGCCGTCTATTGTTTAAAAGATATCCTATTGTTGGTTACATCTAGCTAAAATTAAATAAAAAATAACCAATATATTACCTTTTATAATCGAAACGGTATGTAGAAATATTCCAAACCACACCAAATTTTAACCGGAGAAACTTATTTCACTTTGCCGGTAACAGTCTTTCATGCGTGTATCCTGCTCAATTGCAGAGTGTCGACTGATGCCGAACGTTTTGTGAGAATGAAGGTACATAGTGATGCGAAAGTATTAAAATATCGACACAAACATGTCGCTGAATGGTAATTATGAAGAAGTGTAAGGACATTTTTTAAAGTAGTAAAAAGTTGTTTAAAACTGTTCTTTCATGAATAATAAAATAATAAAACATAGATTATTTAGTCTTTTATCATAAATATATATGATAACTTATTCTTTAAGGACAGTTTTTTAGTAAAATATTTTGATTAGGTCAAATCTGGAAAAAGGACACAAATGGTAATTAGATTTTACGACTTTGTTAATTTTTTTTACACATACCTAATAATAATATACATATTCAACGAGTTGCGTCCATTAGAACCCGTAGCTTATTAAAAATAAATATTATCATCTTCAAAATATTTTAACGTTTTATACATTCTTTATGGCCAGAACTGTAATATGCACCAAATGAAATATTCACCCACCTCTTCATCCCAGTTACATTTAAGAATCCATAACTGTTGTAACAAAATTTTTGCTTGGACTACACATGGACCGACAAGGCCAAGGGGGTCAAAAATTTGACTTATTAATGAAAGAATATAGCGCTTTGTGACTTTATATGTTGTAGAATATTTTAATTGAACTGAAAAGAATAATTGGTCTAAATTACAGTCCCAATATAGTCCAAGAGTTTTAGAAGGAGATAAGTCATTTAAATTTAATGTTTTATCTAAATAATTAGTGTCTGTGCTAGTGATTGCTTCTAAGATTTTAGGGCTATTTGATTGCCACTTACGAAGGTGAAACTTTGCTGATTCGAGAGTATCAATGACACCTTTACATAATTTAACGACAGACTCTATCGAATCACCACCACTTAAGTAGTCGTCAACGTAAAAGTCTTTCTTTATAGACTCACTAACCTGAGGATCCTTACATTGATCTGCAAGAGACACCAAGCATTTAGTAGCTAAGTACGGTGCTGAAGCAGTACCGTACGTCAATGTGTTAAGGGTATATATCTTTAAAGGCTCTGAGGAATCAAATCTGAAGACGATTTGCTGCAACTGGCGTTGCGATGGATTAACTAAAATAGCTCTGTACATTTTTTCAATATCTCCTGTCACAACGAATTGATATTGCCTATACCTTAAGAGAATGGACAATAAATCCTCTTGCACAGTTGGACCTACTCTCTGTATATCATTAAAAGACTTGCCTGAGGTGCTAGAGGCTGAAGCGTCAAATACTACGCGAAGTTTTGTGGTAGTACTAGACTCACGTACCACACCATGATGAGGCAAAAAATAATTAAGTGTTGAAAGCTTTGATTTTGAATTTTTTGTCATGTGATTAAGATTTATGTATTCTTTAATGAATTGTAAATATCTGTCTTTGAAAATAGAGTCACGTTCAAACCTGCGCTCTAAGGACAAAAATCGACGCTTGGCCATTGCATAAGAGTCCCCCAAACACTCAGGCGAGTCTTTCAATGGGATGGTAACGATGAATTGACCAAACTTGTTACGACATGTTGTTTCTTGGAAGAGCTTTTCACAAGCCTCCTCTTCTGAAGAGAAACAGCTCTGGTCTGATACAGAGTCAAGTTCCCAAAAGCGAGTTAGCTGCTCACTCTCCTTACTAGATAAAAAATGACATAAAGATGAGTTTTGAAGAGGTCGAGACTGGTATACACAACCAGAAATAAGCCAAGGTTGATTCCGCCGTTTCGTGCTAATTTTACCGTTCCGCGGATAAAATAAAAAAGTCAAAATTTTAATTTTTTTTCGAAAATTATCCAGTTAAGTTCGCTACTAGATTCATAAAATGTGAGAGGCACCTTTTTATCTCAATTCGTTATTGAGAAAATAATCCTTGAAATTTTACAGTTGGATGGTGATGAAAAGGAGATGGATTGTAATGAAATCAGGTAGGATGGTAAAGATGTAAACTGAGATGGTAATGAAATACGACAATTAAGTTGTAAAGGAATCTATAATAGTAAGTATAGGAAAGAAAAAAGATATGACTTGATTGAACCGACTTGAATCGCAAAGCTCCGGATGTAAGATCCAAGAAGAGAGCCTTTTACTTAGCCGCCAAGTCCTAAAAAAAGACATTAAAGAAGGCTTGTTTTGACCGAATTACACATATTGGCGCAAAGCTCTCTGCTCAACCATCTCGCAGCAGAGCTTTTTGGTCCATTGCCAAAGCGGTCGAGACGAACTTCTGTCGGCCCTAACCCCTACCGCTGGTAAAACCTGACGGATCCCTGGCTCATACGGCAATGGAGAAGGCGAATTTGCTTGCCTCTCTTTTTGCCCAAAATTCATGTCTAGACTCTGCAATGCTACTCCACCGCATTAACCGCACCGCGGGATTTCAATGCCTGAAATTCCCATAAGGAGGTAAAGAGAGTATTAAGTCGCCTAGATGTGAAGCTTGTAGTCCTAATGGTAGCGATAGTACTTAAAACATGTGTTCCCGAGTTGTCTCTGATACTCACACGTCTGTACCGCCTTTCTCTTAAGACTAGAATATTGCCTAAATACTGGAAGCTTGCCAACGTGCAACCAGTGCCCAAAAAAGGTAGCCATGCAGACCCTGCCAATTATCGTCCGATCTCAATCACCTCCATACTCTGCAAGATTATGGAGCGTATATTGAACAATCGTCTAATGGCATACCTAGAACAAAACGATCTCCTCAGTGATCGACAATATGGGTTTCGCCAGAATCGGTCGACCTTCTAGTGTATGCCAAGTGCCAACCACACCATTGGAGAAGCTCTTGAGCGAAGTGGGAAGGCGATCGCTGTCTCCCTCGACGTCTCAAAGACATTTGACAGGGTTTGGCACGCGAGTCTTATAAGCAAGTTTTCAGCCTATGGTATATCTCCTGGCCTGATCGGCTGAATTAAATATTTCCTGAGTGACCGATCACTCAGAGTTGTGGTTGAGGTTTATTCATCTCACCCGTTAAAGATCAACTCAGGAGTTCCTCAGGGGTCTGTTCTCTCTATAACCTTGTTCCTGCTGCATATTAACGATCTGCTTATACCCGGTATCTATGGGTACGCAGACGACTGTAGAGAGCACTGTTGTAGAGAGATACCTGACGAATGCTCAGGCCAGTAGAGATCAAATTCAGTCTGAAAGAGAGGTATGGCCTAGGTATGGTAGAGCGGTTCAATCTCACACTCAGGACAGTCTCGATTTGGGGCGATGCCAATCTTGTGAGTTTCAACACCACCAAAACAGAGGCGTGCCTGTTCACAACAAAAAGGAGTCCTTTTATCTTGACTCCTACTTTCCGAAATGTGCCTCTGGAATACACTGACCGTCTTCATTTGTTGGGAATAGACGTTAGCCCCAACATTAACTACTGGCGGTTCATCGAGTCTAAGGCTAAGGTAGCAGCGAGGAAAGTTGGCATCCTCGCAAAGGTCCAACAGTATTTCACGCCGGGACAGCTTCTTAATCTATATAAAGCTCAAGTTCAGTCGTGCGTGGAATACTGTAGTCACATATAGGCTGGTGCTGCGAAATGCCATCTGTCAGCCTTGGACTCGCCTTGCGCTGAGGCTTATTGGTGACCTTACCCTGGTCAAAGCCAACTTACAAAGCCTCGATCACCGACGTAGGGTTGCCAGCCTTTGTGTATTCTATAGGTTACATTTCGGCTAGTGTGCGCAGGAATTACATGATTTAATTCCCCCATCCCCTTTTCATCATCGGATGACGCGACAAGTGGCTGGTCTCCATCCTTATGTCGTGGACATCCCACCTGTCCGGACGAAGAGTTTCGCTTTGTCATTTATTATACGTACGGCTAAGGATTGGAACAACCTGCCTGCATCAGTGTTTCCGCCCGATTACAATATGGGTGTCTTCATGGCAAGAGTGAATAGGTGGCTACTGAATTAGTGCGACTTACCAGTCATAGAACTGCGTTACCACTTACCATCAGGTGGAACGTAGTCAAGAACTTATTCAGAATAGATAAAAAAATATTTTCTTTTTCAGATTCATTAGAATTAATAAATGATTCGAATTGTAGCTGATGCTCAGAATTATATAAATCTAGTTTTTTTGGAATTAGTTTTATATTTGGTGTCTCATAAAATTTACGATTTTCCCAACTTAAACGGATGTTGGATAAAATCTTGACTTTTGGAGATCTTGACTTTGTTGATGTTGTAGCTGTATTTGTGAAAGGCGAAAGATGTGTGTAAATCGATTGGACCTGAGAGAAGTTTTACATTATCATTAACAAAAAAGTATGTATGTATGTTAGATTCATGTAGATATTTTAAAATTATGGACTTGTCTATGCTTAATGACTGGTCGTTATTGACATCAAGTGCTTTATTTGAATCAAATTGTTCTTCACCGTAATCATCAAAATGAAGAAAACCTTAATGTTTGTTATGTACAAAAGGAGTACTAATATCTTGACATTCAAAACAACTCAGACGCCGTAAGGCTATAATTTTAGTTTTATCATTAGTCCACACGAATTGATGGACTTGCATCGTGCCTTTAAATCCTGGGATGTTGAAACTCTAAATAACATAAACATTTGTCATTCCTTTCCAAATGATTTCATTACCTTCCGGTAAAAAAATGGACGGTACGGACGGAAATGAATTGGAGATGAATGAGAAATTTCAACTTTTTCGGTGCTATCTTCGTAATTATTTACATGAATAGTCAATTAATAGTATAAAAAGAAAACGCTTTTAATGAGTTATGTATTCCTAAAAATAATTATAATTTATATTATATATTACCTTGCAAAATTGTAGGAATGTGATGAAACAATTTATGGACGAAGCACTTATAAGATTGTAAAGATCGTAAATAATTTTAACAGCGACTTGCATACGTCCACTTTTCTCAGAGGCCTCAGCCGACTGATCGGTTTAAAGTACATTTTGATTTACACCGTTCGTCGTAAACCTCTATTTCTCGAACAAGGAGTAAAATTTTAAGTATGGATGGTAATGAATTTTTTTTGGTGACAAATTTAAAGTTATTCATTAATATAATTGTATTATGTTAACTGTTAATTTAAAATATTTTATCGATAAGTCATTAGTTTGGTTTTAATATTACATAGTCATAATAGATGTTATTTGAAAGATTATGAAATTTCTACTTAAAAACCAGCTGAAGTGCATAGCTGGACACAGAGAGGAATGATTTTAATGGTGGTTTTTCGCGTTTTTATAGTAAACTAATTAAAAAAACAGTAATATTAAGAATACTACTTTGAAAGTGATTATATTGAAAGTGTATTGGCAAATAATATTCAAAATTAATTCTCTTATTCATAGCTTAATTAATCTGGAAATGCTTTTTGCACGAAACTACGGAATGACCCCCAACCTAATTTTGATGATTGCAACCTAGGCTGATTTTTACCTAAAGTGATTGAATCGGAACCTAAGACGTCCCAAAAGACTTCAGCGCCGACGAGTATGTCAATCGCTGAAGGTACATTAAATGTAGGGTCTGCCAGCTGAAGACTTACGGGAATAGAGAGATGTTTCTTATCAACGTAAGTGCTAGGCAGTGAATGTGTTATCTTGGGTAAAATAAGACAGTCTACGCTCACCTGATAGCCACCGCAACAAGATTGTATAGTAAGATTACAACTTTCAGTGCTACGTGAAACTTGACCGTTAATACCTGAGATAGTTGAACTAGAGCTTCGTTTTACCAGACTAAGTTTTCCACAGAGTTCCTGGGTGATGAAATTGGAAGTACTGCCACTGTCTAACAGGAGTCTGGCAGGATGAAGCTTTCCATTAACATCTGCTACCTTTGCCATAGCTGTGGATAATATTATAAGGGCCTGATTATTTTTTGCTTTTGGATTAGTAAGAATATTAGTAGACAATGCGATATTGTCACTTGGTTTAAGATCTGGATGAGATTCCCTATGTAAGAGGGTGTTGTGTTTTAATTTGCAATACTTGCAATGTGACAGCTTGCAACGTTTGTCGGTATGACCGGGACGAAGACAGTTCATACATACATTGCTTTCAGAAACTTTTTTGATTCTCGAATCAACATCGAGATTTCTAAAGGATTGACAGCTGAATAAAAAGTGATTTTGAGAACACATAGGACATGATGTAACCTTTTCTGATTTAAAATGTGTAGTAGTTAAATAATTTGTATTTTTGTTAGTTTCATAAGTTTGTTTAGAATTTATATTATTATGTTTTAAGTTATGATTGTCATGCAAGGTCTCAAGTAAATCAGCTCTGTTAGATAAAAATTTTGTGTAATTTCTTAAATTTGGAAAATTATCTAAACTGTTTTTATACTCTTCCCACTCTCGGTTGGTCACAGTATCTAATTTTTTAGACATCATGTAAATTATTAACGTGTCCCAATGGCCTGTAGGCTGCCCGAGAGTGTCAAGAGCTCTTAAATTTTTATTAATAATATCTATCATATTTCGCAATGAATGACTTGATTCTTTTTGTATAATAGTAAAGTTGAATAATGCTTGCACATGATTGTTGACAAGCAACCTTTCATTATTGTAACGGTCTAACAGTAACTGCCAAGCTATAGTATAGTTATCGGCTTTAAAGTCAATGCTTTTAATTACTAAAGACGCACTGCCGGTTAAAGCGGCACGCAAATAATGGAATTTATTAATTGATTGTATACTTTTGTTATCGTGAATTAAGGAAATATACGTATCTCGGAATTCAAGCCAGTGCTGATAGTCCCCGTTGAAGTGAGGCAAGTCTATCTTGGGTAGCCGAACGAAGTCATGCTTGCAGCCAGATCCGTGATGATCACTGCCATCCGAGATGACGGAGGCGGGCGCTGGCGAGGTAGGACGCGCTGAAGCAAGCATTACCCTAGCGCGGCCAACCTGCGCATAGTACTGCATCTCGAACTGTTCCCGCTCAGCGTACATGGCATCGGCATCCTCCGACAACAATTCCAACTCCGTCTGTAATACGTCGAATTCCTTATATAATATCTCCATTTGATCAAGGCGACATTGTAGTTCAGCCGATTGAAAAGTATCTAAATTAATGTTTGGTGAAAATCTAAGAAAATTGCTAAATGATGTTAATTTAGCCTTAAAGCTGCCACGTTTCCTTACAAGATCTCTCATTTTTACGTCAGTCATATTAAGAAATTGAGATGACTTTTATGCGCAAAAAAGGCGATATAAAGAAGCAAGATGCGTAAAGAAAATTATAACTGCATAATCAGCTGTTCAAAGTAAGAATAAAAGTTGAAGCAATAACAAAAGGCTTATCGCAAACCGTCCATTCAACACAAAAGATTCACTAATGACAGCGATAAAAAATATGAATGCAATTTTGCGTAAATGAGTCACGCATGAAGTAAACAAGATGACTAAGCGGAATACGATTTAAGTGATTTTATATATTTATTTAAGCTTTATAAGAAATTGTAAGAATATAGAAAAAATATTATAGCTATAAAGATTAGGTATGCTAGCTTATATGAAGAGATCAATATGCCTGATCCACGATAGCACTATCCTAAATACCCGGAAAGAAGCTAGAAAAGACGGGAAATATAAGGATATGGAACGGACTCACTCAATATAAAATATTCCTCTGCGTGGTAGACTGTCCTCTAAGTGTCCTTTAAGTGTCCTCCACAGGTCAGTGCGTGGCGGTCGACGGACGGTCCAAAGTCCACGGATGTTGTGCACAGCAATAAGACGGCTATCTTCTTTACTCGAAGGACCATATGGTGACTGCCTAGCTCCAGTAGTGGCTCTGGGGGTCTAGACTTAATAAAAATACTCAGCTAGTGTAAAAGGAGACTGTATTTCTCTGGTAAGATAGACACATGTGTGCTCAAGGAGAGGTGGCGAGCGAGTCCCTCTGGCGGAGTGCGGCGCGGCGCTCGCGGCTGGAGTTGCCAAACCGGTTTGATACCGCGCTCGTCGCCGCGCCTTGATGTGACGTAGGAACAGGGGACATGACCCCCCCCAAAATCTAAAGTCAAATCAAAAATCTCAAAAATTTGCCAAATAATAAAAGGCTATTTCTAGCTATCGCCTAACAGCGATAAATTTATAGTTTGCTGACATCTAGTGGTGTTTTTATGAACATGATGAAACATTAGAAGAGCGATTAACAGGTTTAGCTCTTCTAAACATTCACCCGGAAATAGTACTAGAATAGACGTCTCAAATATTATCACCCGATTCGCAAATACAAAAAGACGACTTCCATTTGTTTTGTAAGTAATGTATAAAACCGACTTCAAAACGTTACAAACCGAAACTAAAAACAGAAAAAATAATTTTAATTACTTAGTTATTGTTGGAGTCGGTGCCAGCCAAGGACAGTTTTATCCTGCCTTTGCAATGAACTTTCGAACAGATATTTTGATTATATTTACAAATTGATACATTCATTAAATTGTATTAAGATTATTTTGATTTGTCTGGCACCGACTCCAACAATAACTAAGTAATTAAAATTATTTTTCTGTTTTAGTTTCGATTTGTAACGTTTTGTTAAAAAATAATTTATTTTTAATGTTTTTGTGGAAATTAGATATTTTGTTTAAATATAATATTGGTAGGCTAACTAAACTACTGCTCCAATAAGTCAGCAAAGTCTTGGAGTGTACGACAATAGTCAATCGAGATTTGTCGTCTATTTTTCCACGTAACTCCTATACGTTAATAAGATGTATCTTCTATTATCAGATCAACCTAATATCTTGAAGGAATGCGACTATCGGTTCATAAGTACGTATAATATTAAAATAATTTTCTTTTAACTCCTAACCGTTGAGGAGATGTACCTTACTTCATCACAAATTCTTGAACAGCTTTAGAAAATATATGAAAAACGTAATAATAGCCTATAAAATTTGAGAGTTGCCCTGGATTTCCTTAGCATCCCATATAACCTCCTCCTTTTTTGAAGTCGGTTAAAAAAAATGGTGTCTTGTGCAATAATGTGTATTGAGTGACCCCCTCCAAAATTTCAGGCTGCGACCGCGCCTGTATGGACTTAGTAAATTCAGTTTACTTTTGGACTTGTAAAATTTTGCGCTTATACCACATGAACTTAGAAAATTTTGCTTACCTTGGGACTTGTAAAATTTGGTGCATAAATTGAAGTGTTTATTGGACTTGTAAATCTTTTGCGGCCCAACTATATTAACTTAGATATTTTAACTGTCAACACATTTTTATAATATAGACTTTAAATAATTTCGCAATGGCTAACGAATTATTAATTATACAAAACGAACTGTATGAAAGACTGCAAAAGGCCGAAATAAATTATAGGAAGTCGCCTAAAGAGAGATTAACTACTGCTTATACAGAAACAAGATTACAGACCTTAGAAGAACTTTGGAATGAATTTAAGGAAGGACACAAAAAGTTTATTTCCACAGTATCGAAGAGCAGCAAAGAGACATTAACATATTTTACGAGTGACGTATATAGTTTGTTTGAAGAGCAATACACTACTTACAAAACTGCATTAAAGTCTGTCCTTGACGCAAAAGCTACTAAACCTACGAGTTCAAATGCGATGTCACCTGAGGCCATGAAATCTTCAGAAATACCACTCCCACGTATTCAGTTACCCACATTTAACGGAAAATATGAAGAATGGCAGAGTTTTTATGATATGTTTGTTTCATTGATACATGATAACACATCGCTATCCAACGTACAAAAGTTGCATTATTTAAAAACCAACTTAACGGGCGAGCCAGAGATATTACTACGCAATTTTGCTATTACAGAACAGAATTATGAGGAGGCTTGGAAACAGCTGGTGAAGCGTTAAATAACAATAAAAGATATAATGCGAATGCTATACTTAAAACCTTATTTACACAAAAGACACTTACGTTTGCATCATCAAATTTGTTAAAGCAACTACTTGATACCACGACGTCATGCTTACAATCACTACAAAACATAGGAGTTGATACGAAATCATGCGACGCTTTTATCGTTTACCTGGTTGTGTCTAAATTGGACACAGAATCCCACAAATTATGGGAACAAATGTTAAGTTCAACAACTGATTTACCAACGTGGGTACAACTGACCGAATTCTTAGAAAGTAGATTCCGCAGTATTGAAATGATTGACCCTTGCAAACAATTTGTGAAGTCTTCAGTTTCTAACAAGAGCAACCAATTTTCAAAACCTAAATCATTTCATTCAGCAGTACAAGAGATATCCAAATCCTCAAATGGTATTTGTGCCTTATGTAACGGTTCCCATTACGTTTATCACTGTCAGAAGTTTGAGCAAAAACCCATACAAGAGAGAATTGATTTCGTACAGCACAAAAGACTTTGTTTTAATTGTATGTGTCCAAATCACGTGGTGAATAAATGTCGTCATAATACAAGTTGCAGGAAGTGTAGTAAGAAACATCACACGATGCTACACATTGAGAGAGAGGGGTCTATACACAAAGAGAGTGTCACGAACGAGGGAGAAATACACATACAAAAGAGTGACAGAAGTAACACTGAGACAAGAATTGTGGCTAACTTTTCGCAAGGACTACAGAGTCACAATGTACTATTGGCTACAGCTATTATTAACGCACAAGCTACGAATGGAGAAAAATACCAAATACGCGCGCTACTGGATCAAGGATCGCAAGCGTCTTTTATAAGCGAATCGACTGTACAATTACTTAATCTTAAACGAATACCAGTAAGTGGTGTGGTGTCAGGCTTGGGAGACGGTCAAACAATAATTAAATATTCTGTTTCTTTATTACTAGAGTCACGTTTTAATCCAACTGCTAAATACCGTGTAAATGCGTATGTGTTAGGAGTACTAACGTCACTAATTCCAGGAGATCAACTGTGCACTTCTAAGTGGGTACAGTTGGAGCAACTTCAGTTAGCCGACCCAGGTTACGCAACGCCAGGAAAAATAGATATTCTTTTAGGTGCCGAGGTCTACAGTGAGATTTTACACAACAATATGGTGAAACATCCAGAGGGCAATTTAATTGCACAACATACGGCTTTCGGATGGGTACTATCTGGAAGAATACAAAGAGAGTCACTACACAGAGAGAGTATAATAAACATGCACATACAAATGAGAAGTGACGATATACTTAGAAAATTTTGGGAAATTGAAGCAGAACCCGATTTGATTAAGAAGAGACTAACCGTGGAAGAAGAGAAGTGTGAGATGCTTTACAACAGAACTACTACCAGAAATGAGAACGGAAGATTTATAGTACGGTTACCTTTTAAAGTAGAGGATCCTAAATGTCAATATGGAGATACAAGAAAAATAGCGGAAAGGAAACTATTATACCTAGAGAAGAGATTACAAAAAGATACAACTTTAAGAAAAGAATATGTAAAAGTAATGGAGGAATACCTTACCTTAAACCATATGGAGCTCGTTCCACTCTATGACCTGGAGAACCCACGTGCTACTTACCTTCCCCACCATGCTGTCGTGAGAAATGACAAAGAGACCACAAAAGTACGCGTCGTCATGAACGCATCTTCACAAGGTGACAACGGTGTTTCGCTCAATGATGAATTGATGGTCGGACCCAAAATTCAGCAGGATCTGAGACACATTTTGATGCGCTGGCGGACACATCCTATATGCATTATAGCTGATCTTGTCAAAATGTACCGGCAAGTTCTAGTACATAAAGATGACGCTAATTTCCAACGGATTTTGTGGAGATCAAACCCAGACATGCCAATTCAACACTACAGACTAATTACTCTTACCTTTGGAACTGCTTGTGCCCCATACTTAGCAATTAAAACATTACAGAGACTTGCTGATGAAGAGAAGACGAAGTATCCGATTGCAGCTGAAATAACAAAAAATGATTATTACGTAGATGATTTGATGACGGGTTGTGACACAGAAAATGAGGCTATAAACATTTACAACGAAATGAATTTACTTATGAATAGTGGAGGGTTTCAGCTACAGAAGTGGTCTAGCAATAGTAAAAAGTTATTACAATACATAGGACAAGATAAACACAGCATAGAAACATCAGTACCAATTAAGAGCGACAACATGTTGAAGGTGTTAGGAATTTGTTGGAATAGATTAACAGACAGTTTCGAATATACGATTGACTTACCTGAGATACAAGGAGCTGTTACGAAACGGCAAATGCTGTCAGATATCGCTAGATTGTATGATCCCCTAGGATGGATTGCTCCCGTAGTTATTAGAGCTAAGATTATTATACAGAAGGTATGGAAAGCACAGATAGGTTGGGATGATGAATTACCGGAGGAGTTATTAGAAGAATGGTTGAGATATAGACAGGAACTAAAAGAAACAAAGGCAATAACTATTTCACGATGGTTGAATTGTACAAAAACATGTAGAGTAGAACTACACGCATTTTCGGATGCATCTACTTCTGGTTACGCGGCAGTAGTGTATCTTCGAGTGGTGGATCAATTTAACCAAGTATACTCATCTATTGTGTCAGCGAAAACAAAAGTCGCCCCAATAGAAAAGGAACTTTCAGTGCCCAGACTGGAATTATGTGGAGCAGCGTTAGCAGCTAAGTTACTATCTGAAATATCCCAAGTGATGAATATTCCTAAACAACAACTTTATGCTTGGACCGATTCTACAATAGTGTTGGCGTGGTTAAGAGGAGGTGCTTCAAGATGGACTACATTTGTGAGCAACAGAGTTTCGGAAATATTGACCATACTTGACTATGAACAATGGAGTCATGTAACAACGGATATGAATCCTGCAGATTGCGCCTCACGAGGATTACGACCTACAGAATTACAAAACAATACTTTATGGTGGCATGGACCCGACTGGATATACAATGTAAACTTCAATAGAAAATGTGACGAAATACCTGAAACAGAAGAAGAACAAAAGATTAAATCAATGAATATTATACAAGACAAAACTGAAGAATTTGAGTGGACTAAATTTTCTAATCTAAATCGAATGTTAAGAGTTATTTCATATTGTAAAAGAGTTTTATATTGGACAAAACCTAAAGAAGAACGTGATAAGTTACCTAAATACATTACCATTCAAGAAAGGAACAATGTTTTACAGATGTGTATAAAACAAGCACAAGAATTTCATTTTGGAGAGGAGATGAAGCATCTGAAAAATAAAAGCAATGTCCCCAAGAAGAGCGTACTTCACACTCTTTATCCGCTTTTAGATCAAAACGGCATTTTAAGAGTTGGCGGTCGCATTGACCAAGCACACTTAAGTTATGATGAACGACATCCAATCATTTTACCATCTAGGAGTCATCTTACATGGTTGTTAATATCGGATGCACACTACAAAACATTACATGGCGGACCTCAAATCATGTTAAATTATCTTCGCACGAAATACTGGATTTTACGTGGACGAGAACGAGTAAAAAAGTACTACAGAGCATGTGTTACTTGCAGAAGATATTCGAACAACACTAATACGCAATTAATGGGTCACCTTCCTGAAGTACGGCTTACGCCAAGTAAACCATTTAAATCATCCGGAGTTGATTATGCAGGACCAATTAACATAAGATTCTCACCCGGAAGAGGTTCAAAATAATTCAAAGGATACATATGTCTATTCATATGTATGGTGACGAGAGCAATTCACATTGAGGCAGTAACAGATCTGACATCAAAAGGGTTTCTTGCTGCGTTCAAACGTTTTACATCGAGAAGAGGCCATTGTCAAGACTTGTATAGCGACAATGGCACAAATTTTGTTGGTGCTGACAAATTATTACGAATCATGTTTAACAGTGCCAAATCACAATTCACTCATGATATTGCTGAAGCTCTCGCTTTCAAACATACAAATTGGCACTTCATTCCCCCTCAAGCACCGAACTTTGGTGGGTTATGGGAAGCCGGAGTGCGTTCTGTAAAACTACATTTAAGAAAAGTTATTGGTGAGAGTACACTTACCTACGAAGAGTTATCCACGGTGTTAGCAGAGGTTGAAGCGTGTGTTAACTCGAGACCCTTAACTATTTTAAGCAATAATCCTAACGACCCCCTCCCGCTGACACCAGGCCATTTTCTAGTAGGCGAACCCTTGTTGAATGTTGTACACAAAGATGACAATGTTGTTAATCTTCAGGATAGGTGGCAAATATGTAACAAAATGGTCAAACATTTTTGGACTAGGTGGAGTACTGAATATTTAGTGACCCTAAATAACAGATACAAGTGGACAACCCATAAGGTTGAACCTACGATAGGTGATATTGTAATTTTAAAGGAGGACAATATACCTCCGGCCAAATGGCTTCTAGGAAGAATTGTAAAAACACACCCAGGTATTGATAATATTGTAAGAGTTGTAACTATTGAGACACAAAAGGGAATGTTCAAACGGCCCTGCAATAAACTATGTTTTCTGCCAACAGATGGTTCTATTTAGTTAGTATTAGATTGATTGTTGTTGTGTTAAATTTTTTGGTTTTGTTACACATTAAAGTTTTCTTTATTTTGATTGCATACTGCACAAACGTGTTGCTCATCTGTTTAGCACGGTGGGCGGTGCTAGAGAATTACGGTGCACTATTATTTTTTTTTTATTCGTTGTTGTTATGTACATTAAGTTTGTTAATTATGTGATTCGATGTGTAACTGATAACATAATTATTAGTATTTACTATAGATATAGAATATATAGAATACTGTTTATTGTTTCTTGAGGAAAGAACTAAGTTCTTGGTGGGCGGAATGTCTAATTAGTTTAGTTGTCATAAGTTAAATATAAGAGATAATAGATGGTGTTAAGTTACATACAATAGATAATAGATGGCGTTACAGGTAAAATTAAAACGCGCTGGCAAAGTTACACATCGAATGTATGACCCTAGCCGATGGGCTGTTGAGTTGAGTTTGTTCTACTAGAGATTAATACAGTGATACGTGTTACAGTACAAGTGTTTTATTTGTGTTGGACCCCTGAAAAAGGACGTTTTTACAGTTTTTTTTTGAGAGAGTGTAATTGCTTTCGCAATCCGATGTGTTGAACAAACATTTATTGATGAATTCATGAACAGACTTCAGAAAATACAACTTAATTAAATTCATGATTATTTTTAAATTATTCAATTCAGACACTTTAACATTCAACATTTCAACGCCGAAGTGCGGGAGAGGGGCGTGCTCATCTATGAAATAGGTAGTAATAGGTTCTGAGATTGCTAGAGCGATTTCGATTAATTTTCATCTATAGATTAGTCGAGCGAGTAATCTTGTAACTATTGAAAATGATTTTAGTTTTAAATGATCATCAATGATGATCATTCTTCATTCTGATATGACAGGACATCGATGATTGCATTCGGATACTCTGTGAGTTAACTACTAGTTCATTCTAGACGAACTGTTCTAAAAAAAGTGTTACGTATACTAAAAATCAGCCCGTATAATATTTTTCTGCTTAATTTAATGATTATTACATTAATAGTATACATAAAATCGGATAGTAATTAATAAAAAAACATGTGAGTGTTTCGTACAGCTTGTAAATAAAGGTGCGCGCGCACTAAGCGTATGCACTGCAGCGGAGCGACGGACGTGACACGGCACTGAAAATATTCTTTGTATGAAATAGTATGAGACAACGCTTTACGCCTAATCAGTCACGCCTTCATAGTATATTATACCAATGTACTCTGTGGTCACGGCTAGTGCGCGCGCATCTTAAGTATTGTAATTTGTAACCACCCTACCAAAGAGTACATTATACAGTAGTAAAAAAAAACTAAAATGTATTTTTTTCTTCCTCTAAAATCAAAGGTGTTCATTTGCTTTTAATATGAGTTGTCAGCGACAATATGCATATTAAAAAATGGACACTTGAATAAATTAGATTTTTTTTCATAACAAAGTATTACCTCACGAAAAATATGTCGATGTCGATATTTTTGATGATGGTACATCTCTATTATCGATATTATATTTATGTGTTACCTCCCTAGTCCTGTCATATACCATACTTGGCAACCTAACAGAAACAATTTTATGATATTAAGATGTTGGCAATACATTTATGATACACTCCATACATTTGTATTTTCTTTTTTTTTGTATGGAGTGCCGTCTCTTTTCCGTATGTTTTACATTCTCTTTGGTCACGCCTAGTGCGCGCGCATCTTAAGTATTGTAGTTTGTAACTACCCCACTTAATAAATAACGCAATAACGTGATCCGTGATACTAAAATTTTCGAATTAATTTGGCAGATATGTGGCGATCACAGAGTTCTATGGATGCATGGGAGATTAAGAAGTCATATCTAATACGTAGTTTATTTGAAGACGTACCTTGTAAGTTTTATAAATTACTAACTATGCATTTAGGTTATAGTTTCGCTTATTATAAAATAAATAATTGTTAAGCAGATGACATTTTAAATAAGATGGATGTTCTAGATACTATATAACTCATAACTCATACACTCATTAAATATTATTTTAATAGTACACTTAAAGCTTACGAATATATGACGCGTAGAAAGAAAACAGATACCTACTTTTACAATGTACCGGTATTTATTTAATTTATTATTGCCAACAGCTTTACACCCAATTCAAGAGGAAGCAGAACCGGAACCAGAACCGTCGTCATCCGATGATGAGTTTAGAGCTGAAAGTCCTCTACCAGATCTTATCATTGAGGTAGAACTCAAAAAACCAAACCCACACGATTCAGAAGATGAGGAGTTTTATGAACGTTTGGCTAAAGAAATGAGACGCCTCTATAAAAGGGATCATAATATAGATTCTTCCACAGCCTCTTCAAGTTCACTCGAAAGTTTTGGTAAAAATGAATTTCCACAAATAATAACCCAAGCTGAAGTTCACACTCATGGAGAAGATGACAATGTCAATCGTGGAGAATCTGAGGGTCTTGCAGAAATCAGTGGTACGTTCAACTGTTTATTTCATTAGTAATAAGATTTTCTTGTGTCTTATTTTACTTGTAGGTCAAACGCTAATGCTTTATACTGATTATCTACTCGTATAAAAGAAGTACTAGTATATCTATATAAAAAGTAAACATATTTTTGTTTGTGACGAATAAAATCAAAATATACTGGATCGATTTCAGAAATTCTTTCTTTCAGCATTATCCCATCGTTAAGGCACCATATCCATGACTGTCTCCGAAATACTACATATAAACTTTCCTGCAGCGCTGAATTTTATCCCGTTAACTGTCGCAAATGTATATTACCTGTAGAAAAAAGATTGTTATGTGCGACTCACCCGCCAGCCAGTACTACCCATTAAACCCCAAGCACCCACCACCCGTCTTAATGGTACAACGCAGGAACGCTTGCACATTATAAGATACTAGCTGACCGTGCCCACTTCGTTGGGCATGTTAATAATTCTTTTTTAGTACAGAGTGTTTAAATAATTTAAATTATTTTATTAATATTAAAAATTAAATTATCTATACTAATAATAAAAAAACTACTTTTTGTAACTTAAATATAAAAGTTAGACATATATGCTGTCGTTGACTTTTTTGTAGGCATTTTCAAGCTCCACATCTTTTCTCTAGAACTCAAAAATATATCTTTCATAGTTAAGGCAGCGTTCGTATGAAACGCTTTCATTCGACCGTTTTTTCTCCGATTCACTTTGCAAAACAGACTACCACGTAAAAGCCTTTTTATTTTTCGGTTTTTTATATAACCTATGACACTCAGCAATAATGTGGCTTTCTATTGATGAAAGAATTTTTAAATCGGTTCAGTAGATCCCGAGATTACCCCTTACAATTTAACAAATAAACAAACTTTACTTCTTTATAATATTATATAGTAAAATAGTAAATAGTAATATAGTAATATAGTAATTATAGTAATATTATAGTAATATAGTAATATAGTATTAATATTAGTATAGAAGTATAGATTAGTATTAGTATTAAAGTATATTAGTATTAGTATTGAAGTATACAATATCTCCTTCGCAGTTGGCCTGTCTCAATGAGTTTGGCCGCCGTGGCCAGAATCGGTAGGAAAATTATAGTTATGTTACTATAACAAATTTCTTACATTTTATTATGTAACTAAAATGTAAACACCAATGACTGGAGCACATATTCTTGCTTATATCCAATTTACCATTATATAATATTTACCAAATATTACAGCTTATAAAATATATTTTAGATGCAAGCAAAAGAAACACCGTAAGCAGCGAGCTGTCAAGTCACTTCTCAACGGAATTGATGAGACGAGTTCAAGATTTTGCCTCCTTCGGATCTTTGCCGCGCTATGAACGATCTGTATCAAGTTCAGAAAATGTCATTGGCGAAAAAGATTTATTTTCAGAGGTGCAACCAATGGAACTGGCGGAAGACATTTCCTATGGACCTAGAGAGACAGCACATGACACTTACAGTGATTTGAGTCATCTCGACTTGATTGAAAATCTGACTTCAACGCCAATTTCTAAGCAAAACACTAAAATTGTTAGGAAAAAAAATCGGAGACGGTTGGATCCTTACACAGCCCACTCTTCTTCCACGAGCAGGAGGGATGTTGGTGGCGTTGACGCGTCCACCCAAACTTCCTTTTCTGATGATGAACCTGATTGGAGTACATTTTGGAATAACTTTTTTGTAGGAAACCCAACTATTTATTCTTTATGTTCGTGTAGAAATCATGTTTGCTCGTAAGAGGGATTTATTTTTGACTTTTTGGCTGTTTTTTTAGTTTTATTTACTAATACATAATGTAGTTAATTTTTGGATAATTAATAATACAATGTGATGATTTGTTCTTGAAAGTATAATTGATTCCCCTGTAAACAAACTTTTTCTTTTGAGGACTACTCTGCAGTACCAGTTATTGTGTATTCCTGTGAGAATATGGATTTTCCTGTAGTAAAGGGTACCCTAAATATTAACCCTAGTTATAATCTTACACTGCACAGAGATTAGTTAAAATCTATTCAGTAGTATTTGTGTAAACGCGCACATCATTGAGCTTAGTTAAATTTTTTTAATACGAGTAGATAAAAATAGGTATTGTGAGTGTACCTTAGTAGACAGACGTGTACCTCTTTATTAAAAGGTTTAGCAACAGTTTTCCATACAAATTTGAGAGAAGGACCCCATAGAACGAGTTGTTTTTTTTCCGGTAGGAATATACAATTTTCATTCAATAAAAGGTATTTAATAATGTTGTCTCGTATAAAGATCACCCACTCACTAATCACGAAATCTCGAAAAGCGCTTGACGTCTAACTTAGATGAAATTTGGTAGGGAGGTAGTTTTGCGAATATTGCGACAGGGCCGGAATAAGAAGGTCTAAAGACTGGCATGTTTGTATGAAAATAATAATCGCTTTCGCAACCTTACGTGTTGAACAAAAAATATTGATGAGTTATAATTCAACAAACAGAAAATACAATTAGATTATTGTCAGTTTACTTTTTAATTATTCAAATCGGACATTCAAAAGATATTACAAATTTAAACATGTCATTTTTAACAATGAAAATACTAATAGAAAAATAAAGCACGACACAGCGGACAACGCGGCGAGGGAGAGGGTGCCGAAGGTAAGGTAGCTCGGCTCACGAGTATATTTCCGATGGGTTGTAAAATAGCTGAAGCAATTTGAATGAAAATTTCAGTTTAGTAGCAATTGAACACATCCACTCGGGCGAAGCCACGAGTACTGCTAGTAGTAATTCTACAAAAATTTAGTTCAAATCAGTTCACCTCGCCACCGCTAGCTTTCTAAAGATATAACTTATTAAGACCACTTATGTTGATTTTCTGTGGAAATTAAATATTTTTCTGAAATAAAACGTACCCTTAGTGTTGTGTTACACAAAATTTGGCTAAAATCCGTTCAGTACTTTTTTTGTTAAACGATAACATACAAACAGACAACATTTTAATAACTACTTATAGTTTTGGGACCTATATTTAATAAACAATAGGGGATAGGGATTTTTGTATATTATACCTAGAAAAGCCAGTACTGCCCACTAAAACCCACAGGAGCACTTGCGCAACCACAATATATATAAAAATGTATTTTTAATTATTGAGCTCCACTCTAAAAGGCAGTGGTAGCCCAGTGGTACGCGCTTGCTTGGATAGCCAAGTGAACCGTGTTCAAATCCGATATTATCATGTGCGAATCTATTCTATCATGATTTTCACTTGTCTCAATGTGAAGAAAACCTTCGTGAGGAAACCTGCAAGTTTCACAGAAACTAGCAAGTTTTCGAAATGCGCCAACCCGCACTTGTCCAGCGTGGTGGACTATAATCTATAGCCTGTTCTTTCTCGAATTGAGGGAGGTCCGAACTCAGCAGTGGGACGTTGAAAAGGGCTATATACAATAAAAATATCACCCATCCCTCCAGGAGCCGCGTCCTATATATTAAAAACAAAATAATATACATAGGTACTACTCGTAAAACAACAACAAACATACTGTAAATGTAAATATCCGATCTGAAATATAATTTTAGATACATTACTGAAGTCAAATCCACTACAATCTGGATTACAATGAACGTTATAATTTAGTTCTCACAAATCTCTGAACGTGGGCAGTTCTCGGCATTTTTTACTCCTCGCTCAAAACCGGTTATATAACAGAGAATGGCGGGAAAATATGATCGGAATGCGGTGAATCCTTCGTTCTGATTGGTCACTGAAAAAAGTATAAACTAGGCAATGATCTAATACGATTCTGCCAATGCTGATATTCTATCAAAAAGTATTTATTTAGCTTAATAAATATATAGTAATATTTTGTTATAAGTATTGTTTTCGCAGTATATTGATTTTTTTAAAGCTATTACTCAAAAGTCGACAGTTTTACACCTGTGGCTGTACCGGACGCGAGGGCAATCGAGACCGACAGCAACTGTCAAAGCTATCGTATACGAATACGAGTCTTACAACTTTTCGTGCCACAAAAAATGCCGACTTGTTTTTCGATAGAAAACGAGAAATCTCTTTAAAAAAGTGTTATCAGTGCCTTGGAACCGAAATATCATGATTAAAACTATTACTTAAATAAACTTTGCAGTGTTTTTAGTGTTTAAATAATACGAAATAAATATTTTATTATGTTTTATTAAACTTAGGTGGTGAAGTTTTTAGTGGGTCAGATTCTTGTGTATTTTGTTATCCTACGATATTCTTCAAAGGAAGAAAAGTTACTGCCCGTTATAAGGTTAGTACTATTAACTTTTTACTTAATTTAATATTACTTTATGAAAGTTTTAGAACATTTGAAAGTGTCACATCGCGATGTATGAATAAGTTTAAACTACGCAGGTGTCGAAAGTAGGTTTCTCAACTTTGAATCTATAAAGCTCATAATATATCTGTAGTTCCGTGACCTCTTTAATATAAAGGAATTTATTAACAATAAATATTTATTTAAAATGTATATAATTAAATTTTGTATCGGACTAAGAGTTAATTATGCAGGTATGCCACTGGAATGTAATCCAATAATCGGCTACGCACACGTATTGTGCAAACGCCCTTGAACACATAGTTACAGGTGTCTATAATCAATTCTTTATACATACTTGAAATAAAAAAATCAATATAATAATTATATTTAAATAAATATATTGTAACTAAAAACTTGGTAGGTATTTTTTCTTGCTTATTTAAACTGTAAAAATATATTTATATACATATATTGATTTAAAATTAAATATTTACTTAAATATTAAAGTTATGAACTACAATATAATATATAAATAATCTCCGATTCTTTTGTCTTTTAAATAGAGGCTCATCAACAGTATTATATAACATTTTTATTAAGTCTTCCAATGTTAAGTTTCTAACAATAAAAAAAATGATAAAATACTTAGCTATCTATTGATATAACAAATTCCAGAAGTTTCTATACATTTTGTAAAGATAAAAATGTACAATCTCATTTTTAATCTAATGCTGTAATTAATAAAATTAGTTTTATCTTCAAAGGCTTCTATAATTGTATTTTCTTGTTAAAAGATAAAGTCGTAGAATCAAATGGAAAATCATCATGTTTACTTCATTTTTCTTTATATCGTGAGTATATATTAATAACTCATAACTTTCACTCAGTCTCTGGCAAAGTACAACTGTTTACCATAGTAAGTGGTAGGCATGGTAATAAGTAAGCTATAAGAGAAATTTAAATAAAATATTGATTTCACTGTCCCTCATCACATCTACTGGGACTAGTTATAGCCAAAATTACTAAATGACCCCTATATTCTAGGAAATATATCAAACTCATTTAAGATATGTCAGAGGCAAGGTATTATGAACATGCATAGCACAAAAAAATGTAAATCTGCTCTTTTTAAAGTTTCTATCTTTTTACAACACTACTTATAGTTCTATCTGTACATTATTATTAATAAACAAAAATTTTGTGCATGTGAAAATAAGAGCTACAAATTAAACATATTAGAAAAAAAATAATATCACACCGCTGGGGGTTAGCCTCTCTTTAATATGAGGGGGATCAGGTACCCAGTTATTTGAACAAGCATCGCCACTGTGCTTACAGGGCCAGTAATCATATTACTGCAGTTTTGATCTACTGCTGACTCCTTAAATAGTTAATGTAGCTGACAGTACAAGTTTGTTTATATTTATGACATGCCAGAGGTCAATGCTCCAAAACTAATTGAGGTTAAATACAGAAATCATTGGTAATGAATTTAATATGTTTTTAATTCATTATATAAATAAAATGTTGATTTAACAGTATGTAGGTTAATGTGGGTAATAAAAATTACATGACATAATATTTGAATAGATAATGGAATTCCTATAACAGTACAGCTTAAAGTACTACCTTCTTTTAATGTTGGAAAATATTGTTTTGACTACTAACTGCATATGAAAATATAGGACATCAAAAATCAATTTATAAAACTTCTGTCTGTCATTCCGGGTAATCTCTGAAACCGCTGGACCGGATAGCTAATGTTATAAGGAGTAACTAGCCTATTTTTTTTTAATTAGAATATTATAAAAACCGTTCAGCTTATTTTATTTACCCGCAGCGAAGTAGCCGGGTTTGCTAGTAGGTAATATAGCACTGCTATCAGTAATCACTAAAGCAAATTTATTGCTCATTAAATGAGATCATAGCGGAAAGGTTGTGGAGGTGACAGTGATTGAACTGTTAATGGTCTTTAAATGTTATCTGTGCTGAATTAAAAATAATGAAGTCGGTTAAAAATACTTTAATATGTTTATGAATAGTAGTTTTTTTTTTTATTGGGAAATGCATCTAGGCATATCTGCATATTGCCTGATTGACGAGACGTTTGGCGTAGTTTGTAGTGACCCTAGTTTCTTGCGCCAGCGATCACGAGTTCGAGTCCCGCTGGGGGCATTCATTTGTTAAACTCGGATGTTTGTATTCCAGTCATGGGTGTTTAATGTTTATATTTATAATATGTATGTATTTAAAAAACTTATATATTATGTGATATATGAACTATCTGGTATCCGTAACACAAGCTTCCTTCGTAGCTTACCATGGAACTAGATGGCGCTGCTAGCTACTGAATGTGTGGTGAGTGCGACTTACCATCTATGACTACATCACTAATTCAGAACGATATAAAAAAACTCTAGTGAGCACTCCCTACCCCGACAAAGTGAACATACACATTGGGAGTGATATAAGACGAGTATGACCGTCCTGGTGCGTGGTAGCACTGTCCAATATATCAATTTATCAAATATAGCAGGTTCAAACCCTAAACGTTTTTATTCTCAGTTTCGCATAACAGCAGAGGATCGCGCTTTGACAGACTCCTATATTATTACGTCACAGAATATCTAGATCTTAAAGGTCAGTACAAAAGAAAAGAAATTAAAAAAAAACATGGTATTTGTAGTTCTCAGACAGGTCTACAACTTAGCCTGTCGTTTAATTTACATAATATGCCAAACAAAACGTACAACGACACGTTTGGTGGTTCAGTTGACTACTTGCAGTGCCAGTGGTCTCGGGTTCGAGTCCCGTATTCATTTGTTGAAAGCAAATGTTTGTAGTTTGTACTCTAGTCATGGTTATATATATTTATAATATGTTCAAGTATTTAAAGTTATAGTATATTATGTGTAGTGCATCAACTGTCTAGTATCCGTAACACAAGCCTCGTAGCTAACCATGGAACTAGATGGGGCTCTGATTTAATGTACCAACATATAACTTTATTTATTAATCGTAACGGAAATAGCAGAGGTTCGAAATTTTAGTATTTTTTTTATCGAAAGTATCTAAATTACTAATTTGTTATTGTTAAGTATATCAAGAATTTCCTAAACAAGTTTCCTTCCTTGCGAGATACCTAGTTAATGTTTCTGTAAATACGTAGATTATAAACTTAATGTAGCTTTATGAATGGCATTAAGATATTTATCACCACATTTCTAGAATAATGACTTCATGCAATAATTTTAAGGCCCCATTCGTACTATAGCGCCGTCCATAGTTTGTTTTTTATCCGATACTAAAAAATATTAGGTACTAGACATATTTTGTACCAGAAACATTACTGATGGCCTTCCTTCAATATGAGGGATCTGGCCATACGGTGGCCATGTGTGGCTTGGTGGACTTTACATGTCTTTCAAAAATTGCAAGGTTCTCTCAGACATACAGGTTTCTTCACGATGTTTTCCTTCACTGTTAGAAGTGGTATTCGTGTTGGAAATTAGTTGCACGTTCTGGGATTTGAACTGGGATCTTATTGCCTTGTCCTACACTGCCGGAGTGTAATTATGTAAATTTTTAAACTTTAACTTGTTTTTAAATTCTTCACTTGGCTACAAATATTTTACCATGGCGATGGAAGGAAACCATGATTGGCATTATAGTGTAGATGGTGCCTTATTAGTTAATAGAGTGACACGTAAGGTCGTCTGATCTCATCTCGATTATTTTACTCTTAGATTATTTACATAAACTATTGAAGGTTGAAAGAAGGTTTCGATGACGAATTTAAATACGCTTTCATTTGAGAACTTCGCAAAAGTGACAAGGATTTGATAAGTATAGTATTATTATACACTAGAGACTCATCCTAGCTTTGCTCGGGTTCTTCCTTAGATTTAGCGCGAAAGAAGCCGGGGGTTCCACTAGTTATATATTAAAACCTTCCTCAAGGACCACTCTATCCATTGGTGAAAATGCATGAAAATCAGGTGCAGTAGTTTTTGCGTTTATCGCGAACAGACAAACAGACGCAGTGGAGGACTTTGTTTTATAATATGAAGTGATTATTATACATAGTATGTAATATTTTCGTGTTTAATATTTCTTACTAGCGACTTAACCCCAATCTACTTACCGCATCCCAGATACGTTTTAACGGTTCCTATAAATTTTTTAGACATGATATATTTTTCGGTAATATAAGATACTTAGTTGATCCGGATTACCAATTACCATAATACAATATTCCATCAAAATTTGCCCAGTGGTTTTCTCGTAAAACGTTCCAAGATTCGGCTGCTGTATCGATAATTTATAATGTAAAATTATTATACCTATTGTATTTTCTAAAATTCTTTGCATCTTCCTCACAGTGGCCATATTTTCAAGATAATAAATCAATTAGTTAACCTAAAAATAGCCTGGATTGCTGTCCTAGTGATAGTGTTATCACTTATCGCATCGTTGTCAGATGCTTGCAGCGTTACGTGAACTGTGTTTAATTATACCTTCTATACATCTACACACCAATAAAATTCGAGTGTCTGTTTTTAATTTCAAATAAACAACTTTTCACTAAATGCATATGTAAGTAATATACGATACTAGCAACAAAACCATTTTTTTTGTCTGTTTGTTCCGGGTAATCTCAAACGACTGGACCGATTTTGACGGGACTTTCACTCGCAGATAGCTAATGTTATAAGGCGTGACTTTAGGTCGTGACTTTAGGTACTTTTTAACTGACTTCAAAAAAGGAGGATGTAGAAATTTTATTTATTTTAACTAGCGGAACCCGTGGCTTTCCGTGGCGCTAAACACAGGGACGAACCCGAGCGAACCGAGGGTGAGTCGCTAGTATTATAATAAAATTCTAACTGAGTTGAATCTGTATACTGAATATTTTTTGGAAAATCTTATTAAAACAGCTATTACTATAGATACTGAAGCTGACTTTACACTTTTTAGAATATTTGTCTGTCGCTGATTATAAATAAGACGTGTAGAGTCGTGACGCGCATATAACGAGCGGAGCAACGGCTATAATACTAGCATTTCCCGCGGCTTCGCACGCGTTTTAAGGACCGAAAACAAAATTCTTTCTGAGTCGCACGGTATGGTACGTTGAAGAACTAACTAACCGCCCTTCCCGTTTTTGTAACATTTTTTATTAATGAATTGATCACAGTGTGATATAATATATAATATAAGCCTATATTTAATATTATGACCAAACAGAAGACTTACTGATATTGATAGATAGATAGATTTGACGACACGCGTGGCGCAGTTTGTAGTGACCCTACTTGCTGAGCCAGCGGTCGCGGGTTCGAGTCCCGCTGGGGGCATACATTTGTTGAGCACGAATGTTTGTACTCCAGTCATGGATGTTTATATTTATAATATGTATGTATTTAAACTTATATATGTGTAGTATATCAACCATCTAGTATCCATAACACAAGGCTCGTACCTTACCGTGGAACTAGATAGTGCTGTGTGTAAATGTCCCAACATATTTATTTATTTATTTATATCAATAACCTAATAATCTTTCCACACTCATTCATAATGAAATACTTGTGTATTTCACAAGTATTCAGCCCGAGAGTCACTCACAAACACATAAACAAACACATACACACACACACACACACACACACACACACACACACACACACACACACACACACACACACACACACACACACACACACAAACATGGCACACTAATATTATATATGTAAATATTCGATGTCATCATATTTCATTATATAGCTTCCTTTTTTTTTGTAGTTGTTATAATAATACTTAGATTTTTGTTATGTTTCCTTACTTTAGTTTAATATGTGTAAGAAATTTTGATGTCATACATAACGCTTGCGAGGTGGGCGTTAATAACTGCGACACAGTTTTATACTAATGAGTTATTATCGTTATGTTGTTTCTGTCATACATGTATTAAATATTAAATAAATAAATAAATAAAAATAAAATAAATAAATTTAGCCTATAGCCTTCCTCGATAAACGGACTATCCAACACAAAAATAATTTTTCAATTCGGACCAGTAGTTCCTGAGATAAGCGTGTAATACCAAACTAACAAACAAACTCTTCACCTTTATAATATTAGTATTAGATTTATGCGTTTTGTAGTAATAATATGTAGTGTAGTTTCTTTACCACCAGAGTAAAATCAAAATCGATTCAATATTTAGGTGACAAAAATATTAAGATTTAATTTTTATTTCAAAAAAAAAGGAAGCGACCTCCATAATGTAAGTTCCGCATATCTCTCTCTAATGACCAGATAACAGAGGAATGTATTGGAAGGAATGAACAGTGAAGTCACAAAAGGCAACTAAACCACTTTTTTGTTTGGTGACTCGAATAAAAAATAATATCTGTTTGTATTATATCTGGAATTACCAGGCGTTTGCATAATTATTTTATATCTATACTTATATTATATTAAAATTATTAGTCGACCTTTAACGTTATATATTTTTGAAAAATGTTATTATTATAGGTTTAGTCGAATCTATAGTTTTTAGAAATGTCTGTCTGAGACCGTGTTATAAGAAAGCCACTTTTTTTTTGATAAGATGGTGGCTAGTTCGCGGTTTAAATATAAAAGATAATTTTTCATCATCAACCCCTATTTTAACGTCCCACTGCTGGGGCCTCCCTCCACTATGCTGGCCTAGTGCGTGTTGGCGGACATCACATGTCTTTCGAAAACTTGCTTGGTTTTCCTAAAACATGTGGGTTTCCTCACCACCATAAGACAAATAAATAGAAATCGTGATAGAAAATGATTCGCACATGAAATATCAGAGGTGCGAGACCCGGATTTGAACCCGCATCACTCGGTTATCCAAGCGAGCGTTACCGCTGGGCTACCACTGTCTGACTTCCTGCGGGAAAATATTACTTTTCTGAGAAATCTACTCTAACAGGTAAAACGTACTAGTCCTTACTAATATTATAAATGCGAGAGTATGCAGTCTGTCTGTCAGTCGCGCTTTCACACCAAAACTACTGAACCGATTTAAATTAAATTTGGTACACAGATAGTCTAGAGCCTGAGAAAGGCTTCTATTCAAAGCGAAAAAGTTTGTATAGAAATTACGTCATTTTTAAAGCTAGAAGCTTGAAACTTATTTTTTAGGTTTTTATTAGATATAATAAATAAATAAGATATTCAAAGTTTGTAAAAAATGTATCCTAAAGGGGGTAGCTAGGGACGTACCCGAGCGAAGCGTAGAAACATATTTTAACAAGAAATACTTAGCTATGTAAATAATAATTGAGTGTCAACAAATCTTATTTCCTCGCAAATTCACACGAGATAAGGATATCGTGACTACAGAGCTAATAGCTCCCTCGGTTTGTAAAAGCCAACGAGTGAAGGTTAATGGCGTTTATTAAAATTTGAATAATATCGTGCGGTATATAAAATAGTTATATTACGAGTAAATGATTTGGCGGTGTTGTGGCTTGCATGTATAACTGCAACGAGGACTAAGGTTCGAATCCCGGATTAGGCCAAGTTAAGACAAAAATGAACGAATGACAAGAAGGGCAAAAATTCTAAAAGATATATATGTATTTGATCTCTATATCGATAACAATTAGGTACCTACTGTATCAATGAGATTTTCCAAAAATATTTTATGACGGACTATCCAACACACAAAAGAATTTTTCAATTCTGACCAGTAGTTCCTGAAATTAGCGCGTTTAACCAAACAAACAAACAAACTGCTTTATAATATTAGTATAGATGTATAGAAGACGTCGCTGAAACTAGTTAAAAGATATTCGGTTGATACAATTACAAAACGATATAAACTCCACAGCACGTTCATTTATTAAACTAGCGATTCACCCTTGTTTCGCTCGGGTTCGTCCCTAGGCGTCGACGAAGTCACGTGTTCCGCTAGTTAATATAATAAAATTTCTAAATTATAACCTCCTACCTTTTTAAAGTTGGTTAATAAGTAGCCTAAGCTAAGCCTTATAATATTAGCTATCTGCGAGTGAAAGTCCCGTCCATATCAGTCCAGTCGTTTCAGCGATTAGCCGGAACAAACAGACAGACAGACATTTCATTATAGTGAGAAGCTGTTAATTTGTAATTAAAAACAGACACGCCAATTTTATTTATATGTATAGTTTAATAGTCATCGTGTAAATACACCCTTATACAGTAACAAATTCCCCTAACTATGTATAATAAAGTTCAAGTCCAAACGACTAACCATTGGTTCAATTATACTCAGAGACAATTTGTCATGTTGAGAACATTAAACGTTAGCCGCCTGACTCATCGCGAGGGTCCGGGAGTTTTGGCGGGGTTATTGTTGAAAGTCATTTTAGTTCAAAATTTGGGTAATTAATACGTATGTAATAGAGTGTTATGTTAGACGGTACCTTTTCAATCTATATAAATAAAAATGAATTTTGCTAAGGGCAAAACTCGAGAATGGCTCGACCAATTCGACTAATATTTTTTTTGTATGTTCCTTAAGGCCCACGGAATGTTTTTATAATAAAAAAAATACAAAGTTTGTAAAAAACTTATACAAAAGGGGGTATACGGTACCGTATACCTTAGTATAATTTCGTGATGAACTAGAAAACTATCATAACTACACTTGGTTACGTAACAAATAATATACAGTATGTATTAAGCCCTTTTTAACGTTCCACTGCTGGGCACCTTTTGTACGAGGCGGATCAGGCCATAGTTCACCAAAGTGTGGGTTGGCGGACTTCAAATGTCTTTCGAAAACTTTGCAGGTTCTTTCAGATATGCAGGTTTCCGCATGATGTTTTCTGCAAATCCAGCCAGTCAGTCAATCAGTCAGTCAGTCAGTGGTCTAGACTCTAGACGACATTACAAACACTAAAACTAAAAATGCACTACACAAAATTGTATCTAGAATAAAAAACATAGCAAGTATCATTCTAAAGCTTAAATTACATCGTCCTTGATTGAAGGAAATGTCGAATATAACATTTGACTAATTACTCGAGTGCACGAGACATTTTAACTAACTTACTTTCAAACACCAAGATAATTAAATAATATTTTGATAAATAATTATAAATAAAATTGGAGTGTCTTATTAATTTCAAATTAACAGCATTTTACTAAATGCATATGAAATTATATACGATACTACATCAAGAAATCTATTCTTAAAATTCTTTTCTGTCTTCTTCTTCAACTTCTTGTTAGTTCCGGCTAATCTCTGAAACGGCTAGACCGATTTTGACGGGACTTTCACTCGCAGAAAAATTATAAAAACTGTTTATTTTAACTTACGCCCAACGAAGAAGGCCGGGTTTGCTAGTTTACAAATAAGATAAAAAAAAATCGTCTTTTTAACAGTGAAAACGAGCAGAGCAAGGTGAAGTCATTAGTTTCTAATAATAATACTCAAAACAGACGACGCTGTCGACTCATAGTAAAAAAAACGTGCAACACCGGGTGGCAAACACGTGTTAAAGTCCGCCACATGTGCGCTTTGCTTACTTCCAAAATCTATTATTATCTGATTGAACATCACTTAAGTAAAGGAGGGTTCCGTATCTTACTATTACTTTTAAATATTATGCATATGACATACTTTTGCGAGAATACCCATGAGCAAAACACTAAATACGAGTACCTAGACTAGCTGTACCCGCGACTTCGCCCACTTTCATACTTCCGATCGCTACCAAACCTCACAAGATAACCTATATAGATTACCTGACAACAAAATATCTTTAGTCTTTTTGGAGTTCGTAGGTAACATACATACACATCGAGTTTTATGTATATTTAGTAGGTATGAGAATAGGTCGTAAAGTATTTTTTTCGGCCTCCTTCCCCCACCCCCTTTTTATACCGATGACACATTTGGCCCAGTTGGTAGTGACCTTACTTTCTGCGCCAGCGTTCGCGGGTTCGAGTACCGCTAGGGTCATTCATATGTTGAGCACGAATGTTTGTACTCCAGTCATGCGTGTTTACATTTATAATAATATGTATGTATTTATAATTTATACATATCTAGTATGCGTTACACAAGCTTCGTACCTCACCACGAAACTAGATGGCGCTGTTGTAATAATGTCCCAACATATTTATATTTACTTATTTACTAGCGGACCCTACAGACGTTGTCCTGTACATATAGAAAATTTTTATAAACTTTTGCTCCCGGTGAAATGTTTTAGTATGCATGCGCAAAACAGCGTTGCCTAGCAACGACTTATTTATAATTGAATATGTCATTTATTGTGCAAATGTATAAATAACTAAATAATATAAAAAATACATTATCTAGTGGACCGAATTGTGAATCTAAACCATTCTCGAATACACTCGAACACACAAAAACATTTCATCAAAATCGGTCCAGTCGTTTAGGAGGAGTTCAGTCACATACACACGCACACAAGAAATATATATATTAAGATATGGCATAACAACTTTAATTTATATAAAAAAAGTATTTCTTATGTTAGTTTAACAGTTATAATATAATCATAACAGCGAATGAAAGTAATATCAATAACGCGGGTCTGCTTCAGCAACTAGAGCGTATCCTAACCGGGCGCTGCTCTCGAATGCACTGTACAAGTGAATATTATCAGATTTTTAATGTTTTTAAACCTATTATTATATTAGTATGAAATGACTAACTGTATAATGTATATCCTGGCTTCGTCTGCTGGATTTTTTGGATTTAAATCTACACGGTTATAAATTCTAACGAAATTAGTATAAAAAAGTTCATAGAACTGTAACAGTTAGTGGTATTAATAATAAAAATGATCAAAAGAATGTTATTTTATATTTCAACGTTAGGGAATACATTCAGGTATACCACCTTCATGCATGTATACAGTTGGATCTGTGGGAATGACCGGTAAAGCCAAGTATTACTCACTAAAACCCAACAGAACCAATAGTGTGTCCCAAAATATTGGCCATCTACCATTTGGCATTGGCATGTCTTGGCTTCGCGTCCGGCTGGACTGCCGGACGACTCGATGAACCTAGAGGGATGAATATCAACATTATATTAATGATTTAGTTAGTATAGGAATACTTTTAGTATTTTTCCAATTTATTAAAGATTAATAAATTTCACTACGCATTTCTAAATGTTTAAACATTCTGTTAAATCGTGAATGGAGGATGTAAACAAGAGGAATAACTTTGTCAGTTTCTTTTTACAGTGAATCAGTTTTCTGTAAGTTCGTTTGGTTCCGTAGGATTTTATATTCTATTAGAAAAGTTTAAAATTTTAATACCGAGGCCATTTAAAATGGCCTTAAATTTTATTTCAGCTCCATTCAAGGCGTCGGAAATCAAAAATCCCAAAAAATTGTAATATTTAAATTATACTATTTTTTTGAGATTTGAATATAGATAAAAAATTAATTTAAAAACTATCTTATACGTTAACGGGACACCAAGTTTTATCAAAATTAGTCCAGTATTTTCATGTGACACAATAATGATGAATTAGATAGATTTAAAACTAAAAAATACCGTTTTCAGTCGTTTTAGTAGGCATTTTTAAAAAGTATTTAGACTTGAATGAAATTAAAAGATCTATACACAAAGCATTAATATTATATAAAAATATTACAAAAACATTTATCTTAGAATTTTTGTTTATTTAGCAAAAGTCAAAAAAATTAAAAAAATAATAATTTAATAACATTCAGCAACAGTATTCATCAGTTTTCGCAAACATCCAACGTATCTCTAAATCTAACGTGACGGAAACCCGCCATTTATGGCATATTCAGTCATCGGCCGGCAACCGACGCGTGCGCATCTCAATGTAAATTACATTATTACTTAAAACGTATAAAAAATAGTTCAATCGGCTACAGTGCTGTGAGTGTAGTGTGTGGATTTTCTTTTTTTTCTTTTTAGTGCAGTGTTACCAGATTTTGTGGGATTTCTATAGTTTTAGATGTTTTTTTTATTGGCTTACTTTGACAGATCAGACGGTGTAATGAGTACAGAATTCCTTTTAATTATGTCTTGCATACATTATATTTGCTAGTCATTGTTTCATAATACGAATATGTACAGTAATTGTTATCTTTCATCTGAATTTCAATGCAAATCTCGTATTTTTGTAGGAAGGATTCAAAAATTTTAAATTTACGTCCTAAAAATATTATCATTCAACTATTTTCGACCAATTTCTCGAAAAGGAAGTTCGTTATGTCATATTTTAAACCAACTCTTAGGATTTTTTTTTATAAATAGATCTGTTTTTTTTTTAATTTGAATTTCTAATCATAAAAGGTAGTCGAAACAGTAAATACCCTCTCATATTCAGCTCATACCTCAACCGGTAATCGAACCGAGTTTAATCGCAATTTGCACGGCTATTACAAATTATGTATAGATATGGTTCAATGGTTAGGATTAGTGGACAATTAACCATTGTTAACGGGGTCGAATAAAAATCGTAGCATTTACAAATTAAGTAAAGTGGAAAAAGAATTCCTTTTTCCTCTGCATCAATAATTATGACCATTTCAATAAGATTTTCCAAAAAAATGTAGGTACATGTATTAATAATTATTAGTTTATTTTATATGGCAACTTAAGTGCTTGAAGGTCTAGTGGCTAGTAGGTATATAGGGCCTTTACCAGGACCTATAGGGTTTTTTGGACTTCCTGGCACCACCATCAGACCAGTTCGACGATTATTGGCTTCTGAATTTCTTATACATAGTTTTATGCCTAACAGAAGTACATAGTTTGAAAACGCGTTACATTTTTTTATTATATATCTACAATCTACAAGAGAGGATTCTTGTATTTATTTTTACATACCTTAAGTTTTTAAGGATGTATGATGAATCGAATTTTGATAACTTTATAGTAATAAGCTTATACATGAAAGTTACATTACCACTTTCATATTTACAATATAATGAACATTTTTAAAATCATTTTGGTTGTAAGCAAGATTTGAACCGGCGACCTTTCCCTAAGTATGCTTAACCCTGTGAAATCCGGAAATGTGTTCGCATTCTTGCTCTCGTACTAGCCACATCATGATCTCACGCTCGTTGACTAACTTGAATTTTTTCAATAAAAATATGATAATTGACGCAATAATATATTGTACTAGCGACGTGCGAGCGAAGTCGTGGGTTTCGCTAGTATACAAAAACTTGAAATTATTATACTAAAACCTTCCTCGAGAACCATTCTATCCATTGGTAAAAAAGCATGAAAATCGGTGCAGTAGTTTTTGAGTTTATCGTGAACAGACAGACAGCGACTCATCCTCGTTCCGGTCTGGTTTGTCCCTGGATTCGTTTGAACGATTCGTTTAGTGTTGATATCTCAGAAATGAGATATTTTCCTGGACTAAAAAGTATTATATATGTTGACCCGGATAACCAACTATCATTATGTCAAATTTGAATAAAATCTGTAAGGTAGTTTTCTCCTTTTGTGTTCACAGACAGACATAAATTCTAAAACTATAATTTCGGCCTCTGTATCGTTAATAATGAACTATTTCAATTAAATTTTCCAAAAAATATTCAACGTATACATTCGACTAAGTTAGAATTTTATTGATGATGATGATTATAAGATGTGATGATGATGATGATTAGATGTGATGATGATGATGATGATTAGATGATGCATATTTTTAGTATGCAAGTAGTCACTAGGATCGAGTGTGTTTAAACAAATGTGTCATACGGTGGAGTCACTGTTTATTAGCTCGTAGTGTATGCGGTCACGACCTTCACAAATATTGTTGATATTGCTTCAATTATTTAAAAAAAATCTTTGTACTACAAACTAAAAGATTCATACTAGCGATTCACCATTGCGTTGCTCGAATTCGTTGCCTGAGTACGTTGGGTAGGTTTCTCAGAAATAAGTTTATCCTCCATTTTGACCTGAATACCCCGATTTCTTATCAAGTTTAATTAAAATCTGTCCACTGGACATTTTGTGATGCGGTCACAAACAGACAGACAGACAAAAATTCTAAAAAATATAGTTTCCACTTATGTTACGAAAATAATAATTTCAATAAGATTTTCCAAAAAATATCAAATTTATAGATTCGACTTAGTTTTATTATGTGTACATAGACTTCAAATATCTTCGAAACGTCTTTTGTCTTTTCTTCATTACTTTTTGTTATATCATATTTTGTACTATACGTTTTATGTAACGCCTCATTATCATCACACGAGCTCTCCATAAATCATCTTTGCCGGACGTCGAACCTGTGACCGACGATCGACTGTGAATATTATAAGCCACTGCATTGGTGAATGTGCGACGCAACAAGCGAGAAGTCAATAAATTTCTATTTTCACCTGACGAGAAAGTCGCATACGATGCAGATCACGGACGCACGTGGAGCGATGTGGTAAAATGTATAAAACGCCTGCAATATTTTATTTGACCGTCTTTCCAAAAACGAAGTACTTGAGTACAATTGAAGATTTTTTATGAACTTACTAGGTTCTATGGAAAATAAATGAATGAGTGGACTCCCGCGACTTTGCCTACTAATTTTTTTTTATTCCACGGAAACTAGATTTTTCATGAATAAAAGTTGCCTTTCATCTGAACTATTTCATTTATAATATGTAAGGTATTTTTTTTTCAATTTTATTTAGCATTCATTTCTTATTGTGAATTGTTTGTCGTGAATATTTAAGATTCTTAAGCAAATCATTAAATTTGCTTGTCACATAAAATGGGACTCGAACCCAAATCGTAAAATCTCAGCTAAGCATGCTATAGTACGGCTAACAATATTTTTACGAACAAATAAACAATAAAAAGCCAGCGAGCCCCGACATTACACCTGCAATATAACGACTCGACTTTTGTACGTTAAAATGACGTAACCTCATGTTTTTTCATTGATACACGTACGAGGTATCGGGTGGCGGTTTAACAACTTTGCAAGTTGCTTATTTTCGGGCTATTCTATAGAATTTAGAAGTAAAACGCTGATGAATAGATATTTGACGACACGTTTAGCTCAGTTAGTGACCCTGCTTTCTGCGCTTGCGGTCGCAGGTTCGAGTCCCGCTGGTTTGATTCATTTGTTGAGCACGACTGTTGTTGTACTCCAGTCATATGTGTGTTAAACTTATATATGACGTAGTATATCAACTATCTGGTATCCGTAACACAAGCTTCGTAGCTTACCAAGGAACTAGACGGCGCTGTTGTAGTAAATTAGTAATGTCCCAACATATATATAATTTCCCAATTGTCTTTAGCAAATTTCATCAAAATCTGTTCAGTAGTAACTCTGACAGCTATTTGACCTAGTGCTAGAGTATCTGGTGACCGAGAGGCCTAATTGTAGTCGAGAAGATAACCGGCTCTATACACATGTTTGGCGTTGTTTTAATAAATTGTAGTCGTACGACTTCATATGTAAATTAAATGTTGGGCCTTGAATAGTAAAAAATATCGAAAATATGCTAGCTACGAATGAATATCAGAAAATATTATTATTATTATTTATTCGTCATCTAAATACCATTATAAAGGATGATATGGGAGACGCTGAGTATCTCTCAACCATGATGACCATGATTGCTGTAAAGCATTCGAAACGTCGGAAACCAAAAATCAAATCGTATAAATATGTATATATTTAAAGTTACATAATACATATGTCCCCCTCGTACTGAGGGAGACGTACTGACGTTAAAAAGGGCTGATGATGATGATGATACTTATGTGTAGTGTATCAATTATCCCACCATATTTACTTATTCAGAAAGAGCTGACATACAGAGAAAAGAGCAGGTAGCAGCAGTGAAAGTGCACTAAAGAGCACAATTTAGTGTAATCCATAACTGTGACCTTGAATGTAAATCTTTAGCGCATCATGTGTCGTGTGAACCGCCATGTCGGACCGGTCGGTTATCGAACGTGTTTGGAATCAAAGTCGTGACCTTGGACGCGATGAGCTTGTACGGCTTCGCTTCCGATGGTTTGAGGGTGCTTCATATATTTTAATTTAAAACAACTAGCCTTTCCCGCGGCTCCGCTTGCGTTCGAAAGGCTGAAACTCAAAAGAAATATTTTTCTCCCGTTTTTTTCAACACTTCATTGATGCTCCTCATATATTTCCATCTAATGCAACTAGCCTTTCCCGCGGCTCCGCTTGCGTTCTAAAGGCTGAAACTCAAAAGAAATATTTTTCTCCCGTTTTTTTCAACACTTCATTGATGCTCCGCTCTATTGGTCGTAGTGTGATGTAATATAGCCTATAGCCTTCCTCGGACTATCCAACACAAAAAGAATTTTACAATTCGAACCAGTAGTTCCTCAGATTAGCGCGTTCAACCAAACAAACAAACTCTTCAGCTTTATAATATTAGTATAGATTCTAACACGTTAAATATTTTTTGGTAAATCTTATTGAAATAGTCATTATTATCGATACACAGGCCGAATCTATATGTTTTTAGATTTTTTGTCTGTTTCTCACATCACTAAAATCACTGGACCGATTTTGATGTATGATGATAACTACTTAGTTATCCAGCGGGCTGATTACGTATCGATGAATCGGGGATGGCCCAATTGCGAAAAAGAAAATAATTGCCGTCCAATCGCAAAATCGTATTAAAAACTTCTATGTTTTTAACTGATTTCTTACTCGTATTTAACTTGAAACTGCGGGTCGATTCACAAGACTTTTTAAAAAATGTTTAATATTAAAGAACTTTAAAATCGAATCCGTAAACCCAATACATAACTACTAGTGCCATTTTTGGAGTAAAACGAAAACCTATTGATTAAAAAACATTGATAAAATGAACCATTTTTATCGTTTCCTGTAAAGTTTGGATCTCTAGACAAACGAGGTAATCTTTCTACAGCGACGATAATATAAATATTGACACCCATGACTGGAGAACAAACATTCGTGCTCAACAAATGCCCTAGCAGGACTCGAACCCGCGACCGCTGGTGCAGAAATTAGGGTCACTACCAACTGAGCCAAACGTGTCAAATGTCAAATATACCTATGTACACACTCCATATACTTACGCAGAATAACTCAAAGTCTCATCAAAATCGATTCAATAGTTCAAAAACACAGTACAAATAGACAAAAAACATTCATTATTATTTATTTGAATATCTAATAATAAAATTCTTTATTATATCGAAATTTGCTCTCAACTGGTCGCGTCACCTCCAAAATTGAAAGGTCACGACTATGAATGGACCATTGTCGATTACATTAGTGAAACCTGTAGTATTGTAAATTGTACGATTATTGGTTATTAGGAAATATCTCATTCGTTTAATGTTGACTAGCGACGCAGCCTTGCTCCGCTTGGGGTCGTCGTCGGTACATTTTTACATTTCGTACATAATAAAAAAAATATAAATATAAATAAATATGTTGATAGAATACACATCATTCCATGGTAAACTCGTCTTGTGTTATGGATACAAGATAGTTGATACATATATAACTTTTTTTTTTTAATATATCAATCTGAATTAGTGCTTGACTACGTTCCACCGAAAGTGGTAACGCAGTCGTAGATGGTAAGTCGCACTAATTCAGTAGCCACCTATTCACTCTTACCTTGAAGACACCCATATTGTAATCGGACGGAAACACGGACGCAGGCAGATTGTTGATTTTGATTTGATTGATTGTACATATAAATATAAAAAATCAAGACTAAAGTACACACATTCCTGCTCTAAAAGTGAATGCCCCAGCGGGACTCGAACCCGCGACCGATAACACAGTAAGTAGGGTCACTACAAACTGACCCATACAAATAAATGTCCAAACTTAAGTTATTATTACAAAATACCTTATTTATGTAAAACACGATGCACTAACTTATTCAATTTGGTAAGGATAGCTGGAATCCGGTCCAGACCGGTTCTGGCGCTTAGGAGTTGGGAGCCTGGTCTACTTTACTCGTTATTAATTGCTTACGGGACCCTTTTGGGGATTAATTCAGATTAGTTTCTAGTAGAAATAGGATTATGGTCATATTTTGAAAGTTTGGAGAACACGTAATGAAAAAAAGTAATCGATTTGAATAAGTTTTTATAGCTAACCCTAAAGCTCTTCGATAGCTTCATAAAAAACTAAATTGGTAAAATAATAGGGAAAAGCTCCTTAACTTTTGTGTTACTACAAAATTTCACCTCCCTTTTTACACCGTTATGGGATGATTAGCTTTAACCCCATTGTTTACAAAGACTAATCAATTTTTGGACATCAATCTGATGGGTGGGTAGGTATGAAATAAAATATTATAGTAATAACTAATAATCGCTTTGTTTTCTCCAAGAACTATAGCTATTCGTTCTTGACTCTGAATTCGAACCTAGGACCTCAAAATCTGCAGCCATACAAGCTAGCCAGTAGACCATTAGGCAGTAGTTTTAATAAATGTTTATCAAATATTATGTACTTAATAGAGGATATAACTTGTTGGTTACATTTAGCATTCCTAAATGAATTGGGTTTGGAATCTGGTTGCGGCTAATCCGCGGCCTATTGCCTTTTTAAGATCGTAACTACGTAACGTAAGCCAGTTACTTATATGGCTTTATTCAATTAAAATATTTAAATAATAAGCGAGTAGTGTGTTTGATTCCTGGTTGTGTAAAAAATCAGTTCTTTGTACCTTAGTTAAGGTATATTATGTTCAAATAAGATTAATATTGATGTATTTAGTTTATTTTGGTCTCTGTTATTACAATGGAGGAGTAGAAATAAAAATTATTTTGAAGTGAATAAATATATCAGTTACAAATTAGATATTATATATATTTGACGACAGATTGTTTGTAGTGACTCTATTTGATGTGCTAGCAGTCGCGTGTTCAAGTCCCACTAGGGGCATACATTTGTATTATAAGCACGAATGTTTATATTCCAGTCATGGGTGTAAGTATGTGTGGCGGTAACTACCTGGTAACCATAACACAAGCCTTGTAGCTTACTATGGAATTAGATGGTGTTGTGCGTGAATGTCCCAACATATTTATTTTTTACTAGCGACTTACTATAGCTGCGCTCGGTTTCGCCATTTTTAACATTTCGTATAGATTTCTCAGTAAATCTAAAAAGAAAAAAAGTAAAATTTTATGCCATATCTTGGCCCGGATTAGTACGGACTGACAGTTAGTACAATACCAAGTTTCATCTAAATCTGACCAGTAATTTTCGAGTGATGAAGTCACAGACACACAGACAAAAATTCTGACAATTCTTTCCAAATATCAATGTACAATTATATTATATGTATAGATTTATACCTGTATATTTTAGTAATGATATTTAGAAGCACTGAGCTCATCGCGGCGTACATATCTTATCAGATAAGAGTCACGCCTTGACCGACCTCTCGACGTGAGTGTTGAATTTCACGCGTGTACTACACTTTTCTATGTATTTTAATTTACACTTCGCAAATGTTACAAATATCCTTGTTTAATACTTAAATTTAAGTGAATATTTGACATGTATACGTATAATGCAATTCTACTAGCGACTTACCCTCGCTTTGCTCAGATTCGTCTTTACGATTAGCGCGAGCGAAGCCACGGGTTACGCTTATACATATAAACCTTCCTATTGAATCACGATGTATTTAAAAAACGCATTAAATCTGTTGCGTTATTTTTAAAGATCTAAGCACACATAGTGACAGACAGACAGCGTGAAGCGACTTTGTTTTATACTATGTGCTTAATTAAGTCGAATCATTAGCCTCTTGATTTTTCTACGCAAATGGCAGGTTTGATATTGTCCCTATATGTGATGATCTAATTTAACATCTAGAAAAATACCAATGCCGTATTGAGCTTGCTGATAACTCACAATTAAATCACAAAAGCTACTTTCCTAGAGAAGTCCTGTTATTTTGTTGTTGTTTCGCCCTTGTTTCGCTTAAGTAGGGGAGACCGGGGCCACAATTAACAAAAAATGTACTTTTAGTTGTAGCTTAAAAATTATTCAACATTTAGACTTGATTTTTAGAATACATGATGCTTTAATTATTCAGGTTTTACGTTATTATCTCAAAACAAACATAATAGAAACGATGCCGTAAATAGAACGCTTTTTCTTAAAAATGGCAGTTGTTAATTGTTACCTCACGTTTGGGGTTAGAATTAACAGGTGTGGGGCAGGTATTAACTGAAGGGGTTAAAATTAACATATTTTATGCTGACGTTATGCTGACTGATGTAAAGAAAAATAAATATATGTAAGTCATATTTTTTTTATTAATGAAAGTGAAATTAATACAGCCTTGCATAGAACACGTTTTCTTATAAACTGATGATAACAAAATCATAAATTTATTTTTAACAAAAATGAAAACCGACTGAAAACGTTACAAATCGAAACTAAAAAGAAAAAAAATAATTTCAAGTAAATAAGTTAAATTCAAAAAGGACAGTATTATCCTGCCTTTGCAATGAACTTTCGAACGGATATTTTGATTATATTTATGAATTGATACATTAATTAAATTGCATTAAGATTATTTTGCTTTGGCTGGCACCGATTCCAACAATAACTTCTTAAGTACTTGATGAAAAATTTTTGTTAAAAAATAATTTATTTTTAATTTTTTGTGGAAATAAGATATTATGTTTAAATATAATATTGGAAGGTTAACTAAACTACTGCTCCAATAAGTCAGCGAAGTTTTGAAATGAACGACAATAGTCAATCGAGATTTGTCCACGTCTATTTTTCCACGTAACTCGTAGACGTTAATAAGATTTACCTTCTATTATCAATCCACCTAATATCCTGAAGGAATACGACTATCAGTTCATAAGTACGTATAATATTAAAAGAATTTTCTTTCAACTCCTAACCGTTGAGGAGATATACCTTACATCATCACAAATTCTTGAACAGCTTTAGAAAATATATGAAAACGGTAATCAATGCCGATAAAATTTAAGGGATGCCCTCGATTTATCTTACTTTGCTACCCGGTTTTTTCTTTTTCACAAAATTATAAATCATAACAGAGGTCAAATTCTTTAGCTACATCCCTGTAATTTCTTTTCTTCTCAATGTTCTCTAGCGCAGCTAGCTCGTAGAGCTCTAATGATGTGACGTGGTACCCACGTGTAGTTTTCCGTTTATAAGTTCTCATGCTGTCATAAAAAAAGTATTAAATAATAATTCACAAACATTCAGCTACCCTGTTTATACTAGCCCCTATATCTGGGGTAGGTATTAACGTGTTAAAACAAGCCCCCCCAATGTGTTAATTATAGCCCCAAAGGTACATTTTTATTATTAAATAACGTAATAAAATATTGGTCAATAGTTATGTCACAAATGAAACGTAGAATTGTTCAGTATGAAATATGCTACTAGGAAAATAAAAAACGTAATTATAACACTTTATCATTCTTGTACAAATCAAAAAATCGTAAACTGTAAAATGATCGTTACCTGCTTCAAAATATCGACCTGCATACAACATACTCAAATGATGCGCGGAGCGCAACTGACTTATACCATGCCATACGGCTCGATCTAATTGACAAACTAAGACACGCACTGGAGGTGTAGTAGGTATAGTTTTAGAGAATTTTGCTTGTTAATACTTACCTCTGTTAATTGTGGCCCCGGTCTCCCTACCTACGTTTCAACGTTTAATCAAAAATAAAGAGTTCTGAAATTTTAGCTCTTCCAGCAGTTTTGTCTTTTTCGATTGTCCAAATTTTTTTGTTCTTCTAAAAACCACCCCAGAAGCATCTCCAACAAAAAAAAAGAATATTCAAATCGGACCATTCGTTTTTGAGTTTTGACGAAACTTACAAACAGTAATAGATTTTGATTGATTGATTTTATATATAGAGATAAGATTCTTAAGTACATTTTACGACATTCGATATATAATATCAAAGCTCAAGTTCTTATTCAGTCCTTTTTAACGTCTCATAGCTGACTACGGGCCTCCTTTCAACACGAGGGGATTAGGCCATAGTCCACCACGCTGGCCTAGTGCGGGTTAACGGACTTCACATGTCTTTCGAAGACTTGTTAGGTTCTCTCAGACATGCAGGTTTCCTCACGATGTTTTCCTTCACCGTTAGACAAGTGGTAATCATGTTAGAAATGATTCGCACATGAAAATATCAGAGGAGCGAGACCCGGATTTGAACCCGCATCACTCGGTTATTCAAACGAGTGCATCACCACTGGGCTACTAAGCTCAAGTTTACTAGTTTTTATTTGCGCGTATGCGTAGTCAGTAATCTACGGTTCTACTATAAAAATATAGAAAAATACCTAATATATGGGAAAGCTAAGTTAGCATTTAGAGAAAGCAGTGGGAACACATTGTTCATGAGATACCGTTGTGGGACTGACACACATATGTCTAATCGTATCTATCTATGGATAATCTTTGAATTTATATTATATTTTTGGTTGACCTCCGACTTTGTTCATAAATACTAGATATAAGTATCATGTCCCTAGTTGTAGGTTCGATTTCTTTCATTTTTTTTTTACCAATTCTATCAAAAATCTAACTTTTTTTTAATATTATGTTGTATCTTGTATGTATTATTTATTATATTTAAGCGAGTTATTTACTCTTGCTTGTAGATACGTACGTGCTCAAAGCACTGCTACAGTTTAATAATAAATATAAGATCTTTTTAAGAGTAATAATTTTTCAATACATTGTTTTCAACAAGCTACATGTCGACATGATTATTCCGACATTTGTAACAATCTTCGTTTTTTAGCGAATTTACACAAAACCTTGATGAATGATATCTCATTTTTTCTCTTTTAAACCTTCCTCATTAATCACTTTATGTATTGGTGGACTTTTTAATACTACGAGTACTATGTAGTGATATTGTACGAAACCTCCGGTTCGTAATGACAAACAGACCGCTATATTTTTAACTTTCTTTTATAAGTTTCTCCTTACTTCATCTTGCTTTTTACCCGACTACGCCAGAAGGAGGGTTATGTTTTTCGAGTATATGTATGTATGTTTTGCATGCTCAATGGCCTGAGGATTCGATGGATTTTAGCTTGAGAGGGTATATCAAAGTAACAAAATGCCAGATTTTGGGCGTCAAATTCAAATATTTGGCATGCTTTTCGGCCTGAACGGCTTGATTGGATTTTAACTTTATAGGTCCTCGTTAGATTCGTATTAATTGTGAAAGTGGCACTGGGTATACATTTTGTATCAGAACACAACATACGAGTATTTAAGGATTTTTCATTTCCAATTACACAGTAACGCAGTCGGGGCTTTTATGTTTTTATTTTTTTTATTTCACATGGCTTCTTAAAACTTTTTTTTTAATATTCCGTCCGTAATATAGTATACGGGAAATTATAAACAATAGTGCAGTAAACAAGCTGTTTTACATCTTAAATATATTCTAAGATGAAAGCTTAAAGACCAATAAACAGACAGTAATGATAATTCCTACTTAGAACACAAGCGTAGATAATTATTAATAACATTACCCGTTGTATGTAAACAAAACTTTTTTGTCCGCTGACAGCTAAGGTATACTGATAAAATATGTGTGTTGGTACGTCTATGTATGAATATAAATGCTAATCTATACAATTAATAAAAAATCCTACTGATTCAAATGTATTTGTTTAAAAGTTTAATATTATAAATGAAACTTATCTTTTTGGATTTTGCCGCGGATTTATTATGATTTTTGGTTCCCGACGTTTCGAATCCAACCAAAAATCATAATAAATCCGCGACTAAATCCGAAAAGATAGTTTCATTTATAATGTCAAGTATTTGCGTAAACCTAAGAAAGTATTAAGTTTAATATTTGTTGGAAAATCTTAAAATTGTAATTATTAGTATTGATAGGATCAGAAGCTGAAACTGTATTTTTGAATTTTTGTCTGTCTGTTTGTTACTTAACCACGAGTAAAACCACTGAACACATTTTGATGAAATTTGGTATGATGATAGCTGGTATTCTGGTACAAACAGTAATAACCGTCCTTAAATCATTCATACCTTTGCGTTAGAACGAAGTAAGGCTGATTGGAAATATTCTTTTTGTTATATACCTATAGCTCGCGTTTTTCGCGAAATTACACAAAAAACGCGAGTGAAGCTGGTGACAATGCTAGTATACACACATATATGGACATTTCAAGGGATTTGTTTTCAATCCCATAATTCATCATAAAAGTATTTAAAATAAAAATTCATTATATAACTTCAACCCCTATTTTTTTGAGGATGAACTCAATAAGTCTTATAAAATGTCTTTCCGATTTTCTGATATGGGGTCGTAACTCAACGAAAGTTAAGTAGCCATGCGTGGGCGCATGTATCAAACTGGACTTACGAGTGAATGAGATAGGAATATGATTAACGAAACAGCTTCATAATTTTGAGGTATCCCTTAACAGAAGTACCCAATATTTTTTATTTATTCATTGAGCCATTTTTAACATTACATTGCTGAGAGGGACCTTCCCTTAATACAGGACGTACCAGGGAATGATGACCAAGTATGAGTGGGCGGGCGGCCTACACATGTTTATCAGAAACTTGCTACGTTCTCTCATACTACTTACAGGTTCGCGTCTTATTCCTTTGCCCTAAGACAACTAGATGAAAATTCGCACCTGAAATTAGCAGAGGTGTGCGACCCGGGATTGGAACCTGGGTCACTTGGTTTACAAAGTACGCTGAGCTACCATAGTGGTTCATCTATGTGGGGGTAGATTGTTCTTTCTACACAAAGTCTAAATAAATAAGATTCTGTTTCAAAGTACTTGCTCGCAACGCTTCAGTTATCTTCTAACGGACAGAGTTATGCAGAATGTATATAACTGATAGTGAAGTTAATGTTAAAAAACTCATAATATTAATATTATAAATAAAATACCGTATTTTTAGACTAGTGATTTACCCTTGCTCCGCTTGGATTCGTCCGATATTTTCCTACAGTAAATAGTATCCTATAAGTTGGTCCGGATAATCAGCTATCATTACACCAAACTTCATCAAAATCTATTCAGTAGTTTTCTCGCGATGCACTCACAGACTGACATAAAATCTCTAAAAATTATAAATTTGGCCTCTGTATCGACAAAGACTATTGTGCAGTTGAAAATTGTCATATTCTTTCTTAGGTTTACGTGAATATTTGACATTATAAATGAAACTATCTTTTCGGATTTTGTCGCGATTTTATTATGATTTTTGTTTCCCGATGTTTCGAATGCTTTACAGCAATCATGGTCACGGGACCATGACCGTGACCAAATAAATCCGCGACAAAATCCGAAAAGATAGTTTCATTTATAAATGTCATATTCGTATAAAAATAAATATTGTCTAATAAACCTTTTTTAATTTGGTCTAATAGGATAAGAATCTTATTATAAAACTATATAAGAATATAGAGCGGGTAATCGAACCTGTATTCTACATAATAATCGCCGGTCAACTAAATCCCATAGGTCACTTTAGTGCGTCAATAATAGCCCGCACTGGTAAGCACTGGTGCGCTATGTTTGCAGCCATGGTCCATGGTGTATTGACCCCCAACACCGTTATTGGACGTTGTTTTCATACTTTTAATTGCTTTTAGTATATTTTTAAACAATTATGTGTTAGCGAGATTACCTTTTTTGAAAATTATTGTTTTAAATTGTTCGAACTTTTATAAATATTAGGAACGAATAGATAATAATATATTATGCTATCACGTATAATAAAATTCAAAACTAAGTCGAAAATTGTAAAAGGAATATTTTTTGGAAAATCTTATTATTGACTAGCGGAACCCGCGGCTTCGCTCGCGTTAAAAGTACAAAATATAATTTTGGCTATACGTTATTACTCATAAATTTTAATGTAACAACGATTGATTCCTCATTTCAAGAGCATTAAATCACGAGAAAATAACTAAAGAGATTTTGATTAAAGGTCAGAGGCCTTGAGGATAACTAATTATCCGAGATTAACATTTAGGGCACTTGCTTCTGTGGGAAGAAAATATCTTTCAGAATTCTAAACATTCGATTCACTAGTATTAAGTATTAAGGAAAAAATTATTTAAAATATATATAAAATAAATCTTTTCTATCATTTTGCAGGAACTTTGATATCAACAATTAATATCTTATCTATTGTAATATTAATATTATCTTTATATAAAGCATTATAGTATGCCGCGACTTCTCTAGCGTAAAAAATATATGTACCTATACAATATTATATATGTATTTTGAAAGTTATATATGTAGTATATAAACTATCTGCTATCCGTAACACAAGCCTCGTAGCTTACCACGGAACTATAATGGTATAATGGCTATTATAGATGGTGCTGTGTGTAATAACGTTCCAACATATTTATTTATTTTTTTGCTTAAGGTTATAGTGCGATATTAAGTAGGTAATACGAGTATATAATTTTTAAATCGATCTGGTAACACTCAACTCTCAAGGTTAGCAAGTTGAAATAAAAAATCTGCATTTTAAATTTATTTACATATATTTACTTTAGAAAACCCACAAAATCTAACCTATACCTTAATTATATAGGTGTTTCTATTTGTAAAAGTTTCACCAAAAATAGTCAATAGTGCCAAAGAACTAAATAAACAAGAACAGTGCTAATGACGCGATGCAGAGGCAGTTGAGCAACGTCAGCATACACTCGTACCAGGACTACCAACCTGCGAGGCGATATGGTAAATATCAATGGGGAATCCACCATGTGTGGGTTCAGGGCCGGCGTTAGGGAGGGGCGCCGGATATGAAAGGGCGGGGGGCGCCGTAATAAATTCTTAAATGAAGTGAACGGAAGCGCCCAGGGTGCTGGTAGTCCTAGCATCGGCCCTGTATGGGTTAATAGGGAATTTTAAGTAGAAAGTTACGCGATGCTTTGATTAATTTGATTTGAAATTACAGAAATTAACGATTTTTCAAACTGTATCTCTACTTCATTTTAGAAGTAAATCAGAAAACTATTAACTAAGTCATTAGGTAATTGCGGATTTGATTTGCAATTGTTTGATTTGAAAGTCTAGAACTTCAAAAGATGCATCATGAATATATTTTTTTTAACTTTGGAAAACAATATGGTAGTTTATATAAAATTTTATAAATAGAAAAGACAAGGGTAAGGGTAAGTAGGTCATTATTAAGGTCCTATCTCTCCTAGATGGGGCCGAAGAGCATACGGTCCATCGCCATCCCGCTTGATCTAGAGCTTCGCCCTTCATGTCGATCCAAGTCTTCTAAAGTAAATCTATATAATTCTTAAAATACATGTGAAGTCCACCATTCCGCATTTGGGCAGCGTAGTGGACTATGGCCTGATCCTCATCAAGTTGAAGGGAGGCCGAGCAGTGGAACTTTCAATATAGTATACGTTTTTGATATAAGAGAACGTAAATTTTACACATTTCCGTTTCCGCAGGGCCGCAGTATGAGCCGGGCGGGTACGCGACGGCAGTGCAGCAGCGTACCAACATGACGCAGCGCGAAGACGCGCTCAAGTTCGAGCAGGGCCGCATCAAGGCGCTGCAGGAGGAGCGTCTGCATATACAGAAGAAGACGTTCACGAAATGGGTCAACTCGTTTCTGCAGAAGGTAGGTTTTAATCTATATTAGAGCTTATTCTCGCTTCATCTGGGTTCGTATCTAGATAAGTTTTACGGGATATATAGAGCATACATGTACATTTATGTACAATTTTAAATAACTTTTCCTTTGAAACAAAAAAAAATCCTTAGAAATGGATTAAGGGATGATATCTGGGATAAATTATCCTGTCTTTTCCAGGATCTCTAACTGTCTTCTACCCCATCTCAATCCATTTAGCAGATTTTTTCTGAAGGAGAGACAGAAAGACAGTGAGAATTACTATCGTATCTGTTTTAGTATGAACTGGTGAGGTCCTGGGTCCTGTGTCGGGATACGTTATGGCACAGTAGGAACTAGGAATATGAGTATCTAAAAGCCATGGAGATGCTGTAAGAGTCTGAGTAGAGTAAAATAGAGATACGTTGCTAAATAAAAAGTTGCGAAAATATCAATTACGAAAATTACTACGAAATCTTCACAATTTTAAAATATTTCTGAGTTTTGAGCAGATAAACGGACATATTATAATTTTTTTTTATTTCTGATTCCTAAAAAAGTGTCGCAATTGAAGGAAAAACAACGAGTATTTGTCATAGAGATTATTTTGTGTAATATATTAATATAGTCGCGTCACATTGTAAGTTGTAGGCGTATTGTTAGTTTTCGATTGGTTGGAATGTTTGTTTTGAATGCTTCGAGGAAAATTCTACTTAATAAATGTAATAATACTAATGACTCACCCTCGCTTCGTTCGGGTTCTAGGTGCGTTAACTACATACATATTATAAACTAGCATTTCCCGCGGCTTCGCACGCGTTATGAGGGCCGGAAACCAAATTCTTTCTGAGCCGCACGGCCCTTCCCGTTTTTGTAACATTTTTCATTGATGCTCCGCTCCTATTAGTCACAGCGTGATGTTACATATAGCCTTCCTCGATAAACGGACTATCTAACACAAAAAGAATTTTTCAATTTGGACCAGTAGTTCCTGAGATTAGCGCGTTCAACCAAACAAACAAATTTCAGCTTTATAATATTAGTATAGATTACATGACCAAACATTCGTCATTATCATACAAATGAATGCCCCCAGCTGGACTCGAACCCACGATATTCCTGGCACAGCAATTAAACTAACACTTCAAACTAAACAAACCTGTCGTCAGTAGTAGTAGAATAATACTCCTCTTAAGTAAAATACCTATATATTAACATTTTGTTTTGTTAAGAATCGAACCCACACCCACTGATTTATTATGTACTTTAGTTGTTACTACTACGCCATTACGGGCGTCAATATCATTTATACATACCGACGGTTTTATGGGCTTATAAAAATTCAATTTTCTCGACTATTGGCGGAACGAAAACATTGTCGCGGCGCACGCTTCTCGTTTAAATTACATTTCGCTTCTCGCGTAATGCAAAAAAACTAATATTTATCTATACATACATATAAATGTAATTGTAGTGTCTGTTTTTAATTTCAAATTAACAGCTTTTCACTAAATACATATGAAAGTATACAGGTATACGGTACTTCAAAAGGTAACATCAAAAATTCAATTACTAAAATTTTTGTGTGTCTGTTTGTTCCCGATATTCTCTGAAACGGCTGGACCGTTTTGGACGGGACTTTCATTCGCACATAGCTAATGTTATAAACTTATAAGGAATAACTTAGGCTACTTTTATTTTACAAATTTTATTTTTAAAATATTAAACATGATTTAAAACTAATTTTTATTGGTTACGAACCAATATTTCATAATGATAAGACATTTTAACGTAGTAAAAAGTTTCCTATACGTTAGCGCTGATAATTCCAGCTATCACCACACCCTCCATCATTTGTCCAGTGCAATTGTGATCACAGACAGACATAATAATTTGACGACACGTTTGGCTCAGTTTGTAGTAACCGTATTTGCTGTGCCAGCAGTCGCGGATTCGAGACCCGCTGGGGGCATTCATTTGTTAAACTCGGATGTTTGTACTCCAGTCATGGGAGGACATGACACAGCGCTATCTAGTTCCGTTTTAGCTTGAGTTACGGATATCAGATAGTTGTTATACTGCAAAATATATATAACTTTAAATACATACAAATTAATAATTTTATTATGTATTCTAATCTCAAAAACCTATAAAACTAGTATCAAAATATAACCTTGAACTACAAGTAACTATCGGAATGTTCAAGCATGGCACATGAGCTGCACGTATGGATCATGCACTGACGTCATGCATGATGTCATACAAACGTTTTCATAAACGTTTCTTATTATTATAATTATTATTTGTTCCATACAAGGAAGACGGTGTTATGGTTGTTGAAATGAATTGCGAATCACTTATATCATATATCATTGATTTAGCGCGACCTAGCTCTGCTAGTTATACATGTAAACCTAGCTCTTGAATGGCTCTATCTATTAAGAAAACAGCATCAAAATCCGTTGCGTAGTTTTAAAGATCTAAGCATACATAGGGACAGACAGACAGCGGGAAGCGACTTGGTTTTATACTATTTAGTGATGATATGTATTCAAATCAAAATCAAAACATTCTTTATTCAAATAGACTTTTACAAGCTCTTTTGAATTGTCCTTTTTATCATTATCTATACATAAATAAAAAAAAATTAAGTTGTCTGTTTTTATGAAAGTATACTTCGGTACAAACGTCAATAAATCAATTTTTTAAAATTTTGTCTGTCTGTCTGTTTGTTCCGGCTAATCTCCGAAACGGCTGAACCGATTTTGACGGGACTTTCACTCGCATTTAGCTAATGTTATAAGAAGTTGGACGTTACGACTTAGGCTTCTTTTATTTAAAAAAAAAATATTTATCTAAACTAGCGAAACGCTCCGCGGTACTGACATTTAAAGTCTATATTTTATCTAGCAACTCACTCTTGCTTCTGTTGGGGTTGTCCCTACAAAAAAGTAACGTTCTGTGCCCAACTGGCGCTTATGGAAGCCATTAAAGGAAATAATTGAATTGAATTAAAAAGTAACGTTATCAAATCAAATCAAATCAAAATATTCTTTATTCAAATAGACTTTTACAAGCTCTTTTGAATCATCATTTTTACATTATCAAAATTATAAGTCAGTCTGTAAGTCTGTGAGTAAACTACCGCCGGCTCGGAAAGCTGTTCTGCTGAGAAGAACCGGCGAGAAACTCAACAGTTGCTCTTTTCAAAAAAATATTTGGTAACAATATTGTATTACAATTTATCTATTTATCCTACGTGAGACACAACCAGTCACTAATCCCACACATTTACATCTACCAGGTATTCCGCTATAGTGTAATAAGCTTAATTCAATAACGTATTTTTAATTTTTGATTTAAATTGCCTCAAAGGCAAGTTCAATATGGACTGTGGAATTTTATTATACATGCGTACACCTTGCCCCATAAACGATCTGTTTACCTTTTGTAGGCGAAAACTGGGTGTTACAAGTTTATCCTTATTTCTTGTACTGTGTTTGTAGCAGTGCTTTGAATAGCAATTAATATTTTGCCGAATAAACATAATGTTACAATATATATATTGCGAAGCAACCGTAAGAATTCCTATTTCTTTAAAAAGTCCGCGGAGAGTATCACGAGCGCTTATGTTATAAATAGCCCGAATGGCCTTTTTTTGTAGAATAAATATCGATTTAATGTCCGCTGCATTACCCCACAACAAAATACCATAAGATTTAATAAGTAATAAGTTAATCCATAAAATATCGGCTATCTATCAAAAAAATTGAATCAAAATCTGTCTAGCCGATTGAGAGATTGGTGGGAACATACGCAGGACAGTATTTCCCACTTTTTATGGCAAACTGTCTAACAAAAAGTGATACAAATAATTTTAACAATGCTGACATAGATGTGACAAGTCGTTCGTAACAAATAAACCGACATAAACAATTTTATGGTCATTACATCCTTAGCAGTTTTACAGTTGTGTATCAGAATTCCTTTCGTATGGCTTTCAAGGTTGAACTCTATAATCTATGGCCGTGACTTGTAATCCAATTTTTATTTTATTATCATACAAGTAAACCCGCTTCTCTGGGCGTATGTTAAAATTAAACGGTTTTTATCATGTTCTAATAGAGTAAAAGTTGCCTAAGTTACTCCTTATAACATTAGCTATCTGCGAGTGAAAATCTCGTCAAAATCGGTCCAGCCGTGTAAGAGATATGAATCCGAGCGAAGCGAGTGGAATACAAACATTTGTGCTCAACAAATGAATGTCCCCAGCGAGACCCGAACCCGCGACCGGTGACGCAAACTTAGCCAAACGTGTCGTCATTAACTTTCGATGCATTCTTCCGCTGACATCATCCATCATTATGATGATAAAATTGGGTGCTGGCCCAAAGGAAGCAAAGTATTAGGTATTAAGATCTCAAGCCTCATGTCCTCATTCACAGCTACTTGTTAGTTGATGTATCTAAAATTTGTTGGCGTATCAGCTCTGGACATAAGCAATGTGGTCGGGGCTTCGAGCGCTTTTTGAGTTTACTGCCATTTTTACATGAATTTTCTGTGTTTTGCATTTTTTAAGGCTTTTTTAGTTTTTTTTAGATAGATTAAATTACAGTATTTAGTATAGTTTGAATATTAATAATTCACAATTTGGTATATCGAAGGCAGGTTAAAAATATGACTACTTCTAACATAGCCACATACGCGAAAGCTACTAATATTATAATTTAAAATTAACGTTTTTAACTTTTGGACTAGAAAATAAATAAATAGGCAAAATCAGTTTAATACCTATCCCCTCTTTTGTCAACGACTTTTTTCGTGTTTTTGGTCAATAATTTTAGTGTTATTAATAAAATAAAGTTGTTATGGTTGAATCTAATCCTTTGGGCGAACAATATTTATAAAAACATATTATATAAAAAATCCCTTCATTTTTCCTTGTAGCTGAATGATTAAGCATGAAGTCATTTACATTATGATAAGTATAGAATGTAGTGCCTCTAACTAAACATATACTTTTATCTACATATAACATATAACTAAACAATTATTGTTTCGCTTTGGGAGTATTTTTGTCTTTCTGTCTGTTTGTAAACGCATTATGACAAAACTATTTGACAGATTTTAATGAAATTTAGTATAATGATAGCTGGTCATCCTGATCAACTTATAGGATACTTTTTACTACGGGAAAATCTAAATATAACCGTTAAAACCGAGGATGAGTCGCTAGTATGTACTCGTAATCACTACATAGTATAAGACAAAGTCGCTTTCTCTGTCCCTATATCCCTTTGTACGCTTAAATCTTTAAAACTACGCAACGGATTTTGTTGCGGTTTTTTAATAGATAGAGTGATTCAAGAGGAAGGTTTATATGTATAACTAGCGGATCCCGCGAGGGAGGAAGCGAGGGCGAGTCGCTAGTATATTACAAAATAAACATTCATTGAGCTTACAAACTTACAATTCAATCTTGCCAAGATAGTCGTAAAGCGTTCGAAATATTGGGAACCGAAAATCAAATGAATTCGCGAAAACATAGCTTTTTACACCAGAGTCACTGTTTCATCTTTCTCTTTCGCTCAGGATCAAACCCGCGACCTATTAGTCGATAAATTTATGTCCAGCTATTATGGTGATTAATCTATGACATTGCGTTATCAGCAAAGGACGCCGCTCCCATAAATTCACATAATAGCAAACAAAACATCACATCAATGCTATTTATAATATCAGTTGACGGCGCTATCGCCCCGACACGACCTTTTGCATGAATAAATTGACAAGTGACAAGTCTTAGAAGCTATCTCATATAATAATTCTCGTGCTGTCTTTTGTTGTATGTTTAGTAAGGATTTACTTTCCTTATATATTTACTAGCCTTTCCCGCGGCTTCGCGCGCATTCTAAAGGCTGGAAACCACCTTCCGTTTTTTGCAACATTTTCAATTGATGCTCCGCTCCTATTAGTCCTAGCGTGATGAAGTATAGCCTTATAGTCTTCCTCGATAAACGGACTATCTAAAACAGAAAGAATTTTTCAATTCAGACCAGTAGTTCATGAGATTAGCGCGTTCTACCGAACAAACAAACTCTTCAGCTTTATTATATTAGTATAGATTTAACATAAATATACTTATTGACTCTATGTTATCGACCAATCTCCTTCCTGTCTTCTCCATTCTTCGTGAGTCGTGACACTAGCGAAATAATCTCCAGTTTCTTTACACGCTTTTTATTAGCTTCACCTGTATGTTTGTATGTTTGTTTGTAACCGACTTCTTTGGGCGCGATTTTGACCCACTTTAAACGGCCAGATTTCGTTCAAACTTTGTAGATTTATTGAGGACCGATGTCAATACACTAATTTGATAAAATTATTCCATTTTTCAATTTGCAAAATATGATTTTGGCTAGAAAAAGTAGAAAATAAATAATAGTTTAAAAAAACTAAAAAACACGCTTTTTATAGAAAACCGAACTAAAAAATAGAAAATAAAATTTTATTTTAAAAAAAGCGTGGGGTGCTTTTTAAGATATTATTTTTATTAAATTGTCAACCTTCTACCTTCTTCTTCGGGTATTGTTAGTATTATATACTTATTATTTATTTGAATAGCATAGTCATGGGAAACCTTTAGTCTCATCATGTTTGCTGAAAAAGTTAGATTCATTGAATTCATCTTCGAGTTCCCTTAACTTCTAACTTAATCTTAACTTTCAAGGTTCTACTTGATACGTTCTGACGTAATCCATAGTCAATTGGACTTTTAATTTTTTTATAACAATATTTTTTTATTTGATACTAGCCTTTCTCGCGGCTTCGCTCGCGTTCTAATGGTTGAAAATCAAAAGAAATATTTTTCATTGATGCTCCGCTCCTATTGGTCGTAGCGTGATGTAATATAGCATATAACCTTCCTCGATAAACGGAATATCTAACACAAAAAGAATTTTTCAATTCGGACCAGTAGTTCCTAAGATTGGCGAGTTCAACCAAACAAACAAACAAACTCTTCAGCTTTATAATATTAGTATAGATGGCTATAAAGTTGTCTTCTACATTGAATACCTATAGTATTACCAGAATGTACAGGTGTGTACAGACATGCAAATTTGTGTGTAAACAATGCTGGAGCCAGCGGAAGTGTCAACAATAACAGCTTCCAAATACGACGCAGGTATTTTAAGCATGAAGCATGTTAGCAATCGTTAGGTAAATTATGATTGCAATGAGAATTTTAGCTATTTCTAAACAGATAGCTGTATATAGCGAAGGTATATTAAATAAATAAATATGTTGTGACATTATTACACACAGCGCCATCTAGTTCCGTGGTAAGATACGAGGCTTGTGTTACGGATACCGGATATTTGATACAATACACATATATAACTTTAAAAACATACATATTATAAATATAGATACACATGACTGGAGTATAAACTTTCGTGCTCAAAAAAAGAATGTCCCCAGCGGGACTCGAACCCGCGACCGCTGGCGCAGCAAGTAGGGACACTACAAAATGCGCTAAACGTGTCGTCAAACGCCAAGCGTGTACGAAGCATGGCGATTTTTGTTATTGATGAAATTAGAATTTTTTAAGTAGGTTAAAACGAAACCAATCATTGTTTAACTAATGCGCCATATCTATACATATAAATAAAAATGGAGTGTCTGTTTTTCATTTCAAATTAACAGCTTTTCACTAAATGCACATGAAAGTATATATACGATACTAGCAAGAAAAGAAAACTATTTTTAAAATTTTTGTCTGTCTGTTTGTTCCGGCTAATCTCTAAAACGGCGGGACCGACTTTGACGGGACTTTCACTCGCAGATAGCTAATGTTATAAGGCGTAACTTAGGCTACTCTTTAACCGACTTTAAAAAAGGAGTAGGTTATATTAGAGATGAACTCGAGCAATTTTATTAATATGTATATTGTACCTATAGATTATTCAAACTACTTCGATTAACACGTAGGCATGCGAGTAGCTCAATGGTAATCAAACGTGCTTCCTCCTCATGAGTCATGGCTTTATCTGGCTGGATGTTGTTACAGGAAATTAAAAGTCTACATTTATAATTACTACTATTAGGAAATACTCAAAATGGTTATTCGTAAAGTAAGAAAATTTCAATAAAAATATTGTTGATTTGACGACACGCTTGGCGAAGTTTGTAGTGACCTTACTTTCTTGCGCCAGCGATCGCGGGTTCGAGTCCCGCTGGTGGCATTCATTTGTTAAACTCTTATGCTTGTACTCCAGTCACGGGTGTTTATATTTATAATATGAAATATGTAGTGTATCAACTAAGTATCTGGTATCCTAATCCGTAACACAAGCTTCCTTCGTAGCTTACTACTAGATGGCGCTGTGTGTAATAATGTCCCAACCTATTTATTTATTTTATTTATATAAAATGTAATACAATCTACAGCGAAACTACATTTCACTTTTTTGGTCCATTTCGTATTTATGTCTAGTTTCTTTTATGACAAAAAAAAACAAACTATTATGATATTACTATTATAAAGAAAGGAAATTAGGTTTTTGTATGTTTGTAATGGATAAAAGTCCGTTGAACCGATTGAGATGAAATTTTGTAGAAAGATAGTTTGCGACCCTTGGAAGGATATAGGATAGGGTCTTCCCAGAATTCAATGCTATCCTGAATGTTTTTTAGCCTCCGCCTATAGCTAAAGTAATTCCTTCTGGTTCCAGGCCCGCATGGAGGTGGAGGACCTGTTCGTCGACCTGGCGGACGGAAGGCGCCTCCTCAAGCTGCTGGAGATCATCAGCGGTGAACGGCTTCCGCGACCCAACTCCGGAAGGATGAGGGTGCACAAGATCGAAAATGTCAACAAGTCGCTCAGCTTTTTACATACAAAGGTGATTTTTTTTAATATATTTCTTAATACTTTCTTAGGTTTACGCGAATATTTGAATACATCATATAGTACATCATAAATGAAACTATCTTTTCGGATTTTGTCGCGGATTTATTATGATTTTTGGTTCCCGACGTTTCGAATGCTTTACAGCAATCATGGTCACGGGAGAGACTAAGGTATTAAATTTAATATTGCTATAACAATTTATATCTTAATATAACACATTATACATCTATACTATCTATACTATCTATACTAATATATAATATTATAAAGAGGAAAACTTTGTTTGTTTGTTTGTTTGTTTGTAATGAATAGGCTCAAAAACTACTGGACCGATTTCAAAAATTCTTTCACCATTCGAAAGCTACATTATCCACGAGTAACATAGGCTATATTTTATTTTGGAAAAAAATAGGGTTCCGTAAGATATTTGGGATTTTCGGACACAAGGTGTAAAAAATCAACCAGAAAAGTTACTTATTTTGCTTACACTGCCTAAACTATAAAAGATAGGACCATAAAATGTTCTAATTAATTGTAGATCTTATAAATATCTACAAAAAAATCCGCGACACACTATACCTATCTATGTCGAGTGAGGCACAACAACCATTTTTTTATTTAAAAATCTTGAATTTTGTTTGGACTACATTTAAACGCGTTTATTTTACTCATGCTATCAATCCTTATAAAAATAAATTATTTCATCAGTAACTACAAGTTTATGTAGATAATAATAATATTTGGTCTTTGAATGATAAAATTTGGACGTGCTATAGCAATGTTTGTATGAAATTTCTTCTTTTTTTGTGCTACAAATCTTAAACTTGACAGGGAGATAGTTAATAGTTAGAAAATGCCCGCAAATAACGAATTTTGTGACTGGGTCGAATTAAGGAGGTCTAAGGGCTCTCGCCAGTTTGTATGAAATGCCTTAATTTTTTGTGCTACAAACTTTAAATTTGGTAGGGAGGTAGTTAATTGTTAGTAAACGTCCGCTAAGAACAAATTTGGCGACAGGGCCGGATTCAGAAGGTCCAAGGGCTCTCGCAAGTTTGTATGAAATTTCTTAATTTTTTGCGCTACAGACTTTTTGGCAGGAAAGTAGTTTTTGTAGTTAAGTAGAAGTCCGCTAATAACGGATTTTGCTACAGGGCCGGATTAATGAGTTCTAAGGGCTGTAGCAAGTTTCTATGTAAGTCCTTTATCTTTTGTGCTACTAACTTGAAATCTGGCGGGAAGATAATGAGTGGTCAGTAGACATCCGCTAAGAACAAATTTTGCGACAGGCTCTCATTATTTAGTATAATAGCCCTTCATTTTTTGTGTTACAAACTTTAATTTTAGCATGGAGGTAGTTAATAGTTAGGTGACGTCCGCAAAGAATAAATTTTGCGACGGGTCGAATCGAGGAGGTCTTAGGGCCATAGCAAGTTTGTATGAAAGTCTTCATCTTTTGTGCTACGAACTTTATATTTGGTACGAAGGTGATTAATTGTTGGTAAAAGTACGCTAAAAACGTTTTTTTTTTCTATAGGGCCGGATTAAGATGGTGTTAAGGCTTCATAAGTTTTTGAGATACCTTCATTTTTTGTGCTACAAGTTTCAAATTTCGCACTGAGTTAGTAGATAACTTTTACGATATTACAAATCGGACACTCCATTCAAATGATATTACGAATTTAAAAATAATAATAATAAAATAACGCGCAGCACAGCGGGCAATGTGGAGAGGGACGGGGAGCCAAGAGCGGGAGAGGTAGCCGCGCCGCTCAGGAGTTGGGTTGGGTGGAAAAAAACGATGGGTTCTGAAATAGCTGGAGTAATTTTTGAGAATTTTCAGGCAATCTACAGATCATCTGATTGCGAGTGATCGAATAAAGATTAGTAGCGATTAAAAAAACGCAGGCGAAGCCGCGGGTACTGCTAGTATTTTAATAAAGATAAGGCTAAGCTAAGGCTGGCACCGACTCCAACAATAACTAAGTAATTAAAATATTTTTTTTTAGTTTCGATTTGTAACGTTTTGACGATTTTTGATAAATTTAGGTTCAATGATTGAAAATAACCGGTTTTTGTGAACTTGGCCAACCAGCACTTGGCTAACTGATCCTCTTTGCCTTTGGAAAACCTATGCCCAGCAGTGGAACGTAAAAAGGATCGAATATTTATTGTACAGGCGACTGATCCTCGCTTCGCTTGGGTTCGTCCCTAGGTGTAGCGACAGCGAAGCCACGGGTTCCGCTAGTTAAAATAAATAAAATTTCTACATTCTCCTTTTTTGAAGTCGGTAAAAAGCAGCCTAAGTTAAGCCTAAGCCGTATAACAATAGCTATCTGCGAGTGTAAGTCCCGTCAAAATCGGTCCAGACGTTTCAGAGATTATCCGAAACAAACAGATAAACAGACAAAAATTTTAAAAATTGGTTATTTGTTGTTAGTACCATATAATATGTATACTTTATATGCATTAAGTGAAAAGCTATTAATTTGAAATAAAAAACGGACACTCCAATTTTATTTATAATTATAGATGAATAGATAAGTAGAGATTATAATAATGTCAGTAACTAAGACTTCAAATACGAACTAACGTCATTATATCTGGTAGCTATTAAGCCAAGGTCGGTAGCTATCGCTTTTATCAGATAACGTGTGACTCGAATTTTCATAATAATTATATACGTTCTAACGACGACAATCTTAATATAAGGAACTCCCAAAATATGTTCTAGGCATTTGTTAGGTCATCTAAGGTTAAGTTTTACAGATGTTTTGGCAATGTTCTAACATCTTCTATACAAATAAATAAAATATAAATGTTTGTGTTTTTATATTAAAGCACATAATATGGAAATGTAATACGACACATATACGAAAAAAAATTAAGTTTATGTCTGTCTGTTTGCTCCGGCCAATCTTCGAAACGATTGGACCGATTTTGTTGGCACTATAAAAGGTAACTGTTGGTTATAAGAGATAACTAAAGCTTTTAGTATAGAAAAAATATAATTTAGGGTTCAATATATAAAGCAAAACCCATGACATTTTAAACAAAATCTGCTTACCCACTAATAATAAAGTATTAATATCTGTCACGCATTTTCAACTAGTAGAAACCTTTGAACATTAATTATATCCCTTAGGATTATACAAATCCATCGCAAAGAGAACATGTTCTAATTTTCGGCTATTTTCTGTTGTAATAATACTGTAATGAAGCAATCTTAAGAAGACAGCTTTACGAGCTCTGTGAAGCTCGTGGATAAAACACCACCAAATTTCAATGCAAGGCTATCACTGATGCTGAGGCTTACTAAAACACTTTAACTAAATATGACCCGACCTGGGAATCGAACCTATCACCTCACCTATCACGATTGTGCAGCCGGTCATGCTAGCCACTAGACTATCGTTTTTTAAATATTATAATTACGAAAGAAATAAATAAACATTTTTCGATGTCGGTTAAAAACAGCTTTATCCACTTGAGTTACTCTGAACCTTTTTTATTAAGTAAATAATATGATAACGTTATCACAATAAATACCGTTAAATTGTGACCTCCCGTAATTGAATGTTTTTATCTTGGAAAAATATTTTTTATTACAAACTGGTGGGTGGCAATGATCTACACAGTACAGCGGTTTCCAAATAAAGGTCCGTGGAATCATAGGGTTCCATGGAGGGGTCACATGGGTACTGAGATTTCGCAGGGGTGGTGTGATGGTATGTACAAGCGATTCTGCAACACCCCATTGCACTGCGGTGACGTGTTTCCCCATGGGTTTTGGTGAGCAGGTCTTACTCACACTATCCTGCCCGTTGACAGCAGGCAGAAATCCCATGATGGAGAATTTCGCCATTCTCCAGCAGCAATCTATATAGCCGTTGCGAGCAACAAACAGACAAATAGGCTGAAATTGTAAAAAATGCGTTTTTCCTATAAATACAATATTATTAAATATTAGGGCGAGCGAAGTGAGCAATCCCCCAACCTGAGCATTTTGTGGTACACTTTACTGAAAAACTATCACGCCTATAGATCTGTGCTTTAACATAGTAATTTAACTTCATATCTAGATGTGTTATCTGTTAAAAGATATAATTGTATAAAAAATAAAAATGAACATTAGCAACTGTTTTAAAATTATTGCCCGTTAGAAAAACTATGCGAGCTGTCACAAAGCTCAGCTTTTTACACGTTTTTTATTAGCTTCACCTGTATGTATGTTTGTTTGTAACCGACTTCTTTGGGCGCGATTTTGACCCACTTTAAACGGCCAGATTTCGTTCAAACTTTGTAGATTTATTGAGGACCGATGACAATACACTAATTTGATAAAATTATTCCATTTTTCAATTTGCAAAATATGATTTTTGCTAGAAAAAGTAGAAAATAAATAATAGTTTAAAAAAACTAAAAAACACGCTTTTTATAGAAAACCGAACTAAAAAATAGAAAATAAAATTTTATTTTAAAAAAAGCGTGGGGCGCTTTTTAAGATATTATCGAAATGATAATGACACCATGCACCCCACGCTTTTTTTAAAATAAAATTTTATTTTCTATTTTTTAGTTCGGTTTTTTTCTAGTATAATTACACATGCGTTTAGTACAAAGCTATTATATTGATGTTAAAATCAGACACTTCACTTTTACAGCATAGTATTAGGATTTATTTAGTAGAAAAGAAAAAATATATATTGAGTGTGAAGCATATTTTTCACCCAACCGAAGAATGTCACATCTGATATCGTATCAGCTTATACTTTATCCTATCTCTCTGCGATAGCGTTAATCGTGTAATTGGTTACATAACCTATAATAATATGTTTCATTTGAAAATATATATACTAACGGACTCGGCAAACGTTATTCTGCCATATAAATATGAGAAAATTACTTACGAGTTACTATTACTATTCCTACCTATCACATCTATTTATTTATTCGTTTGTTTGGTTGAATGCGCTAATCTCAGCAACGACCGGTCCGAATTGAAAAGGCTAGTTTGCCATAATTTTGATATCAACATATCTATATACTAATTACTAATAATATTATAAAGAAGTAAAGTTTGTGTGTTTGTTAAATTGAAAGGGGTAATCTCGGGATCTACTGACCCGATTTTAAAAATTCTTTCACCAATAGAAAGCCACATTATTGCTGAGTGTCATAGGTTATATAAAAAACAGAAAAATAAATAGGCTTTTACGTGGTAGTCCGTTTTGTAAAGTGAATCGGAGAAAAAACGGTCGAATGAAAGCGTTTCTTACGAACGCTGCCTTAACTATGAAAGATATGGGTCAAAATCAGAGAGGTGAGCATTTTAGGTTTTCAAATATCTGTAAAATTATGTTTCCTTTTGAAGCAAACTAACATAACAAGTCTGTTGTGTCATTTATCATGAAGCTTTTCTGTGGATAGGCACGCACAAAAATACATATTTTCGAAATTCTACCTGTTTATAAAAATAATGCCAGAGTCGTGAGTCATTTCGGGAACACTTTTAAATAATATTTATAATAATGCTTGTTTAATCTATTTAAGAATAACTTTCAATAAATTGTAATAAATCTGTTGCTAAATCGAGAAATGTTGGTATTTTGAATATTTTTTAAAATAAAAACGATTATTTTTAAATTACTGTACGAAAATTTTCAATCGTCGTAATTTCTGCATCGATACTTCAAGTTAATATAAATATTCTTGCAATTAATATAATATTAATAATATAAATGCCAAGGTTCAAATGTCATTTCATCTATATGTGTAGGATTTAACTCCAACATTACTTATTAAGTGATTTATTTGCCGTTTTTGTGATGTTCCCGGAAATGATGAGTGTTCCCAGAATGACGACGACGTTTTCTGAAAGCACATAATATACGGTTTTTGACATACATTATGCATGAAAATAATATACATTTACAGTATTATACCTTTATTTATTGTAAGGAATATGAGTATTAAAATTTTAACTTACAATCTAATAACAATAAAATTTAAAGTTTCAAGAAACATTAGATATTAGGAACAATTGTTAATTGCACGCTATTATTAAGATTTATTGAAAAGCAATGCTTAAAACCAAAATTTAAACTTTTGTTTCTAGGCTAAACAAATACTAGGAATTAAAATACCATCAAAACATGCAAAATCACATAACAAGAATCAAAAAGTATTTTGAGTCTAACAATTACTTTTCGAATAACAATATTTTCATCAAAATAAGAAAAACTAAGACCGTTTTTCTGTGGATTTCGGTGTACATAAAATTTTAACAATTTGTTCGTAGGAGTTCTCTTGAATTTCGTTTCCTTTATCTTGAAAATCCTAATAGTTTAATTTCTCGCAACAATTATGAAAATTGATTGGTACGGAGACATCAGAAGCTTTCTGCTATACAATCTTCGTAAGTAATATTCATTCTGGGCATCGCATCTATCTATCTTTTCAGGTATTGTTTTTGATTGCAATAATTTCACTGTCGGTGACTTCATGTAATAACAGTCGAAGTTTCCAGTAAACGAACAAAATCCTCAACTGTAGTGAAGTAGTTTCCTCGCAATTTCTCGCCTTGATCATGCCTTTTTCTGTTTCCTTTTCTCTCTTTCAGCCATATCACTTACAGTCTTAACTTTATTTTCAGCTTTCTTTCTTTCTTTGGTAAAATTCCCTATCCTTAAGTATTTTCCTCCCTTTTTGCATTAACCTTTTCATGATGCTATGCTATACTATCCTGTTTTGATCGTTTTTTCTTTATATTTATCGTTTTCCATGTTACGCGTACTAAATGGTAAATAACTAAAACCAAAATATCGCATAGTTAAGCTTTTTAAAAGCATTGCAGTATCATTTTGCTTACAGATTTTCATTTCAGACGCGCTTAACTCATTTCGGGAACGTCGGTCATATACGAGAACGTTCCCGAAATGACCGTTTCCGAAATGATTATTCGATGAATATTTTAAGATTACGCTTGATGCCGCCATGTTTGATATTAAATTTTGAGATTATGAACAAGTAAGTTGAAATATTTATTACAATTTTGTGAAAAGTATGCAAATTTTTGAAAAACTAATCACCAAATAGCGTTCACGTAGTGACAGGGTATTAAAGTACGCTTCACAAATCTCAAATTTAACGGCACTTACCACCAAAATCAATTATTTTTTTCGTAAACACAACACATGGCCGTTTGCTTTGACTAGCGATCTTTACACTGATGCTTCTTAACGCCACCTAGTATATCTTGTTTATATTATATGGTTGTTTATCCTTCGCGTTCACGGAATGATTGGGTAAATGTCAGACAGCATTTGAGTAGTCAAAATATGAAGAAATGAAAATTATTAAAAATTATTTTAAGGATATATTCTTCATTTAATGTTGCCTAAAGCTTATACTAAAATATGAGATTTTTATTTCGTAGTTGTAAATATTTTTAACGTGTCTGAACTATGAAACATGGTAAAAGGACGCGTTCCCGAAATGATTATTGAGGTCTTTTTTGTTTATAATCAAGTAATAAAATATCATATTAAACTCAATATGTTAAGCACCTTGTCAACATGCACAGAACCTTTATTTTGAATTAAATATTATAGGTATTTCACTTCATTTTATCAAGAAAAACTTTGTCAGAAGCGTAATGCTCACCTCTCTGATTTTGACCCATATATTTTTGAGTTCTAGAGAAAAGATGTGGAGCTTGAAAATGCCTACAAAAAAGTCAACGACAGCTCTGTCTAACTTTTATATTGAAGTTACAAAAAGTAGTTTTTTTAATATTAGTATAGATAATTTAATTTTTAATTTTTATATTAATAAAATAATTTAAATTATTTAAATACTCTGTATAAAAAAAGGATTATTAACATTATGCCCAACGAAGTGGGCACGGGTCAGCTAGTAAGTACATATAAAAGTAGACACGGTACTTACATCAAAAAGTCATTTTTAAATTTCTGTCTGCCTGTCTGTTGGTTCCGGTTAATCTCTGAAACATCTGGACGGATTTTGACGTGACTTGCATTAGCATCTTATGTTATAAGGAGTAACTAATTTTAACATACGCCTTACTAATAAATATGTTCCTGTGCGGTTTTTTCATACTAATAATGGTTCACGAACTAAATGCATACTTACATTTGAAACTAAACCATTATAGATCTTCAATGGCTTCCACAGGAACGAGCGAAGAATGCCACCGATATACTTTGTACTAATAGAATTATGCTTATTGAGAACATAAATGTAGCATCGTTTATTAATAAATAAATAAATAAATATGTTCGGACATTATTACAACAGCGCCATCTAGTTCCGTGGTAAGCTACGAGGCTTGTGTTACGAATACCAGATAGTTGATACACTACACATAATATTTAAATTTTAAATACATATTATAAATATAAACACCCATGACTGAAGTACAAGCATTGGTGCTTAACAAATGAATGTCCCCAGCGGGACTCGAACCCGCTACCGCTGGCGCAGAAAGTAGGGTCACTACCAACTGCGCCAAACGTGTCGTCATATAGAAATATGTTATAACTAGCGACGCACCCTTGCTTTGCTTGGATTGGTCCCTTAATACTTTTTAACTGTTAGTATGGGTTTCTTAGAGATGACATATTTTGTTAGAAAAAGTATATGCTGACGAGATAATCAGCTATAATTATACCGAATTTGTCCAAAATCTGACCACCGGGGCTCTGGTGTGATGCAGTCACAAACAGTCAGACCTTATATAGAGTTATGTACAAATAATACTCAAGATTCGGCTCAGTCAGATGATTTGGCTGTAAATTATGATCTTTATACCAGAATCTAAAAAGAAGAAATTAAAACCTCTATTTTTTTACTAATATTATACAATATGCTTATCTCCAGGTGCGACTCGAGTCCATCGGCGCGGAAGACATAGTGGATGGGAATCCCCGCCTCATCCTCGGTCTTATCTGGACCATCATTCTCAGATTCCAGATCCAGGAGATCGAGATCGATGTGGTAAGTAGTGTTTATTAAAAACTTTCATACATTTTAAATAGTGGCAGCCCAGCGGTAACGCGTTCGCTTGGATAACCAAGTGATGCGGATTCGAATCCGGGTCTCGCACCTCTGAAATTTTCATGTGTGAATCATTTCTACCATGTTTACCACTTGTCTTACGGTGAAGGAAAACATCGTGAGGAAACCTGCATGTCTGAAAAAACCTAGCAAGTTTTCGAAAGACATGTGAAGTCCGCCACCAACATGCACTAGGCCAGCGCGGTGAACTGTAGCCTGATCCCTCTTATACTGAGGGAGGCCCGTGCCCAGCTGTGTGATGTTAAAAAGGGCTGAAGACATACATATTGAAAGCTTGTGTAGGTTTCGCAGAAATATTCCCGCACTAAAGGAATCCTGTATGTGGATTCGGATAACCAGCTATTATCAAACAAACACACAGACCTATAAAAAAATATAAAAAACTAAACATTAGGCATCTGTATCGATAATAATGATTATTTTTATAGGATTTATTTTTCAAAAAATAATTAATTTATAACTAGTATTAATCTTTTTTCTTAATTCCTCCAGGATGAAGAAAACGAATCCTCAGAGAAGAAGTCAGCCAAGGACGCTCTCCTACTGTGGTGCCAGCGCAAGACCAGCGGCTACCACGGAGTGCATATACACAACTTCACCGACTCTTGGAGATCTGGACTTGGCTTCAATGCCCTCATACATGCTCACAGGTGAGGGAAAATTTTTTGAGAAGAAACCGTCATAGATTTTCTTTTTCGACGCTCAGTTTATAGTGATTCTGGTTTCTTCGTCAGCGGTATCGCATTCGAGTCCCCTGGAGGCATTCATTTGTTCAGCACGAATGTTTGTACTTCAGTCATGGGTGTTATGCGTGTATTTAAAGTTATATATGTGTAATGTATCATCTATCTGGTACCCGTAACACAAGCCTCGTAGCTTACCACGGAACTATATGACGCTGTGTATAATAATGTCTAATTTAATTAAAAATATGTATTCTTCAACAGTTTAAAGGTAAAATACAAAATTTATTGCTAAGTAAATCATATCTTAATAAAATTTTTATTCACCCCCATCTTATTGAACTTGAATTTAAATCACCATTTTGTACTCAATCATTTTGTAGACGATGAAGAAAAGGAAAAGACGAGACCTTTTTGGTCAAAAAAAAATTAAAAAATATTTTTTCCTACCTACATTACTATAAATATTATTACCAAATATATTAACTCCATTCCAATGTGAACATCTACCAATAAACCAAATATTATATCCAATAAACTGCATAAATAACTGTTGTCCCCAGACCTGACCTGTTCCGCTGGGCTGAACTGCCCACCAATGACCACGTGGAAACCCTAAACCACGCCTTCGACGTGGCGCACTCGCACCTCGGCATCCCCAAACTCCTCGACGCTGAAGGTATCAGAATCTAACTCTTCAGGATTGCTCTGCTGATCTTCTTTACATGTCAATTTACGTTGAAAAGAAAGAGAAGGAAAAAGAAGTGTATATTTTTACGTTTGTGTGTTACATAAATAGTAAATGATCTAAGACCTAATTTTAACCGACTTCCAAAAAAGAATAATTAAATCAGGTTTACACGGTTTAAAAAGTTCAAATTCATAAGGTTTCAAAAAAAAATCGGTTTTTTTTTCTATTTTTATTTCTTACTTTAATTAGTTTTTTTAGTATAATTTATTTTATTTCTTACTTTAATTAGTTTTTAGTATAATTTTGTATGTAACTGTGTATGTCAGATGTGGACACCACCCGACCGGACGAGAAGTCCGTGATGACGTACGTGGCCAGCTACTACCACACCTTCGCCAGGATGAAGAACGAGCAGAAGAGCGGCAGAAGAATTGCCAATGTAATTATATTAAGAATTTTATATACTTCATCACTTCACTACTCACTACATAGTATAAAACAAAGTCGCCTTTTCTGTCCCTATATCCCTATATCCCTATGTGCGCTTAAATCTTTAAAACTACGCAACGGATTTTGATGCGGTTTTTTTTAATAGATAGAGTGATTCAAGAGGAAGGTTTATATGCATAACTAGCAGATCCCGCGGCTTCACCTGTGCTAAATCTAGGGAAGAACCCGAGCGAAGCGAGGGCGAGTCGCTAGTATAGAATATAAATTGAATATCAGTATGTAAGTCTCGGAAGGCTGTTCTGCTAAGAAGAACTGGCGAGAAACTCAACAGTTGCTCTTGTTCTAAAAATATTTAATAACATAATTGCAATACAATAATTATCTATTTATCACTACATAGTATAAAACAAAGTCGCTTTCTTTATCCCTATGTATGCTTAAATCTTTAAAACTACGCAACGGATTTTGATGCGGTTTTTTTTAATAGATAGTGATTCAAGAGGAAGGTTTATATGCATAACTAGCGGATCCCGCGGCTTTGCCTGTGCTAAATCTAGGGAAGAGCCCGAGCGAAGTGAGAACGAGTTTCTAGTATTGTAATAAAATAATTACTATCTATTTATCCTACTAAGGGATTTAAAAACCGCTTTTTGGCTTCATTTTTAACTATACACTAAGATATTGGAGGAATAATATAATAATTTCGTATCTCGGAGCTGATCTGATGATGGAGGAGGTGGTTAGTAGAACTCCTCAATGGTTACAAGTAATACTTTGTTTTCATGAGACCTTGAGAGAATGATTTTATTTTAAAGCCTTTGCTTTTGATTTTGTAAAATTATCATTATTATAATAGTACTGTGAAATGTGATACGGCAGTCAATTTCGTTCTTTTAGTTCAGTTTCTAATGACGCTACTTTCTGCGTCAGCGGTTGCGGGTTCGAGTCTTGCTGGGTGCATTGGTTTATGTGGTGAGCATGTGGTGTTGCAGATCATCGGGCAGCTGATGGACTGCGACGGGCGCAAGGCGGAGTACGGGCGGCTGGCGAGCGCGCTGCTGGAGTGGATCCGGCGCAAGATCCTGGAGCTGAACGACCGCGAGCTGCCCAACGCGCTCGACGCCATCCAGCGCCTGCTGCTCGCCTTCAAGCAGTACCGCACCGTCGAGAAGCCGCCCAAGTCAGTACCGCCCGGGAATCGAACCGAACATGTATAATGATGTGCTGTGTTGAGTAGCTTTAGCCAATGCTATCTTTAGGAACACACACCGACACCGTACACACAAACACCGTTCTCGCCGGCGAGGACGAGGTCCCTTGTTCGTCACGGCTTGTCCACGCTGTGTGCGAGTCGTATACGACTCCTGCAGAGTCCTTCTAAGCCTCTTCGGCAAGACCTCCATCCGATAGTTTCGTAAGCCGTGGTCCGAACCTCGCAGGAGGTGCCCTTACGAAACTACACCCGTTTCGAGCTTCATGCTCCCTTTAAGGCAGGACCTTCTGTCCGCCTCCCCGCCCGGTGACGCTGTCAAGGCCAGGAGGGCCAACAGTATACCGTACCGTACACATTCAGAAAAAAAAGAGTAGCTTCACAGTTGGTTAAGTTACAACTGAAACTATATTTTCGGATTTTGTCGCGGATTTATTATGATTTTTACTAAGGGAGAACCTAAGTCTCTCCCGTGAAAATTATTGCTGTAAAGGATTCGAAACGTTGGGAACTAAAAATCAAAATGAATCCGCGACAAAATTTGAAAAGATAGTTTCATTTATAATGTCAAGTATTCGCGTAAACCTAAGAAGGTTTTAAATTATTAAAACTTAAAATATTGAAATATTATATATTTTTTTACATTTATCATCATCAGCCCTGTTTAATCCCCATCCCACTGCTGGGCACGGGCCTCCCTCAGTACGAAGGGGATTAGGCCACCGCGCTAGCCTAGTGCGTGTGGCGGACTTCACATGTCTTTTGAAAACTTTCTAGGTTTTCTCAGACATGCAGGTTTCCTCACGATGTTTTCCTTCACATTTATACACATATGTTTACATTTATACATTTTTATAATGTTTATAACATCACTATAATTTTCAGATTTTAGTATTTTTGTTAAAATCTAATACATTCTTAAGCTTTGAAATAACAACGAATAAATCTTTATCAAAAAACGGCGCCAAAAATAAAAAAGACAATACCGTCCTAAATTAAAAATAAATAAAACTTAATTTCTGGAAACTTGATTGGTCGACGTATTATTATTATTTTGCTTTGTGTTTGCATGTATTATATTGAACTGTTTGTTTCCCTAATAAATAAATAAAAATAAAAAAATAAACCCCCCACAGACACAATAAAAATTAAAAAAAATAAATAAAAATAAACCTTCCACAGATACAAGGAGAGGTCAGAGATCGAGGCGCTATACTTCCACATCAACACGATGCAGAAGTCGCTGGTGGGGGAGCCCTGGGCGCCGCTGGAGGGGCAGCTGCCGCAGGACCTGGAGCGAGCCTGGCAGCAGCTGGAACAGGTCCTCACAACCACCTCATCCATCACCACCTCATCCATCACCACCTCATCTATCATCATTCATACACCTCATTCCATTATTGTACATATTTTTCAAATGATCGTCTTTAAATAGAATCAGGACGTCAAATTAAGTACTTACTTTTTTCGAAGTCGGTAAAAAGTTCAAAATTAAGCTTTGATGCAAGGAGTGACATAGATACTAGGTGAAGAAAACTAATCCTATATTTTAAAACTGATCATATCAAAATAGGTTTAATAGTTTAAATGTTAAGACGTAACAAACCAACAGACTGAATATTTACAAAATCAGTTTTTAACTAATTTCAGTAATATTGATGATCTATATTATATTAAACCCATCCTTAATGTAGCAACGCTGGATACAGTTCACCTGAAAATGTGAAAAAAGATGCCATACTCCACCGTGCTGGCCAAATGCAAGTTTGCAAACTTCACATGCTTTTTCATTTATAACATAAATCTAACAATTAATAAATAATTCTTAAACTTATATATATAAGTTTCAGTTATCCATTGATTGGACGAATCGTATATCGCGTTCGCGCCATTACGATAAAAAGTAAAAGTCAACTTGTCAGCTCGGTCACAGATTATCTATATAAATAAAATGATAGAGGTCTGCAGTTGTGCGCGCATCACAGAAAAACTACTGGATAGATTTCAATGAAACTTTCTCAGTTTTATTTCTTAGACACTTGGCCCTTATCAAAAAAAAAAATGATTGCGATATCTTGATTTAATAAAAAGTAATTAAAGTTTCAAGAAACAACGATTTGTATATGCACTGGGGGCAAGCGGCGTAGCTCGCATGCGGGAAACTTTGTTAATATTTCAAGCAACGCGGACGAAGTCGCGGGTATCAGCTAGTCAAACATAAAAATAATGAGTTTATCCTTATTTTGTAATAATTATTGTATTGCTATATGTATATATTTGTTTATTAATGTATGTAACGTCGCAGGCGGAACATGCCAGGGAGCTGGCTCTCAGGACCGAACTCTTGAGACAGCAGCGTTTGGAACAACTCGCCTACAAATTCCATACTAAGGTAATTTCTTAAACTTTAAACGTGAAAAATATATTTGCACTGCTCATCCTGACTTTGTTCGGGTTTGTACGATACATACATATATACGTTTTAATGTTTTTGAGCGGAGCCCTTATTGTCTTTTTTTAAATAAAATTAGTCTAAGTTACTCCCTATAACTTTAGCTATCTGCCAGTGAAAGTCCCGTAAAATTGGTCTAGCCGTTTTAGAAATCAGCCGAAATAAACAGATTCACGAACAAAAATTAGTGTATGACAGTGAGAGTAATTCTCCTGCTTTAGTAGTCTTGGTTATGCTGGTCACTTTGGCCATCACCATTTAGTCAGTCAGTCAAGAGTTGAGTATAACATGAGCATGCACGTCCACAGTCGGTGCTCCGCAAGGGCTACCTGAAGGAGATGATCCAGGTCCTGTCGGATCCTCGTTACGGCTCCAACCTGGCGCAGGTAGACGCCACCGTCAAGAAGCACGAGGCCATCTCCGCTGACATCCTCGCCAGGTAACACCATGATCTATGGGATTGGCTGTTTACAGATATTAAATTTTTTTTACAAGTTATTAAAATGGATTAAAAAAGTTGTATAGCATAAGTGTTAATATTTTTTAATGATAATATAAGCTTAAAACGCTTGGAATATTTCCTAAGTGAACAGTATTAGAATCAGAGAACAATTTTGGTCATTGTCATAAAGTTAACGGTTTTCAGTTCAGGTTTTGGTTACTTTATTTAACCGGTTAAATATCGATTAAAACTTGGAAAACGATGGTTTAAGAATTTAGATCCAATAATTGGATCCAACCGATTAACATGAGATAATGTGTTTTTTCATTTGACTTTCTTAGTGATGAATTGCTTAGAGCTAATAATGTTTCTTACTTTTGCACGAGTTTTTAACCATCAAAAAGTCTAATCTGTCTTTGACAATAATCGTTAACTATAAACATTTGGTTTATCAATAATTGATTTTATTTGAACCGGTTCCGCTCCCGGGCTGGGACTGTTGGTCTCCTCTCACCATGTCTGTGTGTAGGACGGAGCAGTTCGAGGACCTGTCGGCACCGGTTCCGCTCCCAGGCTTAGACTGTTGGTTTCCTCTCACCATGTGTGTGTGTGTGTGTGTGTGTGAGCAGGACGGAGCGGTTCGAGGACCTGTCAGCGATGGCGAACGAGCTCGTGCGCGAGCGCTACCGCGACGCGGAGGGCGTGGCGCGCGCGGAGGCGGCGGTGCTGGCGCGCTGGCGCGAGCTGCTGCAGCTGCTGGAGAGACACCGCGCCGCGCTGCGCACGCTGGCGCGCCTCATGCTGCTGCTGCGCGAGGCGGACGCGCTCAGGCACACCCTCGACGACATGAAGGTGAACACCTCCCACCACCTCCATCAAGCTTAGCTGACGACAATCACTTACCACTCCTCACTCCTCCTCACCTGTCCTCTATACAGCATACAAGCTTAGCTGACATGGACATGCTGGATAATGATCATCATCTACAGGATACAACATAAAAGCTTAGCTGAGAACATGCTGGATAATGATGAGTCGAACCTTACAGAACCTGTTCCTCTGATAGTTTTATATATCAAGTCCTTTACTGGTTATAAGCTTATGCTGGATTTTAGGGAAAGCTGAAGGTATGCTAGGATGTGAAGAGTGAAATTTTACATGATGTCTGAAAATTTGTTTTCCCAGATATGGACAATATGTTGGCAAAATTTTTGTAAATAATTGCTAGTTTGTGTTAGATATTTTCTTTTTTTATAATATTGGACAATATTTTTATTGATTTTAAATGATTTTATCCATATTAGAAAATTATTCGGATATACGGATTTCTACAGCTTTTCATATAACCAAATAATAATCAAAAAAATTTCTGCAGACACAATTCCAGTCAGAGGAAGTGGGTCGCCACCTGGTGGACGTGGAGCGGCTGCTGCAGGCGCACGCGCTGCAGGAGCTGCAGCTGGGCGCGCTGGACGAGAGCATCCGGCGGCTGGTGCGCCAGCGCGCTGCTGTGGACGCGCCCGCTTCCGGTGCGCAGCAGCTTCAGCAGCAGCTGCAGCAGCTGGAGGACGACTATACTGGGTGAGGAGTGGTGAATGAGAGGAGTGGAAAGCTGCCTCTGGTATAGTGGCTAGCATGTATTGTAGTTGCGGAAGAGTTTGAGGTCAAGTTTAATGAATGAGGTTACCTGTTAAGGTATCTTCAGTAGTAACTTGGAGTTAGGAAATAAACTAATATTGGAAGTAACATAATTTTTTTTGCAACGAAAATAACTTATTTGACGAATTCTGAAACAAAACTAATATCCTCATATCATTTTTAATATCCTATTGTATACAGATTGGTCGCAGCAGCTAAAGACCGTAAGGCACGTTTAGAAGACGCCAGGAACTTGTACCAATTTCTGGAAGACCATGATGAAGAGGAAGGTGAGGAAACGTTTATTTTTCTTAACATAAAATACATTTACTCTTTCATGCCATATTGCTAGCAATTTAACAATAACAAATTTATCCCAAAGAAACCGCGTATACTGCACTATAACCTATTTCAATGTCAAATTTCATTCAGATTAGTTCTTCAGTTTTGACATAATTGAACAAACATCCATATACATCTGTATAACGTGTATGTGTGTTTGTGTGTACACCAAACATGTCGTATGTATAATATGTGCGTGCGCGCGCGCGCGTGTGTGTGTGTGTGTGTGTGTTTTGACATAATTGAACAAACATCCATCCCAACATGTCGTCTGTATAACGTGTATGTGTGTATGTGTGTTTGTGTGTGCAGGTTGGGTGACGGAGCGGCAGCGCATCTGCCGCGCGGACGTGGCGGCGAAGGACGTGCGCGGAGTGCTGGCGCTGCGGCACAAGCACACGGCGCTGTTGCACGAGCTGCGTGCGCGTGACGCTGGACACGCCAGACACCGAGCCAAAGGACAGAGGTAGGCCATTTCACAATTTAACGGATTATAATCTACCGAAAAATGATACGTTAAATTGTAAACTATATTATGGTTAGCAATCTTTCGACAGTTCATAATCTAGTTCCGTTCATGCCATTTCACTATTTAACGGTTTCACTTTGATAGATTATAATCTACCGAAAAATAATTCGTCAAATTGTAAGTTATACTTTGGTTAGCTATCTTTCGACAGTTCATAATCTCGCGTGATATTATAATCTAACGTTATTTACAATCTTACGGTGACGTATGTAACAACATTTTTTATTGTGAGCCGATCTGATCAATTAATGAATGTGGAATTTGGCATATTCAATTTTTTTACGACACATTAAAATCTTTATTTACACATTTAAATTTAAAAGAAAGTGTTTTTACAAATAAAAATATTTTAAATAAATGTGTGTAGCCTGATCGACGCGCAACACCCGAAGAGTGCGGAGATCGAGCGGCGGCTGGAGGCGCTAGCGAAGCACTGGGAACTGCTGCGTGAGCTGGCGGCTGCGCGCGACAAGCAGCTCGCAGACGCTGCGGAGGCCCACCAGGTACTCACCCATGTCTTACCCATTCCTCACTCATATCCTAGACACCTGCTCCTCCCCCACTTCTCACCCATGCTTCACCCACCCCTTATCCACTGGTACTCGAGAGGTCTCATAAATAGACTCCTGCCCTCCCCCACTGCTCACTTATGCCTCTCCCACCCCTCCTCACCCACTGGTACTCGAGATGGTTAATAAATAAATCACTTATAATTAAAAACAAAGCATTGACATTGTTTTTTTTTTGTCTACATAAGTACTGTCCATTAATTTAATTAATTAGTTTTGTCACAAAATTTCTCGTAAATATTATTATTTTATTATATATATTATACTCGTAATTTCTCTTAAATATATATTAAATATTTTAGATTTTTTATGATTAGTTAAAACTATAAATGCCAGTTTCATAACTTTAAAAAATGTCATAGTAATATTTTCTAACCTTAATAAGTTAAGTAAATCCTTCTGCCCCAGTTCTACGGCGATGCCAACGAAGCAGAGTCATGGATGCGCGAGAAGCGCGCGGTGGCGGCGAGCGCGGACGTGGGGCACGACGCGGCGGCGGCGGCGGCGCTGCTGGCGCGCCACCGCACGCTGCACGACGACCTGCGCGCGCACGGCGCGGAGCTGGACGCGCTGGCCTCCGCCGCAAAGCGCCTGCTCGACGCCGGCATCGACAACCTACAGGTAACCACCACCACTGACTATCCGGCTCCGAGGACCATCTGGCTCCGAGGACCAACTCACGCTTACTTTGATGCATGATGGCCTGCGTGCGCACGGCGCAGAGCTGGATGCGTTGGCCGCCGCCGCGAAGCGACTGCTGGACGCCGGCATCGACAACCTGCAGGTAACCACCACCACTGACTATCCGGCTCCGAGGACCAACTCACGCTTACTGTGGCAAGGTGACTGCTGGACGCCGGCATCGACAACCTGCAGGTAACCCCTTCCACTGACCATCCGGCTCGAAGGACTAACTCACACTTACTGTGATGCACGACGACCTGCGCGCGCACGGCGCAGAGCTGGACACGCTGGCCGCCGCCGCACGGCGCCTGCTGGACGCCGGCATCGACGACATACAGGTAACCACTGACTGTCCGGCTCCGAGGACCATCCGGCTCCGAGTATGAACTCACGGTTACTGTGAGGATATCCGGTGCAGAGGACCGACGATCGACAAAAAGAAGTTTTATGTTTATTTTTAACTACATTTACATTTCCCGCGATCCTGTCCGCGTTCTTTAGACCGGAAATTATTTTTTCTATTTTACATATATGTACTAAAACCTTCACCAAAACACGCTGTATACTATGAAATAAGTTTAATGTCTATCCATTTTGCAGTTTTTGCAGTTAGAGCAAACAAAAAATCAAGGCATAGGTGTTTTTTTTTTATAAACTCCGAAAATTTTAATAATGTTTCAAGTTAACATTCTAAAAATTGTATCCAATGACTACAAATTCTTGTTTCTTCTTTCATTATTATTATTTAAATTTTTGATATTAATCAATATTAATATTTGATCAAAACCATATTTTGTGAGTGAGTTATTTATACAAATTAATCGTTGATACAAATGCAGCTGCCGACGGAAGTGGAGGCCAGCGCGGGGCTGGACGCGGACGAGGAGGTGGTGAGCGAGACGCGGCTAGTGCCAACCGAGGTGTGGGAGGAGGAGCCCGTGGAACGCCTCGAGCACCGCACCGTCACCGAGCAGCGCAGCGTGCCGCAGGTGGGCTACCCTTTCCCCCTCACCTCCCTCTATCTCTCTCTGTCTCTTTTACTCTTTCTCACACACATACATTCGAATCGATTCGAGTTCATAACACTATTCTATACGCTTATTAAAAGTAGTAATTCTATTTAATGATAAAGATATTACTACGCTCTCACCTATCTCCTTCCTTTTCTCTTTTCTCTTTCTGTCAGACACACTTGATTTATGTTATTTTCTTTTCGAGCTCAAACACTTTATTCTGAGAGAGTCATGCAAAGGGAGAGTGAGAGTAAATGAAAAAAATAGAGAGAGTGACATGGTCTCATGTAACGCTTAAAATTGATGTAATTTGACGACTCGTTTGGCTCAGTTTGAGTGTCGCTGGGGGCATTCATTTGTTGAGCACGATTATTTGTATTCCAGTCATGGGTGTTTATATTTATAATATGTATGTATATATTTAAACTTATATATGTATATAATATCAACTATCTGGTATTCGTAACTCAAGCTTCGTAGCTTACCACGGAACTAGATGGCACTGTGTGTAATTATGTCCAATATTATTATTATTATATTATTTTCTTTTCGAGTTCATACACTTTATTCTGAGAGAGTCATGCAAAGGGGGAGTGAGAGTGAATGAGAGAGAGAGAGAGAGACATGATGTCATGTAACGCTTAAAATGGATGTAATTAAAGTTCACGTTGTGTTGCAGGTGAAAGCGCTGTACGCGTTCAGCGGGCAGGGCATCTCGATGGCGAAGGGCGAGGTGATGTTCCTCATCAACAAGACCAACCCGGACTGGTGGTCGGTGCGCAAGGCGGACCGCACGGACGGCTTCGTGCCCGCCAACTACGTGCGCGAGATCGAGCCCCGCGTCGTGCCGGTCGGTCTTACTCATATCTATTATAATATTATGAAGCTGAAGAGTTTGTTTGTTTGGTTGAACGCGCTGATCTCAGGAACTGCTGGAATAATTGAAAAAATCTTTTGTTGGATAGTCCGTTTATCTAGGAAGGTTATACGCTGTGACCAATAGGAGCGTAGCATCAATAAAAAATGTTGGAAAAACGGGCGAAAAATATGTCTTTTGATTTTCAGCCTTTAGAACGCGTGCAAAGCTGCGGGAAAGGCTAGTATATGTATATAATATATATGTATGTATGTGTGTAGGTACAAGTCCGCCGCGCGGAGAAGGTGAAAACGGTACAGCGCGTGCGCAAGACGGTGCTGGTGAAGCAGGTGGTGCAGACACGTCGCGCGCCCCCCCGCCGCCCCCGCGCCGCGCCCGCCCCCGCGCGACACCCCCCCGTGCGCGTGCGCCTCGAACAGATACAGGCGGAGTACGGTGAGTACTGACTGTCACCGTTAGATTGTAATCTGTCTGGAGAAATGTCGTTAAATTGTGAATTAGAATCTTCGTGAAATTATAATCTGACGGTATTTACAATATAAAAAAAAATCTTTTACTATCAAGCAACATAGGCTCATAGTTTGTTAGTACAATATAATTACTTAAGAACTATGTTAGTAAAACAAAGTAAATAAGCTACCACAGGGAGATTGATCCATTCATATTTTATTTATGTAACTTGACAACCCATCCAGTCTTTCCGCAAACACCTTCAGGATAATGATGGTGCTTACCCTCACGCCACCAAATATATTATATATTGCGGTGACATATCTATGAGTTTGTTATCTATTAACTTTTATAGGTTATATTATAATTACCCGAATTTTTTTTTTGTCTAACTTTTAGTAACAGTGTTTTATTTCATACAAAATTGCTTTTGGGTGGATTTTTTTTTCTTTTATTAACAGTGGGGGGTCTTGTTCATAAAAATGGTTTGAATATTTTTTAAGTGGATTTTTATTTATTATTCCACCTTTAGGGTAGAATTTTTTTATGAATATCTTTATTTTTTTGTAGAACACTAGAATCTATTTAATAATATCATTGTCTATTTTTATCTGTAAAAATTAAATTCTTTAAATAAATTTACCAAAGGAGATTTTTTAAATGAATTTTAATGAGAACCCTCTCCACAGCCGCACTCCTCAAGCTATCAGAACAGCGCCGCTTACAGCTGGAGGAGGCCATCAAGCTGTTCAGCTTCTTCGCGGAGTGCGACGACTTCGATAAGTGGATCCGCGACAAGGAGAAGATGCTGCGCTCTGAAGATGCAGAAGATAGTGTTGACAATGCTAAGAGGAAGTATGAGGTGTGTGTGAGAATGTTTTCTAGAAGATTCTAGAAGAAGAGTTGTCTTAAAACAACATTGTTTTGCTTAATTCGAAATTATTTTATTTTAATTATATGTTGCGAGAATATGACATCTTTCCCCACATTTTTTCTTTAAAACTGTATCCTTCAGTTAATTGAAAGTTTAAACTGCTGTAAAATTTCGCTTTTTTTAAAAATATGTCATTTAGCCATTTTTAACGTCCCACTGCTTGACAAACCATAGTCAACTACGCTGCCCAATTTTTGCTTTATTCATCTTTTACAAATCACGTACTGATGAACGTCCATATACTGATCACCCAACCCATCTTTCACCAGAAATTCGTGACAGACCTATCGGCGGCGTCCAAGCGGCTGGAGAGCATCGAGGCGGCGGCGGAGGAGCTGGCGGCGGCGCAGCCCGCGCAGGCTGGTCGTGCAGCCGCGCGCCGCCAGCAGCTGCGCCAGCAGTGGGACCGCCTGCTGCGCCTCAAGCAGCAGAAGGAGAAGAGTTTGGAAGGTGCCTCCAGGTATGGACTGCTCTTGCTCTATAATTAACTTCATTTTGTAGAGTATTGTACATTAAAGACGGAAATTGGTCAAAGGCTTAATGGGGGTATTATCCAAGACAAGTCATTTAAAAAAAAATATTTTTTTAAAAAGTTGTATTAGATTTAAAATCACAACCTTTTGTTAGACTAATTGTAAATGGGAGTAGCGCTTAGGTAAAATTATTTAGAGATTGGTGGAGCCTATTCCCCAATTATTTTCACGAAATAAATCTTAGTTCAGATTATAAAATATTTGAATATTATTATTACTATATAACTTTCTCCTTTTTTGAAGTCGGTAAAAAATTAAAGACGTGAATGTATGAAAGTAATTTATCACACTTTCGCTGGTTTATACATATGCTTCGGTGTTATGAGTGTATAAACAGCTTTAAATCTTAAAACCGTTATATTTTATGACTATATTCACTATTCACGTCACTTTATATATTTAACTTTGAACAACATGGCACATTTTTATGACTATATAGTTTAGTTCACGTCACTTAACAGCCACTTTATTTTGATTATGTCTTGACCAACAACATATTATGGTAACGTGTTTATTTTGACTCTGTTTTGACTCTGTGTACGTAACAACATATGGTAACGTGTGGTGGTTGGCAGCGTGGAGCTGTTCCAGCGCACATGCGACGAGGCGCTGTCCTGGATGGCGGAGAAGGCGGCGCAGCTGGCGGGGGGTGGTGAGGGGGGCGCGGGGGGCGCGGACCTGCGCACGGTGCGCGCGCTGCAGCGCCGCCACGCGCAGCTGGAGCGCGAGCTGCAGCCGCTGCGGGACAAGGTGGACACCGTCACGCTGCTGGCTGACTCGTGAGTACCACCACCCCCACCCCACCCCACTCCTCCTGTTGGGAGGCTGTAGTTGACCTTCAGTTGATGATCTTGGTGACAAGCAGTCTAGATAATCAGCTGTATCAGGAGCTCCATTATTTGATTTTTGCAACTATTTGGTACATATTTATTTTGGTAATTTTAAAATTCTTAGCTTTCTTTTTTTCCTTTTTCTTCATTTGTCATCTTTTTGGCATTTTTTTTAAATTAGCCCAAAAATTTATGGTTTTAAATTCAAAAAAAATCTAAATTTTTGAAATAAAATCTTAGGTAACCAACTTCCTTAAATCCTTTTGGCTCATTACTTCCTATATTTTTTTCTAAAATATTAAAATATTAATATCTAACAAATCTCTATTTGATTTAAAAAAACATTCTGGCATATTTTCTTAATCTATAATCTATAACTGACAAAAAAAATATTCACACCACATTCCTTTACATGCAGCATCATAAAATGGTTAGATCTGAACGGGTATGTTATATATTTAGTACCAAAAGAAACCAAATTATATTCAAAATTAAAGTTCAGAAACTCCTCAAAAACCCTGAATTTTGCGTGGATCTGATGATTAATGAACTTTCCATTTAGTGTCAAGTCTCAGTACCCAACGGAGAGGGCCAATGTGGAGAAACGTCAGAAGCAGCTGGAGAGTGCGTGGGAGCGCTGCGAGGCGCAGGCGGCGGAGCGCCGTGCGAGGCTGGAGAGTGCTGTGGGACACCAGGTCTTCGCCAACGGCGCCAAGCAGCTGCATGACTGGATACAGGTCCGTGGCCATTATCGAATACATTTTCTAAATGTAATTTTCGGATTTTGTCGCGGATTTATGGTTGGCAGCTATTATCAAATATATTTGCTAAATGAAACTATCTTTTTAGATTTTGTCGCGGATTTATTATTTAATTTACAAGTAAATTGTGGGTAGGCACTGTCTATAACAAGTATATAAACCCTCTCAGACGTCAAATACCTTAGTATCTCAAGTGACCATGTGCGCTGTACAGCATTCGAAACGTCGGGAACCAAAAATCATAATAAATCCGTGACAAAATATGAAAAGATAGTTTCATTTATAATGTCAAATATTCGCGTAAACCTAATAAAGTATTACATTTGCTAAATTTTTTTACAATGCAAATATTTTAATAATTTCAGACTTGATCGTTTTAAGGCTTCAGTTTTGATAATATTATTATTTGGAGATAGTATATATTAAAAAAACTGTAGAACTTTTCCACTTTTTATAGTGGATCTTCTCTACTTTACTAATACTTGGAGGCGATTGATTACTCAAATTATAGTAGAGTATATATTAAGTCACTGAACCGATTCATAAATAGCAAGACCATTGATGAATCCGTTTGTTTGTTTGAAATCAGTTTGCAGGAACTAATAATAAATTACGGAGTTATTAATACTTTCTTAGGTTTACGCGAATAATTGACATTATAAATGAAACTATCTTTTCGGATTGTGTCGCGGATTTATTATGATTTTTAGTTCCCGTCGTTTCGAATGCTTTACAGCAATCGTGATTGATAGTTTCATTTATAATACGGAATTATTATTTCAGGGTTGCCATTTCTTATTTTCCCTATATTATGCTATATTATATTTGTCTGTGTGTCAACAGAAAGTGCGCGAGCAGGTGTCCCAGGAGGTGTGCGCGAAGGACGTGGCCACCGCCGAAGCACTGCTCAAGCAGCACCAGGAGTTGGAGGATGATATCAAGGCCCATGATGATGAGTGAGTGTTTGAGGAGATTTACCTTATGCACCAAAAAGAATTATTTTTTTAAACAAAAAAAGATCTTTTCTGTCTCGAACTAGTAAAGTTTGAGTACGTCGAAAACATATTGGTATTGTTGTTATGCATATTGAAAATAATATACAATGGAACATAGACCTCTATTTTTTGAATCCTACTAAAAATAAATCTGCTTAGCCATTCACCAAAACAAGCGATCACCAACAATAAAAAAGTTTTAATTATATACATTTTCACTAACACGGCTACTCCCCAGGTTCAAGGAAGTGATAGGGCTGGGCAAGCAGCTGGTGGGCAGCAACCCCGCGCTCACCGACGTGGCCAGCACTACTGACGCGCTGGTCGCCGAGCAGACGGCGCTACTCCAAGGTCAGTAGTACTCATTCTCTCATTCAGTCTTCTCAGTCTTCTCTTAATGGATGGAAGAAGACGGGACGAGTCTACTTAAGAGGGATCAATTATGCGAAAAGACGAAAGTGAGATGGTCCTCCCGACCGTCACACTTACTTCTAAGTATAGAAGAGTCTATTTTACGGTTGACAAATAAAACTGAAAATTATTAATTTGACAACAGTTTTATAAAAAAAAACCAATGATTCATATAAATTAGTAATAATGTGTGCCATTTTATCAAGACTAAGACATCTTCCTCAATAAAATTACTTATTTATAATTTTATACTATTCCTAACCTGATTACCAAATGACATGTGGAGAACATATCAAGTTTTCGAATGACATGCTCCTTCCGCTAACCAGTAATTGGTCAGGTCGATCCTCATATAAAAGAAGGTCTATAAATTTCTAAATACTTTATTACAATCCAATATTCAATATTCAGAAGTCTTCAGCAAGGCGAAGAGCCTGCTAAGATTCCTGGAGGACCTGGGGTGGTAAGAATAACGTAGACAGTTCCCACACACGCAAAATAGGCGCTAGCCGTCGAGTTGCGGAAAACAGCCTGTCTTAACCATAACCATAATCCAATGAACGCGAAGGCGAAGGCCTCAGCGAAGACCATCAACACAGCCTCTAAATGTCCATTAAAAAACGCGACACAAAAATCGCGGAGGCTGTGCTCTCCCAACTGCGGGATGGGGCAGGGTCCTAAAGCCATATCATAGTGTGTAAAGTTACTTAAATATACAGTAACAAAATATAAAGTTATCGTTATTAAATATAATGTAGCATAAGAAATAGTATTAAAAGAAAAAAAAAGAAAAATAAAAACAGTGTCGGGCCACGGTCCACTTAGTTTAAGTGTAGTAAGCATGTATCGCTAGTTTTGAGTTAAAAGCAATTGTAAAACGCCAAAAAAATAAAAATAAATTCAAAAGGCACGGGCGCTTAACGCCTGTGGATAGCAAAAAAAGAAATAAAAAAACACCATAATCCAATATGAACCCGTTCCCCCACAGAGTGGCGCAACAAGGAGCAATACCTTCGCCAGGTGCTGCAGCTGCAGAGCTTCAACCGCGAGGCAGACCACATCGATGCTTCCAGCGGTGCGCATGAGGCCTTCCTCGACTACAACCACTGCGGGGTGAGACTGGCTTGGCAAGCTTTGACAAGTTTACATACATCGAAATCGATTTGTATAAATCATGAACGAATTAGACACTGGACCCGACATAAAATGAAAATTCACTCAATTTCTAGTGACATTTACACACATCACTATCTAGTTCCACGGTAAGGTACGAACCTTGTGTTATGGATACTAGATGGTTGATATAATACACATATAAGTTTAAATACATACATATTATAAATATAAACATCCATGACTGGAGTACAAACATTCGTGCTCAACAAATGAATGCCCCCAGCGGGACTCGAACCCGCGACCGCTGGCGCAGCAAGTAGGGTCACTACAAACTGCGCCACGCATGTCGTCGTATATATCGATTTACAATATATTTATTTATAAAGTATTTGTCTAATTCGTTTAGTTGTCATAGGTTACATATAATAGACTAGCGGCCCGCTCCGGCTTCTCACGGGTATAAAATATATAGCCTATGTCATTCACTGAAAAAATGATTAAAACTGATCCAGTAGTTTTGATTTATTCATTACTGGCCCGCACGCGTTAAATTTAGAGTAAACGACCGACCGAGAAGCGACCGCAAACGGTACGTCCCGCAATTTTTAAATCTGTAATATCTTCGAAAATATTTAAAACATGCTGTATGCATCTTTCTTTTTTCTTTTTATTCTGAAATAGCTAGAGTAATTTTGAAGAAACTTTCAGGCATCCTACAGATCAACCCAATGAGGTTGATTAGTAATTTAAAAAATGAACGCGGGCGAAACCGCGGGTAAAGCTAGTTAGTAATAATTTAATACTAAATAAAATTATTAAGATTTTAAATTTTGTTTGAACAGTCATCCGTGGACGAGGCGGAGGCGCTTCTGAAGCGTCACGAGGAGCTGGAGGCGCGGCTGCAGGCGCAGGACGACCGCCTCGCCGCCTTCGCGCAGCGCGCGGACTCGCTCGCCGCGCTCGAGCCCCCACACTACGCCAAAGACCAGTACGTACACGCACGCACACACACGGGCACGCACGCACATGTACTGTTATATCCAACGTAAAACATAACTAATCAGCACATTATTGGTCATAAGAGAACCTTTTGTTATTTTCCATTTTCTTTATAAAAATAATCAGCAATTTTAAATATTCACACGGGAAGTTTTTTCTTTTTTTTTTCTTTTTGACGACACATTTGCAGTTTATAGTGACCCTACTAGCTGCGTCTGCGGTCGCGGGTTCGAGTCCCGCTGGGGAAATTCATTTGTTAAACCACGCATGTTTGTATTCCAGTCATGGGTGTTAATATTTATAATATCTATGTATTTAAAACTTATATGTTAGGGATGGCGATGGATTTAATATTACACCGTCACAAAATACTTCCGACATGGTTAATGTGCTCGTGCGGCACAGTCGAGTGTTTACGCTAAAGTAACCCCACTCGCGCTATTGACTCACGCTTTATAACATTTACAATGACATGTGTCAGACACTATTGACAAGTACAGTCTTTCAACTACCCTCATTCAAGTATGAAACATGGCAACACAACTAATTATTATTCATTATTCTCTAACATATATATGTAGTATATCAACTATCTGGTATCCGTAACACAAGCCTCGTAGCTAACCACGGAACTAGATGTCGTGTGTAATAATGTTTGTGTGTCGCGCAGCATCGCGTCGCGTCGCACGGCGGTGCTACAGCGTCGTGAGCGCGTGCGACAGCTGGCGGCTACGCGACGCCGCGCATTACTCGCTAGTCTCGCGCACCAGCAGGTAACACACAAACACTATAATATAATACTTTCTTAGGTTTACGCGAATATTTGACATTATAAATGAAACTATCTTTTTGGATTTTGTCCCGGATTTACTATGATTTTTGGTTCCCGGAAGAGACCCGTGACCATGATTGCTGTAAAGCATTCGAAACGTCGGGAACGAAAAATTATAATAAATCCGCGACAAAATCCGAAAAGATAATTTCATTTATAATCAATATATATTTATTATACGTTAACTAAATTGGACTGACTGATGGACTCCATAAACATTGTCCTATCAGACTTTGGGATTCACCATGGTAATTACATAAATTTCAACGCCAACTATCTGGTTCAGTCCCATTCAAACGCACGAATTTCATCAAAATCAGTCTAAACCACAATTCTTCACTTTTACCCATTGAACCATAATTCAAAAATCCCTAATGATGGAGTTTCAAATAAATATTAATCATTTTAAAACTATTTATTTGAAAAAAAAAACAATTAACTTCAAATATTAAATAAAAACTACATTCAGATTATTTGTCATATTCATTTCCTTAAAATATCAATATAACGTTAGTATTAAAAATTATAATGCCAAAAATTATAATTTATTTTTTTGTTCATTCAGTTCGTAGCATCATCCGAAGAGCTGCAGACGTGGATAGAAGACAAGACGAAGACTGCTCAAGATCAGAGCTACAGGTTAATAAATTCTTTAATAAGTGGTAGTGCCATGCTTGTTACCTTCGGGTAGCAACCGAATGGGCCGGCACGCCCTGTATAGTTCATTAGTACCACTCTCTCACAGAAGACCGGCGTGAAGTGGCAGCTAGGCTGTCGCGTTTCGTCCGGTGAGTGAGAGTCCGGGAGGCCCACTCTCCTTCCCCCCTCCCTCTTCCCTTCATCCTCCGCCTTCGTTCCCCCCTCCCTCCCACTTCCCTCCCTCCTCCATCCCTCCCTTTCCTGAAAGGCCGGCAACGCATCTGCAAGCCAGGCTTGCAGATGTCCATGGGCGGAGGTGATCACTTTCCATCAGGTGAGCCTCCTGCCCGTTTGCCCCCTTTTTACCATAAAAAAAAAATACCATCTTTCTGACCTGATGATGGAGTCAGGTGGTGGATAGTGGAACTCTTCAATGGTGATCAGTAAAGGCTTCAAGTTTAGGATCATTCTAATATATACTCTAAATTATTATTTTGATTTTTGAATTACTTAAAAGGTTAGCTTTTTTCTTAGTCGAATCGAACCCATTGTCTAATTTAGTAAATTCATGAATAATATCTCTACTTTTTCTAGGGATTTGGCAAATTTGGAGCGCAAGTTGCAAAAACATGAAGCGTTCGAGCGAGAGTTGCAGGCGAACGAGAAACAGCTCCGGAATGTAGAAAGTGTATGTATATATTTGTGAATCTTTTTAATTTTTTAAAATTTGTCTGATTGTTTGTCCCCAATTTTGGGAAGATGGACTTTTTCCACTAGATATAAAATTAAATTTCAAAGACATTTTCAAAGATATTATAAATCCTCTAAAATTTTAAAACAATTTCCGAAATCTGTCTCAAACGTCCATCCAAAGACAATAAAAAAGACAAAAACGGTTCTCCAACCCTCACCTGGACCTCAGATCGGTCAGTCGCTGCAGAAGTCTGACCCGGGGCGGGCGCAGGAGGTGTCCTCGCGGCTGCAGACGCTGGGCGGCGCGTGGGCGGCGCTGCTGGCGGCGTCGCGCGACAAGGGCGGCAAGCTGCGACAAGCCGCGCGACAGCGAGAGCTACGCCGGTACATACTTGCTAGTTGCTATATAACCTTTTACTAGATTTTCCCGTAGCTCCGCTAGTATTCTAAAGACTGAAAATTTAAAGAAATATTTTTAAGACAGAGTACTTAAATATTTTTTACTGTTGAGTGTTGACCTAGAATTATGATATTTGACAAGAAGCAATGTTTGACAGATTACATAACTTATTTTAATGTTTCGGAACCCTCAGCGACTGGTAAGACAGACGTCTTGTGCTATATTAAATATGCTGTCTTTGGCAGGGATATTGAAGACGCGAAGACTCGTCTGTCAGAGCTGGAGCGCGCGCTGGCGAGCGAGGAGCTGGGTGCTGATCTCCGCTCCGTCAAGCGCCTCCTCATCCAGCATCAGGTAAACTTATGAGCAATCACCAGCAGCCATCAGTTAACAGTTATAGAGAACTGGTGGTTGCCAGATTTAGAAGGGATATTGGTGTTAGGATGCAAGCAACAGTTGGTTTTGACTTCTTCGAGGCACTGAACTACTAAAGTAGGTAGTTAAAAAAATTTTTTCTAGAAAATTTATTTTGCCTTTATAGTTTGGTGTTCAGAAAGAATAATAAATAATTTTTATTCTTTTTTAAAAATAAAGAAAATATTACTGTTATTATTGTATTATATGTATGTGTATATTACAAAAAAAAAAGCGAAAAATTCTAAAAATATCCGAAAACTGTCGCAAAGAAAGAGAGATATCTGTTATTTAATCAAATCTTATTTTTTTTAAAACACAACACGTTTGGCGCAGTTGGTAGTGCCCTACTTTCTTGCGCCAGCGGTCGCGGGTTCGAGTTCATTGGGGGCATTCATTCGTTAAACTCGGATGTCTGTACTCCAGTCATGGGTATTTATATCTAAAATATGTATGTATTTAAACTCATATATGAAATATATCAACTATCTGGTATCCTTAACACAAGCTTGCTTGGTAATTTACCACGAAACTAGATGGCGCTGTGTGTACCAACACATTTATTTATTTATTTTGTATTTTCAAAGATGTATGGGCTGAGACGAAAACCCTTGTTTTTTCGTCTTTGGTTGATATTGATAGATAAGTAAATGATAGTCCAGGCTAAAACTAATTGTATATTGACTCTGTATTAAATATATTGATGACCAGCTAACCATACTACATGTACATCCCCCACCAGGCTCTGGAGCAGGAGCTGTCCCAGTGCACGTCCCGGGCGGAGGCGCTGGCGGCGCAGGGCGGCGACCTGGTGTCGGGCGGCCACTTCGACGCCGCCGCCATCGAGCGCGACTGCGCGCAGCTGCAGGCGGCGGCGCGCGCGCTGCGGGGGCCCGCCCAGCGCCGGCGGCAGGCCCTCGAGGATAGTCTGCAGTAAGTACCACGGGAGACAGGCCCCCGATGACAACCTGCAGTGAGTACCCCGAGAGACATGCCTTCGAGGACAGTCTGCAGTAAGTACCACGGGAGACAGGCCCCCGATGACAGTCTGCAGTGAGTACCCCGAGAGACAGGCCTTCGAGGACAGTCTGCAGTAAGTACCACGAGAGACAGACCCTCGAGGACAGTCTGCAGTAAGTACCACGAGAGACAGACCCTCGAGGACAGCCTGCAGTAAGTACCCCGAGAGACAGGCCCGCGAGTAGTCTCCAGAATCCAGGACCAGCTGCCTGATGCTCAAAGAATTTTTTGATTTGGAGATAGACGTGTCCAAATAAATGCATAAGAATAAGATTTAAACAAACTTATGTATATAATTTAGTAAAAGTTAAGTAAGTCCGAAGCAGATTTTTAATTTCTACCCATTTTGTCCATTGTGGAAGAGCCCAAAAGAAGGGTTGTGCATTTGACTTCGATTCTTGATATTATTAAATGGCTCGAAATGTTAGTACAAGAATCAATTCCATTAGTATTATATGTACTCTTAAATGGAAAAAAATTGGATGTTCGTTTTTTAATCATGCCAAAATGGCTGAAATTATAGTCTAGAATGGCACATAAGTTACTTTTTTTGAGGTAGATTTGTTTTAACTAACCGAATAATAAAATTTCACGACCTGTTCCTGCACAGACTTTATCAATTGATTGTCATTGTCTTATATTGACATAAAAGTTATCTATACTAATATTATAAAGAAGTAAAGTTTGTTTATTTGTTAAATTGTAAGGGGTAATCTCGGGATCTACTGAACCGATTTTAAAAATTCTTTCACCAATAGAAAGCCACATTATTACTGAGTGTCATAGGCTATATAAAAAAACCGAAAAATAAAAAGGCTTTTACGTGGTAGTCCGTTTTGCAAAGTGAATCGGAGAAAAAACGGTCGAATGAAAGCGTTTCTTACGAACGCTGCCTTAACTATGAAAGATATATTTTCGAGTTCTAGAGAAAAGATGTGGAGCTTAAAAATGCCTACAAAAAAGTCAACGACAGCATTTTATATTTAAGTTACAAAAAGTAGTTTTTTTTAATATTGGTATAGATAATGTAATTTTTAATATTAATAAAATAATTTAAATTATTAAACACTCTACTAAAAAAGGATTATTAATATTATGCCCAACGATGTGGGCACGGGTCAGCTAGTTTATTATAAAAATAAGAAAATATCTGTAAAAATGTTATTTTTTATGGACTTCACGTGTGTCAGACACGTGAAGTCCATAAACTAATTATTATTATATAAATATTATTATTATAATAAACGTTATTATTATTATAACACCACAGACTGCACAAGTTCGCAGCGGAAGTGAGCAGCGAGCTGGAGTGGGTGCGCGAGCGTGGCACCGGCGTGGCTGCGCCGCCGGCCGGCCTGCTGGCGGCGCAGGCGGCGCACAAGCGGCACGCCAAGCTGCGCGCCGAGCTGGCTGCCCGCGCGCCCCACGTCCAGCGTCTGCTGCAGCGTGCACAGGACCTGGATATGGGACATCCGCAGGCTCCCAAGGTATGTCCTGGATGACCTGTCCCTCTAGACAAATGGCAAACGCACCGTGTCGATTCTATTTCGATAAACGCTAATTTAGCATTCGACGAGTGCCGTACGCTAACAGCAGAATTCGTTTGTCAAAAGTACCACTTGACTTTAATCTGTATGGGGAATTAGGTACTAATCTGACGTTTCGTTTCATCGAATAGACTATATCAACATTTGGCTACCAATTACAAATTCATACACTCAACTCAAATCTCCCACAGATAAAACAGCTCTGCGATCAGCTAGAAGAAGAGTACTCCTCAGTGTCCCAAGCAGCGGAGGAGCGGGCTGGTCGGCTGGAGGCGGCGCTGAAGGCCCAGCAGTTCCTGCACGAGGCCCTGGAGGTGGAGTCGTGGCTGGCGGACAAGGACGCGGCGCTGGCGGTGGCCGACGTGGGCCACGACCGCCACCGCGCCACCCAGCTGCTCACCAGGCACAAGGTGGGTCCAGGTCTTGCAGGTCTTGCCAGCTTTACAAGCTTTTAATTTGAAGATTTTTTTATATAATTTTTATAACTTATATTTTTCATCTGTTGGTTTGTTTTATAAAATGATATTTATTCTAATTTTAATTATAATACTCAATATTGTATAGGAATTTTATACTTTTCTTTAGCCTTAAAAACCCGATTATTTGTCAAATTACTATCAAGTATAATTTTAAGTACTTCTAAAATGAATTAACAGTCAATTGAGTGGTTTTTTTGTTTTTTTTTCCGGCATATAGTGTTTTTGATGTTACAATTTCCTATTACCATACAAAACTGTATGGTAAAATCTTGTTTCGACAACTATACTATGGTATGGTATGGTATAGAATGGCTGTTTTCCGCAACTCGACGACTAAGCGTCTATACAACTATACTAATATATAATGTGTCTCGCAGGCGGTGGAGCTGGAGCTGGACACGTACGCGGCCATCATCACGGAGATGGGGCACGCGGCGGCGGGGCTGGCGGGGGGCGGCGCGGGGGCGGAGGGCGGCGCGCTGCTGGAGCGCCACGCGCAGCTGGCGGGGGCGCTGGCGCGTCTGCAGCGCCGCGCCGCCCTGCGCCAGGCCGCGCTGGTGGAGAGCGTGTGCAGGTACAACACTAGTTGTCATGTTTTTTTATTGTACAAAGGGGGCAAATGGGCAGGAGGCTCACCTGATGGAAAGTGATCACCTCCGCCCATGCACATCTGCAACACTGCAGGGCTTGCAGATGCGTTGCCGACCTTTGAGGTAAGGGGGGGAGGGAAGAGGGAGGTAGGAGTGAGGAGTGAAGGAGGGATGGGGAGTGGGTCTTCCGGACTCTCACTTACCGAACGAAACGCGACAGCATAGCTGCCACTTCACGCCGGTATTGTGTTACGGATACTAGATAGCTGATATACTACACATATACATTTTAAATACATACATATTATAAATTAGCAAGCATTGAGAATGTTTTTATGTTAGTCGTTATCGGTGAAAAAGCTGAACAGTGAACGGTTTTCGATGATTTTTTTTGTTAGATCACGCGAGAGAAGTAAGTTAGCTAATGTTTTTCATAATGACTAACTAACTGGATTATTATCATTGTATCCTATAACTTTTTTATGTATAAAAAATTGCTAAACAAAATTGTATTTTATATGTATTTCCGTTTATGTTAGACACGAATACCTCGCGGAGAGTGCGGAGCTGGAGAGCTGGATACAGGAGCAGTACGCTGCCGCCTCCAGCGAGGACTACGGACAGGACTACGAACATTTACTGGTCAGTAGCTAGAAATACCGCAATTTATTTTTGTTATTTACCAGTTTTTTTAAAAAAAACCTTACACACAAAAAATAAATTAAAAACATAACCTATTCGTCAGATATTAAGATCCAAATTCGATGAACTCCGCCATCGCGTGGAGAGCGGTGCGGAGAGGTTCAACCAGTGCGAGGAGCTCGCCAAGAAGCTGCTGGCCTCGGAGAGTCCTTACATTGCTGACATCGAGAAGAGGCAGGAGGCACTCGGGTAAGGGATCTTTTATCAGATCGAATTTTTCCATGTTAATAATGTTAATATATTATGTATTGGCCCGTACAATACCTCACTGCTGGCTGCATATTACATCTCATCGTAACTGTATTTTATTACATTACTTTTAAAATATTTATTAAAATAGTGGTAAACAATCATCCATGTGACCATGATGACAAAATTAAAAAGATCAATAAACAAAATTTATTATATTCACTAGCATTTCCCGCGGCTTCGCACGCGTTCTAAAGACCGAAAACCATTTTTTCTAAATCGCGCGGAATGGTATCTCGCAGAACTAACGCCCGTCCTTCCCGTTTTTGCAACATTTTTCACTAATGCTCCGCTCCTATTGGTAACATGATGTAATATAGTCGAAGCCTTCCTCGATAAACGAACTATCCAACATAAAAAGAATTTTTCAATTCGGACTAGTAGTTTCTGAGATTAGCGCGTTCAACCAAACAAACAAACTCTTCAGCTTTATAATATTAGTATAGATTGCTCTTCTCTCCCCACAAACGTCAGGGAGTCGTGGCAGCGTCTGGTGGAGCAGATCCAGGCGCGCAACACGCGGCTGCACGCGGCGGGCGAGATCCACCGCTTCCACCGCGACGCGGGCGAGCTGCTGGCGCGCGCCGCCGACCGCCGCGCGCTGCTGCAGGCGCCGCCGCCGCCGCGCGACCTGCGCGCCGCCGCCGCGCTGCTGCGCGGGCACGACGCCGCCGAGAACGACCTCGTCGCCATTGATGCGCAGATGCAGGTCCGGCTCGAAGGACCAAATTTTTTATGTCCTATTTTTATGTCAAATACTAGTGGCCCGCTCCGACTTCGCACGGGTATAAAATATATAGCCTAGTGTTATTATACATATAAGCCTTCCTCTTCAATCTCTCTATCTATTAAAAAAAACTGCATCAAAATCCGTTGCGTAGTTTTAAAGATTTAAGCATACATAGGGATAAAGGGACAGAGAAAGCGACTTTGTTTTATACTATTTAGTGATTTGAGGTCCGATGATTCAGTGTCTGGCTCGAAGGACCAGATTTTTTATATTAAATATATGTAGAGAAAATTGTGATTCGTATTTAGTTAGATACTATTTTGTTTATGGGTCGGCTCGAAGGACCAATTTTTTGTCCTATTTTTATATCTAATATTTGTAGAGGAAATTGTGATTTGTATTTAGTTAGATTCTATTTTCTTTATGGGTTATAAAATTAAAATTGATGAGTTTGCTTTATCAAGCTTAAAGGATTAGGTTTTAAAATACTTTAATTTCAAAATAATCATTGGTGGAAAAATGCATTAAGTTTTATTAGATTATAGACATACAAAATCGATTTAAGATTTTTATCTGGCTCGAAGGACCATGTTTTAATTTGCAGTTTAGATTTATTTTTGCTATATTTATTTTAAAAAATCATTCATTACAACCCTTTTAAACTGCAGGTACTACAAGAAGAAGGCGCACGCCTGCAACGCCTGTGTCCAGGCGGCAACTCGCAGCAGATCGCGCTGCGGCAGCAGGCGCTGTCGGAGGCGTGGGCCGCACTCCGCGCCGCAGCAGACGAGCGCCGCGACCTGCTGCATCAGCACCTCAAGCTGCACCAGTTCTACACTCAGGTTTGACAACCTGGCATATTTAGAATTTTAACTGTTTTAGTTAAATCAAATTTATCATCTTAGCTAATGATGTGATAAATGTTTCAATATAACTTGTAAATCATAGGTTTGATGATTATAACAAAAAGTTTTTGTTTAAAAAAAACCATGTGTTTATTGCGTTAGGATGTATTATTACATGTTTAGACGATGACGCTGTGAGTAAAATTGGAACAAGCGTGTGACTCGTATTACGTTTAATCGGGCACAAATTTAAATGATTGGTTGAACAAAATATTAAAGTTGGGTTTACTTCCGGTCGTCTCACAGGCGCGGGACGTGACGTCATGGTCTGCCGCACTGCGCGGCGAGATGGCGAACGCGGCGCGAGCGCGTTCAGCGGCGGCAGCACAGGCACAGCGCGCGCACCACGACGCTCTGCGCGCGGAACTGGACGCTCGCGATGACAGCTTCCGGTCCACGCTAGACGCGGGCGAGGCGCTAGTGCGCGCGCAGCACCCGGCGGCGGCGGACGTGCGAGCCCGCTGTACCGCGCTGCTGGACGAGCGCGCGCGTCTGCAGGCGGCGTGGGCGGCGCGGCAGGTGGCCCTGGACCAGCTCATCGACTGGCACTGCTTCGAGCGCGACGCCAAGCTGCTGCACGACCTGTGCGCCGCGCAGGAGGCACAGCTCAGTCAGTACCGATCACTTGTTCATGTTCCTCATTCTATGGCTTCTAGTATAATAAAACAACGTCTTTCGACTGAGACTAAAAACCAAGAGAGGAAGCCATATTTATTTTATAGAAATCACAGAGTACATACAATTGAATAGTTCACATACATATTTTGTCACGAGATGGCGCTAGTAGTATATATATTTTGTTATTTACAACATCTAGGCGTGCTATCTGGGCACAAATTACTTTGCCAATGTGTTTAATTCATAATCAATTTCAATTTTCAATTCATAATCATAATTATTAATTCGTGTAGAATGGAAAAAAACACTGTGAAAATTGAGAATTGCTCGGTTTAGAAATAGATATTCACACTGAGGACTGATAGCTTATTTGGTAAATTCCGATCTTATTTACACAAACACATTGGTGTCAAATGTGGTGTTACCATATGCAAATACCTGTAAATGGCTAAAATCCGAAATGATAGTTTTTTTTAAATATTAATGTTGTTATAATATCTACAGTTCTGTCTTTTTTGTTGACCTTTTTATAAAAAATATCAATAGTAAAGTTGTAATATTGCTGTCTCTTTCTAGGTAGCGAAATCTCACCAACCAGCAGCGTGGAGGAAGTGGACAATCAGCTGAAGAAACACGAGGCCTTTGAGAAGTTGCTCGCTACACAGGTATTTATATATTCTCTAGTTAAAGCTTTTGTAAATTATGAATCTGTGGACATTCATAGTTATGGTTTAAGGAAGAATCAAATGTATTATCACCTTCTATAAAATTGTAAAATATTACTTGCAAAATAAAATTTACTATTTTCATCTTTTTTAGGATGAGAAACTGACAACCCTGAACAGCCACGGAGACAAGCTGCTGCAACAGAACCACGTGGAGAGCCAGCGTATTGCTGATGAGCTCCTCAACATTAACGAGAGAAGGAAGAAGGTTGGTCTGACTTACCCATTGTACTGAAGATTTTTGTTTTTCCATAAAGTTATGAATATTATCGTAAGGATGCTCCTAAACGGGCAATAAATGTGTTGCTGAGCAATGTATTACAAACATATTATTGTCAAGGTAACGTAGCAACTGACAAAACAACAATAGCACAGAATATAGCAATTAATCACGGCGTCAGTCACAGCAAACTTCAGTCGCGTAGAAAAAGAATACACTATGCCATAACAAAAGAGAGCGACCGAAACAACAATAGGACTGTCCGGGCCATATTGCAGAAAGTCAATCGCTCAGCGATCGTCCGGCAATATTGGCCATACGCGGCCATACCAAACATGTTTGGCGATATGGCCGGGACAGTACTGCAATATTCTTGCTTGCAATGTCGCCGGCCACTGTATTGCAGCTACATATTGCAAAAAAATATTGCCCGTTTAGAAGCACCTTTAAGAACAGAGTTGCAAATCGTTTTTGGATTCATTTCTTTCTAGATTTTTTTATTTTATTTTTTCTTATTGCTATCAAATTTTATATCTAGTAACGTCTATTAACGAATTTATCAAGATGGCGGCGGTGACACTATTAAAACGTTTAAATTTTAAAAAACCTGGCTCACTTAAAAAAACATTATATTATATTTATAAATAAAACTGACTAACTTGTGTGTGTGCAGCTGTACGAGAGCGCGGCGTCACGGCGCGAGGCGCTGCGGCGTGCACTGGCGCGGGCGAGGTTCGCGCGTGACGCGGCGGAGGCCCGCGGCTGGGTGGCCGACAAGCTGGCACAGCTGCCAGCGCGACACGGTACCCTACTACTCTTTTTTTTAATATCCTTGGAACCCGTAGAGTCTACACAGTCTCGCAGCCAGCTGACCTGCTGCCCCAAAGACGATGGCTGTTGGTAAACCGGATATTGGCGCCGGATAAACCGGTATCACCTGGGCACAGGTAGCATTCCCCCATCCGCCAGCTCTCTCCAGGAACCTTCCTACTCTAACTCACTCCCTCAAACTCTTACTAACTCCCACTAACTCTTAAGAACTCCCACTAACTCTCAGGAACTCCCACTAAGTCTTACGAACTCCCACTAGCTCTTATACACTCTCACTTAAAAGCAATGGTGGCCCAGCTCATCTGATAAACCATGTGATGCTGGTTCAAATTTAGAATCTCGCATCTCTGATATTTTCATGTGCGAATCATTTCTATCATGATTACCACTTGTCTCACGGTGAAGGAAAACATCGTGAGGAAACCTGCATGTCTCGTCCTCTTGCTGCTGTCTTGGATTCAAAATAAAAAAATAAAGAGACACTGTCCTCTCTCTCTTTCTCTAAATATGTAATACAAATAGAATATATTCTCTGTATTTTAAATGTATAAATTTTTTTATTTGTAGCCGGTGAAGTGTCAAATCTCGAAGACAAAATCAAGAAACTCCAAAAACACCAAGCCTTCACCGCCGAGCTGGCCGCCAACAAGGCACGCCTCCAGGAGATCCAGAACCTGGCAGACCAGCTCACCCCTGACCCAGAGGTGGAGAAACAGCTTCAGGATCTGTACGAGGACTGGGAGAGGTTGGAGACCGCGACTGAACAGAGAGGTTAGTTCTCGACAGACAAGCCAACTTTCAAGAAACTAATCGACGATTCGTTTCACCGCATTTTCGTTACGAAGTATTAGAAGCACAAAGTTTAAATATTTCTTTTAATTTATTATTATTGTTGTAATATTTTTTATTTCAGGTCGTGGCTTAGAAGAAGCCCAGGACATCCTGGAGTTCAACCAACACCTGGACAAGATTGAAGCCTGGATCAGAGACAAGGAGATGATGGTGAGATATTAACTAAATTAAAATATTCCAACTTGTTTGTTTTTCGAACATGATATTTATATTAGAAATTACAATATTTAAGTTCCGCAATGAATTTGTCTTGTCGGGACATGGCGGTGGACCACGTGTTCGATTCCCAAATAATGACCATCCTACAAATATTATAAATATAGCTTGCGAATGTATGGATGTATATTTTTTACATTGTCATACAAAATCTACTCAATGAAAACTTACCAATTATATAGTTTTTTTTACTTAATCTATCAACTTTCTTCTCCAGGTGCAAGCCAATGACACGGGGCGCGACTATGAGCACTGCACGGCGCTGCTGCGCAAGCTGGACGACCTGGACTCCGACATGAAGGTGGACGACAAGCACGTGCGCACCATACAGGCGCTTGCCGACAAGCTGCTGCAGCAGGTAGCCTTTACCACCCTTAGAGTTGTCACCCCCACACCCTCTCACTCCCATACCCTCTCAATCCCACACCCCCTCAATCCGACTACCCTTTAATACCACATCCTTTCAATCCCACACCCTTCACCACTTCACTATTGCTATTCTCACAATTTAAATTTCAGTGAAGAATTAAATGAATGAAGATGCTTTTGATATATATTTTTTTTCTATACTGTATTTCATCTACTAATCGTACTTAAAAAAATATTACTTATCTAAAATAATTATAACGAAAAATGTTCCCTCATTATACAGAATGTTTTTTCTCATTAACGATAAAGATGATGATACTGATAGTGATGGTGATACTTATAGTGATGATCATGATATACTGAACAGTGATGATTATGATGGTACTGATGATGATACTGATAGTGATGATGAAGTGATAGTGATGATGATACTGATAGTGATGATGAAGTGATAGTGATGATGATGGTAACGTGCGTCGCAGGGCCCAACGCAGGAGGCAGAGGCGGTGGCGGCGCGGCGCGACGGGTTCCTCAGCAAGTGGCGCGCGCTGTCGGGTGCGCTGCAGCAGTACCGCGAGCGGCTCTCCGCCGCGCTGCAGCTGCACGCCTTCAACAGGTACCTACACTGCTGAGTTTTGTTACTTTTACTGATTTTTTATTTTAGTTTTTGATAAGCAATGGTAGTTAATATACCTAATTATAATTCGCGTCATGTAAAAAGAACGCTGGCTGTCAAGTTGCGCAGAGGCGATTTATAGCCCAATTTGGTGGTAAGACGCGGGGTGCGGGACGTCGAGGCGCGCGTCGCATGCTTTCCGGCTCGCTATTGGTTTGTCAGTTTAAAATACCATCGCGAACACAAAAGTTATTAATTACGAAATGATTTTATATAAAAAATATTAAAAAAATATTTTTGACGTATATTGTTTTATAAAGAGAGAGTCTGATAATAATGCAGTTAATAATTAAAAAATATGTATTAAACGAATTAATTTAATTTTTTGTAAGTAGATTAAACATTCTACACTGAATCAAACATATTTTATTAAATAATAGAATTCTATTAAATGACATTCTATCTAATATATTTTTGAATGTACCTACCAATAATCATTATACATCGTGAGCGAAAGGCTAGTTCAATAATAAAAGAATAGGCTTAGGAATTTCGTATGCGAATGTACCGATGCGCAAACACACCCCCCACCACTTTCTTCCAGCGTTCTTTTTACGTGACGCGAACTGTAAAGACATAAATGGAAAATAGTAATATGGCGGATTTTCGTGTTGCATAGACAGTTATAAATTTTAAAACAACCATATTTGTGTCTATTATAATTTAGTTCTCGACACTTGATAGTCATTTTATACATGCACTTATACATTATACAAACTTTGAACTCAATTTTCTCGAAATTAGATTTGCGACATATTGCCTTAATCCTTTCATGTCTCCAATTGCTTGTGATGTAAAAATCGCCGTGACTATTCAAAATTGCTTTTGATTTCCCAGCGATGGGACAAAATGCCCAGCAGTGGGCTACTTATACTGTAACATGTGTAGGGACGTGGAGGAGACATCAGAGCGGGTGTCACAGAAGGCAGCGCAGTTCGCCAGCCCCGAGCTGGGGCGGGACCTGCGCGCGGCGCACGAGCTGCGGCGCCGGCACGAGGTGCGCGCGGCGGAGGCCTCCGCCATCGGGGACCGCATCCGCGCGCTCACCGCCGACGGACACAAGCTGGCTGACAGGTGGGATTGGTCCTTCGAACCCGACAATAGCCGAATTCCTACCTTTTAGATTTTTTTTTCGCTTTTTTTATTGGAATGCTTTACAGCAATTATGATCACATGATAGACTAGATACAGTAGTTATAATAATAAAAATAGTTGTAATTTTGTTTTTTTGGATAAATAAAATAAAATTTGCTGAAAGTTAAGAAAGTATCACCGTTTGTGTCAGTTCGGTTTCTTGTTTTTATTATTAACTAGTGACTCGCCCTCGCTTCGCTCGGGTTCGTGCCTAGAGCTAACGCGAGCGAAGCCGCGAGTTCCGTTTAAAGTTTAAAGATCTAAGCATACATAGGGACAGACGGACAGCGGGTAGCGGCTTTGTTTTATACTATGTAGTGATTAAAGCTCCTTTTTCTTCAAAAATCACTAAATTTTTTATGTCTCATCTAAACAAATGTCCTATCCCTTATACTGAATAGTATTTTCATGTGATATTCGATAACATATCAATATGGTAACGTGACACAAGGTAACACGGGAACATGGCACAACGGGAACGTCCCACATGGTAACATGACAACGCGGTAACACGGTAACTTTCCACAGCCACCCCGCGCACGCGTCAGAGATCAGCTCGCGCGTATCCGCGCTGGCGGCGGCGTGGGCGCGGCTTCAGCAGCTGGCGGAACGCCGCACAGCAGCTCTGGATGATGCCATCAATGAACACAAGTTCGAAGAAAACCTCAAGGTTCTTTATACCTTTTTAGCAATCTAATGTATTATTTATTAATTACTTTAAAAAGTAACAGTTTTATGAGAAAAACGTTTAATTCAAACAAAATGTATCAGACAGTATATAAAAAATGTATTTAGCCATTTTTAACGTTCTTTTCGATACAAGCGAATTCAGGTCATAGTCCTAAGTTTACAAATTAAAAAAGAAATATAATTTATAGAAAAACAAACCAATTCATTTGGCTATCTATAAGAATGATTAAGTCATCTTTAACAATTCTTGATGAGGTTATAATATTGCTTCACGTATATCTTAAAAATAAATTCAATTAATTCCAAAAAATAATCACCACAAACGATGAAATAATTAAATTAAAAAAATTAAGTATTGTTCATCAATTTCCTAAAAACTATTAATTTCCAAAACCATTAAACAAAATATGATTTCATCAACTCCCCAGGAGCTGGAGCTGTGGGTGTCGGAGGCGGTGAAGCGCATGGAGGGGGCGGAGCCCCAGAGCGTGGCGGAGGCGCAGGCCCAGCTCGAGCAGCACCAAGAGAAGAAGGTCGGCCTTATCTTTGACATTAGAACTCCCTAATATGAATATTAAATAGATGAATGTTTGTTGATGAATTTCACCAAAACGGCTAAATTGAGCTGATTAAAATTTGGCTGAATTCAGTTACTTTTGATCCAGAAAAAAAATTCAGTTCTAGTAAAAAATTAAAAGCATCAAGACGAAGCTGAAGAAAGTGAAGATGTACTAGAAAAAATAACATCTCATAATAAACTAAGTATATTATATGAATTTCTCTACGTCCGCAGGCGGAAATAGACGGAAGACAAAAAGCAATCACGTCCCTCCTGAAGGAAGCAGAACAAGCCCAGGATACGGAGAAGCTGAAGAGGGTGGAGAAGCTCTCCTCCACGCTGGACCAGGCCTGGCTGCAGAGGAAGCAGTACCTAACACAGGTTTGTTTTTATGCATTTGTTTACTTTCAGGAAAAAAAATATTCGTTGTATGAATACAATCAATACTGATGATGACGATGACTCACTGACAGACTGACTACAGATCATTGAATGTCTCTTAATCTTGCTAAAACTTAAAAAACTGGGTCACGGTCAAATGGTCAAAAGCAGTTGGAAATTATTAATGAATTTAAGTTTTATACTTTGTATTTTAGAAAACTGGGATTTAATAATTAAAAGTATAAAAAATATTGTTGATTTTCTTTTAATTATAAAAAACCACTGTTGCCACATTTTAACAAATGTATAACTTCCCACCCAGGCTCTGGAGCTGCAGCAGCTGGAGGAACAGGCGCGGCAGGTGGAAGACTGGCTCGCCGGGAAGGAGGCCTTCCTCAACAACGACGACCTCGGAGAGAGTCTAGACGGTAACCCACGCTTTGTTAACCGACTTTAAAAACATGAGGTTCTGAGTTCGTTTGAATTTTTTATTAGCACTAGCGACTCGCCCTCGCTTCGCTCGGGCTCTTCCCTAGATTTAGCACAGGCAAAGCCGTGGGATCTGCTAGTTATGTATATAAACCTGCCTCTTGAATCACTCTATCTATTAAAAAAACCGCATCAAAATCCGTTGCGTAGTTTTAAAGATTTAAGCATACATATGGATATAGGGACAGAGAATGCGACTTTGTTTTATACTATGTATTGATTATAAATGGAACTGTCTGTCTGTCAGTTTGTATAGATTTTGTTTTTAAACTACTGATCTAATTTTGATAAGTTTTTTTATTCAGGTAGTTTAGTTATTGGAGAAAGATAAAAGTTAACTTCTATAACTATAAAATAAAACTAGGGGATGACAGTTTGTATGTCATTATTTGGGAGTTCATTTATAGAGTTCAAATTACTTATTTTAACCGACTTCGAAAAGGGAAAGTGTTTATTCTAAGTGTATATTCGGTTTTTTGAAATACATATTATTATTTGTGGTGACTCTTACTGCTGGTTAAGTGGGTTCAAGTCCCATTTGAACATTCATTAGTGTGATGATTTCGAATGCTTCCATGACACATCATGGGTGTTTATATTTAATCTATACTTCTATACTAATATTATAAAGCAGAAGAGTTTGTTTGTTTAAACGCGCTAATCTCATGAACTAACGATTCAATTTGAAAAAAATCATTTTGTGTTGGATAGTCTGTTTATCGAGGAAGGCTATAGGCTATATTACATCACGCTACGGCCAATAGGAGCATCAATTAAAAATGCAAAAACGGGAAAGACGGGTGTTAGTTCATTGGTTTCCAGTCTTTAGAACGCGTGCGAAACCACGGAAAAAAGCTAGTGCTATATACATGTAGAGTATCAACTATCTGGTATCTTATGACGGAACATGTCCTCAGCGGTGGAGACGCTGATCCGCAAGCACTCGGAGTTCAGCAAGCTGCTGGAGTCCCAGCTGTCGCGCGTGCAGGAGCTGCGGCAGCGTGCGGCGGCCGCGGCGGGGCATCCCCGCGCACAGTACATGCAGCAGCGAGTGGCTGCTGCCACCGCCAGGGCTGACCAGCTCAAGGTTCGGTTCCTGACTTTATTTTAATCAAGCCTTCTTTTTTAAATCCGCTCCTTTAAGACCTGTTCACATTGTTTATACATTTTTGAAGGGTTTAGGGTAAAAGGAAACTAATTTTATACGATTCACTATGATTTCGATTGTTATCCGATTAACAATCAGACTCGGTCAGCTTAGTGCGGAGTACAAGAAGCGAAGGAGACACAGATAATCGACATTATATAGAAAGTGGCATTCTCATTGACAACTTATGACAAATGTTTACAGAGCTAAGACTATTTCTAACATCTTTAACTCCTGGAACAACACCTGGATTTGATGCACCACCAGGCGCTGGGCCTATGGGTCATTTTTAAAAATTTCAAAATTAAGATTAATAAAATTTTCATAGCTTATACAAACTTATGAACTGGTTTACGGTTTCGATTACATACATTAACCACTTAATTCGCTAAATATAAATAAGAAACGATGAACCACTTTTTAAACCGGTTCCGAACCCTGTCATGGGGCAAGGTGTACGCTTGTATAATAAAATTCCACAGTCAATACTGAGCTTGCCTTTGAAGCAATTTAAATCTAAAATTAAAAACTCGCTACTGAATAAGGCTTATTACACCATCACGGAATACTTAGTAGATGTAAATGTGTGGAATAATGTCTGGTTGTGTCTCACGTGGGATACATAGATAAATATTGTAATGCAATATTGTTATCAAATATTTTTTTTTGTAAAGAGCAACTGTTGAGTTTCTCGCCGGTTCTTCTCAGCAGAACAGCTTTCCGAGCCGGTGGTAGTTTACTCACAGACTTACAGACTGACTTTTAATTTTGATAATGTAAAAATGACGATTCAAAAGAGCTTGTAAAAGTCTATTTGAATAAAGAATATTTTGATTGATTAATTGATTGTCTTTTTGCAAGTTTTCTACCACAAGAGAATAAATTTAATGTGTATGTCTGTGTGCAGGAGCGGTGTGCAGCACGCGGCGTGACGCTGCAGCAGGCGCGGCAGCTGCAGCAGTTCCTGCGCGAGCTGGCGCACGAGCGAGAGTGGATCGAGCTGAAGATGCAGATCGCCACCGATACCAACTACAGGTCCTGTCCCCATCGTACACCATGTCTGTACCCCGCGGGATAGAGTCCCTATTCTGTGTTACACAACTCTATCTCTATCCTGCGGAATAGCGAATCTACTCTAAAATGTTTGTTTGTAACGTTCAGGAGTCAAAAATATCTTCACTCCACGGGATAGAGGGTACAATTCTGAGCAATTATTATTAACTCATTGAGGTCTGTAAATCTCCATCAGTAGTCAACGCTATATCGCTCTATCCCGTGGGATAGCAGGTTTAGTTCTAAACACTTTGTAGAATTCAGTTAGTTAGATGATCCCCAATTTGATTCTCCTGGCTTTAATTTAAGTAGAAATAAAAAAAATCGAATTGTCAATTTATTGAAATTTTAAGAATTATAAAGTATTAATTAGAAATTTTCTCCGCCAATGTAGAGAGCTGTCGAACCTCCAAAGTAAGATTCAGAAGCACGCCGCCTTCGAGTCCGAGCTGGCGGCCAACAAGAAACGCATCGACGACGTGGCCGCCACCGGGGAGGACCTCATGGGTAGAGTTGCCGACCCTACTATATAATATACTATCCTACATTAAAGGAAATTACAAGTAAACTTAACTATATATACAAAGCAAATATACACTTAATTATTACTGTACAAGTCGTGTCCGCGCGGAATAGTGGCAAGAATGCTGGCAGCATTCCCCCGCTGAATGGCAATGCTGATTCTTTGGGCGAAAAATGGCGATAAGACAAGGTCTTTTAAAAATTGCTTAGCACTTTGACTCCATGGTCCAAAGGTTTCTACAGCAAAAGGTATAAAAATATAATTTTGACTAAGGGAGGCATATTTATGCAACTCGAGAAGCTCAGTCTTCTCCGCCGCGGCCTCCACTTTAGACGTCGTATCCCTGACATGAGACATGAGACTCCCACACAGGTGAACCTGCTATATGTACATTATACATATATTCACACTAATATTGCATGTTGGTTAATGTTTAAACTGCTCATCAGATTTTGATGAAAATTGACAAAGTCATAGACAATCGGTATAATATAGTTGATATAAATCTTTTGTTACCATAATGGCGTTTCAACTCTCAAGTCCCTATCGATTTTAATGAAATTCGCAATTAACCTAGATTGTATCACGGATTATCAAATAGGCTGCTTTTTATCGGCTTACTGTTTCATTAATCTTGTGTTTTCTTACAGAAGCGAAACACTACGCGTCGCAGGAGATCGCGCGACACGTAGAGGACTTGGAGAATCTATGGAGAGACCTAATGGTGAGTATTTTCATAATTATTTAAGTCATTAATTATTTTAATAATGGCAATACCTAATCAATTGATGCAATCGTATTATTAAATATATGTCTATGGAGAAAATTGGCTTAAAATTATTTACCAATGCTGGGCGTGGGCCTTTTAATAAGAGGAAGATCAGGCAACAATCCATCACGTTGACCAAGTGCCAAAGTTACGAAAACTAGCTAGATTCTTTGAAACATAAAGATCATCAGTCATCGCAGGAAAATTGACGATCATATTGTAAATATTTCGCACAAGAATATATCAGCAGTGCCCCGGAATTAAATCTGCTTCATTTTTCCCGTTGTCACTATGATATCTCCGATGAGTATGTAAATTATAATCCCTTACTCCCTTATACTTCCTTCCCAGGCCGCGGCCAAGTTGCGGCGCGAGCGGCTACAGGAGGCGTACCAGGCGCGCGTGTTCCTGCGCGGACTTGACGACTTCACCGCCTGGCTAGATGACGTCGAGGCGCAGCTCCTCAGCGAGGACCACGGTGAGGACATACATACATATATACTAGGATGTGCCAAAAATCGAAGATATTTTTTTTTGCTCTCAGTCCAAAATATCTTAGATGTCCCAACAAAGCTCCTGTTAAAAGCGGAGCTCAAAATTCCAATTCTAAGAGGTTCTCCATTGAACTTAAAGTTTTTCCGTTTAAATAACATGGGAAATATGACTTTTTATTAGTTTTTTGTCCTGCAAACTGTCACCGATGTCACTCACTCTCTCACCGATGTCACTCACTCTCTCACCGATGTCACTCACTCTCTCACCGATGTCACTCACACTCTCACCGATGTCACTCACTCTCTCACCGATGTCACTCACTCTCTCACCGATGTCACTCACTCTCTCACCGATGTCACTCACTCTCTCACCGATGTCACTCACTCTCTCACCGATGTCACTCACTCTCTCACCGATGTAACTCACTCTCTCACCGATGTCACTCACTCTCTCACCGATGTCACTCACACTCTCACCGATGTAACTCACTCTCTCACCGATGTAACTCACTCTCTCACCGATGTCACTCACTCTCTCACCGATGTCACTCACTGTCCCCGCAGGCAAGGAGCTGTCGTCAGTGCAAGCGTTGCTGAAGCGCCACGCGCGGCTGGAGGCGGGCGCGGCGGCGCAGGCGGACGCGGCCTCCGCGCTGCAGGAGACTGCGCGCGCGCTGGCGCAGGCCGGGCACTTCATGGCGGATGAGATACTCGCCAAGGCTGATGACGCTGTCAAACGGTACACTATATCTCGCACCTATACATCTATATTAATAATTTCGTCAACGGTTACGGTAGACTCGATCGAAACCTTAACTGAATAATAAAACATACAAAAATAAAGATTTCGAGTCGACAACATATATTCGCAAAATTCGGATTGTCGAGTTTTTTGTTTAATTCTAATGATGCTGACAGACAAATCGTAGTCGCCATATTGGCCACTCTAGCGAAACGTCACAGACAACAAAATAGAAATAAAACAACGAAAATATAATATACTAGCTGACCCGTGCCCACTTCGTTGGGCATAATGTTAATAATCCTTTTTTAGTACAGAGTGTTTAAATAATTTAAATTATTTTATTAATATTAAAAATTAAAACTTAAATTATCTATACTAATATTAAAAAAACTACTATGTGTCACTTAAATATAAAAGTTAGACATATGCTGTCGTTGAATTTTTTGTAGGCATTTTCAAGCTCCACATCTATTCTCTAGAACTCAAAAATATATATTTCATAGTTAAGGCAGCGTTCGTAAGAAACGCTTTCATTCGATCGTTTTTTCTCCGATTCACTTTGCAAAACGGACTGCCACGTAAAAGCCTTTTTATTTTTCTGTTTTTTTTTATAATCTATGACACTCAGCAATAATGTGGCTTTCTATTGGTGAAAGAATTTTTAAAATCGGTTCAGTAGATCCCGAGATTACCCCTTACAATTTAACAAATAAACAAACTTTACTTCTTTATAATATTAGTATAGATTTACTACATAAAAAAATATTTAATTCCTAAAATACTGTTAAAAAAGAATAATATTATAATATGTTCTAAACTCTTAAATCATACTTCCGTTTTCACTTATCAAATGATGCGTTATGATTTCTAATAGATGGCGTTATTAATATTTTTATTGTTTAATTTTAGTAAGTGGTCATTGTATTGCTATAATACCTTATATCTATACTATACTATCGATTTAGCGCGAGCGAAGCCGCGGGTTCCGCTAATATTATAATAAAATTGTAACTTAATCAAATCTTTATTTAGAACTATACTGTCGCGGAATATAGTGCGAACTCGTCATAATAGCACGCTTGTACCATGCCTTACAACAGCGAATGTCAATTTCTAACTTTTGACAATTAGATAACAAGAACAGTTTATTACAAATTTTAATGTGACAGAAAGAGATAACGCATTTTCAGGAACAATTTGTAAGTTACTAGAAACATTTTGAATTTTCGATACTAGAATGTTCTAAATTTACGCATATAAAAAGGCCGGCAGTGTGTCGAGAGTTCAGTTGAAGTTCGGAGTTGAGTGAAGATTGCGAAGAGATACGAAATAGTGGAAAGGTGAAGAAGAACATAGTGAATTATTAAAAGTGGTGGTTTATAGTGCTCAGAGACTAAATTAAACTAGTGTTGTGTACAAACTGCGCGTGTGTATTAAGTGTAAATAAAACAACTTTAGTGCGAGAACGCTTTTAATTTCCGATCCCGAACCCGTAGTACGTAACAATACAGAGGACGGATGTATTGTTTTTGAATTTTTGTCTGTCTCCCTGTAACCGCATCACAAATAAACCACTAGGCGAATGATGAAATTTAGTATAATGATAGCTGGTCAACATAAAGTATCCTTTATATAACAGGAAAATATTTCATTTCTGAGCTATGTATACTAAAATAGAAAAAAATATCTTTTATAGCGGAGTTGTTTCGATAAATAGACACTGAAAAAATTAACGAATTTGTTATTTATTTCGAATATCCAATCCTTTTTATTGTAGGAAAATATTTCATATCTGAGCCATGTATATGTCGCAGTAGAGTCAGAAATCTTCTTTTTTTAAAAAAAAACAACACTTCTGGAGAACTTGAAAAATCTTAATATTATAACATTAATTGTTATACTATAATTATTAATTTAATTATCACAAATATCACTGATATTATAATCACTCAGCATGTGCACCGGGCAACCGCTGTCAAAGGAATGAGCCCCGGGCACGTTGCGTGCCGCCTTTTATAGTGATTAAGTGGTGGGGGTTTGACCGTTGCACGTGCAGCTTATAAGCTATCATGACGGCGCCGTCATATACTAAAATAAATAAAAAAACTAAAATTATCTTTTATGGCGAAGTTGTTTCGACAGATATGCACTGAAAAAATTATTAAGATATTTATTTTAAATATATAGATACCGGCAGCTGCAAGAACCGATGCAGATCCGCAGAGATAACCTGGAGGATGCGGAGCAGCTGCACCGCTGGGAACGAGATGCTGATGAGGAGTTTAGCTGGTGAGTGGTAACATTCATTCACCTTGGAAGATTGATTGCTGAGTATTGGTCTTCTCATCAGGATGATCAGGCTATAGTCCACCACTTTGGCAAATGCCTGGATGATATTTTTAAATCTATTAACAATGATTTGATGCTAAATTGGTGATCTGATGATGAAACTAGAAGGATGGTTTGTTTTGATAAAATCTGCAAAGATCTTTCAAAACTAGTCTTTGCTAGTAATTATAATAATGTACGTCTAAATCTCTTTTATCAAAGTAATAGTTCAAAATTAAATCAAAAGTGTTTTTCAGTGATAGTTAAAAAGAATCTTCACAACTATTTTTTTTGGATTTTTTTCGCGGAAATCCAATAGTATAACTTAATAATATACTTTTCAAAGTTTCATTTAAATTGTCAAACATTTGTATAAATCTAAGATTTACAATATATATTGTGCTTAGGTTGGCGGAGCGTGAGGCGGCGGTGCGGTCGGAGGAGGCTGGCGCTTCGTTGTCGGAGGCGCAGGCTCTGCTCAAGAAGCACCAGGCACTGGAGGCAGAGATCATCGCCAGGTACACATTCAGCTTGCATTTTCTTCATTCATTCAGTCATTCATTCAGTCATTCATTTTGTTTAAAATTAATTACTGTTACTGCTTCAGAGATTACCAGTTCGATTCCTGATAATTTTTGAGACGATGATGTAGCGCATGTTTTGAATTGTTATGAATATTTAGAGTAAATATAGGTAGTATTGTGTGCGTACTTACTTATATTAAGTGCTTTGTAATAAAGCGTAATTGGTTTGGCTTGATGCTTGGCCGCCATATTGAAAGTTAGTTTAGTTAAAATTATTGTTTATATAAACATTGTTAGAACGGTTCATTTTATTTAGCCCGCAGTGTTTGACGAGTATGGATGGAAAACTTAAATAGATGAAGATGATATGTCGCAAAATCATAATTTCGAGAACATTGAGTTCAAATTTCGTGCGTGCTCCTAAACGTGCAATATTTTTCTGCAATGTGTGGCTGCAATATTGGCAACTAGTTGCAGGGCTATTTCAAAAGAATTGCAACTATGGCCGAGCAATATGTGGCCGGGCAATGAGTTGCAATTGTCAAGGCAACATAATAACTGACATAACAACAATATATCAATTAATCACGGCGTCACTCACTGCAAACTTCAGTCGCGTAGGAAAGGACACACTATGCCAATAAAAATAGAGAGCGACGGGCAATATTGCAGAAAGTCGATTGCTCAGCGATCGTTTGGCAATATCGGCCATACGCGGCCATACCAAACATGATTGACGATATGGCCGGGACAGTACTGCAATATTGCATAATCTAGCAGTGAAAATTCAAAAATGCGATTTGTCCATACACATTTTGTATGATCCATGCAAACGTTGGCAGAGTTTGACATGTATATATTATGTATATGTGTGTAGGGAGGCGACAATAGGAGCAGTGTGCGGGCGTGCATCAGCGTTAGCGCGACGCGGGCACTTCGCGGGGGCGGCGCTAGAGTCGCGTGCTCGAGGGCTACGAACCGCCCACCGTGCTGCCGCGGACGCCGCCGCGCGTCGCGTGGTGCTGCTGCGTGCGCGCGTTGACGCGCTGCAGGTATGTCTTCATCATCATCACCATCATCATTGTAATCATTATCATCATCATCATCGTAATCATTATCATCATCATCATCGTAATCATTATCATCATCATCATCGTAATCATTATCATCATCATCACTATCGTAATCATTATCATCACCGTTATCAATATGAACGAACAAACGAACGAAAAATTAATACTACATATTTGTACTCATTGTGTTTAAAACTCTTCGTCTTTACTATTAATAGATTCTGTCATAATCATCATTATCATCAACACTAATGATATTAGCGTTATCAATACGAACATCAACATAATTGCACTTATTGTGTTTAAAACTCTTTGTCTTTACTATTACTAGATTCCGTCATAATCATCATCATCATCACTAATGAAATCATCACCATCATTATTGCTACTAAAACTTACACTTCATATTTACACTTTACTATTCTTAGAACTCTGTCCGTTAAAAATATTAACTCTGTTAATATTTTTGGACGTGTTCAATAAAAAAAAATTCCACTATTATCACCCCCACCATTATCGTTATCATCACCACCATTATCATTACCATCATCATCATCACACCTTATACTGATTTAACCTTTAAAAGTATTTGTCTTAAACCTAAATATCAATATCATTTTAAACATTTTTTACTTTTCAAAAGTGTCAAATTGAAAAAAAAATAATACATAAAATAAGAACAAACCACTACTTTATTGGTTCATTCATTGTATTTTTGCATTACGATTTAATTTGAATAATATAGATATGATGTATATCTCTCTTTTCTCTCTCTCTTTCTCTTTCTAACTTTCTCTAAATACCTCATCACAAAACCAAGTGCTAGCAACAGTAACTTTTGCAAAGTGCACACTCCAATACATAACCATAATAACTAAAAAATATATATATTTAATAAATTCACGTTCAAACCTACTATTAATATAACTTTTTAAACTTTCGCGTTTCATAACTATTATAATATACCCCGTGGTCACGGGGAGACGGTCACGGTCAGTCTCCCCGTGACCACAGCTGGTGCAACCCGGCCGAAACGTCGGGAATAAGGTTACCTTTAACTAATACACGCGTTAAGTCCCGTTGTACGATATATGATATACCTACATTTATGTTATTAAACCCAATCATCACCCGCCATTCAACCCCAGCTGCTGAGCGAGCTGTGGGAGGCGGAAGCGTGGGTGTCAGAACGGCGCGCGGCGCTGGCGGCGGCGGAAGCAGGCCGAGATGAGGAGTCCGCGCTGATGCTGATGAGGAAGCTGGAGGCGCAGCAGCGGGAGCTGACCGCCTTCCTGCCCACCATCACCAAGTTGGAGAAGAGTGTGCAGGTGGGAATCATGAGAGCCAAGAGTCATGTTACTTCTTATCAGTTGGTTAAGACTTAACGGAATATGTTGTTTTGATGGTTGAAATTTTGGAAATTTAGTTTTTTTGGACAACTCCTGACAAAGGTTTGTCTTGATATTAATATTAATAAACACTTAGAAATTAGTTCAATTTTAGTTAAAATATTAAACCCCGTTAATACAATACGTCTACCTGCGCTAGGCCAGCTTGATGGTCTATTGCCTGATCTCCTTCGTAGTGAAGGAAGGCTTATGTCCAGCATTGGAACATTAAAAAAACCTATTATTACAGACATTAAAAAACCAGCATAAATTGTATATCTGAGGACTCGTTTGTATAATTGGTAGTGACCCTGCTTTCTGCGCTAGCAGTCGCGGGTTCGAGTCCCGCTGGGGGCATTCATTTGTTGAGCACGTATGTTTGTTCTCCAGTCATGGGTTTATATTATGTATTTAAAATTTATATGTGTAGTATATCAACTATCTGGTATCCGTAACACAAGACTCGTAGCTTACCACGGAATTAGATGACGCTGTTGTAAAAATGTCCCAACATATTTATTTATTTACTATTTATTTATTTTTTATTCTGTGTGTGCAGGAGCGCAGTCCTGAAGACGAGCAGGTGCGCGGCAAGCTGGAGGAGCTGCAGCGTGCGTTCGAGGACACGAAGCTGCTGTCTGCCAAGCGCCAGCAACGCCTGCAGCAGAGCCTCAAGTACTTCAAGTGAGTACTCCTTGTCTGGTACTTGCTGTGCCAATAGTCGGAGTTCGACTTCCAGCGGGATCACTTGTTGGGCACGATTGTTTAAACTCCAGTCATGGGTTTCTGATTGTTGTAAAGCATTCGAAACAGAAACCAAAAATCAAAATAAATTCGCGACAAAATCTGAAAAGATCGGTTCATTTATAATGTCAAATATTCGCCTAAACCTAAGAAATTACTATGTGAATCATATAAATACCCAATTTATATTTATAATATGTATGTATTAAAAGTTATGTATGTGTAAATTATCAACTACCTGGTATCCGTAACACGAGCCTCGTAGCTTACCATGGAACTAGATGGCGCCGTCTATTAATTTCACAATGTACATTTTTTCCACTTCTCATCATCTGGACGATTGTAGAAATCCAATGTACAGGTAGATTAAGAGTGCTCTTAACGTCCCACAGGTTCGTCCAGGAGTGCGAGGAGGTGCAGGAGTGGATCAGCGAGCAGATGGCGACGGCGGCCAGCGAGGAGTACGGCCTGGACGTCGAGCACGTGGAGACGCTGCAGCAGGCCTTCGACAACTTCCTCACGCAGCTGCATGGTGAGTCTGACACTTGGACCTTTCTTCATAGAGTCTAACAAATATTATATTTAAGTAAGAGTTTTATCTCTATCTTTCTCTTTTTCTTTTTGGTGCAGAAGAAAAGAAATAACAAAACTGACGAAAGTTTTTTTTAGTTTTTGAAAGTCAAAAAATTTGCATATCAAATCTGATTTTTTTTTAAAACGCTATAGAAATAGTCATTCTTTTCAATACAGAGGCCGAATCTATAGCTTTAAAAGCAATTGTATGTATGTCTGCCTATATGGTAACACATCACTAAAAAACCACTGGATAGATTTTGATGAAATTAATTGTGATAATAGCTAGTTATCCGAGTCAATGAAAAGAAAATGTCTCTTCTCCCGAAATGAACCCAAATTGCATGGTATAGCATTGCTAATACAAAACATCAACTATGTCTAGAAGTATTTTTTAATCTGTAACACTTGTCAATGTAAATAAAAAAAAATAAACAATATCACGTGGTACCCTGTGTATATAGCCAACGAAGGCCGCATCGACGCGGCGTGCGAGGCCGGTCTCGCGCTGCTGGACGAGAACACGCCGGAAGCGGATAGAGTGAAACAGAAGATAGAGGACATCCGCGGTCTGTGGGACGACCTGAAGGAACTGGCTATTGCTAGGCAAGAAGTAAGTGCAGGATTTATTTTTGTCGTACTCAAAAATTGCTGTACAAATTTTGGTGAAACTGTACAGTTATATAGCTTATACATTAGAGTTATATAATATACAATTGAAATAGAATCTGAGGGAAAAGCTAGTTTATGTTAAAGTTTGTATCTATGATTGCTTATTACTTATTTAATACTTATTAAATCTTGGCTAGACAAATTTTGATGAAATTTAAATTGTAGAGTAATAAATAGTCTTGTGTAAGTAATAATCTTCAGAGAAAAAAATTACGCCAACAAGACATTTAAATTTGACGTGCTTTAACGAAGTACACGTTTGACGTCGTATTTAGTGACCCTACTTGCTGTGCCAGCGGTCGTGGATTCCCACTAAGGTTATTCATTTGTTGAGCACGAATGCTTATACTATAGTTATGAGTGTTTATATTTATAATATGTAGGTATTTATCTGTATCGACTATCCGGTATCCATAACACAAGCCTCGTAGTTTTCCACGACACAAGATAGCGCTGTTTGCAAAAATCTTATATATGCGTTAGGGATGGCGATGGATTTAATATTACACTGTCACAATATACTTTCGACATCGAGTGTTCACGCTAAAGTAGACAGACATTGACTGACTGACTGAATGACATTTGTTAAACACTATTGTCAAGTTGGAAGACGTTCCAACTACCCCCAATCGTGTATAAAATATCGAACATGGCAACACAACTAATTATTATTTACTAGCATTTTCCGCGGCTTCGAACGCGTTCTAAAGACCGTAAACCATTTTTTTTTGAATCGCGCGGTATAAGAACTATCGTCCGCTCTTCCCGTTTTTGCGACATTTTCAATTGATGCTCCTCTCCTATTAGTCGTAGCATGATGAAATATCGCCTATAAACTTTTTTGATAAACGGACTATCCAACACAAAAAGAAACTTTCAATTCGAACCAGTAGTTCTTGAGATTAGCGCGTTTAACCAAACAAACAAACTGTTCAGCTTTATAATTAGTATAGATTATTCTCTAACATATGTCTGTGTGTAGGCGTTGGCTGGCGCGCGCCAGGTCCACGAGTTCGATCGCTCCGCAGAGGAGACCCTGGCGTGGCTGGCGGAGAAGGAGGCGGCGCTGCAGCGTCCTCGCGGACAGCACCAGCTGCGCGCGCTGCGGGCGGACCTGGGCGCCATCCGCGACCAGCACAGGCACCTCGCGCAGGAAGCAGACAGGTACTGGTCACACCAACTTCCGGCAGTGCGACTATATCGTACTACCCTACATATGTATATTGTATAAATCGCCATAAGTACCTACTTTTTTCTTCTATTATTTTTCGTCCAGCTGTGGGACTATATCATACTACCCTACAGTCCTCGCGCCTTCAGCTCAGCTTTGCATCTGAGTGCGTCCAATGTACGGATAGGTACGGCTGAAGGCGTAGCGCGTTGCGAGTGGTTTAAACCGGTTTTAACTGGTTTTTGATGCACGGCTATTGGCTATCACTATATAGCTATCACTCACACAAATGCAAAGCTGAGCTTACGTCTCGAGAACTGTACATATTTGTATATCGCCAAAAGTACCTACTTTTTTCTTCAATTATATTTTTTTAAAGTTTAATAAGCATCATAAAAATGTTAAAGAATTCCAAAATATATTAAAAAGTTCAAAATTATTATTACATTAAATAAGATATTGAAAATAACGTAAAACTTCTCCATTAAAATAACCTCCCCCAAACCCTCTAATCGACCTGGAATATACACCATATAAAACACTCACTGTCTCGTCAACCCATGGTATACGTAAGCGACATTCCCGTTCTCGTCTATAACTTACACCACACAGTCTAATATACATCGTATATGAGACAGTGTAAATAAGTACATATTATAATAGTTATTGAAGTGAAACTTCTTTAGAATCGTTGTGATTTCAAACTCGATGAAACGAAGAAATAACTCCATAGTACCAGGCACTCAGAGACGGGGAAGAGCTAGCCTTAGTTAATCTCGCCCACCGCGAGTCAGTGACATTTCTAACTCTGTCTTAACTCGTGGGTGTGACCTTCGCGCCATCTCCCTCTCTTAACGAGCTTAGATGGGGTTATTTAGTATAAATATAAACGAGATTTAAAAATTAGTTTGCCAAAGAAGTTTTACTTCTGACATGTGTACTTTGTACACACGCACTTTTTGTATGCAGCCGAATGGGCCGGTATGCTCTGTATAGTACCACTCTCTCACATAAGACCGGCGTGAAGTGGCAGCCATGCTGTCGCGTTTCGTCCGGTAAGTGAAAGTCCGGGTGGCCCACTCCCCATCCCTCCCTCCTCCCTCCCTCTTCCCTCCATCCTCCCTCCATCCTCCCTCTCTCCTATCTCCATCTCTTCTCCGTCCCTCCTCCCTCCTACCTCCTTCACTTTCCTGAAAGGCCGGCAACGCCCTGCGGTATTGCAGATGTCCATGGGCGACGGTGAACATTTTCCATCAGGTGACCCTCCTGCTCGTTTGCCCCCTTTGTCCCATAAAAAAAAACACTGCACTCGCCGAGTAACGAACCCGTGTCCCGTTCCTCCAGACTGGGCGCGGCGTTCCCGGACGCGCAGGAGCACGTGGTGGCGAAGCTGGAGGACGTGTCGGAGGCGCTGGCGGCGCTGGAGGCGGGCGCGGCGCACGCCGAGCAGCAGCTGGCGCTGGCTGACCAGCTGCAGGCCTACTTCGACACCTACCAGGAGCTCATGTGAGGATAGGGAGTTTCAGTTTTAATGATTAACAGCCATTTTGTTTAATAGTAAAAAAATATTAATATTATTTTAAATATTACTAGATTTAGCGCGAGCAAAGCCTCGGGTTCTGCTAGTATTAATATAGTCTATGTTCATCAGGGATAATGTAGGATTCTAATGGTAAAAGAATTTTTTAAATCGGTCTAATAGTTTCGGAGTCTATTCAATTCAAACAAACAAACAATCAAATATTAGTGTAGATATAACTAAACATAGAATAATTTTTCATAAGTCCTTAAAAACTAAGCTATCTTTTTTATCCAAGTAAAGTTCTTGAGTCATTGTTGACTCAATGAATTTTAGTTAGTTTTAGTTTTTTTAGTCGCGTTATTTAGTTCTTAGTTCGTTTTAGTCATTCTTAGTTGCGTCATTTGTTTTTTAGTTCGTTTTAGTCAATTTTAGTTGACTTAATTTAACTTGATTTTCAATTGTATTATAATTAAATGTGTCAGGGCATGGACGGCGGAGACGCTAGCGCGGGTGACTGCGCCGGAGCTGGGCGCGGACGTGGCGGGCGCGCAGCGGCTACTGGCGAGGCACCGGGACGTGGCTGCTGAGGTGGACGCCAAGGATGACAGCTTCCAGACCTTCTACGCTGATGGTGTGTAGTACATAGTTTAAATCGAGCAGGAAAGGTATTTGCTATTGTGGAAGAATATTTGTTTATAGCTTACAGACCAGAAAAGAAAATTTTTTTTTATTTTTTTTGTTGAAAATCATTTTGACGACACATTTGGTTCAGTTTGTTATGAGATCAATTACTATGGCGATCACGGGTAAGAGTCCCGCTGGGGGTATTCTTCAGTTAAGCCAGAATATTTGTATTTCAGCTATGAGTGTTTATATTTATAACGAAAAACTCGCTTTGGTCAGGTTCGTTCTTAGGTTTACACGGATTTCGCTAGTTAAAATTTCTACCTCCTCATTTTTTGAAGTCAGTTAAAAAGTAGCCTTATACCATTAATCTGTGAGTGACAGTCCTGTTAAAATCGGTCCAGTCGTTTCAGAGATTAAATTATATCAAAAATGGATTTTTGCTAGTATCGTATATACTTTCATATGCGTTTAGTGAAAAGCTGTTAATTTGAAATTAAAAACAGACTCTCCAATTTTATTCATATGTATAGATTATATTTGTATTTAAAGTTATGTAATGAACTATGTGTATAATATTCGAACATATCTTTTTATTTCTATCATTTATTTAAATTTAAACATAAATTTACTTCAAAAGGAAATTCATAAAAATTATTATAATCTGTGGAGCACATTACACTGTACAGCGACTCACCTTCGCTTCACCTGGCTTAGTTCCTAGGTTTAACTCGAGCGAAGCCGCGGCTTCCGCTAGTATATCTTTATAAATTTTAGCCTTTGTGATGTTCTGATGTGTAAGCTATATTATTGTAAAGTTTCATTAAGATCCATTCAAAAGTTTTTACGTGAAAGAGTAACAAACATCCATCCATCCATACTTACTTTTGCGTTTATAATAGTAGGATAATTAATAATGTATGTTCATCAGGCGAGAAGCTGGTAAGCGAGGGGCACTTCATGTCCGCGGAAGTGGCTGCGCGACTGGCAGGCCTGCGAGCACGCCGCGCAGCCCTGGACTCCGCGCTGGCTGCGCGTGCGAGGATCTACGCACACCACCTCGATGCACTGCTGTTCTTGCGTGACGCAGACGCTCTCGAACAGTGGATCGCCGCCAGGTAGGGTTCTTCATCATCATCATCATCATCATCATCAGCCCTTTTTAACGTCCCACTGCTGGGCACGAGCCTCCCTCAGTACGAGGGATCAGGCCATAGTCCACCGCGCTGGCCTAGTGCGAAGGCGAAAAACTTGCTAGGTTTTTCTAAGACACGCAGGTTTCCTCACGATGTTTCACCATAAGACACCATCACTTCACCATAAGACAATGTTGGAAATTAAGTGTTTAAAAATTCAATATCTTCAGTCTCCAGTAATTTAGTGAGAAACTCTTTAAAACAAAATGGCGTCTAAATGACATAAATAACAAAACACAAACAAAAAATTACAAAATCTTTTCGAACAACACATAATCCTTGCCTAATACATACAAAACCAAAAAATGTTACCATTAATTTATATCCAACTCCTCAGGGTGCCACTGGTGCGGGACGGCAAGTACGGCGAAACCCTCGCGCAAACGGAGGAGCTCATCAACCGCCACCGCGACCTGGAGGAGACCATCGACGCGCAGCGCGACAAGTTCCTGACCCTCAAGAGGATCACCCTCGTGAGTTCCAACTCCTCAGATCTTAGGAGTTTTGGCTTCTAATTTATTTTGTCAAATCAGATATGTATCGTTATTAGAAATATTTATCCTCCTTCGACCTCATCTATGTTGGTACATACTTATCTCTAACTCTATTCCATCTTATAAATTGATTGATATGCATAAATAATGTTTGCTGTAGCTACCTAAGAACATACAACAATCTAACCCGAACCCATACCTTAAAACTGTAACAAAATCAAACCAGTAGTTTTGGAGAAAAATGGCAATATGTATTTGCACAAACAAACAAAAAATATATCTTTAAAGCTTACCTAATTGACCTTAAAAATTAGTGATTTTTTATTCAAACAAACTTTTAATAAAAATAAAAAATATATATTAATTCCTAAATCCATTTACAGATCGAACAAGCTTTCAAAGACCAACAAAATGAAGAGCAGGAAGCAAGGAAGAAATTGGCAGAGAAACAGGAAGCTGATCGTCTGCAGCAGGTGAAGAGACGGGAGATGGAAAGGATCACGGAGGAGAGGCGCCGGGAGACCGAGCTGCAGGACACCCGAGGAGTTGGCGTTCTGGAGATGCAAGAACAGGCCAGACCAGCTATGGTAAACCTTTAAATTTGGTTTTCTCAGACATGCCAATTTCATCACCTTAAGTCAAGTTGTGATCTTGCTAGTTATGATTCGTACTTGGAAACTTTAGAAGAGCGAGACCCGGGATTCGAACCCGCTTTACTTGGGTACCCAAATTACAGAATTATCATGTGTCTACCTTGTTGTTACGGAAAACTAATAATGAAAACAAAAATATTAAAAAGAAAATGTCAACCCTCAATAATTTTCTGAGTCTCTTCCGCCAGTTCTTCTCAGGTCAGAGGTTTCTTCTTTCCGAACTGGTGGTAGACTCGTGACGTTCAGTAAGAAATTGTAACAAATTTTATGCTGAATAAAATATTTTGATTTGGTATAAGAAAAGCCTACTAACCTTCCACTCCTGGGCCGCAGGTGGAACGCCAGCTCAGCAGCAGCACGGCGGTGTCGGCGACGTCGGATGAGATGGGGCCAGAGCGTCCCGTCGTCAAGCCCGAGCCGCTCGTGAAGCGCGCGGAGAGCATGAGTGTGAGTTACACTAAAAATAATCACTACATAGTATAAAACAAAGTCGCTTTCTCTGTCTCTATATCCCTATGTATGCTTAAATCTTTAAAACTACGCAACGGATTTTGATGCGGTTTATTTAATAGATAGAGTGATTCAAGAGGAAGGTTTATATGCATAACTAGCGGATCCCGCGGCTTTGCCTGTGCTATTCAACAAATCAAAACACATTATTTAGATAGACTTTTAAAAATACTTGGTTTTATGTTTGATTTAGCATATGCAAAGCCGAGGATTTCTAAAATAAAAGCAGCCTTAACTACTCCTAATAACATTAGCTATCTGCTGAAGGCTATTTTGGTGGAAAGAATTAAAGTTAAATTCTCTTAAAACTCATAATTATACTTTTGGTAAAAAATAGAGAATATTTCGTCATTTTGACCAACCAAGTTATATTATAATACTTTGGTAAAAAATAGAGAATATTTCGATTCAACCAAGTTATAATATGTATGTATGTTTATACAGGTTGTAAAAACTCCAAAACGCACGCCATCGTTCACGACGCGACGCCGCACGCAGAGCTTCCGCCGACACGCGCGCCCCGACGACCTGCCCCCTGTGGAAATCGAAGGTAGGCTCTTGATATCCCACTTGTGGGCAAGAATAATCCCAAATTAAAAAGAAGATGTGTATGGTCCAATGGACCATGTAGATTTTGGTTTGACTCAAATCATTTTTGTTTCGACGGGTTTAAACGAATTCAGCTTAGTACTGCGTTGGATTTTGTAGCGTGAACTCTTTTAATGCATGACATTAACATTATAAACATGAGAAAATCGGGACCCTTGTTCGAGGGCATCTTGTCTGCGTCACAAGTTTAATTACGATAGTGTATCGAACCAAACTGCTTTAATATAATAATAGATTTAAAGTTTCAGCCATCTTCAGCCCTTTTTAACGTCCCACTGCTGAGCACGGGCTGCCCTCAGTACGAAGGGGATCAGGCCATAGTCCACCACGCTGAAAAACAAAACTTGATAGGTCTTTTCAGGCATGCAGGTTTCCTCACGATGTTTTCTTTCACTGTAATCGTGATAGGAATGATTCGCACATGGAAATATCAGAGGTGCGAGACCCGGATTTGAACCCGCATCACTCGGTTATTAAAGCGAGCGTGGCTGGGCTACCACTGCCTCTTTTTTGTTGTTGTTGATGCACCCGTAACCGACAAAATATTAGAGTCAAGGCTCAGATGGTATGGACACGTAATGCGTAGGCCCAACAATTTCGTGGTGAAAAAGTGCCTTTCCATTGCAACAAGAAAGAGGGGTAGGGTAAGACCCCAAGCTACTTGGATGACGATTGGTCAGAGGGACTTGAAATACCTCGGCCTCACTGATGAAGAAGCGAACACAAGATAAATAAATAATAAATAAATGAATAAATAAATAAATGAATAAATAAATAAATGAAAAAATAAATACATAAATGAATGAATAAATAAATAAGTGAATTAATAAACAAATAAATAAATAAGTAAATAAACGAGTAAATAAATAAATGAATAAATAAATAAATGAAAAAATAAATACATAAATGAATGAATAAATAAATAAGTGAATTAATAAACAAATAAATAAATAAGTAAATAAACGAGTAAATAAATAAATGAATAAATAAATAAGTAAATAAATATAAATATAAATAAAAATAAATAAATGAATGAATGAATAATGTCTATAACGTGCAGGCTACCTGGAGCGCAAGCAGGAGGCGGGGTGCGGCGGCAAGCGCGCGACGGTGCGGTCGTGGCGCGGGTACTACACCGTGCTGTGCGGGCAGCTGCTGTGCTTCTTCCGCGACCAGCTGGACTTCGCCAGCTCCAAGGCGGCTGCCCCGCCCGTGGCCATCCTCAACGTGAGTACTGCGTCCCATCAGTTCCCATCAGTAACAACAGGATGAAAGTTTTCGAAAGGGGGCTAGACGGAATTAAGACCAAAAGTTGTAACGACACTTTTTCCTATAGTTGTAAGCCGTGCGGCGTGCGCGTGTTTCTCTGTTTGTCTCTTTCTCTCTCTCTCTCTCATAGTTTTTTATAAATCATGGTAAATAAAATAGAGGTGTTAAGATACTTTTGTAAAGTATTTTTTTTTTTAATTTTTTTTACGCTTTTAGGCTTTGAGAATATGTCAATTATTCATAAATGTGCTTGATAGAAATTAAAAGTATTTATATGAGTTATAACGAACTTTGCTGTTTCAATTCAATTTATAAAATTTACATTAATGCTATTTTATTAGAAATGTCAATATCCCTTCCACTTTAGTTTCAAAATTGACTTTTTACATTATTTTCTTTCTACCCTCAAAATTTGATATATCGCCGTTCTTGTTTTTATTTGTATTGTACTTTATAGGTAACTTTTTCCTGGTTGTTATAAAAAAGAAATTGTACGATTTATTTATTTTTTTATATCAATACACTGACTAAATTTGTGTGTGTGTGTGTGTGTGTGTGCGTGCAGGTGCGTTTATTTTTTTTTATAAGAATATAGTTGAAATTTACATTAAATATGTATGTATGTGTGTGCAGGCGCGTTGCTCTGCGGCGAGCGACTACACGAAGCGCGCGCACGTGTTCCGGCTGGCGTGCGCGGACGGCGCGGAGTACCTGTTCGCGGGGAGCTCCCGCGCCGTCCTGCAGGACTGGGTCGCCAAGCTGGCCTTCCACGCGCAGCTGCCGCCGCCCCTCCAGCTCACGCCCTACCAAGCACCAGACTCGTCGCAACCTGAATCCCCCACTGCTGATGTGCGCAGGCGCTTGCAACAGTCAGTATTTTAAAAAAAAATTTTTTTGTTTTTTTTTTTTGGTTGGGTTTTTTGTGTATGGCTATTGGTTGAGACTTTGTTTTCGTTAAATGATAAAAAATTTGTTTTATTAGAGATTTTTTTTTGTTTTAAATTTTTTTCTTATAAACATTTTTTTTACAATTTAATTTTTTCGAAGAAAGAAAATTTTTTTTTACTCAAAAATATATATTTTGTGACTAATAACAAATACCATTTCAGATAAACGCTACTGTATTATTTATTTGTTATAAAAAATCTTTTTTTCAATTTTTTTTCAATAATTAACTTGGAAATGTACCCCACCCCAGGAACGCATCATCGTCATCATCAGCGGCATCATCCCCGGAGCCGTCGCGCGCGCCGCGCTCGCAGGCGGACATCCTGCGCGAGGCGCGCGCCGCCCGCCCGCCCTCCGTCACGCCAGAGAGGAACATCGGTTGGTATCTGTACCACTAAATAAAGCTAATTTAGTTTAGTACTACGGTTTTCATATGATAATCAAAAAAAATAAAAAAAACTTTTTTTTGTTTTTGGAAAAAATGGAAATGTCAAAAATAACAAAAGAAACTTTTTTTTTTTGTTTTTTTTTGACATTTTAATTTTGGTCACGCCCCCGAGAGGGGAACATCGGTCGGTATCTGTACCACTAAATAAGCCGTTTTAGTTTGGAACTACGGTTTTCATATGATAATCAAAAAAATAAAAAAAACTTTTTTTGTTTTTGGAAAAAATGGAAATGTCAAAAAAATACAAAAAAATTTTTTTGACATTTCCATTGATTAACTAAGGAGGTTTTGGCCTTTTATAGTTACTAGTTATAAAAAACAATGTCTTGCCATAAATAATATATTTTTTTCTAAGTTACTTAACAAGGTCGAAAAATTAATTTAAAAAATACTTTTTTTTTAAATGAATGGTAATACAAATAATATTGTTCTTTTTAAACGAATATTTCTGTATATTCGCAACCAAATCTAACTAATGTTTATAATATAAACTTTATATGGATATTATATTTATCAAAATATTTTTAAATCCCTTTTTCTTACTATAGAGTCATCAGTGTTGCCATCGCTGCCGCCGCGCCAGCCGCCGCCGGTGCTAGACGACGCGACCGAGGTCGTACTGCGGTACGTACTTCTTTTTACTTTTTGCTAAAATAAACGTTTTTTATAATTTTCTAATAAAATAAAAGTAGCCTAAGCTACTCCTTACAACATTAGCTATCTGAGAGTGAAAGTCCCGTCAAAATCGGTCCAGCCGTTTCAGAGATTAGTCGGAACAAACAGACCGACAAAAATTAAAAAGAAATATTTTTTTTGATGTGAGTAAAATGAGAAAAGCTGTTAATTTGCTGTAAAGCATTCAAAACGTCGGGAATTAAAAATCCAAATAAATCCGAGACAAAATCTGAAAAGATAGTTTCATTTATAATATTGTTCTTCTTTTCGACAGAAATTCCGAGCAGTCCGCCCAAAATTGGGGCCGGTCGAGATTCTCCAACGGACGTGATATCAACGCCGAGTTCCTCAAGTCCCAACGTGATGGTAAGTCCGCCATATTGGATCGATGGATATATATTTAACTATACAAAGCCATTATTTATAGATCGTAGATTTATAATAAAATTATCTATGTATCGATTATAATGAAAGGTTAATAGAATTTAATTTATTTATTAAATACTCTGGTAAAATGGAACGTGTCGCTTTACTGTGTCGTTGAAGCAAAATTGTGACGTTCTTAAATTATATATTTTTTTCAGTTTTTAAGTTAATATTACTTATAGTATAGTACTATTTTAATTAAATATATATTTACCTAACCTTAAACCCTAAAGTAGCAGACGGAGTCCCCCCACTACCTATGTCAGGCCCCCCGGACCGTCCACCAAACGTCCCAGAACGGCCCCCAGTTCTACCGGAAAGGGGCCCTAACTTACCAGAAAGGTCATCTATATTGGAAAGGGGCCCGGCTGTCCCTGAACGAGTCGATCGAACAAATAACAACGAAAGACATGACCGATCTGAACGAAGTTCGTCAGAACGGAGCGAAAAGTCGGTAACGGCGTTAGTGAACAGTTACCAGCAGAGGATGTCGAGGAGTCACCATGAGAAGGTGGATCCTAACAGGAATTCCGGGGGGTGGCAGAACAATGAGCGTCAGAGTAGCCAGAATAATCAGAATAATAACTGGCAGGGGGTCGAAACCTCCCACTTCTATTCAGCGAGTGAGCTCGGTTAGTTGAAGGGTTGATCGTTCAATATGACTGTGATGTGGAAAAATAAACAAAATGGCGCCAAAACAAAACAAATTAAAGGCTCGGTCTATTCCACATCACAGTAAATATTGAAAAAATATGTCTATGAGGCCAGTTTTAATTTTTTAATTATAGGTACGTTAAAAATGATTGCTGCATTAGAAACCATTACAAATATAATTTTAAAAACCCTACTAGTTTCAACGCTTCCACTTTTTAGTTCATTCCTTCATTCGTTCATGTATGATAAATTCATTCAATCATTCCATTTCTATCTTACTAAAAATAATAAAAAAAATCTAAGTTTTTCGTGAATATTTGAAATTTAAAATAAAAAGCCATCTTTGCGGTTTCTGTTTGTAGCATATATTCATACATTGAGACGTCAAATACCTTAGTCTCTCCCGCGACCATGTGCGCTCTAAAGCATTAGAAACCTTGGGAATCAAAAATCTAAATTAATCCGCGACAAAATCCAAAAAGCTAAGTTCATAAATATTTATTTAAAATTATTGAACAAAATGGCAACATTCTAACAATTTTCAAAATTCCACTCCATTCCATCCCTCTTAGTTTTTTCATTTAAAAGTTAAACCAGCCTCATAGATCAGTAGTTAAATTGATTGTATTTCAGTAGTTAGTGGTGATTTGGTTGATAAATAACACAGCTTCCAGCTCTGCACATCGTATTATTAATATATTTATAATCTGTAATATATTTTATAGTCTGTGCTTTTGACATTTTTTTAATTATTTGTTTTTTTTTTCTTAGGTTTAAGCCAATATTTGATATTGGAACTTCTTATGCACGATTTTTCATTTTTTTTTTATTTATTATCTACTTATCTTGTACCTGTATTGTTTAATTTTGAGTTTTAAGACGTCCAAAAATTTCGTACAATCTATTTTAAACCCCAAAAAAGATGTGAAAATAATTTAAAATTTACTTATTAAATTTAAACAGCACAGACTATACTTGGTTCAAAAAATACTCTAAATTGTCATGTATATATTCTCACATTTCTTCTTAATAATTATTCCATCTATTTATTAAAATGGTGACATTTTGACAACATGTTATATACTTAAAACACGATAAACGTTTGGCTCAGTTTGTACTTTGTAGAGACATTAACGGGTTCGAGTCCCGCTGGGAGAATTATGAATAAATGTTTGTACTGAAATTGAAATGTGTTGTGTATCAACTATGTGGTATCCGTAACACAAGCATCGTAGCTTACCACGAAACTAGATGGCGCTGTGTTTTAATGTCACCATATTTAATTATGTTCACAAGCAGCTAAAATTTAGCCTAAATTGATCCAATCATCTTATAAGTCAGAAAACCAAAATTAAGAAAACTCTTGTATCTCACCACTTTATCTCTTTCTTTTTTCTTTCTGTTTTATGTTTATTTTTAGTATTTTTTTAATTATTTGTGTGATAATATTTTATCTGCATTTTAACGCTGCGAAGGATCAAGTCACCTACTCTATGTACTGCATAAAGTACAATGTAGGCTTTCTTTTTAATTATGATTTTTTTATTTGCTTTTTAGATAAGCAATAGACTTTATTATTAATAATAAAAAAAACAAACATAAGCATTTTATTTTAGATTTTATTTTTGACAATTATTTTTAGTCTATGTTTAGAAAAAATGTTACATAAAAAAATTGTTTATTTTTGTTTTTTTTTTTAGATTTATTGTGAATTTTTTTTTCCAGCTTATAATTAGAATAATATTATTTATAACTAATTTATTATGTATTTAGCTTATGGGTAGTAGTGAAGTTGAGGTTTGTGTCGTTTATGTGTAGCTTTGCTTTAATTCGTATCACACTTGGCACAAATTTTTATTTAAAGATTGGATATTTCTGTGTGATACACTTTATTTCTGTAGCTTTCTATTTTATTATGTATTAATTACACAAAATAATGTATTTTAATTTTTAATTTATGCAAATATTTAATTAATTTAAAAATAGCTATATATTATATTATAAATGTTATGTTTGTAGTGCGGTGGATTGTAAAGCTTAGCTTAGTAATAAAATGCTATAAGGCCTTTTTCATACTACTCTTATATAGAACTAGCGAGTCGCCCTCGCTTTGCTCGGGCTCGTCCCTAGTTTTAGCGCAACCGAAGCCGCGGGGTTTCGCTAGTTACACATATAAACCTTCCTATTAAATCATACTATCTATTAAAAAAACCGCATCAAAATCCGTTGCGTAGTTTTAAAGATTTAAGCATACATATGGATATAGGGACAGAGAAAGCGACTTTGTTTTATACTATGTAGTGGTGTTCAATAAACCACGTATTATATTCGACAAACAAGCTTTATATTCGATTTCGATTTTTTGTAGTACCATGTGAAAAGGCCTTACATATTTTAATATAAATACAGAACAACTGATTAGATTTGTAAAAAGATATATTATTAAAAAATAAATATTAATACTTTTAAAAGATAAATACTTTTTTTAATGAAATGATATATTTTAAATCAGTTGTTTTAATTTATTTTGTTTTACTTCCGCTACAATTATTTTGTTTTTTTTCTGTAGCTTCAATGTAGTAAATGTAAGCTTTTGTTGTGTGGCTCTTTAGTAAATATTATGCATTTCGTCGGAAAAAATCATTCAATTTATATTTATTTTTAATTAATTTTAATTAAATCTTTACATATTTATTTCTCAGGATTTGTATACTGTTTTTTATTAAAGAGTAACGATTTATGCATAATATTTACTTAGATATGGGCATGGGTTTTGGTTATTTTTTATTTTCTAAACTCACAGTGCAAAACAGGCCTAATCTAAAGAAAAATAATTATTCAAATATGTTTTTTTAAAAGTTAGGCCCTTTTTGCACTAGCAGTCATACATACATAAATTCATTAAATAACTGGTGTACTTATAGCGTATGGAGGTAGCAGCGGCGGTAGCACTCGTCCCGCCTCTGTTGCCGGCAGTGGGGGTTCCCCCGCTTTAGATCAGAGACCAGCTTCCAGGTCAGTTCTTTTTACACAGACTGTCATGGTATATAGTAATAATTTAAATTTAAAAAAAAACAAAAAAAAATCTTTATCTATGTTAATATTAAAAAATAAAATGGCACAAAGCGGAAAGTGCTTATGAATTTAATCAATATTTTCTCTTAATACGATTCTACTTACAAATTTTAAACCCTATGTTTAACTCTTTTTGAAAAATCCAAAAAAATATGTGTTGTATTTCAATCCAATACTACAGCAGTTTAAGCTATGCGTTAATAATGTCTGTCAGTCAGTCACGGTTTATATATACATTATTCTAGCTACGATCACACAATCTCTTGTTATAGATCGTCAGGAGAATCCGAGCTGTCGGTAGGCGGGAAGGAGAAGAAAGACAAGAAGGGAGTCTTCGGAGGACTTTTCAGCAGAAAGAAGAGACCACAGAGTCATATGTAATTGCTTACCTCAAACAAAAAAATCGGCGTTTTAAAATTATACTTTATTTTAAACTGGCAACATTCGTTATAATATTTTTAATGTTGGTATCATATTTGATACATAGAGTTGCCAGCTTCTACTTATATACTTTTAATTGTAGTTTATATTGAAATTATTACGCATTCTTGTCTAATCGTGCCTTTTTGTAGATATTCGACCTAATCTGGTCTTAGTTAAGTCAAGTGCCTTCTTTAATATATGTTTTTTTTCGAGTTATTTATAATCTGTATTCGCTTCTATTCAGCATGTCTTGAAGTAGTTCTAGACATTGTTTTAGTAGTAGTTTTTATATTTTTTAGTCAATTAAAGTCACAAATCGGCATAATAGTTGGGAACAATCAGTTTTGATCTTCAAAATTACTTTTAGAACATTCCAGAAATATTAAGAAACATTCCGAAATCTGCCATAATTAAACGAAAAGTATTGGAAATTGACAATAATAATTAATTTTAAGCGCTTATTTAATCTATTAAAGCTTAATAAATATAGATTTTAGGATCTTAAGAGAAAACATCGATTTTGACACTGAACGTTGTTTTTCAACCCAGAGTACAACAAAGCCATTCTTATAATAAAAATAATTAGTGTTATTATACATTCTTATAATTATTATTAATACTGATATTTTCGTTGATTTTAAACAGTTTATTAACGTTATATTGTTTCTGTGTCAAAATCGGTTGGAATTTTAATATTTTGACGTTTAAAAAAAATAAGAAAGATAATAAATAGTTATTAGAAATTTCTGGAAAATGGCGGGAAAGTATCTGTCAAATGTCAAAGTTGTAGTTAAGCATTGAAATTGTAGTAAAATGGCGTGATCCATTCTTATGTTACTGTTATATCTAATTAACTGTATTGAATATATATTTTGCATAATATATTTTGTTTTTTTTTTCTTTACAACTTACATCCTTACTATAGATAATATAAAAAAAAATACGATTTTAAAAGAGCAGTATATACGCTTATTAAATTTGGAAATAAAGAAAGAGATATTCTGTTTATAAAAATTAACTGAGTTTGCCAAAATATATAAGGTATTTAGTTAAGGTAATAAATTATATGGTACCTTATAGTAGTAATGCAGTATTGAAAATAAACTACTAATATTGTTAAAATAATAATATTTAATACTTAAATCACAAAAGTACAAATATAGTAATGCGGTATTGAAAACAAACTACTAATATTGTTAAAATAATATTTAATAATTAAATCATAAAAGTACAAAACTTGTTTGTATAAAAATTTTATTTTTTACAAGAGCTTAACAAAACTTTGGGCTAATCTTTCATTCTACATATAAAATATATGAGGTAACATTTTTAACCCTACTCGCTGTGCTAGTGGTCGGGAGTTCGAGTCAAGCTGTGGGCATTCATTTGATTAACATATTTATATTTTATATATATTCTAGCTGAATATTATAAAATACATTCACACAGTTACCTATATTAAGAAGTTATAAAGCATACTTGTAATATAACGTAAAAAATTAGACTACTATCTAACATCAGAAAGTTTTATTTCGACTAGTATAAGACTGGAATAGTACATAATACTAGAAAAAGGCAGTCGTAGCTCAGTGGTAGAGAGGTATTTTGGATTATGTGTATAATTATAAAGTTATTAAAATAGATGTTTGTTTCATATTTTTCGATGGTTTTGACACTTTAACTTTGGTTTTAAATTTTAATTGTTTGCCCGTTTTTGTTATCTTCACTCTGTTTCTTCTACGGCCATTTTTATTTCTAGAAGTTTGTACAACACGAACTGGCTTTTTGATTGATCTTTTCTTAATAGATTTAGCTTTTAAACGGTTATCTATATCAAAAATTGAATTATCTCGAGAACTATTCGTATTTACGCCATTCCAAACTTTATATTTCACGTAATACGTTAAAACTTTCTTCAACGAATCGTTCTGAATATTGACGGAACGTTTCCGAACTGATTTGACAGCTGTCATATTTTTTGGCGGGAGTTTTATCAATGGACGATTGTTTTCGACTTGTTCCAATAGTTCTTGAGATGCTTTACTGCTTTGTGTTGTTTCTTCTGTGTGTTGTAATGCTGGCTCTGTGAAGGAAATAATACATTAATATTTAATTTATTTTATTTAATAATCCTTTTTTATTTGATAGTTAGTGAATCACTCTGTCTTTGCTCAGGTTTATTTCTAGCTGCTTAGTAATTTGTATATAAAATAAACATTTTCGAACTTCTCGATTTTGTTTGCTCAATTTTTTCCCTCTTTTATATTTAGACACCCTTAACACAGTATCAACAAAACAAATCAGTTTTTTTTAATCAGACCAGCCGTTCTTGAGGTTTAGCGAGATTAATGATCAGAAATTAATTTTATATACCGTCGTTCTACTTTCATCATCATCAGCCCTTTTTAACAGCCCACTGCTGGGGGTGGGCCTCCCTCAGTACGAGTGGGATCAGGCCATAGTCCACCGCGCTGGCCTAGTGCGTGTTGGCGGACTTCACATGCCTTTCGAAAACTTGTTAGGTTTTCTCAGACATACAGGTTTCCTCACGATGTTTTCCTTCACCTTTACTTCTACTTTAAGAAGACAGTAAAAATAATTTTGGGTGTTAATTTAACCCCTGTACCTGTACCTTGGTGAATGTACTGTTTCGGGTTGGGCTCGTAGCCGGTCACCAGTGCGAGGCGGTCCAGGAACCACGCCAGCTGCAGCAGCAACTCGTTTTCTACCTTGGGGTCTTCCTGGGAACGTAACATGCAAAGAAGTCCAAGTCCATGGCATATTTAAATAAAAATAAGCCTTATTTAAATATGCCATGGACTTACCTTTACTTCGCCATTAAATGAAATACGTACCTACCTACTATAATATTGCTAACGCTCATAAACACTATCAAAAATATCTGTATTTTTTATTCAAAACTAGCATACCTAGACCGCTTAGCCGTGCGGAAGTAAAAAACACGGTTTTATAATTTTCTAATAAACTTAAAAGTAGTTTAAATTACTGCTTATAAACATTAAGCTAGCGAAAAGCTAGTATTATATATAAAAAATATTCTTTGAAAAGCGCACCTTATTCTTTGTATCATAAGCTTTATCCCTCAGTTTATTGGTAGTGAGAAGCGCCAGGTCTGAGAGACGCTGCACGTACTCCCTGTTCCTGGCAGCTGTGAGACACACTTCTGCATCTTCTGGAACCTCATCTGAGTGTGAGGGTGTGTCCTCTGTCTGCTATATAAGTTTTTTTTTATATTTTTGCAATATAAATCTTAAATACACACATATTATAAATATTAACACCGATGACTAGATAGCAAACATTCGTGCTCAACAAATGAATGACCGCTGGCACAGCAAGTATCAATAATAATAGTAATAGCAGGGTCATTACCAACTGAGCCAGACGTAATACTTTCTTAGGTTTACGCGAATGTTTGACATTATAAATGAAACTATCTTTTCGGATTTTGTCGTCATCATTATTGTAATCATGGTCACGGGAGAGACAGTCTCTCCCGTGACCATGATTGCTGTAAAGCATTCGAAACGTCGGGAACCAAAAATCATAATAAATCCGCGACAAAATCTGAAAGGTTTCATTGATTTTAAGACGTGTCGTCAGTTTTTATGTTAGGACATTATCACAAGGCACCATCTAGTTCCGTGGTAAGCTACTAAGGATCAAAGAAGCTTGTGTTACGGATACCAGATAGTTGATATATTACATGTATATACTTTTAAAAACATACATACAAATTGTGAGCACAAACATTCACGATCATCACACAAATAAATGCCCTCGGTGGAACTCGAACCCGCGACTGCTAGCACAGAAGCGCTTGTTGCGTAAGTCGTGGCTTCTATTAATTTTTGTTTTCTCACACTAAATCTATGAACGAACCCGAGCGAAGTGAGGGTGAGTCGCTTGTTTAAGATAAACATTTCCATCATACATTACATATGTGTAACTCTACCGGTTTTGGCAGCGCACGCCAGAATAGCTCGCAGATGGTAGATTTTTTACTACTTACTTGACACTTATCGTCATATTTTGGACAATTCAAATAATATCTTTATAAATTGTAGCCTAAGTGTTATTCTGATGTATAAGCTATATTATTGTAGATTCATTAAAATCCATTCAGTAGTTTTTACGTGAAAGATTAACAAACATCCATCCATCCATACTTACAAACTTTCGCGTTTATAATATTAGTATAGGCTTACGGCAGTTGAATTCACTTGACTGCAGTTGTTTAAAGTGTCGCGGTACGCCATCAGCGCTCTGCTGAGACCCTCGAGGTACGCGCTGCCATCACTTATTATACTCGTACTATTTACCTGGAAATAAAAAAAAAGTGCGTGTGTACAAAGTACACATGTCAGAAGTAAAACTTCTTTAGCAAACTAATTTTTAAATCTCGTTTATATTTATATAAATAACCCCGTCTAAGCTCGTCGAGAGAGGGAGATGGCGCTACGGTCACACCCACGAGTTCGACAGAGTTAGAAATGTCACTGACTCGCGGTGGGCGAGATCTAACTAAGGCTAACTCTTCCCCGTCTCTGAGCGCCTGGTACTATGGACTTATATTTTCGTTTCATCGAGTTTGAATCACAACGATTCTAAAGAAGTTCACTTCAAAAATATTATATCAAATACATCACGCTAGCCAACTCGCACTAGGCCAGCGCGGTGGACTCCCTAGGCCCACCCCCAGCTGTGGGACGTTAAAACTGGCTGAAGGAAGGAATAAAAAAAATCTATTTTATTTATTTATTTATTCATAATTTTAAACACAAATCCAAACACGAACAGTGCAATAAAAACCATGTCTGATTTTACCGTACACTGTGGATTCGTTATCGGTAAGTTGATTTTTTGTTCACTAAATAATATATTCTTTTTTTTGTTGGGACATTTACACACAGCACTATCTAGTTCCACGGTAAGGTACGAGCCTTGTGTTATGGATACTAAATGGTTGATATACTACACATATATAAGTTTAAATACATACATATTATAAATATAAACATCCATGACTGGAGTACAAACATTCGTGCTCAACAAATGTATGCCCCCAGCGGGACTCGAACCCGCGACCGCTGGCGCAGCAAGTAGGATCACTACAAACTGCGCCATCATCTATTAATATTAGTTACAAATATATTTTTCAAGTTAGTAGTAGTAGCTCGCTCGTCATTGTACTGGCATAGAACCGGTTAATGACACCGGCCTATGTAGGCTGTTCCAAGTAAAAATCATTTAATATATATTTTATATTTTTTTCATTATTTATTTTATTTTATATTTATATTTTTATTTTTGTTTTAAAGTTTTAGGTAAGTTATTCATTAGATAAGGAATCATATATTCTAATGTCCTTTTTCCATAGTTATTTTTATTTTTTGGTAAAAATAAAAATAACTATGGAAAAAGTATGTTCGTATCATCATCATCATCAGCCCTTTCTAACGTCCCACTGCTGGGCACGGGCCTCCCTCAGTACGAGGGGATCAGGCCATAGTCCACCGCGCTGGCCTAGTGCGAGTTGACGAACTTCACATGCCTTTCGAAAACTTGTTTAGGTTTTCTCAGACATGCAGGTTTCCTCACGATGTTTTCCTTCACCGTAAGACAAGTGGTAATCATGATAGAAATGATTCGCACATGAAAATATCAGAGGTGCGAGACCCGGATTTGAACCCGCATCACTCGGTTATCCAAGCGACGCGTTACCGCTGGGCTACCACTGTCTACCACTACATTTTAAGCGAATCTTTGAAATCTTGAAATATAATCTTACTTTTCTCTCCTTAATATTTCCATATCCATAGCTTTCGGCATAATTGTAGTACACATCATTTTCTACTCTCTCATCCCTACTTATGACTTCCTTCTGCACCTCGTCCAGATCTACAGTCCACGACGACACACGTGACACTAATACTAAATATAAAGTCCATTTCACCCACATTTTTGTTATTTTGCCACAAATAATTACAAAATTAAAGTAAAAGCAGCAAATTCAATTCTCCAAAAGAAAATGATGGGACAAAATCGAAATGCTTTTCCAAATTTACCATCACTTGATTCGATTTCGTAATTCCCTATGTATAATTGAAGCCACTTGTATGCCAATTAAATAATAATAAACGACTGAGTGAAATCAACGCGAAGACGCCATCGGAAGCCGATGAAATATCCCTCGTTGAAGGCTGCTTGCTTCACGTCCGCTCGGTTGTTCATTTCTTCGTATATTTCCTACAAACCATAAGCTAGAATGGTTCTTAAGGAGATTTTAATATCATTAAATACTAGTATTGCCCGCGGTTCTGCTTACTTTTGAAATACTGGAAACCTATGTTACCATACATTCAGGATTACCCGCTGGGTTAATCTGAAGATAGTCTGAAAGTTTTATCAAAATCGCTTCAGTCATTTTTGGGTCCCTATGGACTTATAAATGAAACTATATTTTCGGATTTTATCGCGGATTTATTTAGATTTTTGGTTCCCGACGATTCGAATCATCATCATCATCAGCCTCCCTCAGTACGAAGGGGATCAGGCCATAGTCCACCGCGCTGGCATAGTGCGTGTGGCGGACTTCACATGTCTTTCGAAAACTTGCTAGGTTCTCTCAGATATGCAGGTTTCCTCACGTTTTCCTTCACTGTAAGACAACTGGTAATCATGTTAGAAAAGATTCGCACATGTAAATATCAGATGTGCGAGACCCGGATTTGAACCCGCATCACTCGGTTATACAAGCGAGCGTTACCGCTGGGCTATCACTGTCTAACGTTTCGAATGCTTTACAGCGCACATGGTCACGGGAGAGACTAAGGTATCTGACGTCTCAGGGGTGTACGTTTCATTTATAATATTCGCGTAAACCTTCTTAGGTCTTCCTTCTTAGTCTATATGGACTATTGTCATTTATAAAAAATTTTATAATTTCTTATCATTACCTTACGATAACCAAACACATTTTGAAACGAAACCTTGACTTGCCTACTTATTTCTGGCAAGCATGTATGAACATTGAACAGGTAAGTGAATTTAAATAACTTCACCGATAACATAAACCAAAAGAAATTGGTATTATAAAGGTAATTTAATTAATAAATAACAGCAAAAAATAAAAAGTAAATCTTAACATATATAAATAAAATTGAAGTGTCTGTTTTTAATTTCAAATTAACAGCTTTTCACCAAATGCATATGAAAGTATATACGATACTAACATCAAAAAATCAATTTTTACATTTTTTGTCTGTTTGTTCTGTCTAATATCTGAAACGACTGGACCGATTTTGACGGGACTTTCACTCGCAGATAGCTCATGTTATAAGGAGTAACTTTTTTTTTTTTTTTTTCTGTGTTTATATCTGCAATCAGTCCCTGGACTATAAGCGGATAGGTGGTGCGATAGTTGGCGTGATGAGTGTGACCTCCAGTGAGGGCACTTCTCTTGTTATGAGGGTGCTACACCCTCTCGTGCAGTTGTAAAACATCATGCCTCTTTAGGCGTCTAGGATGTTTTTGACTTTTAAGTTGGGCTGCCAATTGATTGGGGTGTAGGGCAAGCCGTTGTTGGTAGATTTGTGAAGCTGCTCTAATTTCTTCCTTCACTGTGGTCATTTTTAGGTTGGCATGGATTTCATTGTTAGTAACAAACCAAGGTACATTGGAAATGGTGCGCAAAATGATATTTTGTAATCTTTGTATGATGGCAATATTAGAGTTACTGGCGCTTCCCCAGAGCTGTATCCCATACATCCACACTGGTTTCAAGAGCATTTTGTAGATAAGGAGTTTATTGTCGATTGACAATTTGCTGTTTCGACGTAGCAGCCAGAGCATAGTTTTATATTTTATATTTACCTCATCTCTTTTAGATTTAACATGATATTTCCAGGTTAGTCTACGGTCTAGGTGGAGTCCAAGATATTTAACTCTGTCACAGTGGGGTAATATGTTATCTCCAAGACGTACTGGGGGGCATACTCCTTTTTTCAATGTAAATGTTACGTGGATTGATTTGGATGCACTTGCTTTAATTTTCCATTTATTCAACCACTTATTTATTTCGTTTAGCCCGTTTTGTAGCGTATGGGAAGCAATGGCCGGATTTTTGTTCCTTGCTAATAGGGCTGTATCATCGGCGAAAGTGGCTGTGGTGACTCCCTCTACCACTGGCAGATCTGCTGTGAAGATTGTATACAACACTGGACCTAAAACTGACCCCTGCGGGACACCTGCTTTAGCATCATGGAAGTCTGATGTTTCTCCTGATTCCTGAACTTGGAAAATCCTGTCCGATAGATAAGATTTCATCAACATGTGGTAACTATGTGGTAGATATTTTTTGATCTTAAAAAGAAGGCCTTCGTGCCATACTTTGTCAAAGGCTTGCTGTATGTCGAGGAATGCCGAAGAACAATACTCCTTATTTTCTAGGGATTCTCTTATTGTATAGGTTACTCGATGGACTTGTTCGATTGTTGTGTGGGATTGCCGGAACCCAAATTGATGATCAGGTAGTATTTTGTGCTCAGTTAGGATAGGCAATATTCTATGTAATATAATTTTTTCGAAGACCTTGGAGAGAATTGGTAGGAGACTGATCGGTCGATAAGATTCGACTTCGTTTGGTGGTTTACCTGCCTTGTGGATCATTATTATTTTTGAGACTTTCCATAGGGCAGGGAAGTATTGCACTCTCAGAATTCCGTTATAGAGGATGGTCAAGTAAACTACTGCTTTTTTCGGCAATTGTTTTAGTATTTCCTTAGTTACTAGGTCGTATCCTGGGGCTTTTCGGTCTTTTAGGCCATTGATCGTTCGCCACACTTCAGTTACTTTTATTGGGTGTGGTGGTAACGCCATCTGATACGGTTGATCTAAAAGTTCTCTTACATCTCTTTGCGCCTCAAAATCGACTGTTTCGTTAGGTAAGAAAACAGCAGCAAGATGGTTGGCGAACACGTTAGCTTTTTCTTGAGCGGTTTTAGCCCAGCTGTTATTGCTATTTCTTATAGGTGGTTTTGCTACCTGGGGTTTGTTACATGACTTAATGAATTTCCACAATGAATAATTACTTGATGTTGAGGGCGTAAGTGACTCTAGTTTGGCTTCTAGTGTGGCATCATGCCATTCTCTGAGGAAAATTCTTAGATCTTGTATGGCTTTATTAAATGCGCGTTTATCTGCCGAATTTCTGCTAAGTTGCCAAACACGTCGTAGTCGCCGTTTTTCGAGGATTCGGTTTTTAATTTCTAGCGGCCAATTTGAGGTAATACTGCGTTTTTGTGTTTGTAGTGGCGTAGTTTTCCAGCAAGCCTCTTGTATGAGCATGGTAATATTTTTAGTTGCCTCTTCAATATCTTCAGGACACACAAGAGCTATTTTTAAGTTTATATTATCCTCTAGATATTCACGAAATGACTCCCAATCGGTGTGATTGTTACATAATGTAAGTGGTCTCTCAACTTCAATCACCATAGTGCTCACAGTAAGTAGTACAGGTGTGTGGTCTGAGGAACCATCTAGGCAGGATTCAGCTCGGAAATAAGAACTACATAAGCCCTTAGTAATGAAAAAGTCCAAGAGGTCAGGGATCTTGTTCGGATCTGTGGGCCAGTATGTGGGTTCACCTGTCGATATTGTGCGCAGGTCCAATGTTGTCACGCTAGCTTGCAACTGTCTGCCTCTAGTTGAGGTTAACCTGGAGCCCCAAAATGTGTGTTTAGCATTCCAGTCGCCGCCAGATATGAATCGGCCCCCCAAGGTGTTAAAGTAATTACTAAACATATTCTCAGATATAGTGTGTTTGGGCGGGCAGTACACAGCCGAAACGTTGCAGTAACCACAACCATCCCTAACCGCTATCGTAGTAGCTTGGATATACGCGGTCTTAAATTCTGGTAAGATGTCGTGTTTGATGTTGTCTCGGACTATTATTGCTGTGCCGGCATGTCCTGTTCCGTCTGGATGGTTTGTCGTGTATGTTTTATATCCTCTAAACTTAACATTTGATGAGGTGGTGCAGTGTGCCTCCGAGATGAGCATAACATCGAGTTTATGTTCATTTAATAGGAAGTTTACGTCATCTTTGTTTGGAGCTAGACCATTCGGGTTCCATGTGGCCATACGTAATGCTCCTATTTGTTAAGGTTATTGAGCAGTGATGTTATGAGTTGCATTAATGTACTCATGTGTTGTAGGATTAGCTCAAACTTCTCATTTTGTTTTATGAGTAGTTTTTCTAGTGCGCTGTTCTCTTGAGACTCTGCAAGGGTGACTTCTTTTGTAGGGGCTTCTTTTATAGTTGGCCATGGTCTGCTAGATGTTGTGGCTTTTGGGTTATTTCCAACTGTACCATTGTTAGCATTTGATGTTAACTGTAGTTTGTCAGTTCCAAGGATAGGAAAATCTGAATGTTTTGGTGGAGGTATGGTATTTCTATTTGAAGGCCTTGATGTTGCTGTTTTTCTGGCTAGGATTTCCCTATACACTTCACATCCTTTGTAGTTAGCGGGATGGGGTCCATGACATAGCGCACATGTAGCAGGAGTGTTTCGGTCATGTTTGGTGCACTCCGAGGTTTTATGAGAGTCTCCACATTTAACGCATCGGTACGGTCTCATACAGTAATTTTTTGAGTGGCCATACTGTTGACAACGTTGACACTGGACTATTGACTTTCTCTTTTTTGGGTCCTCTATAGTGACTAATTGGTGATATACATACTTAAGTTCCTTCACTGCTCTGTTGTTGGGACTAGGTAGAAGGTTGACAAAAAAGGTTGATGTTGGTCGCTTATCAGGTCCATATTTTGCATTAATTATTTCTCCTATTACAGAGTTCCCAGTACTTTCAATATCTTCCTTTATAGCGCTTATAGGAGTTGAATAGTGCAGATTTCTAATGACTATTCTATAATTTCGTTGGTCTTTTCTATTGAATGTATGTCCTATAAGTCCTTTTTCACGAACAAGTGTGATTAATTTTTTGTAAACATCTACATCTGTGCAACTAATTCGCATTTGGTTCCGATTAACTATTTTAAAAGTAAACAGATCCCTATTGACTACAGTTTCTAACAGGCCAGTTAGTTTGCTGACATCCTCCACACCATACAGGACTATTGGCGGAGGCTTGCTCTGTTTTATTGGTATAGTCTCTTCATCCTTTTCAGGGCGGTCGACAGGTAGATCACTGTATCTATTGGAAGTTTTGATTCCTTCAGGAGATGGAGTTGTAGAGATTTTCTTCCTTTTACGGTTATTTCCTGATGGTACTCTTTGCCATTCTGGAGGGTGAGGAATGGTTTCATTAGGGCGTTTTTCTTTCAATATATTCTTCTCCACTACGGTAGGTGTTTGAATAATGGAAGTAGGAGGTTTGGGTATGGTTCCGACAGAGGAACTCCTCGGCCTACTTATAAACAGGCTAGGATGAAACACCTGTTGAATCATCTTGTTTCCAGTAGCATTTGCTGGTGTAGAAGCCTGGTTACCCGCTTCTACGCAGCCTTCGGTAGCCAATTTCACACCCTCTGGCCCGGATACCAGAGGGCGCCGGGGGTTAGCCGGAGTATAAGGAGTAACTTAGGGTATTTTTATTTTATAAGAAAACTAGCGACTCGCCCTCGCTTCGCTCGGGCTCTTCCCTAGATTTAGCACAGGCAAAGCCGCGGGATCTACTAGTTATGCATATAAACCTTCCTCTTGAATCACTATCTATTAAAAAAAACCGCATCAAAATCCGTTGCGTAGTTTTAAAGATTTAAGCATACATAGGGATATAGGGACAGAGAAAGCAACTTTGTTTTATACTTAATGTAGTGATTATAAAAACCATTTATGTGCCCAGTAAAGAAATAAATATCACTATTATATTTTATTTTTGCATTTTTTTTCAACTGTGGCTTAGGCTGAATAAGATGTGATAATATAAGCACTGCGATGGAGAGCAAATATTTGCACTCAATAAATTCCTCCAGCGGGACTCGAACCCCCGACCGCTGGCACAGGAAGGAAGGTTACTCGAACTGAGCCAAGCGTGTAGTTCTAATTATTTTAATTCGCTTTAAAATTACTTATCCCTAAATAACTTAATCATTTATACTCAAGATAATAATGTACATTTTTATTCGGCATTTTATGTCTTTTTCTTTGACTAATATTTTTAATATTTCTATAACTTTCTTAGTACCAAGAGATAAATTTTACATCATTTTCTATACATGTAATAAAATATTTTTTGGAAAATCTTAAAATCAGTCATTATTAACGATGCAGAGGCCCAATCTATAGCTTTTTGAATTTTTGTGGTTTTTTTTCTTTTTGAAAACTCATGTTACATATTATTTTGGAATATAAACAGTTATCTTTGTTTACTTAATGTTTTCTTAATAAAAATTAAAACAAACTCGTCTCCTTGAATATTCCAAACAAATAAATTAAATGGAAAAAATAAAACAAAAAAACTGAGTTAATACTTTTAATTTATTTCCATAACTAAATAACTTACTGACTAAATGTGAAAAATGCGACAACACTAGCGAAAATGAAATTAAAATTATTATTAATACCAGCGCTCTGACATCCTCAGAATCATTTTTAAACCCCCCCGAGGGTTAAACACCCCCCTGGAGTCAAAAAACCCCTAACAATAACAGGGTGGACATTTTTCTTCCAGCGTAAAGCAATGAAACTTGTGTATAATTCGCGTCATGTAAAAAGAACGCTGGCTGTGAATTTGCGCAGAGGCGATTTATCGGACAATTTGGTGGTAAGAGGGGGGGGGGGCATGCTTTCCGTCTCGCTAATGGTTCGTCAGTTCAAAATACCACCATCGCGCACACAAACGTTACTAATTACGAAATTGTTTTATATAAAAAATATATTGTTTTATAAAGAGAGAGTCTGATAATAATGCAGTTAATAATTAAAAAAATATTAATATTAAATGAATTAATTTAATTTTCTGTAAACATTCTACACTGAATCAAACATATTTTATTAATTAATAGAATTCTATTTAATGACATTCTATCTAATATATTTTTCAATGTACCTACCAATAACCAATAAACGTCGCGAGCGAAAGGCAAGTTCAAAAATAAAAGAATAGTCTTAGTAATTACGTGTGCGAATGTACCCATGCGCAAACACACCCCCCACCACTTTCTTCCAGCGTTCTTCTTACGTGACGCGAACTGTAGTGTGTTTTATACATATAGTTAAAATTATTATTATTTTATATATATAGAATGTGTGTCCGTCTATCCCATTCGTGGCCTGCCCATACCACGACCGGGCATCGGCATATCTCCTCCACCAGCCTTCGCATTCTTGATTGTTTCATCAATTGAAAGGATCTGCGGAAATTAAATATATTGTAAGATATATACATATAAAATTATAAGTGCGTGTGTACAAAGTACACATGTCAGAAGTAAAACTTCTTTGGCAAACTAATTTTTAAATCTCCTTTATATTTATACTAATAACCCCGTCTAAGCTCGAGAGAGGGAGACGGCGCGAAGGTCACACCCACGAGTTAGACAGAGTTAGAAATGTCACTGACTCGCGGTGGGCGAGATCTAACTAAGGCTAACTCTTCCCCGTCTCTGAGCGCCTGGTACTATGGAGTTATTTTTTCGTTTCATCGAGTTTGAAATCACAACGATTCTAAAGAAGTTTCACTTCAAAAAAATTCTCAGTTGAATGTGTATGTTGAATATTTTTGGAGAATCTTATTGAAATAGTTATATTTATATGGAGATAGAATCTATAGTTATAGAATTTTCGTCTGTCTGTGAACGCATCCCAGCGCCATCTAGTTCCGTGGTAAGCTACGAAGCTTGTGTTACGGACACCTGGGCCTCAAGTCTGCTATTGCAATGGTGTCACAGTTGTCTATCATTGACATCATAATTGCTACTTTTCCCAATTTTAGTAAGTCTACTAATTTAATGGTTTTCCGATGACACATTTGCAAATAATAGAGAGCCCCGTACATAATGACAAGTCAATGTCAATTCAACAGTTACTGATGAAACTTATTTATTGTAGACGTTTTATTTTTTAGATTGCACTTAAATTTTATCTTTTTGACTTTTTATTATCATTTTACATAATGCTTGGTCTTTAATATATAAATAAATAAATAATAATGGCAATATCGATTCCCTTTCAGATGACAAATGACAAGACCATTGATCGACCATTGTAAATTTAGTAGACTACGAAATTTTGGACCAAAGGTAGTTGCAATTTATAACTACATACATAACTTTAAATACATACATATTATAAACATAAACACCTATGACTATAAGCATCAGAGTTTAACAAATGAAAACAGCGGGACTCGAACCCGCGACCTCTAGCGCACAAGTAGGATCACTACAAACTACGCCAAACGTATCGTCGAAATATAATAATAATCAAAAAAGTACACTTTACAATATATTTCATATCTAAAGGTACACACACTAGGCAAAGCGTGAGTACCACAACTTGATTCAAATCAAATCAAAATATTCTTTATTCAAATAGACTTTTACAAGCTCTTTTGAATCGTCATTTTTACATTATTAAAATTAAAAGTCAGTCTGTAAGTCTGTGAGTAAACTACCATTAGATTACAAAAAGATATTGTTGCTCGGTAAACGTTAAAACGTTAAAAGTTTGTAGTGACCCTACTTGTTGCGCCAGCGGTCGCGGGTTCGAGTCCCGCTGGGGGCATTCATTTGATAAACTCGGATCTTTGTACTCCAGTCATGGGTGTTTATATTTATATTATGTATTTATTTAAACTTATATATGTAGTATATCAACTGCTGTGTGTAATAATGTCCCAACATATTTATTATTTATTTATTTATTGCTATCAAAATTTGTTTATTTAACTGTACTGTACAATATAAACTGACACGGACCTGAGCAGCCGCCTCACTGGCAGCTGTGATGGCATTGCTCTTAACCACCGCTGGCTCCCACACGCAAGCCAAGAAGTTATCAGCTATATCCTCCTTCTGGATGTCCACACCGAACCAGATCTCTCCTGAAACCCAAAAAATTGTATGAAAATTTGTCCGTTACATAGATTTTTTTTTTATTTTTGCTTCAACCTCATACCATGTTTGATCCACACAGTGAAATTCAGTAATTGGATCCGTTATTTATAATCATAGGTGTATTTTAAACCATCGTAACGTCCCACTGCTGGGGGTGGGTCTCCCTTCTATGCGAAGGGGATCAAGCCAAATCAAATCAAAATATTTTATTCAGCATAAAATTTGTTACAATTTCTTACTGAACGTCATGAGTCTACCACCAGTTCGGAAAGAAGAAACCTCTGCCTTGAGAAGAACTGGCGAAAGAAACTCAGCGGGACCAATATTATTTTTTTTATCTCCAGTCCACTTTACTTCACTAAGATTAATAGTATACATCGCTATCTGGTATGGAGAACAACTTTTGCTGTACCAGCAGTATCAGGTTCGAACCCCGCTGGAGGTATTAATTTGTTGAGCACTAATATTATACTCTAGTCATGGGTTTATTATATTCATATTATATGTATTTTGAGATGTATAATGTGTATGGTACAACTATCTGGTATCAGTAACACAAGCTTCGTAGAAGCCACAACTGGATGGCACTGTATATCCATCTGGGTCTTTAAGACTTCCAACTCTAGGAGTCGGCCTCCTTCAATACTAGGAGAATCATCGTTTACTACACCACTCAAACTATCTGGCTACCTATAACCTAACCTAACACCAGCTTCCTCCGGTTACCACTTTTACCATCACATCAAATCAATCAAATCAAAATATTCTTTATTCAAATAGACTTTTACAAGCTCTTTTGAATCGTCATTTTTACATTATCAAAATTAAAAGTCAGTCTGTAAGTCTGTGAGTAAACTACCACTGACTCGGAAAGCTGTTCTGCTGAGAAGAACCGGCGAGAAACTCAACAGTTGCTCTTTTCAAAAAAATATTTGGTAACAATATTGTATTACAATATTTATCTATTTATCCTACGTGAGACACAACCAGTCACTAATCCCACACATTTACATCTACCAGGTATCAAATCTAGCACCAGCTTTCTCCAACTCACCCTGATGATGCTTCTGGCGCAACTTATTCAGCAGATTGGTGGCATCAAACCCAGCATTATCGCAGAGCTGGCGAGGGATGGCTTCGTACGCTCGAGCCACTGCAGCTATGAGGAGCTGTTCCTTGCCCGCTATGGACTTGGAGTGTTCCCGGAGATACTTGGATATTTCCATGTCGATTGCTCCACCGCCTGGGGAAATGAGTTTTTAATTATTTGTACTCACTACTGAATAATGTTTAAATAAGATAAATTTATATTCAATATATGGTAATTATGAAAATAACACTATATCGTCGCTGTAGAATGAATACCTTGTATGTCAAAAATACATAATATTTTTTTTTTGTAAAAATCAAATGAAAACCACGTATTTTATATTACGGCGAAACCGTACACCCAATACATGACTACTAGCGCCATATTTGGAGTAAAACGAAAACCTCTTGTTTAAAAAACATTGACAAAATGAACCTTTTTTTTCCGTTTCCTGTAAAGTTTGGATCTCTGGATATACAAGGTTATTTTTCTACACTGACGACATGTCTTTTTGTTTCAACTATTCTCCAAAACAGCTGGACTGATTTTGACAGAACTTTCACTGGCAGATAGTTAATGTTAAAAGGAATGTTTGCTTTTTTCTTATTTTAGAAAAAAGATTTCAATGAGGAACCCTGATTAGGGTTCCTCATTAAAATAGAATAATTTACAATATAATTACAGTAAGCAAGATTGTCAAGATTTGAATGAACATTTAAAACATTTTGAACATTTTGAAACTAAACAAATAAAAATTTTTTGCTGTGCATTCATCAATATTCTACCAAACGGCTGGACCTTATTTGATGAGATTTTCATATACTTATAAGGCCACTTTAATGATTTTAAACTACATCTAAGTCACATATATGACACCAAATATATTTTTTTAATTTGTATTTAATATTTATTAAGGTTAACGGAAGGATAGCAATGGCTGAATGAAACTAACCGGCAACAACAGCATCATTCTTGATGGTACGTCTGACGATCATGATGGCGTCGTGGAGGGACCTCTCCGTCTCCTCCAGGAACTGCTCGGCTCCTCCCCGGAGAATCAGTGTACAGGTCTTGGCTGCCGGACATCCTGAAGAAATAAAATTAACGGTTTACAAATTTCTACTGAGATTGAAGATTATTTTAAACTACATAATATTACTTTAAATTTAAGAAAACATAATTTACTGCTGGGCCTCCGTTCAATACTAGGATCAGACCATAGTCCACCGCACTGGCCTAGTGCGTGTTGGCGGACTTCACATGTCTTTCGAAAACTTGCTAGGTTCTCTCAGACATGCAGGTTTCCTCACAATGTTTTCCTTCACCGTAAGACAAGTGGTAATCATGTAAGACAATTGCTTACTTATGCTGTATATCAGAAGAAATAGCCTCATAAAATGTATGATCCACACAACAAATTCAGTAATTGGATCCGTTATTTATAATCATAGGCCAAAACAGAATATTAAATAGTAAGCAAACTTAAAAAAATATGTTGGGACATTAACAGACACAGCGCCATCTAGTTCCATGGTAAGATACGAGGTTTGTGTTACGGATACCAGATATGTTGTTGGTTTTCAGTATTCCGTTTTTGATGATACGGTTCAAAATCTTGTTTGGTGGTACGGACCAATATATACAATACTTCTTAATACATAAATATATATAATTTCTGAGGAATCTACACAAACTGTAAGCAATTACATTATAATAACGAATTTATCATTGCAATATTAATAATAAAGATCTATTAGAAACAACATAAATACTTTATAATACTACACAAATCTTACTACCGTAACTATATCATATGAAGTCTTACCCTGAGGAGCATTTTCTTTTTCATAACCTGATTGAAAACACCAAATTAGTTACAAGGAACCAAACCTGGATAACTTTGGAACTTTTTACATTATGAAAATATAGTATTTAAATTAAATGTCAGTCTGTAAGTCTGTGAGGAAGCCACTACCAGCCTACGGATAGCAGTTTTGCTGAGAAGTGCGTGCGAAAAACTAAATAGTTCCTCTTTTAAAATATCATTAGTTACATGATTGGTACAAAAACTTCCAATCACCACAGAAGTTAATGGTCCCAACGGTCAAACAAACAAAAACAAAACAAAAATCAAACCCCGTGTGGGTTTAAACTTTAAAGTAAGATAAAAACTATCAAGTAACTAAAACTACTACGGATGAAGAAAGAAATGTGTTATGACCGTCTCGCCAGTCACGGGAAAAACGGGTAGCGAACGGTCGCATCCTTACTATTAGTAAATACAGTGAAACTTGGTTAAGTGGGACCTAGATATGTGAGAAACCTCCATAAGTGGAACTCATTCTGAGGTCCCAACACTTTGGCACTGAATTACCCCTGTTAGTAGGACAAGCTAAGCGTCTATATCTGGGATTTGTTCTTTCGATTTATCATCATAGTTACCTCTATAACTGAGACAGGGAGTAAATTTTATATGCATAAACCTCTGTAACTGAGATAATATTGTTTTGTTTGATCGCACCATTATAACTGAAATAACCTCTATCAATGGAAACCTCTATCTGATATTTATATATACCTGGATATCTGAGACACTGGGTAAGTGGAATATCTCTATAAGTGAAACACGTAATACACGTATTATATATACACTCATTAAACTATTATTTGCCCCGAACCCCGTGCCTTAATAAGTCCTCATCTCATCTGTAAATACATCATTCACCGCTCTCTTCTCACAAACAAATATCCTCAACCGGATTCAAACCTACACCCTACGGTCACTACAAACCAAGAAAACCACCCAACTGTACTCACCAGTGAATATATTATACCGCTCTCCCCCAATCTGGCGCTCCACAAACTCCTTGCAGTGCCCTAGGGCTTCGGGGCGAAGGTCCCTCACAGAGCTGAGTACTGCGCCCCCGCAGGCACGCTGTGTGCGTCTCAAGTCCTCCTCCGTCACTCGCCCCGCGCAGAACATATCGCTGGAAAACAAAAATTTACTAATTATATGACCCTAATAGGATAATTAGTTATCATTATACCAAATTTTCTTTGGTCTTAGAAAACTAAGACCAAAATAATAACAAACAGATCCCGAGTGGATATTAAATTAGAGGAAGAAGAAATAGAATATGTAAACTCCTATATTTACTTGGGCCAAATAATTGCATTTAACGACCAAATGGACTCTGAGGTAGAAAGACGGATTGCCAACTCATGGAAGAGATTCTGGACTTTGAAGGAAGTGTTGAAAGGCGAACAGTATAACATGGCTATAAAAAGAAAAATATACAACACCTGTATACTACCCATACTAACTTATGGGTGTCAGACATGGGCAACAACACAAAAACAAAGCCAAAAACTCATAACTTGTCAGAGGGCTATGGAACGAAGCATACTGGGCATCACCAAACGAGATCGCAAAAGGGCCGAGGATATAAGACAAATAACAAAAGTGGAAGACGTCACATCAAAAATAAAATCCCTGAAATGGAGGTGGGTAGGCCACATGCTCAGGGAAAGTGGAAAATGGACGAAGGATGTATCCCAATGGACCCCTAGATTTCCTACTAAAAGAAAACGAGGAAGACAAAGAAAACGATGGTCGGATGAAATTAGGAAAACTGCAGGTCCATTATGGCAAAGAACTGCCTTATCTAGAGAAGAGTGGAAAGAGTTGGAGGAGACCTTTGTGTCCCAAAGACACGCAGATGAATGTTAACATGTATCTATATAATATCGCTAATCAACATGATTTGTGTGAAATATTGTTAACTTTATCAGCAATAAAGGTTTATTATTATTATTATTATACCAAATTTTCTAGGAGCAGTGCAAAAAGAAATTTGGGAGCCGAGTGAAGAAGGTTCCTTTAAAATTTTCATGTGAAACAATAGCATAAGCATGTCTTAGAAAACTTAGTTAGTTCACAAAACACAATATTCTTTATCCTCCCGCACTCAACTAACATGGTTAACCTGATCCTCCTAGTATTGAAGGAAGGCCCACGCCCAGCCGTGGGACTTTAAAAAAAAAGACATTATTACACACAGGGCCATCTAGTTCCTTGGTAAGCTACGAGGCTTGTGTTACGGATACATCATAGTTGATACGCTACATATTATATAAGTTTAAATATAAACACCCACGACTGAAATACAAACATTCGTGCTCAACAAATGAATAGCCCCAGAGGGACTCGAACCCGCAACCATAAATAATGTTATACTAAAATGAGAACTCACCGATCAGCAAAGTACTGTGTCGCAACATCACCAATAGGCAGCTTGCTGAGAACTACGTTGGCCCCGCTCTTGTGTAAGATAGCCAGCTTGTCGTACAATATCTGCCATTCGGCATCTACCACCTTCTGATATTCCTTCACATTGTCTACACGGACCTGAAATTATTATAAATTAATTATTATTACTAGCCTTTCCCGCGGCTCCGCTCGCGTTCTAAAGGATTTTTCTGTCTGTTTGTTCCGGCTAATCTCTGAAACGGCTGAACCGATTTTGACGGGACTTTCACTCGCAGATAGCTAATGTTGTAAGGAATGACTTAGGCTACTTCTACTATTCAACTACTGGGCTGAATTGAAAAATTCTTTTTGTGTTAGATAGTCTGTTTATCGAGGAAGCCTATAGACTATATTACATCACACTACGACCAATAGGAGCGGAGCAGCAATGAAAAATGTTGCAAAACGGGAGAAAATATTTCTTTTGATTTTAAGCCTTTAGAACGCGAGTGGAGCCGCGGGAAAGGCTAGTAATATTATAAAACAAATTCCTTCGCCGCGTCTGTCTGTCTGTTCACGATAAACTCAAAACTACTGCACCGATTCTCATGCTATTTTCACCAATGGATAGAGTAGTTCTCGAGGAAGGTTCTAGTACATAACTAGCGGAACCCGCTGCTTCGCTCGCACTGATTAATAAACTGACCTCAGCATTATCCCTCTCCGCTTTCAACTCCAACTCTATATTCAACAGAGCAATCTTGCAGTCCACATAGCTTTTCGGCTGCATCTCAAAGCCAGCGTACGAGAAGGTCTTCTTGAAAGCCACTCCGGAGACCAGGAACGAATCCTCCAGAGCTCCACCGGTTACTTTCTTGATACCTTTGAAAAGGAATATGTTAATTATATACTTAAAATACATTTTTTTTATATTCCTTTTTTTTTTCTTTTGCCTCATTTCTACTATCATGATCCACATAGCATTTTCGGTAATTGGATCCGTTGTTTTTAATCATAGGCTAAAATATGTTGCAAAACGGGAAGGGCGGGAGTTAATTCTGCGAGGTACCATAGCGACTCAGAAAGAATTTGGTTTTCAGTCTTAAGAACGCGTGCAAAGCCGCGGTAAATGCTAGTAAATAATAAAATCGTACCAATCATATCCAATGGCAGTAGAGGAGCATCCAACGACAATACAGCATCCACCACCATCTTGGAGAAGTGATCTTTTTGTCTATGAATCAGTTTAGACGACATGGCCGTTGCCGCGCATTTTGTAAGGAGTTCCCTAGAAAAAAAACTTATTTTAAATATTGTTTATGGTAACATTGGGAAATTAGTTGATAACAAAATGCCTCATTCAGTTGTTTTTCCACATTCCATTTCAGTAATTGGATCCGTTTGTTTTAATCATAGACATTTTTTTAAAGGCCTAGGTTACCTAGGCCTACCATAGGTTTCATTATGTCCTATAATGTTAATAAAAATAAAGAGGGTGGACTTTACAAAAAAAAATCTATCGCAAATAACGACTTCAATGCACTGCAGTCTGATCCTTTTCTTAAACAGTAAATCAGTCACCACATTAATAATAATAATGTTCTCTGACCGATTCCGGCCATGGCGGCCAATGTCATTGTGACTGGCCAGTTGGTGGGAGATATTATAGTGCAGAAACAAGTGCACTCTCTGTTCCTATCACTCTCATACTCCGGTGGGACGACTGCTCGATACAACCAGTAGAGTTAAGGCGCAGGACCGACGCGACACGTGCTCTGCTTCGGCACGGGGGTGATACACTACCAACTTCCCAACTCCGAGCTGTTACTGAGGCTTACTAAACAGAAAAACTCATTAACTAAACTTGGCCCGACCCGGGACTCGAACCCAGATCCTCTCGATGTATGACCATACATGCTAGCCGCTACACCACCGAGGCAGTTACCACATTAAGCCCATACTAAACCAAATATGTTGCGGGAAACGCAATTAAAAATTTCTGTACTGTATCCCCAATCCCCATTTGCCATTGAACTCACTACTACCCCCACGAAAAGCTCCAGCCCCCTAGACCCTCGTTAGAAACCTATGGCCTAGACTCTAGTAAACTTGACACAAATAAAAAAAAATACCTCTGTTCAGCTGGAGATCGGTTCTCAATCTTCACTGCCAACTCCTGCAATTTGTCCACCGCCAGCTTGCTTGCAGTTCTGACAGCACGGACTATGATGCGAGGGTGGACACCTGGGGGTGAGGGTATAACCTGGTTAGTACTGTCTCTCCGAGGGTCATCAGGACCAGGATCTGATGTGGTAATGCCTCATTTCTACTATCTAGAACATCACTAGGTTCAGGGGTTGAATCCATTGTTTAATCATTGGCAATGTCTATCAAATGTCATTAATATGGCTGTTTTAAGATTTAAAACTGTATTATCTATACTAATATTATACAGCTGAAGAGTTTGTTTGTTTGGTTGAATGCGCTAATCTCAGAAACTACTTATCCGAATAGCGAATTTTTTTTGTGTTGGAAAGTCTATCGAGGAGAAGTTTATCGAGGAAGGCTATAGGCGTGATGTAATATATAATATATATATTACATCACGTTACGACCAATAGGAGCATTGAAAATTTGGCAAAATGGAAGAAAAATATTTCTTTTGATTTTCAGACGTCAGAACGCGAGCGTAGCCGCGCGGAAAGCTAGTACATATATTATAATTAAAATTCATAATAACACCATTTTTTTTAATAATTCAAATATTAAACTTAAGATTTGCATTTTTACTTTCATCTGAATGGCGCCAACTTATACCAGCTTGACAACTGGCTTTCCTCAAGGCGGCTGATCCCATATGAAAATCCCATGTGGGAAAATTTTTCTTCATCTTCTTTATTTACGCCAACTTGTGTTTTCAACTTAAATTTCATCAAAATAGGTCACGACATTTATAAAAGGTTAAAATTGCACAGAAACACACAACTTAACATAGATACCATAGATAGATATATACTTGCCTTCTTCAACAAATGGCTTCAACCGTTTCAAGAGCTCTCCAGCGAGGATTACCACTGAAGTGGTACCATCTCCCACCTGAATATAAAAAAAAATAATATTAGTAGCGTTTGCTTTCTTTATTTATTTTGTTTTAAATACTTTTACAAATCATAACGGTTTTTGTCAACAATGGCATTCGGAAATTGGATCCGTGTTTATAATCATATCAAATTGGAACTACTCCATTTTATTTTTCTTTCTTCTTGTTATAGTCATGTCTTATTGGTATCAATAGAAACAAATAATATTTGCAGTAAAATTTTGGCCTAGAATTTAAAAATTTTCATACAAAATTATTTTAGTATGTGAAAGGATGAAGGTGATATTTCGAAATTTCGAATTTTCGCTGTTTTATGCACAGATATCAGTAATATGTGTGTTTGAAAACTTAAAACAGCCATATTTATGACTATTATAATACAGTTCACACAACTTGATAGTTATTTGACGACACGTTTGGCTCCTACATTCTGCGCCAGCGGTCGCATGTTCGAATCCGAGATTTATAAAATGTATATAAAGTTATATATACATAGTTTATCAACTATCTGGTGTCCGTATCACAAGCTTCGTAGCTTACTTCGGAACTAGATGGTGCAGTGTGTAATAATGTCCCAACATATGCACTTCATATATGACACAAACTTTAAACTAAACCTTCACCCATACATTTCTTAAATTCTTTACTGCATACATTATATAGTAATATTTATTACATACCTCAGCATCTTGGGACTTTGCAATATCAACCAATGTCTTAGCCGCAGGGTGCACAATGTCTAACAACTGAAAAAAACAATGTTTTACTTCAATAAAAATAATAATATTAAGCAAATATATAAATAAATGTTCATTAATATTTAAATATTATTATTTTATAAATTTTGACAAGTACCTTCATAATAGTAGCACCATCATTAGATATCACAGCTTTCCCATTATGGTCAACGATCAGCTTGTCCATTCCCCGTGGACCGAGAGTTGTGCGAACCTTAATAGGGATAAAACAAAATTAATAGTATGAATAGTAGATTCTCAAAAATAATATGCATCTCAGATATATATAATAAAAAATTATCAATTATAATTTTCAAAGTAGAACTATATTATATTACTGCCAAAGTTACCCTAGTTTGAAGAATTACAACTAAAATTACATCCATATTTAATTTTTGGAAAATATCATTAAAATCATAATTAATATCAAAAATTTTTTTGTTTTTATAATGTACATAAAACAGCTTTGAGATGGAAATTAAACTTTTACACAGTTATATTCTCTTCATTATACTATTCTTTATTACACTTAAAAAAGATATAAAGTAATTTAATAACAATTTATGTTTGCAAAGGTACACTTATCTTTAGAAGCAATCTCTAAGTTGGAGTGAATATTAATATAATAATTATTGTTAAACAGTACACTCGCTTGGATATCTGAGGGATGCGGGTTTAAATTCAGGTCCCGTTATTTGCACCTCTTGATATTTGCATGTGAGAATCATTTCTAACATGATCACCACTTATCTTTAGTGAAGAAAAACAAAGTAAGGAAACCTGCTTGTCTGCGAGAATCTAGCAAGTTTATAAAGACATGTGAATTCCGTCAACCTGCACTAGGCCTACATGGTGAACTATGACCTGATCCCCCTTGTATTGAAAAGAGCTCCGTGCCCCGCTGTGAGATGTTAAAAAGTGTACATTGAGAATTTAAAGATACTTACAGCATCCACAACGAGTTGGCAAGCGTTGATGTTTGACACCAACTGTGGCTTGCCCTGAGACTGGTCCGTCCCTTCTTTCAAAACTAGGATTTGTGGTTGCTAAAAACATAAGGTTAGGTAAGTACTATGTTATTTATTGATTTATATTAAATACAAGTATATTTTTATTTCACATATTTTTAGAGGCAATGAGTTATCGTCAACGTATCTTTTGACAGCAACACCTGATTTTTCATTACCAAAATATTCGCGTAATTCGTGAAATATAACATAAGATTTACGCTAAATTAGTTTGTTGAGACGCAAATATTATTTAAATAGTGAATTATACTATCAAAACTTTAAGAAATACTTAAAAATCAAACCTTTCATGCATGGATTACTCATCATTATATTATACAAAGTTTTGTGTTAAAAATATTAATCAGATAAGTTTGAAACTGATAAATAATTAAGTCAAGTTTTACTTTTATAATATAAAGCTTATTAACGTAAATAATTATTTTATTTAAGCACAAAATCTTCTCGAAATTTAACCTCTTTTCAAAATAAAATTACACGAAAAGTACACTCATATATATTGAAATACTACATAAAATCTATGTTTCACTATTTATACTATTCGTTCGTAACACTTATACACTAAAATAATACTTGATTATTTTTAAAATAATGAATTTATTTACCATCTTGACTATCTCTTTTTCTATCTATTTCTAAACCAAAACAATTGAACAGACTAAAAAGTAAAAAGAGTAAGAATTAATCAAATGACTTGTGTCTATGGATAAATAATATCGAATAAATAAATTTATATATTTGAATCGATTTTATATTTTTATTTTTGTAATATAATTTATTATATTTAAAAAATACTTTTCTACGTCTCTCTGTGTACTTTAGAAATTTTCTTTTTTTTGAAAATATTAAAAATGTCAAATTCGAAAATTCACATTGTTGCTTATTTCAGAATTCTGCAAACAATATTATTAAATTATGTCTATTTATTCACATTTCCTAGGAATTATACCTGAAAACTATTACTTTAATAATAATATTAGATAATTCTAAATGCTCTTTATACAAACGTGTTGTGATGAATATTAAAAACGTAGCACTCATAATACTCTGCGCCCCAGACCTCAATAAAATTTGGATTTTATATTTAAATGTTTTATAGACCTAATACTGTACATATTATACTATTCTGTCAGAAATCACAAAATCTTAAATGGAAAAAATGAGAAAAAACTAGTTACTGAATTACTTTAATATTTTGTAGAAACTGTTTGATCACCTCAAACACACTGATTTATTTTTTGTTTGAAAATATTATCAAACATTAAAAAGATTTATATTATTATAAATTATGATTTCTCAAATTATGTTCTATTTCAGCAGAAAATCGATTTTACCGTAACAATATCATCGCTAAAATCTGTTGAAAAATAACCATTGTCTTTGACATGACATAAGTAGACAAGTTATTTGACAATTGACACATTGACATATTCTAATGTTTCGCTATTTCCTAAAATCTAGGAGCCGCATGTTCAATTAAATAAAAAGTACTCTTACAATTAAAATAAAATTCGTATATTACATATATACAATACATAATGACACGACAAGTCGACATAAAGGCTCTTGTATCGCATGTAGTTCGTGGAGACGGTGTAAATAAGTGTCGAATATGTATGGGAGATACTTCTGAAGGACAAGTCTATTTAAACGATACCGTTATGATGGATGGCGATAAACCTATAACCCTATCCGAATTGCTGGAAACCATAACTGGCATCCAGGTATGTTGTTTTTTCTTTGTTTATATTTAATGACTTCTGCGATTAACGGAACGCTTTGCAGTTTCGTTTTACCAAAATGGCGGCCTTTGACCTTTGTATAATAAAAAATTGTACTACTAAAATGTGTATGTTACTTAGATATAATATTTAAATATATATTGATTGTTCGTTGTGTTTTATGACATAGTTTTGTAATTTTATTGTATTATTGAATTTGTAAATCTCCAATGCATACAATATACAGTAACTAGTTACTAGCGACATCTATTGTTGTCTTCTGAAACTTATGGAAATGGAATTAGTTCTCCAATAAATATTTTGAACTTAATATCTTTAATTTGAAATGGAAATTTTAAAGAAAATGCAATATTTACGTAATTTTAAAGACATAAGAAGTATACCAAAGATTGTGGCCATTTGACTTGAGCGGTCGTTGCAGGTGAAGGAAGAAGGGGACTTACCTGACGGAGTGTGCCCAAAATGTTCCAAATGTGCTATAAATGCTGCTGAGTTCAGAACCTTATGTCAACAAGCAGCTAATCAGTGGGATATAACAATTACTCTGCTGCATGACCTCCCAACTCGATGCCTAGATAACAAAACAATATTCGCTATTTTAGAGAAAACACAAATGATTGTTATTAATGATAAAAAGAAGTCATACAATACCACAACAGCTGCTCAAAGGCTAACAACTCATCTAATCAAAACTGCAGTAGACAAAGAGGACGGCCATTTTAAGTGTCCAGATTGTAAAAAGGAGTTTACAAATGCATTTCAACTGTATCAACACTTAAAAGAATCTCCTGAATTAAAACGAGCCTGTTATATATGTGGCACAATTATGTCTCATAATGATATACTGTGTCACATGATAAATGAGCACAAGGAAGTTCCGTATAGTTGTAAAAAGTGTACAGCTCTATTCTGCTCTTATAACAAATATTTGAAGCATTTAACAAAAGCGCATTCAAAAGGTGTGACTACTTGTATGGAATGTGGACGTACCTTTCAAACACACAATGCATTTCATGCTCATGTCAATGTACATGTTCTTAAAACTTGCCCAGGATGCAATAAACTATTTCGAAATCACTCTTGCTACATATATCATGTCAAAGTATGCTGTAATTTGGTTCACACTAAGCAAATAACTCCAAGCAAAATTCTAAAACCAAAAAAAAAAGTTATTGTCACAGTGAAAAATAAAATTAGCAATCGCAAAGTAAAAGTGGGTCCTCGTGGAGCGGCAAACACAGAGTGTATATGCGATTATTGTAAGAAAAAATTTGCTGGCAAGAAGTTTGTCGCTGCACACATTCAAATAGTACACATGAGAAATACTCACCGTCCATGTATTTATTGTGGGAAGCTGCTGGCATCAGCACATATGTCGGAACATGTCAAAACACATGAATCTAAGAAAACTTATAAATGTTCACAATGTGAAGTGGTTTTAAACACAAAATTAGGTTACAATCAACATTTGCGTCTTCATACTGGTGAAAGGCCATACACTTGCAAGTTTTGTGGCCAAACGTTTTCAGCTTCATCAAGACGTTCAGAGCATATTCGAAAAGTACATAAAAGCCAAGATATAGTTTTAAAACAGGAGTGCCACTTGTGCCCAGCGAAATTTAGACTTCCCTATAGATTAAAGCAGCATCTGAAATCAGTTCATAATGATGATCAAGATACTTTACCTAAGTTTGAATGTGATACCTGTCATGAGAAGTTCGGTTCGTGCAGGGGACTGTTGCATCACAGTCGGAAACACCAGAATGTAAAGTTTCCATTAAAACCTGAAAAAGCCATAATGTTTCAAGTGTACAGTGAAAAAAAACAAGACAATAAAATTATTTAATGTGCTAATTTATGTGTTATATTTAATAAATTTGTGTTTTAAAATTGGTATTTTTTATATATTTCAATTACATGTATAATAAAATAACGATTTGTCATTTAATTCAATAATTGTAAAAAATCTATCAATTTTGTAATCATTTACGGATTATTCTTAGCTGTAAAATACAAGAAAATACAAGAAGAGATGAAGGCTGATTGGTCCGCGTGGTTTCAGGTGGTGGAAGAAACCGACCTCCCCGCTGGGTTGTGCTGCGCCTGCACAGATAATGCCATTTCAACGTGGCAGTTCAGGCATTTATGTCGTGAGTCGCACAGACAGTGGACACAGATTTCCACACTCCTGATGAGAACAGACGTACCCACCACGAAAGATAAGACCTTCTTCATCAGCACCAATGGCACCCTACTAAGAGACCACATGAATAACATCCACACTTTGACAGACGCTACCAAAAGATTGAATTTTTTAACCGGAAACGCGAATAAAGTGCGCGCGAAATACAAAAAGAAACAATCGAAAGCAGCTGTGAGTAAATCCAAGTGTAAAGATTGTGGAAAAGAATTTGCATTGCCATATTTTTTAAATCGTCATTTGATAAATACGCTGAAACGCGCTTGTACGTTATGTGGTAAGGTTGTGTCTCGGGAAAAGCTGGCGATACATTTACAAAGGGTGCATCGAAGGTTTGTGGAATTTTGCAACATCTGCTACAAAGTTTTTGATGACAAAAATCATTTGGATCGTCACATAGAAATTTTACATGGGGACAGCTCTTTACAATGCAATATATGTAAACTCGGCTTTAAAAGTGAGAGATCTTTAAACGCCCACATGTACACACATACTTTATTCAACTGCTCCTCGTGCAACAGTTGCTTTGAAAATCAAAAATGCTATTTATACCACAGAAACAACTGTAAAGGTTCTAAGTGTACAAAACAAGATGTTTATGAGTGTCACGACTGCGGCAGTAAATATACAAAGAAGCCGTCCCTCAGAGTCCACATAGTTCAAAAGCATTTGAACGTGTTGCCATATATCTGCCAAATTTGTGGGAAACGCAGCTCTTCGAAAACCCACCACCAATCCCACGAATTAGTTCATAAAAAAGAAAGGAAGGTATACCAATGCTACTGTGGTGCAAAGATGAGAACAGTTCTTGGTTTTCATATGCACCAAAGGATACATTCAGGAGAAAAGCCATATGAATGTGAGGAGTGTGGTGATAGATTTCTATCTGCTTCTAGAAGATTGGATCACATTAAAAGAAGGCATAGAAGTAAATACCACGGTTGTCTTGAGTGTGACGCGAGGTTTGTTAGGCCATCGGAATTGAAAAAACATTGTCGTTTAGCGCACTTTGTTAATACTGCTGCTTAAATTACCTTGTATATTTGAAAGGTTGGTACAATTGAACAAAAGTATATACTAAGGTTTCTGAAACGTATTTAATTCTTATATCCGTCATAGATCTTATAATATCGATTTTTGGACTGATTTTCTTTTTTTTTTTTTTGTTGCAGGTACAAGAAGACCAATTATTTCCGAGAGGCCTGTGTATATCCTGCACAAGTGTGGCTGTGTCTGCTTCGGAGTTCAGGATATTTGTGAATAAATCGCAACAATTATGGACCAATTGTATAAATTCTCTACAAACACTTCCAACTTTGAATACTTCACACAAATCTCTGTACGCCATCGTTAAACAAAACTTGCTTTTGCAAACAGTTAATAACTTCGATGGCAAAGCGAAAGACTTGATTAAGCATCTCGCCAATCGAATCGTAAAACGAAAATCGATAATAGCTGAGAGAAAACCGCGACATCCTCGCACTGGTCCAGCCTGTAGTTGCACAGATTGCGGGAAAAATTTTCTAAGCCCATATTACCTGAATATGCACTTACGCAACAGTGGCCAGAAAGAGGCGTGTTGGATGTGCGGTGCCATGCTAATCAGAGGCCAAGAGATGCAACAGCATTTGCACAAAATACACAAAACTGAAATGTTCCTGTGCACAGAATGCCCAATGCTGTTTAAAACTGAAGTGGATAGGAAGCGTCACACCAAAAAATGTCACAGCCCAGGTGTTATGACGTGCCCAGATTGTGGTCGGACATTCCAAAGGAGTGCATCCTATGATGTGCACACCCAAATGCACGCAGTACGGACTTGCAGAGCTTGTGGTGCACAGTTCACTAATCGTGGCTGCTACAGAGTGCACAGATCCAAATGTGAGCCAGGAGCTAAACCTGATTTGAAGACGATACCAAGGAACAGGCGGTCAAATATTCGTGACCCGGCAACATTTACATGTGACTATTGTGGCAAGACTTACCATTCCAGACCTCAATTGAAAAATCATATTTTATGGATTCACATGGATATAAGACCTCATCAGTGTCAGTGGTGTGGTAAAAGGTTCTACACTTCAGCCCGGTTAGCAGAACATTCTGTGGTACACACTCGGGTCAGGAATTTTGAATGTGATATCTGCGGTGCGAAATTAGTGTCTAAAATGGCGGCAGTGTACCATAGGAGACGTCACACAGGAGAAAGACCCTATGAGTGTCCGGATTGTGGGGAAAAGTTCATCTCTTCATCAAGAAGATCAGAGCATGCTAAAAGGAGACACAACAAAGGTTCTCGTATCCGCTGTCCTGAGTGCCTTGCAAGCTTCGTAAGAAGTCATGAGTTGAAGAAGCATATGGATAAAGCCCATAGTGTGGAAAATAATGTGGTAACACTTAACAAGAGCAAAGGTTTTGATATGCCAACGGCTGTATGATATTTGTTAATTGTTGAATGCTTTTTGACTTAATCTGGAGAGTATTGCCAGAATAAAAAATTCAAATTACACATAATTTGGTGCATAAGTTCAGAATTTATATACTGATTTAGTTTTTAAATTTGCCATAACAGTATTTTTACTTAAAATTACAAGGAACTTCAAATTTTAGTTTTCTGTTGCTCAGATAAGGGACAAACAATTTTAGCACTTCCAGCATTATTCATATAGTTGAGTTTTCTTTTTATTAATTTGACTACATCAATCATGCCCTTCTATGATTTATGAAGATATTCTTACAATTTTTTTCCTGTACAATATTATCATGTTGCGGAATATTAATATTTCGATTTGTGTAATTCTGTATAAAGTTAAATGAATGTATTTTAGTGGATCAATATGCTTCTGATTACTTGTTAGAAAATATCTTTCTTGATTATAACGGTTTAAATAACAATAGCAATAAAATAAAAGAGAAATAAATTAGTTTTTTAATTATACCTACTTTTTTATTTACCAATTAGTTTGCTGCTGACAGTGTTACCACTATTCAAATCAAAATATTCTTTATTCAAATAGACTTTTACAAACTCTTTTGAATCGTCATTACGTAGGGTAAACATACCGGTTATCGACCGTTTAAGCGACTTGTTGACTTCGGAGTTGATTTTTATCATAATGTTGTACTCCAAGATTTTTCAAAAAAATATCATTTCATCATACAATAGTCTAGTTTCATTAAACCTAGCGCCTATAGATGTATCAGTGATACATAATTTAATAAAAATATATATTTGTAAAAATAGCAAATATACCGGTTATCGGCCTTTTCACTCAGTTATCGTCCACTAGTGCACTGGTTATCGGCCACCTATTTTACGGTAGAAAAACGACTCTTGTGTAATAGCCTGTAAGGTTTATAACAGTATGATAATAATACAATTAATAAATTCACAAAAGTTGTATATTTTTACTCTCTTTTACGACTTAAAAATAAAATTAAGTAACGGTATTAAGGTCAAGATCACAAGAACCACATTTAACACGGGCTGGAGTTTCTTCAATTTTTTTTTTCATTCTCTTCTTTGATGGTTGGTGGTGGTGAAAAAGTTGTTCTTTTCTCTTTAGCTCTTTCGAGCTTTCTTTTCTTAGTTTAGTTTTCTTGTCCTCTTTCGCTATATCTCTTTTTTCATAGTATTGTTGCCAACCTAAGATGAATGTCACTAAATGGTGATATTGAGATGTCGATAAGAGATATATAAGAAAAACTATGGAATCTTAATAGAGCTGTGCGAAATGTGAAATTTTCGCCCTAGCGTTTTCGTACGCTTGTTAGAAGGACTTTTAAATTCAAAGGAAAGTTTAGGGGTTGAAGCGGCAAGGCTCTTAATTTTTTTTTCTTTACTGATAGGTGCCATCTGATAAAAAAACAAGCACAATTCTAACACCAAGCACAGCAACCAAAATGTATCCATTATCATTAAAACATATAAGCTTATTTACAAGCTTGAATAAGTTCGCCTTTACAAAATAAAAACAGATATATCCCATGGGAACTATATATTTTTCCGGGATAAAAATTAGCATGTGCTATTCCAGAGTATAATCTATCTCTGTACCAAATTTTGTGCTTGAGTAACAAACATTCAAACATACATCTTAACTTTCACTTTTATAATATTAGTAAGATTATAAGGGAGTTTTCAAACGGTCGGGGACAGGTTTTGTTTTTACTGGTCATCGGCCGTTAAATATTCGCTATTTTGGAAGGCCATATCTTTGAAAATATAAGGTATACAGGCGGTCGTAATCTAGTTGTAAATTCACAAAACTCTAGCTGTTCACAAATATAGTGCAATGTATGTTGGTGAATTTAAGGTTTCCGCAATAAAGGCAAAGAAAAACGACGCGAATAAACCGGTTTTGCGACCACCCGGTCGGAAAGTAGATTTTGTAATTAATCGTTAACGTATTGTCCGACCACCAAAAATATCATAAATTATAAAAAGTTTGATGAGTTTGGGCACTTGAATATTGAAATTAAACATGCCTAATACACACAAACCAAATCAATGACCAATAAAGTAAGAGTAACACTTAAAAACTTACCTTTGAAAATCAATCCACCTACTATTTTTTTTGCTAAATTTTACACGCGTTCATACACCAAATTTTGAAAGAGCGACTGAGTGCTCAATTTGAAAACTTCGAGGTCATGCCGTTAAAATATAAACTGTAAAGTTCGCCCGGATCGAATGGCGCGAAATTAGAAAAGATCGGTCTATAACACTGTCTATTATTTAAAATAACATGCGAAGTGGTCGAAAAGGGGTAGTGGTCGGTAAACCGGTATGTTTACCCTAACGTATTTTTAATTGCTTTTTATTATGTATATTTGTATAACTACTGGACGTCCTGGGTTCGAGTCCCAGGTCGAGCTATATTTAGTTTATTGAGTTTTTCTGTTTACTTACTAAGTCGAAAGCGGATAGGAATTTAGTGGTGTGACAATAATATTTCCTGCGTAGTTGTTCTCATTGTGATTGACCGCCGTGAATCGGTCACTGAACATTATTAAGACGAAAGTATTCCTTTTTATTTTTACTACCTCGGTGGTGTAGTGGCTAGTATGTATGGTCCTGGGTAAGAGTCCCGGGTTGGCCATGTTTAGTTATTGAGTCTTTCAGTTTCGTAAGTCTCGGTAACAGCCCGGAGTTGGGAAGTAGGTGGTGTTACACCACCGTTCTTCGGAGAGCACGTACTAGAATATGAGAGTGATAAGAAACAGAGAGTGCACTTATGTCTGCGCATACACTTGCGCACTATAAATCATATCTCCTACGCAATAGCTAGTCTCAATGAGATTGACCGCCCTGGCAATAATCGATCGGATCGGGCGGACATCACTTATTTATATCTCACAAGTCTTACTATTAGTACTTTTTGGATAACGAATTACGTCCCTTGCTTACATCTGTGTTAAATAGTTAAACAAGCGATTTAAGGAAAATTTCTTCCTTGTCTAAATCTTAAGCAGTTTAGATGAATCCAAAAATCCAATTTCAAATTGGATTTTTGGATTCATCCAAAAATCCAAATTAAAAAAAATAGACAACACTTAGTATACTTTGTTTCATTATTAATTTCTGAATTCTTTTCTAATACATGAGGTTGAATGTGCTAGGGTCTTAGCCAAAAAAAAAATATTAAATAAGTTTGTTTCGCAATATGGTAGCATTGTGGAAGTGTCACATTGAAAATCTTTAAGCAGTTCGGGCGAGAATCGAGATTCGAGAATTTAGTTTTGATACAAAACAAAATGAACATTTTTTCACCAATGAGCATGTCGTTATACCAAGATATGCTTCAGTTATCTAGACCATACTACTGGATCAATATATTATTGAGCATTTCTTATTTTATGTCTAAGAGAATTGATCCAGTACGTAAATTTTTGTTTCCTGATGCCGATCCTGAATTAGACAGTCGAGAGACGGAAATATATTTTTTCCTAATCATCGTGATTATGCTGAGGACGAGGAAGGCGGGTAGTGTTACAATGGTTAATTATTTGTCGGCTTCATTCGTTTATACGAAGATTGCAAATTTGATACTATGGTTCTACGCTGATATCAGGTTAGTATCCTTTAAAAAATATGTTTATACAATTTTTAGTAATTACGTGTTAACGCCAACGCAGCAAGCTTTGTTAGATTTGATTAGGATATATAGATTATGAGGAGGGAAGTTGGTAATTGGTATGCTCCATATGCTTGTCACTATACTACTCCCATTACAAGGTAATACATATTTCCTGAGAAAATAGTCTTCGACTGTGGCCATGTTTTAATCTAACATAACCAACCTAGAAATAAAGATTCTTAAGATTAACCTTATGAGTCTATTATATACAAGTTGAAACAAAGTAATCTACAATGAAAGTACATTACAATTCTTTACAATGGAGTAAATAATTATTTAATACTGTAGAAAGTTTTTTTATTGCAAATAGACATTTTAGTTCTACTTATTCGCTTTACTTTTCGTTAAACTAAATAAATACAACTTTTTATTCCAGATATGGCCTACCTTTTGCAGCAATATTAGTATTATGTTCGCTTCTCCTACCGGAACCAACTTACAATGGACCTGAATTGGTAACATATTTCCGAGGACCTCAAATCCTAGACGATGAGCTGAAACACTATAAAAATACTACTTGGGTAGTGTGCTTGTACGCTGCATGGCATCCAGCGTGTGTCAACTTTGCTCCGGTTTTTGCTGACCTCTCAACTAATTATAGTCTCGATAATCTGAGGTTCGGGAAACTTGATATTGGCAGGTGTGTAAAATAAATAAATTGCTGCTTTTCAAAAATATCATAGATGCATTTTGTTGCAATTTCATATTTTAAACCAGTATGTATTTAAATTGAATCCTAATAAGTATTATTAACAGATTAGATTAGATTAGGATTAATTAGGTCTACCAGCTCCCGGGGCCAAATTTTCTAAGATGCCCCTGTATTGGTAAAGTCAGAGTTCTAAAATACAAACATTTTTTTATAGATATCCTGATGCAGCAGCCAAATACAGGATTCAAGACGGACCAACAAGTCGTCAGCTGCCTACCGTGGTACTGATCAGAGAAGGCGAAGAAAAGATGCGTAGACCACATCCTGATTCTACTGGCAAATTGCAAAAGTATGTATCTATACTAATATTATAAAGCTGACGAGTTTGTTTGGTTGAATGCGCTAATCTCAGAAACTACTGGTCCAAATTGAAAAATTATTTTTGTGTTGGATAGTCCGTTTATCGAGTAAGGCTATAGGCTATATTACATCACGCTACGACCAATAGGAGCGGAGCATAAATAAAAAATGTTGCAAAAACGGGAAGGGCGAGTGTTAGTTCTACGAGGTAACATACAGCGCGACTCAGAAAAAAATTGGTTTCCGGTGTTTAGAACGCGTGCGAAGCCGCGGCGAATGCTAGTATTGTATAAAAATAACTACTTTTATATTATTCATTACTATTTATTAAAATGTTATATGTTATAATTGTAATGCCATTTGTTGATTATTATTAGTGCGAGCAAAGCGAAACCTAACACTATCCCACATCCTGAGCATTTTGTGGTACACTTTACTTAAAAACTATCACGCCTATAGATCTGTGCTTTAACATAGTAATATAACTTCATACCTAGATGTGCTATCTCTTAAAATAATACAATTTTATTACTATAAAAAATAAACATTAGCAACTGTCTTAAAAATTATTATTACCCGTTATAAAGACTAAGCGAGCATTCACACAGCTCTGCTATTTTTGTAAGTTATAAATTCATGTTGGCAACACTAATATAAAAAAACTAAGTAAAAAATTGTTTCTGAATCTATGGGCATCCAAATGCAAAACAGTTGTTAAGCAAAACTTGATTAATAAATAAATAAAATTTATTAAAACTATTATTATTGAGGCGTTCGCTTGGATAACCGAGTGATGCGGGTTCAATTCCGGGTCTCGCACCTCTGATATTTTCATATGCGAATCATTTATATCATGATTACCACTTGTCTTACGGTGAAAGAAAACATCGTGAGGAAACCTGCATGTCTTAGGGAACCTAGCAAGTTTTGGAAAGACATGTGAAGTCCGCCAACACGCACTAGGCCAGCGCGGTGAACTATGACCTGATCCCTTCGTTTGAAGGGAGGCCGTGCTTAGCAGTGAGATGTTAAAAAAGACTCAATACATTATTATACAAATTCCAATTGCAATTCATTAAAAAGCAGATTTTGTTTTCAATCACAAACTATAACTATAAACAAATATTTCAGGTTCCTCTTCTCCAAAGACAACATGAAGGCGGCATTCGATCTTGATGGCATATACGAAGAGTGTAAGAAGAAGCTCGCAGATGCAAAGTCTAACAAGAAGACCGAGTAGACCGCAGTAGACTACAGTAGACCACAGTAGACCACAGTAGATCGTAGTAGACCAGCCCTCTTAGACTAGTCGGCTTTTAGACAAATTATCAAAACTGTTATGTAATGTTTTTTTGGTTTGTAAGTGACATTATAATAACGACTCGTTTAGCGCAGTTTGTAGTGTCTCTACTTGCTGTGTCAACGGTCGTGGGTTCGAGTGGCGTTGAGGGCATTTGTATGATAAGCACAAATATTTTTACTTCAGTCATAGTGTTATATTTATAATATGTATGTATTTAAGGTTATATATGTGTAGTGTATCAACCATCTGGTATCCGTAACACAAGCCTCGTAGCTTACCACGGAACTAGATGGCGCTGTGTGTAATAATGTCCCAATATATTTCGTTCAGCAGCAATGTTCATTATAATAATAGTTGTTAAAAGCCGTCTAGTCTTGGAGGAAGAGTAGAATATAGTCATTCTAAAATTTATGTCCGTGTATTCACTGTTGTGTAATATTTTATTACGATTAGATTAGATTAAATCATGGAGCATAAAAAAATGGAGCGCGCATTGGCAAGTTTTTGTATTGGCTCAAAGGCGGGGGGAGAGGTAAGCCTCGCCAGCTGTGATTGGGTAACGAAGTGACAACCAAGTGATGACTGATTCTCTAGGGATTCCAAAAGGGTTACTTTAAAAAACATCGATATCGATAATTGTTTGACTTATTACTAGTGAAAGGTAAAGGTGTGAAATGTCTTAAGCATACAACGCTATGCTTTGTTGGAAAAAATTGTCTCTTTGAAAAGCTTTAATCCAAATTTCTTTCTTCTTCCTGTCATCGTTGGGAAATCTGCAAAGTTTTAATCATTCAAAATACATATTTTTAATTATCCTAAGCCCCACTTGTCTTTACTCCATGGATTAAATGCATTTTTACATTCAGTTCGCGTCACGTAAAAAGAACGCTGGAAGAAAGTGATGGGGGGGGGAGGTTTGTTTTCGCATCGGGACATTTCACAAGAAATAACTAAGACTATTCTTTTATTTTTGAACTAGCTTTCGCTCGTGACGTATATTGGTTATTGGTAGGTACATTGAAAAATATATTAGATAGAATGTCATTAAATAGAATTCTATTAATTAATAAAATATGTTTGATTCAGTGTAAAATATTAAATCTTACAAAAAAAAATTAATTCGTTTAATATATTTTGTTTAATTATTAACTGCATTATTATCAGTCTCTCTCTTTGTAAAACAATATATTTTTTATATAAGACCATTCCGTAATTAATAACGTTTGTGTGCGCGATGGTATTTTGAACTGACGAACCAATAGCGAGCCGGCAAGCATGCCCCCCCCCCCTTTCCCACCATATTGTCCGATAAATCGCCTCTACGTAACTTGACAGCCAGCGTTCTTTTTACATGACGCGAATGATACTTTAGTTTCTTTATCAATGATGACACTGATTAGTTTATATTGTTTTAATTTATTTAAAAGTCTAATTCTTTAATATATTAATCTTTATAAGTTACTCTTTATAACATGAGCTATCTACCAATGAAAGTACCATCAAAATTAAGGCAGCCGTTTTGGATTTTAATCCAAACAAACGGACAAAAATGTAGAAAACTATGATTTTAATAAGTCATAATCATATATAATCACGTCATATGCATTTAGTAATGTAGTAGGTATATATTGATGTTAGAAACGGACATTTTGATTTTATTTATCTATAGTCAAGTAGATCTGATTTTTGTTAACTTTTTGTAGTGTTATTTTTTTGACTGTTTTATTTTATTATTTATTAAAAAATATATTTTTAACTAGCAACTAGGTTCCAGCCACAGCTAGTTAAGATAAATAAAATTACTATAATGTAATCACCCTTTTTTAAGTCGGTTAAAAAGTAGCCTAAGTTACTCCTAATAACATTAACTATCGGCAAGTGAAAATCGTGTCAAAATCGGTCCAGCCGTTTCAGAGATTAGCCGGAACAAACAGACAGACAGACAAAAATAAAATAAAAAATATTTTAATGTAAGTGTACTACTTTCATATGTATTTAGTGAAAAGCTGTCAATTTGAAATAAAAAACAGACACTCCATTATTGCTGCGTTCCACTAAGCGTTCACAACGATCACGCTCACGACCGTAGTTTTTCCCGTTCCACTTGCTTGTGAGCGTTACTGTCGTAAACTCAAGTGGAATGGATTATAGAGCGTTTTGAGCGTGGAGGTGAATAATACAAACGGTTCAAAAAAGAATGCAAAAGATTTAAGAGGTTAGGTTATAATATGTAAGCCTTGAAAATAAACTTAATTAATTATTGTTTAAATCGATTTATATTGAAAAAATTTATAATTTAATTTTTTATATTCAATATTAGTGGTGTATTTAGCGTCCGCTGCAGAAACATTCACTTTTACTAAAATATTTCTTTCCGCATGAAATAACGTAAGCACGGTCGCCATTTTTGATTTTTGAAAACGCCGCTAATTTTCTCAACTTTCACGACGACCCACCTTTTTAGATGGGTCGTCGCGAGCTTCGCGTGAGCGTAAGTCATGACGTCATAAGTGACGTTTTCGCCGCGGCCACAACGACCGCGGTCGTTATGTGGAACGACTAAAGGAGCATTTTGGTCGTTGTGAGCGCTTAGTGGAACGCAGCCTATATGTGTTTAGATGATTGACACAAGTCCAAAAGTAATTACTATGAAATGTATTCGTATTTTTCTTAACATATGTATTATTAATCTTAGATTTTATAAATAAATAAATATATTGAAAAACTGTTTTCTTCTTCATCATCATCATCATCAGATATGTGGCTGAACGGCCAAGTCTCAGAAAAAGGGCAGTAATGTATGGTTTATGAACAGATTCAAGAAAGGATCTGATGTAGGGTGGTCATTTATTGATGGCGAAGACTATTCTAAACAAGGAAGCACACCCAGCAGTGGAACATTAAAGAAGGCTGATTACAAATAAAATAAAAAATCTGACTAGATAACCTTTTTAATCAAAGAATTAAATTATTTACAACTTTAAATACATTTAAAATATGTATAAAACACCAAATCATATCTAAGAGAAGGCCTAAACCACATTGTAGGAAAAAAATATTTTTTAGTTCTATTTACCCCAACATAACAAATTATAAGTAGGTACTATATAAATGAGTTTATACAAAAAATATATAGAAAAAAATACTATTTATCCAACTATTGTTACATTTTCATTTATTTTTTGCACCTTATATTAAAAAAAATGCTATAATGGTCCAGCCATTTCAACTAATGCAAGTACCTATAAACAGTATTTAATTTTTATTTATATACTTCTAGTGAAACCGGCCCATTTTGCTGGGCGTAAGGTAAAATAAATTAATCGGTTTTTATAATTTTCTAATAAAATATAAGTAGCCTAAGTAACTCCTTATAACATTAGCTAACTGCGAGTGAAAGTCCCATCAAAATCGGTCCAGCCGTTTTAGAGATTAGCCGGAACAGACATACAAACCAAAATTTTAAAAATTGATTTTTTGATGCTAGTACCATATATACTTTCATATGCATTTAGTGAAAATCTGTTAATTTGAAATTAAAAACAGACACTCCAATTTTATTTATATGTATAGACTAGCATTTCCCGCGGCTTCGCACGCGTTCTAAAGACCGAGAACCAAATTCTTCAGTCGCGCGGTATGATACCTCGCAGAACTAACGTCCGCCCTTTCCGTTTTTGCAACATTTTTCATCGATGCTCCGCTCCTATTGGTCGTAGCGTGATGTGATATAGCCTATAGCCTTCCTCGATAAACGGACTATACAACACAAAAAGAATTTATCAATTCAAACCAGTAGTTCCTGAGATTAGCGCGTTCAACCAAACAAACTCTTCAGCTTAAAATATTAGCATAGATATAGATATCACTAACAATTAGTTTTTTTTAATATTTCAGCTTATTTCAAAGTTATAGTACAAACATATCAAAGATTACATCCAATACATTGAAAATGTTCAAAAATCTCGGCTGAGGCTCTTCTGCCTTTTTAGTTGTAAGTCGCTCCTTTTTCCGTGTTTCAATTTCTAAAACAATGAATGTAACTATTATACAATATTCAGACATTAAATGTATATTTAAATAAGTGAAATATATTGGAAAATTAACACACAGCGCCATCTAGTTCCGTTGTAAGCTACGAGGCTTGTGTTACGGATACCAGATGGTTGATATACTACACATTTACTTTAAATATATACATATTATAAATATAAACTGTTTTTGTGTCTGTTATGAAGTTGTGCTCACAATTGTATGCCTCCAGAAGAATCGAACCTGTGACCGCTGGTTTATAATATTACACTTATGTTTCGTTAATTATATTACACTTTTCTGTGCAAAATATCATATCAATTCAGTGTTTATATTCAATTAAAAAAAATAGCAATTTCAACAATTATTCTCCTTTTAAACGATACATTAAAAATGTGAGAACCTATGACCTACCCCTGTCCGCATTCATATGTGATTCCTGCAAAGCCAACCACTCCTCCATGTGCATGGATGAGGTTTCATGGAACACCTGTATAGTGTCGAGGAACACCTGTATAGTGTACTCCGACACCTCATGAGACCAGTATCCGAATACTCCAATTCCTGGAAAATATAAAACAAAAACCTTATCTTATAATAATTTTAAAATTATTGTAAACTAGTGGAACCCGCGGCTTCGCTCGCGCTAAATCTAGGGACGATCCCGAGCGAAGTGAGGGTGAGTCGCTTGTTAAGATAAACATTTCCATCATACATTACATATGTATAACTCTAGCGGTTTTGGCAGCGCACGCCAGAATAGCTCGCAGATGGTAGATTTTTTACTACTTACTTGACACTTATCGTCATATTTTGGACAATTCACACAATATCTTTATAAATTGTAGCCTATGTGATATTCTGATGTATAAGCTATATTATTGTAAAGTTTCATTTAAATCCATTCAGTAGTTATTACGTGAAAGAGTAACAAACATCCATACATCCATACTTACAAACTTTCGCGTTTATAATATTAGTATAGAGTATAGATATTCTATTTTTGACTATTACTGTTACAGGTTACATTAAAAAATCATCTTCATTTTGGTATTTCAGAAGTATTTAATTCAGTCCTTTTTAATGTTCCACTACTCGGGGTTGGCCTCCCTTCGATGATAGACTAGACTAGATGGATCAGACCATAGTCCACCACACTGGAAAAGTACAGGGTCCGCAGAGGATTTCACATGTATTTTGAAAAATTTGCTAGGTTCTCTCAGGTGTCAGGACATGCAGGTTTCATAACATTTTCCTTCACCGTAATACAAGTGGTAATTATGTTATTAATGATTCACACATGAAATTATCAAAGGTTCGAGACTCGGATTTGAACCCGCATCACTCAGTTAATAGAATTTAATTAAGTAGAATTTGAATATATATATATATATATATATATATATATAATATTTTATATATATATATATATATATATAAAAATATATATATAATAATCTATACATATATATATATATATATATATATATATATATATATATATATATATATATATATATATATATATATATATATATATATATATATATATATATATATATATATATATATATATATATATATATATATATATATATGTATAGATTATTATAATTTATAAGTATAAATGTTACTTAAATAAAAATTTCAACTGTAATGTTTTATATTTTTAGAGAAACAAGCTTCTCTTAGAATAGCCAATAATATTCATTAGGCTTTAAAAAAAAAAATTCATAAATGAAATATGGAAAGTTCAGGAAGAAGAAAGAATATTTGTAAAAACTTTATATGTTCCATATACTTTATACAATCATCATAGATCTTATTGAAAATAATATAGTAATACTAGCATTTCCCGCAGCTTCACACGTGTTCTAAAGACCGGAAACCAAATTTTTTCTGAGTCGCGTGGTTTAGTGTCTCTCAGAACTAACGTTCTAATTAACTTACCGTTTTTGCAACATTTTTCATTGATGCTCCGCTCCTATTGGTCGTAGCGTGATGTAATATAGCCTATACAAAAAGAATTTTTCAATTCGGACCAGTAGTTTTTGAGATTACCGCGTTCATATTAGTATAGATGACTACAATATATTTTAGTTGTAATTACCAATGGGTCTCGGGAAATTGTTAGGTATGTGCACAATGTCCGGTCCACACGTCACCGAGCTGAAATTGTTGGCATCTATCTGATAACTAGGCCTGAAAAAAATATATAGGTTTTATTCCAGTTTTCATATAATATTTTATATTAAATACCAAAGTCTTATCTTAATCCAGATCCAGATAGACAGACAAAAATTGTGAAAACTATAGATTCTGCTTCTGTATAAATAATATATAATAAATGGTGAAAATCTGTCACATCTTAGATTTGCAGATGACATTGTTATATTCGCTCAAACAAAAAACGACATTGAGAAAATGATAAACGAACTAGAGACAGAAAGCAAAAAAGCAGGGTTAGAAATGAATGCGCAGAAAACTAAAGTTATGACAAACGGGAAGAAAGAACCCACATATTAAGGACATTACAATTGAGTATGTTGATGAATACATTTATCTGGGCCAAATTATATCATTCAAAGATCTAGCAACCAAAGAGTTAGAAAGACGTATTGGGAACGCATGGAAACGTTTCTGGAGTTTAAAAGAAATATTCAAAAATAAGGAAATAAATATGGCCATCAAAAGAAAACTCTATAATACCAGTATTCTGCCGGTATTAACATATGGTTGTCAAACTTGGTCCCTAACAAAAGCACAAAATAAAAAACTTGAAACATGTCAGAATTCAATGAATAGAAGCATGATGGGAAAAAAGCTTTCTGACAGAATAAGAATTTCAACAATTAAAAATCACACCAAAACAAAAAATGTCACTACCACTATCAGGAAGCTTAAATGGAAGTGGACCGGGCACACCATAAGAGGACAGGCAAAATGGAGTAGAACATTAATGTACTGGTACACAGGTCACTTGAAAAGGAGAAGGGGCAGACCTCTAAAACGATGGGACGATGAAATAAAAGCTGTGGCTGGTGGCACATGGACTAGAACTGCTAATGTTAGACACACATGGAGGAAATTGGAGGAGGCCTTTGCCAATTATGGGCAAGCAGACAAAGATGTCGAGGGAGATCAAATATCAGCTGTATTATAACTGTTGTAGATTATGTCATAACATATTATGTATTTAAATTAAGTAAAAACACTGTAAATTTTTTGTCTGAATAAAGGCTTATATTATATTATTATTATTATTATTATTTGAATAAAATATACTAAATATTAAAATCCGATTCTGGCCATGGAGGCCAATCTCATTGAAACTGGCCAACTGCGCAGGAGATATTATAGTGCACAAGTGTATGCGCAGACACAAGTGCACTCTCTGTTTCTATCAGTCTCATATCCTGATGGGACGACTACTCGACACGACCAGTGAGAGCTAAAGCGCAGGTCCAACGGCTTTACATGCTCTCCGAGGCACGGGGGTGACACACCACCAACTTCCCAACTCGGGGCTGTTACCGAGGCTTACTAATCAGAAAGACTCACACCACCGAGGCAGTGTATCTATACTAATATTATAAAGAAGTAAAGTTTGTTTATTTGTTAAATTGTAAGGGGTAATCTCGGGATCTACTGAACCGATTTTAAAAATTCTTTCACCAATAGAAAGCCACATTATTGCTGAGTGTCATAGGTTACATAAAAAACCGAAAAATAAAAAAGCTTTTACGTGGTAGTCCGTTTTGCAAAGTGAATCGGAGAAAAAACGGTCTAATGAACGCGTTTTTTTACGAACGCTGCCTTAACTATGAAAGATATACCTATTTTTGAGTTCTAGAGAAAAGATGTGGAGCTTGAAAATGCCTACAAAAAAGTCAACGACAGCATATGTCTAACTTTTAAATTTAAGTTACAAAAAGTAGTTTTTTTTAATATTAGTATAGATAATTTAATTTTTAATATTAATAAAATAATTTAAATATTTAAACACTCTGTACTAAAAAAGGATTATTAACATTATGCCCAACGAAGTGGGCACGGGTCAGCTAGTATTTTATATAGTGACTTTTCAAGTCTCTGCTAAGATTCACAAAATCATTTTTTCTATTATAAATATCCTCCCATCAAATATACTTTATTCAAATACTTTTGCAAGCACATTTGAATCATCACTTTTACATTATAATATAGAATAATTAGAGAACTGAATGTCAGTCTGTAAGTCTGTGAGGAAGAGCCATAGGAAACTTAAGAAACGAAACTTTAGAAACGGAGGTTTGGTAGAACAAATCTAAAGTCTCAGCTAGTGCTTTTAAGAATCCCACAGCACTGCATTGAAGATTGTTAGGGGATCAGTCTGTTGGAGGACTTCAATTGTCTCTTAAAAAGTTGCTAAGTTCTCTCAGACATGCAGGTTTCCCCAAATCTAATGTAGTTTCTCTCTTTTTTTTCACGTTTCATATAAATAATATAACCAACCAATCACTCTTAATTCATATTTTTTTATTAATTTAAAAATATTGACTTTATTTTAAGAAGTTACGGTCATCATTTGGATTTGTTTTTTACATATATTCATGACTGAAATTGTTGTAAGCAACACCCAATTTACAAATAAGTGATATTATTTTCTCGTTTTCTTCGATCTTTCTTAGTATTAGTGTATTTCTATATAGATATAATCATATAAGCATAATATAATATAACAATTGTAGTGATAAAAACATTAATTGTACCTTTAAACAAGTTTATCTTCAGATTTACCTGAGTGTATCGGACACGTAAAGATCTGCATCTCCCTTTAAGGACGTAAGTTTTATTACTAAAGGGCCTATATGTTTAGATTGCCAATACGAAAAGTTGCCAGCACCGACTCTACCGACCACTGTATCTAGTAATATAATATGATTTATTTCACTTTCAGAGTTCATATAACTTGACAACAAAGAAGACAATGTGGAAGTGCTAATTATTGTTAACAAAACAAGAATAAATTCTCTCTTCATTGCTTAAATTTGTTAGTATTTTGCGAAAAATATACAAGTTCACGCATAACAAATTTTAATTTTATATGACATTGACAGTTCTGAGTTTTTGTTTGTTGACAGATCTATGACATTATCTAAACGTTTAGAAATATATATATATATATTTTTATGTTGGGACATTTTTTACAACAGCGCAATCTAGTTCCGTGGTAAGCTACGAGGCTTGTATTACGGATACCAGATAGTTGGTATACTACACATATAAATTTTAAATACATACATAGTATAAATATTAACACCCATGACTGGAGAACAAACATTCGTGCTCAACCAACGATTTCAGTTTGGCTGTTTGCAGCGCCTCTACTTACTTCGCAAATAGTCGCGGGTTTGAATCCCACTGGAGGCATTTATTTGTGTCATGAGTACAAATATTTATACTCAAGTTATGGGTGATTATATTAAATATTTATATTAAAAAATTTGGTAGCACATTACCACATACAACGCCATTAGTTCCATGTAAAGCTTCGAGGCTTGTGCTATGGATACCAGATAGTTGATAAACTACACATATATAACTAAGTCTGCTAGTACTGTCTGTAAACGGTAGGTGCTAGATTCAAAAAGACAAAGGCTGCTGAAGAAATCATTTACTATCTAAACTAATCGGTCAATACCTGAATCAAATCTGCAATTTTCGAGATAGCAAGAGACAAAGAAACATGTGTTTTGATATACAGAAAAAATATATATTTTAAATTTGTAAGCTTTTGTAACCTGCATGTTTGAGAGAAACTAGCTGGTTAATGAAAGACATTTGAAGCCTGCCGACCCTCATAAGATGAGCGTCAATGCTATGATGCAAAGATGAAGCGGCATTTGCAGCCATTACTTAGTCATTACTTAGTGCCTTGTAGCTATAGAACTCGATTAAAAATGACCTAGGGAATGGCATTTTTTCACTTGCAACATACTTTAAAATTTACTGCACGGTTTTGGCCACCATCATAGAGTTTTCTCTTAGAGAAATCATAATGAAGAGGACCAACTTGCTAGGTGATCTTTAGAGGGGCAGGATTGATCACGATGATTCTTCACCGCAACTGTAAGACAAGTGGTAATAATGTTGTTAGACATGATGTAATAGATGAAGATTTGAACCCAATTCTTTAGTTTAAAAATAACTGCTACAAGGAAAAATAAATGTATAGGTATTTGCACATTATTACTAGCAATATAGGTACTATTATCGCAGCGGAAATCGCTGACACCACTCTTATCTCTTACACTGTGAAGTGAACTGATAACGTATCTGTAAGTTTTACAATTATTATGAATAAAATGTTTTCGTCATGGAAAAGATTATAAGGAATAAAAACATGTACTTTACGATTACTATTGCATTATAATAGAAATATATATGTATATACAAGTTTGAGTGTAAGTATGGTTGTTGGTTGGCTAATACCAGAACTGCTCTTCTCGATCATTGAATTGCCAGTAGCTGGCATTTGCCGAAATGTTCATCTTGCTGTGGTGGAGGGGTTCTTAGTTTTCTGCAATCCAGCCGGGTGCGAAGCCAAGAAGCGCACTGTTGGGTCACTTCGGTGAGAGATGCACCATGCTAGTTCCTCTAGGTACTTATCTGATAAAAGAGAAGACTTCGGCAGACCTACCGTCGGGGCATCGTGGTCGTAAGCGGTCCTGCGAGTGTAACGCTCCAAGAAGACTGAAGGAGGTTTTGTTGAGTGGACCGTTGTAGGCAGTAATGACTTTTCTACCTGATGAGCACCACTTTTAACCATCTACTTCCTACACGTCAAATACGATAGCAACTGTTGAGTTTGTCGCCGGTTCTTCTCAGCAGAGCAGCTTTCCGAGCCGGTGGTAGTTTACTTACAGACTTACAGACTGACATTTAATCTTAATAATGTAAAAATGACGATTCAAAAAAGCTTGTAAAAGTCTATATGAATAAAGAATACCTATTTTGATTTGATTTGATAATGAATTTCTCAACGTCATCAAAAAAGTTCTCCTCTGATAGTAGAGTGGATTGTGGATCAGGGCTGGCTTAACCTATAGTGCAGGGTGTGCAATGCACACGAGCGCCGCCTTCTCAGGGGGCGCTGCGGCGCCCTTAGGCGTCATTGCACGGCTAAGAGCATCGTCTTGGACCATCATGGTACAACAATGATATGACAGAAGCAGCGCGGTGGCGGCAATTATCAAACGCCCTATGGGCGGCTCATTTTTCGAAATTCGATACATATTGCTTCTATTCCGTTGTCCATAAAACTTAAAACACAAGACGGAGGGGTCAGGCCTAGGGGGCGCGCAAGGGTTTCATTGCACACGGGCGCTACACGAGCTAGAGCCGTTCCTGTTATGGATCAACCCAATCACTGTTGGTGTCTGCTTCAGCAGCCAGCCTTTGCTTAGTGCGTCAAGCAATTCAGCGACGTGAGACGCTGGATCCCTATTGGAAGGTTCCCTATGCCGGTGACTTCCACACGATCATATGTATGTATGCAGGTGGCATTAAATGCATTTCCTAACGTTAAAAGGGCAAATAGAGTATACATTCTAACTATTGCGATTTGCGAATTGATTTACGTTAGTTTTAACCCAAATGCGCCAGAAGGAGGGTTATGTTTTTCGAGTGAGAGACGCTTTGCGGCATGAACGGCTCGATGGATTTTAGCTTGAGAGGTATTGTTAGATTCATATTAATTGTGAAAGTGACACATTTTGAATCAGAACACAACTTATTTTAGGATTTTTTTAATTCAAAATTACACAGAAACGCAGTCGGGGTTTTTAAGTTTTTTAATAACGTTTTTCAACTGTAAATTACGTGCATGAAAACACTTCAGGCAAGTTTGACCTATTATGGTTCTCAGCTAAAAATAATAAATTGAGTCAAAGCCAAATGTGTGGGAGGTGTTTTTCGTTTTTCTAGATTTTTATATTAGCAAATACCTCTTCTATCCTATTTCGTTTGTGGACCGCGACAATTGCTCTTTTTTTCCTTTTCAACATTTTTTCTGTTTTTAAAAGTTAATACAATTTGTCTTAGTAAGCGCAGTTTTAATTATTAGAAAAATAAAAAAGCTTAGGTAAAGCTGAAGGGAATAAAGCTTTAATTAATGAAATACTTCAAATAGATTACACTCTAAACATTCAAACTTATAAAAATCTTTTGTGTAATATAATAATATGTATGTATTGTACTTGATGTGGCGTAATCGCTGGTTCGATTCCCGATAGGAGCAACGGAACCTCGCCCAATGAGTTGTCGTAAGATCGCTTACATACTCAACTATGATAAATTTTCCGAAGCAGACCACAGCAACCAATAGGCTTGATAGTATAACTTGAAAGTAGTAACCATACTCTGCTACCAGGAGCAAGAAGAGTAAACCACAAAACCGTTATTATCTTTTCGGATTATCACTATATTTTCTTTTAAACTTTTCTCGCCTATGATGTTTGACGACTCGTTTGACTCAGTTTGTAGTGACCCTACTTTCAGCGTTAGCGGCGGCGATTCGAGTCCCGCTGGGGACATTCAATTGTTACTTGCACGAATGTTTGTACTCCAGTCGTGGGTGTTTATATTTGTAATATATTGTATGTATTTTAAGTTATATATATCGTATATCAACTATCCAGTATTCGTAACATAAGCCTCGTAGCTAACTACGGAACTAGATGGCGCTATGTGTAATAATGTCCTAACATTTTTATTTATTTTTTAAAGCAATACGCAAAAAAGACAAAGGCTATTAAGGATTCAGGATACGTTTTTTTTTTTATTTTTTTAGACAACCACTTTATCCTTTATCTGACCCAAATCACGAAGTCACGGTACAGCAAGCACCAGGTGCCTACAACATCTGTTGAAATACTTGGAACGTCCAAAAAACAAGGGGAAAAAATCAATTTATCTTTTCGTTCAAATATGATGTTTTCATTTTTAAAATATTTAATTTTTTGTCATTATTTTTATTAGTAGGCAGTGCTAGCCAAATGGTAAAGCGCTCGCTTGGATAACCGAGAGCGGGTTCGAATCCGGGTCTTGCGATCCTGATACCCGCTGACAAAGGATGGACTTCACACGTCTATCGAAAGCTTGCTAGGTTCTCTCAGACATGCAGAATTATTCACAATGTATTCTTTCACCGTAAAGGTAAACCTAGTAATAATGTCGCAAAAATATAAGAGGCTCTCTAATGCGAGATTCGGGATTTGAACCCGCTTCACTCGATTTGCCAAACGTCCCATTGTTTTCGTAAAAAAGTATAGTATATTTGACGACACGTTTAGCGCAGTTTGTAGCGACCCTACTTTCTTGCCCCAGCGGTCGCGGTTCATTTGTAAAACTCAGATGTTTGTACTGCAGTCATGGGTGTTTATATCTATAATATGTATGTATTTAAACTTATATATGTAGTATATCAACTATCTGATATCCGTAACACAAGCTTCCTTCGTAGCTTACCACGGAACTAGATGTCGCTGTGTGTACTAATAATGTCCCAACATGTGTCACATAATATATAATATATGGTGTGCCATTTATAGTTTCACTAAGTTTCGTTTATCATCGACTATAGCACTATGGGTTATATTTTTTGAGTTTAAGTCTAACTAACTCTAAACTAACTAACTCTAAACTCCAAAATATTTAAACCCAGCCTCTACTCGGCCGTAGGCCTAGTAAAGGAATGTTGAATATTACACGCATCAATATGACTACATCAGGTTATCACAAAAAACAGTTTCCCGGACGCTCAGATGTGTTACGTAGTCTAGGAGACAACCGTCTTATTTATCAAGACACATCCTGGCTCCGCTCTAGTTCGTCCCCAGGTACATTTAAAAAATTAGTATCTATTTCTCAGAAATTAAATATTTTTGATCCGGATACCCAGCTATTAAAATAGCAAATTTCATCTAATTCAGTTTAGTGGTTTTATCATGATGTGGTCACAGACAAACATTTTGATTTTTGTTTCCTAATGTTTCGAATGCTTTTTTAAGCAAGCAAGCAATCATAGTTACGAAAGAGACTACCATGCATAGATACGAGTAACATGAATTTTCTACATAATATTTTCAATTATTGAAAATATTTAGCTATAAAATGACTTCAATGATACGATGCTTTTTGGGGCATGTTACTCGTATCTATGCATGGTAGTCTCTTTCGTAACTATGATTGCTTGCTTGCTTAAAAAAGCATTCGAAACATTAGGAAAGATATGCAGGTTCATATGCAGGCTCTGAACACGAAAACATCGCAGAAAACCTATATGTCGAACAAAAACAAATTTTTAAAAGACATGGTAAGTTCCGTGATGCCAAATCGTATGATCTCATTAAAATGGACTGAATGAAAAATAAAATTCAATTTAAAACGAAAGCTCTCTGCCTATACTTGAACCTGTTTCTTAAGTATGTTATAAAAACATCGAACAGCTGATGCACCTTTAACTTATATTTGATTTGCTGTCTCACTTTCTCCTATATCAGTTCAATGAAAGAAGGGGATGGATGCAATAATATTTTGCATCTCTTTTTTACTGCAGCATAGGTATAGGATAGAAAAAGATAGTTGCGAAATTAGGGTGCACTGCGTGGGAGCTCAAAATGGCAGGAAGCGGCTTATAATTTTATGGAAAGCATACGTTTTAGCTCACAAAATGTCTGATGATCTAAAGAGATTCCTACTAATATTGTAGCTACTATACGGATTTTGATAAAACTTTATATTTATATAGTTCATACATTAAATTAACAAAGGGTAAAGACATAACTATCAGAAGAAACAATGGAGAAGTGTCCCATTTTTACTTAATATCAATATTATTAATTATTTTACGTAAAATAAAAGAAAAATATAAAAGAATTATTAATACACCTCAATAAGTGAAGAAGGTATGAAACTTTAAAGTTCTTGTTAAAATTGCTTTGTGACGTCACACGACATAAGGGACCATCATTTAAAAAAATCATAATATGTCAGTCAAGTTAACTGAATTAAAATATTAATTAAAACAATGAACCCTTTCCATTGAATAAACGGAGTATACCAACAAAATTCTAAGACAGACGTGAAAAGTGATTTTGCTTTACACTATACTCTTCTCGATTTGACCTTCACTTGTTTGGTTTAACAAATTGTTAACTTAGTTTTAAGAAGGGAAATTTATTTATAGGTTCTAACAGGGCCGGCGTTAGGGGGGTGCGAGGTGGGGCCCACCCAGGGCATGGGATAGGAGGGTGGAGGGTGCCTAAATGTCATAGATATTGTGAAGAGAAAGACTCAGGTCGCGTCGTGTAAAAAATAGAGAAACTGTTGAGGTTTAGAGAAACAGTGGAGAAGTCATTTTTTTAGTATTCAGCTCAGATTTTATCGATAGGTCGCGTCGCGTCGTAGAAACTAACGCCGGCTCTGGCCGTACTAGCGACATACCCTTTCTTTGACTGACAAATTCAATACTATAATATACGATATTCCTAAAAATATTCAATGTACAGATTCCACACAGAATTTTATTTTATAGATTATATTATTATAGATATTTAGCACAGGCAACGCCGCGGGATCTGCTAGTTATGTATATAAACCTTCCTCATGAATCACTCTATCTATTAAAATAAACCTTATCAAAATCCGTTGCGTAGTTTTAAAGATTTAAGCATGCATAGGGACAGACAGACAGCGGGAAGCGACTTTGTTTTATACTATGTAGTGATTATTATCTTAGTTTGTAGGTATTATAAATATTTGTATGAGACTTCTCTACATGCTGCTTATTAATTTTGTCGAATTTTTAATTGTTTTTCTTACTATTTAATTGAAAAGATATTAGTAATTAATTAATTGCTACCATTTTTAATATGTTTAGTTTTTTAGACATTAGAAATAAATGATCATTGCAACGTATTAGTAGAACAGTGTTTTATAATTTTGCTACTATTGTTAATCTATAATATGAATAAAAATATCTATACTATTATAAAGCTGCCGAGTTTGTTTGCTTGTTTGTATGTTTGTTTGGTTGAACGCGCTAATCTCAGGAACTACTGGTCCGAATTGAAAAATTCTTTTTGTGTTGGATAGTCCGTTTATCGAGGAAGCATCATATAACATTACATCACGCTACGACCAATAGGAGCGGAGCATCAATGAAAAATGTTGCAAAAATGAAGAAAAATGTTTAAAAACGCGAGCGGAGCCGCGCGAATGGCTAGTTTATAATAAAATTCAAACTTGGTCGAATTTGTAGTGTCTACATTGAATATTTTTTGAAATATCTTTTTAAATTAATAATTATTATTACAGAGACCGAAATTATATTTTTTTGAATTCTTTTTTGTCTGTGACCGCATCACTAAAACCATTTTTTATTATATTTTTTACGATAACAATGATAATATCAATGATATTTTCCCGCAGTAAAAACTAAAAAGTAACTTATATCCTAAGCCGGACAAGCAGCTATCATCATACCAAATTTCATCGAAACCTGTCCATCGTTTTCTCATAACGCAGTCACAGACAGACAGACATATTTTCTAAAAACTACATATTTGACTTTTGTATCGATAATAATGACTATTTCAACAAGAATTTCCAAATTAAATAAGGTTCGACCAAGAAATTCGTTACATTATGTAGGCAAAGACTAGCAAAACCGATCCGCTTGACTAGACGGTAATAATTTTCTAATAAAATAAAAGTAGCCTAAGTTACTCCCTATCACATTAGCTATCTGCTAGTGAGAGTCCCGTCAAAATCGGTCCAGCCGTTTCAGAGATTAGCCAGAACAAACAGACAGACAAAAATTTGAAAAACTGTTTTTTATGTAAGTACCGTATATCTATACTAATATTATAAAGAAGTAAAGTTTGTTTGTTTGTTAAATTGTAAGGGGTAATCTCGGGATCTACTGAACCGATTTTAAAAATTCTTTCACCAATAGAAAGCCACATTATTGCTGAGTGTCATAGGTTATATAAAAAACCGAAAAATAAAAAGGCTTTTACGTGGTAGTCCGTTTTGCAAAGTGAATCGGAGAAAAAACGGTCGAATGAAAGCGTTTCTACGAACGCTGCCTTAACTATGAAAGATATATTTTTGAGTTCTAGAAAAGATGTGGAGCTTAAAAATGCCTACAAAAAAGTCATCGACAACATATATTATGTCTAACTTTTATATTTAAGTGACAAAAAGTAGTTTTTTTAATATTAGTATATTTAAACACTGTACTAAAAAAGGATTATTAACATTGTGCCCAACAAAGTGGGCACAGGTCAGCTAGTATATATGCATTTAGTGAAAAGCTGTTAATTTGAAATTAAAAACAGACATTTCAATTTTATTTATATGTACTGATAAGCCTACAAGATCGTACCTCACGTATTTAGTAACGGTTATCCTACCGAGTGCAATTCATTGTTTTCGCTCGTACAAACTAAGTTACGACAATCGCCTCCCAATTTTTGTTTCATAACATATTCTTAATACGCAATTCGTTCGCGATAACATAATATTTCATGTACATAATAATGTGTATATATCTCTTACTGAAATTTTACAAATAAACAAACGTTATCGTGTTTCTAGATGGATTCTAAAGTAACAATCCGCCATTTGTATTATTCAGACGAGTTTAATAGTCATAGTAACGTATTGGTAGCTTTTGTGCGTGTTTACACTTTATTTTAGTCGGGTTATAACCCAACCTCCTTGTTTTCGATTCGTTTTTTTTCGCTTCTCGGCTATGGACGTGACGCGACATACAGCTGCCTGTTCATTTTGTTGCGACTGTTTTGTAGTAATAATATTTTTATTATTATTATTATAAACGTGTTATATTTAAGAGGTGATGTTTAATATTTAATATTAATGAAAATGCTGAGCAAATATAAATATTATTTTTATTGCGCTAGCTAATGAATTAACCTATAAAGTTAAGAATGAAATAGCTTTTAGAATTATTATTATTTCTATACTTCTGAACACAAATAAGAACTTGTCATTTTCATTATGTGGCGAATATAATAGTGTAATAGTGTACGTAACAATACTTAAATAGGTTGTAAAAGTGATTAAAAGCCATTGTTATTTTAAACTGTAATTACGATATCTATAATAGATTTGGGACTCACGACAAATTTTATCTAGGTACTTTACTAACACTTATTTAATCCTATGATAACCATTTGCCAAGTAATTAAAATTGAACAAATATATCATGTTATGCTAAGCTTTTAAGGAAAATGTATTTTTATTATTAGATAACAAAAGTTTTTTTACTTTTATTTCAGAATCCCTCTTCGCAAATTACATTAGCAGCTTGGACTCTCGATAGAAGAAATCAATTAATCTATGTAACTATAAAATTCTATAAGTATTGTATATAATCCATAGACGATAAAGTTAAATTAAGATATATTCAATGAAAATAGGGGGATATAAATATAAATTATAAAGTTAATCATTAAAATGTTAGTCAGTAGTTTTATGTGAACAGACAGATGCGCTCCCCGGCAAATATTTCTATCAAATGGCAATCAAAATCATGAACTTTAAACTTACATTTATGTTATATACATTTTACATACAAAATGTACCTACGCTTTACGAGTAGTTAGGATGTGTGAAAAAAATTTTATATCTCTATTTAAGATAACCATGTATAAAATATATACAAATCTTAGAAACATTTATTTATATTATGTTGTGGATGAAGCCTTGCAAAGATGAATTTCGTTTGATTATTTTTAGGGTTCCGTATTTTTCTACCCAATGAAAACTCAGTACATAAATTGGGATGAACAAATTTATCTTAATATATTATAATTAATTATATTATATTATAATTAATATATTTATTATAATAATAAGGTATTTTTAATTTATACAAATATTACAAAATAAATATAATGTATCTTAGATTAAAAGATTCACTGTAATATAAAAAAATAGGTTTAATAAAATAAAAAGAAACGTATCAGAATAATTAATCAGCGTTAATTTATTTTTATACGACTTACCGTTAACAGCCAGCTTTATTTCCCCACCGCGCATTTGTCCGCGCAGCCGCCATTACGGTATATATACCACGCGCGCTGACGACGTCACGTAGTCGAAATCGAGAGGTGAAGGTGCGAATAATGGAAAGGTGGCATCCATGTGTTGTTCAATTAATCAATTATCACCGGAGCTAGCAGTGCCGTTGACGTTTTTGTCGTGAAAGTTATAAGATAGTGTTTCGACGTGTCATCCGCGAAGATCGACAGCGGTTCGAGGCCGAGGATTGCAATCGACACAGCGTCCCGCGGCGACCATCTTGTTGTCAGTCGTGCACACCAGCGCTCAGCCCCGAGTCAAGCCACAGATACAGTGATAAGTGAACTGTCCATAGTTATCGTATATAGCTAAACGCGTATAACGCACAATCGTCGGGCCCAGGAAATGAACTGCCAGGTCCAAGTGCTGCAGCAGCAGGTTCGGGGGCGAAGACGCTGCACCCGAATGGTGCTCCCAGCAGCACTAGGCGCGAGGCGCGATAGAGAAAGGGAGCGTCGGGAGGAGCGCTACGCTGCCAGCAAGTGGGGCGCCGCCCCCGCCGCGGCCGCCCTGCCGCCTCCGCCCACGCACTGGCGTCGCGAGGGCCGTTGCCGACCCGAGCCCGACCGTGCACTGCCACTCAAACTACTCCTCAACGTCAGCGCTTCGGCGTAGACACCGCCCGTATGGACTCTAGTGTTAGTGCCCGGGGGCGCAGCCCGACGCCGCCACGCGCCGTAGGGCTGCGCCCCCGCCTCTCTCGTGCTAAGTTTTTTATTTTGTAACGCGATGCGCGTCGGACGCGCGAGGGGTGGCGTCGCTCGGTGCTGCCGCGCGACTCCGCCCCGGCGTCGACTAAATTCCGGCGTTAGGTATTATTTTGTGAAAATTTTAGTAGATAAGTGCAGACGGGCCCCCGCCGGCTCGCCGTCGTCGCTCTCGCCGTATCCCTTTTAAAATACGAGAAAAATACAAAAAAAAATAAAGGGATCGGTAAGAGCGTCGGTGGCGGGCCGGCGGCGGACCGTAGCTCGGCGCTTCGCCCCGTCGCCGTCGCCTTGCACACACAAACGGCTATAAGGTGCTCCTGTGATTTTTTTATTAGGGCTTCGGTCCGGCGCGGCGCTCTCCCTTCGGCTAGTTCAATGTGGTCTCGTCCGATGTAACTCTACTTAGCGCCGGGGAGAGTGTCGCCCGCCAGCCCGCGCCTTCGCCCTTTGTGGCTGCAAGGCGCCAAACGTTGCATTATTTTGAATGACACGTTTTAATATATTTTCCGAGTGCCGGCGACGGGCGAGCTCCGCTAGTCGTATCGTTTATTTATCTCGAGACCAATGTATTTTATTTGTGAACGTCGGGCGGCGCCCCGGCGAGAGGCCTCACCCGCGCCCTCCACGCGCACACACCTCGCTGTCAGAAAGCTTTAAAAAATTATTAAGTGTGCGCCGCCCCGACGGTTAAACCTAGTTGTAGTTGAAAGTAACGATACGGTGAAGTAACCGACTGTTAAAATTGGAATATTATATATGTTGAACAGAGTATATTGATCTCATAGGCTGCGGGCGTACGCCTGTAGAACTTCTGTGATGTACAAAAAACGAGAATATTTGGAATTTTACAAGTTTTTTATAATATTAGTTTGTAAAGTATACTTTTAAGTGAAGGTGGTGCGTCCTGCGCCTGAGCGCTCGCAGCGTCCTGTCCTCCCCTTCCTCATCCTTCATCCTTCCCCGTCCCAGGGCTCCCACAAGAGCCCGCCAAATGTTTCAATGTCTCATGGCATACGAACGTCTAAATTACCACTCTGTGGTATTTTCAGCTGAAGAACCAAGTCAAGTGCTAATAAAATTTGATTTATTGCCAACGTCAAGATGAAGAGATCAAGATCTGGACTTCAATTGCAAGATATTTGAAAGCAAGATCTACGGCTGGACCTGGTGAGTTGTAAGGTGTAAGAATGTTTACATTTTGCCGTTAAAGATTGTAATTAATTTTTTTTTTTGGGAAGGGACATTTATGAGGAACGTACTAGAATTTTTGATGAAATTGGTTAAATTTTTTCAAAATCTGTTGGTGGTCATCCATAAGTCAATGTACAAAATACTTTCAATTGCAAGAAAACAAACAGAAAAATACAAAAACAAATATTTTGTTGACAAAGGTGGACTTATCCCTACAAGAGATCTCTTCCAGTCGACCTGTGTATGTGGAAGAAGAAGTGATACTAATAGATCTAACCAAATCAAATTTGTACATATAATATTTTTTGGAATAACTTACTGAAATAGTTTTTATTATTGACAAGAATCATTAAACTTTTAGGATTTTTGTCTGTCTGTCCACATCATGAGAGAACCACTTCATACCGATGAAAGTATGATAGCTGGTTATCCGGGGCAACTCTATACTTTTTACTTTGGGAAAATGCCTCATCTATCAGAAATAGTTTTTCACAAAACTTAAATCATAGGGTTTTATTTAAAAAACAGGTAAGAGAAATGGAAGAGAAGCAAGTCTACAGCTTGTATTACAGTACAGTCTTAAATTACTACCAGCTCCGAAGACCAAACAAAACTTCAGTAATATGGTCTCCGACCAGGAAGCCTTACTGGAATCATTCTTTTTACTATGCTGGAATCCTATCCTAATCTTACAGCTTAGTCCTTAAGAATTTATGTGGATGTTTAATCCACACTTAACCTTTGTAATTTACTTGGGTTAAAAAATAGCTATTTTTATTTGCCTTTTACATAAATAAATATGTTAGTACATTAATGCCATCTAGTTCCATGGTAAGCTACAAGGCTTGTGTTACGCATACCAGATAGTTTATCCACTACACAATACACATAATATATGGTTATGGTTAAGACGGGCTGTTGTCCGCAACTCGACGACTAGCGCCTATTTTGCGTGTGTGGGAATTGTCTACGTTATTCTTACCACCCCAGGTCCTCCAGGAATCCCAGCAGGCTCTTCGCCTTACTGAAGACTTCCGGGAGTGTGCTAGGGGTGCCAAGATGTTGTGCCCGGTATTCCGCTACACCTGTACAGTGAAGAATGACATGTGCAGCCGTTTCCTCTGTCTCCATGCAGGCTCTGCAAAGGGGACTGTCAGTAATGCCTAAGTTAAATAGGTGTTTATTAAAAGGTCCGTGACCGGTGAGGGCCGCGGTTGTTTTCCTAAGTTGTGGTCTGTCAAGGTTTAACAGGCGATTTGCTAATTTGTCGTCAATAATGGGTAGCGATTCCTTCGCCTGTTTACAGTCCTTGAGTTCAGACCATATGTTTTGATGTTGCTTTTTTGAGCGTTCACGGATTTGACCTTTGAGCCAGCAAGTGGGTATCGGTATGATGGGTTCAGGCCCAGTTGGTATCATATTCGATCCCCTCCTTGCTAGCCCATCGGCTTCATCATTACCGTATGTGTTGTTGTGACTTCTGGTCCATTGTAGGGTGACTTGATTTAAATCACTTACCAGCGTCAGGGTGTTGTGGCACTCGTAGATCATACCTGATGAGATAATATATACTTTTATACATACATATTATAAATTGTGCTCACAAATGCCTCGGCCGGACTCGAACTCTCGACCACTGGCACAGCAAGCAGTCTACAAACTGGAACACATCGTATAGACGACGTCTCTTTTTACACGACTGCCCAAAAAAAGCATTTATGTATGTCTTTTTGTGCGTTTCTTTATTCCTCCATAACTTCTAAACGCCTAAACCGATTTAGATTTATGTGGTATCGTTATAATCAGGGGCGTAGCTACCGCTGTATCAGCCGTATCAATTATACGGGGCCCCGGGGGTAAAGGGGCCCCCAACCCATGTAAGCAAAAATTCATGAAGTGCTATCCAAAATCTCACTTGAACTCTAAGGCCATACGCAAAAAATGTGCAAAGTCATAAATAAATTATTTGTTTATAAAATTGTTTATTACATACCTACTCAATGAAAAATTGAACAAAACGTTTTCTTTAAATCGAAAAGAAAATCAAATAATGATTTAAAAAATTGTTTCCTTAATATTTATTATATTCAATTTTATGTTTAACTTACGAAACCCGTGGCTTTCCTCGCACTTAAAGTACAAAATATTTTTGGCTTTATGCAATGTACTTGTACATATGATTGATTCCCCATTTAGCTTAGTTCCACCCCACTTTTATGAGAACTACTCTATAGAACCAGTTATTGTGTGATTCTGTGAGATTATATTATTTTTCTGTAAGAGTATCCTAAATATGACCATAGTAATATTCTACCACTGCACAAAGTAAAGTTAAAATCAGTTTACAGTTGCAAGACATACAGACAAAAATTTTCATAACTATTCTACATTCACAATAAAAGTATTACAGTCATTGTTTTTAAGAAATATTTCATGTACAGATTTTTTTAACTTACTGTTATATTATAAAAGTAGATGTGGCTAGCGAAAGCTAGAGCACTCATTTTCGGCAGTAGGAAAATTATAAATATTCTTCTTTCAGTTCCGGAAGTACAGATTTTTTTGAAAATTTCCTCCGCTTTTTGAATCTTTTTTTAGGTTTCATTTTTCAAAAATCTCAATTAGTTTTTCAATTCCGGGAGTAAGGACATTTTTTTATAACATTTTCTCCTCTTTTTGAATCTTTTTTTAGATTTTAAAAATCTCAAGAGATATTTTTGCAAAAAACTAAACCGCTATTTTTTGTTTTAGTTAAATGTTTATAACTTTTGCAAGCAGAACTTGTTTTTTTTTCAAAACGTTCCGGGAGTAAAGACTTTTTTTTAGGAAATTTCCTCCTCTTTTTGAATCTTTTTTTAGATTTCAAAAATCTTAATTAGTTTTTGAGATATTTGCAAAATCTAATCCCCTATTTTTTGTTTTAGTTTATTGTTTATAACTTTTGCAACTTTTTTTCTTCAAAAATCATCTACATGCCAGATATTATGTTACCTCGTCCACATTTTTTTGACTGCAACAAAAAGTAGACCAAAAAGCACTTATTCTATTCCAGTTAGGAAGAAGGGCCCCCCACTAAATTTTGATACAGGGCCCCTCAAAGGCAAGCTACGCCCCTGGTTATAATCCTTGTGTTACCTCGTAACTAAGGCTAGTGAAACATAAAAAAAATCATACGTATTATCCTATTTTTTGAAGCAGTCTTAAGATTTTCTTAAGAACTTCTATTGTTCTTTTTGACAACTTTGGCGCAGTTTGTAGTAACCCTACTTTCATGCGCCGCGGTCGCGGGTTCGAGTCTCGCTGGGGTCATTCATTTGTTAAACTCTGATGTCAGTACTCCAGTCATTGGTGTTTATATTTATTATACGTATTAAACTTACTGTCTGGTATCCGTAACACAAGCTTCGTAGCTTTCCACGGAACTAGATGGCACTGTGTGTAACAATATCCCAACATATTTATTTATTAAAGAAATATAGTTCAGTTTTAGTGACCGTTCCTTGAGAAATGAAATAATGATTTTCGACCGACTTCATTAAAGGATGTTGTCAACTCCGTTTCCTAAATATTGGCGTAAATGTAAGAGAATATTAAATAGAAAAAGAAATATTATAAATACATAAAAATATTTTCGCTGCATTCATTTAGGTGCATTCCTAGGTAGTTGCGGTTTTTACGATTTTTGCGCGAAACCCCGATTTTTTTTAATAAAAATTATCTGCTAATGATAGTATCAATCAAAATATATACAGCCCTTTCAGACAAACGGCAAGACGAAAATTAAAAAATTGTGTCTTTCCACATAACCCCCCCATTTTATATTACCATCTATTAGCTGTGTTATTTCAATCGGTGTGACCTCAAACCCATCTAGTTAAGCCCCAACTATTTGGACCAAACTAGATTGTCCGGGGCTAAACTAGTTTGTCCTGACACACTTTGGAGAAACTAGTTTAGCGCGGAATCTATTTGGACTAGTAAAAGAAACAATGAAGCATGTCCCTGAAAAGAAATTTAAAATCCATACATATAATAAAACTCTAACTAATTCGAATCTGTAATCTCCGCTTCTATTGGTCTACTATAGCCTTCCTCGATAAAGACTATCCAACACAAATAGAATTTTGTAATTCAGACCAGTAGTTCCTTAGATTAGCGCGTTCAACCAAACAAACAAACGAAACGAAAGCTTTATAATATTAAGTATAGATTAAAAAGTAGGAACAGGAAAATGGCAGGAAATATAGCTTATCTCAATACTGGTTATTTTATAATTATTAGTATTATCGATCTGTCGTATTAAAGGTACATGCTTTATTATTCGTTGTATTTAAATAAAATTGAAGTATCTTTTTGTAATTTCAAATTAACAGCTTTTCACTAAATGCATATGAAAGTATATACGGTACTTACATAAAATATCCATTTTTTAAATTTTTGTCTGTCTGTTTGATCCGGCTGAACTCTGAAACGGCTGGAGCGATTTTGACGGGACTTTCACTCGCAGATAGCTAATGTTATAAGGAGTAACTTATGCTACTTTTATTTTATTAGGAAATTATAAAAACCGTTTAATTTTAACTTATGCTCAACGAAGAGGGCTTTGCTTGTATGTATAGAATAATTTTTCAAACTTCGTAATGGAGAAGTTTCATTGTGTTATTAACTCGATAAAATAGTAAAAGGAAAAAAAATGAAATATATCAATAATGACTAAGGCTACGTCCGCACAGACAGGCGGCTTGCTTAGCGCCTAGAGCCTAACGAGTCACTTAACTAGTAGCTTACTAAAACGAACGTTCTAAAATGTTCGCGAACAGCCGCACTGCGCGCTTAGCTCCTAGCTAGTTGCTAAGCGTGTATCTAAGTAAACAAACATGTTGGTGTTTTGACACTAGGCGCGAGGCATTTTATTCAAGAAATAATTTTGAAAGCTATTTTTGAAAGTGACATCTCGTCAACGCGCCGACAAGCAACCACGCAAACCTCTTGCAGTGCGGCCACTGTGTATCCTAGCATGTTGCCAGAGCGCAATCCACTAGGCTCTAGGCGCTAAGCAAGCCGCCTGTCTGTGCGGACGTAGCCTAAGAGATTAATTTAAATTACAGTAGTTCATGTCGTGTGACGTCACAAAGTTAATCTAACAAACACAACTTTGTAGTTGTTTCAAATTGAAAATATTTTATTTAGCATAAAATTGTTACAATTTCTTAGTGAACGTCATAAGTCTACCACCAGTTCGGAAAGAAGAAACCTCTGACCTGAGAAGAACTGGCGAAAGAACTCAGCGGGACTTATATTATTTTTGAAGTGAAACTTCTTTAGAATCGATGTGATTTCAAACTCGATGTAACGAAAAAATAAGTCCATAGTACCAGGCGCTCAGAGACGGGGAAGTTTAAATTCAAGTTTTACTTCTGACATGTGTACTTTGTACACACACACTTTTTTTTGTTTTAAGCCCCCGACGCAAAAACGGGGTGTTATAAGTTTGACGTGTGTTTGTGTGTCTGTCTGTGGCATCGTAGCTCCCGAGTTGATGAACCGATTTTGATTTTGTTTGTTTTGTTTGAAAGGTGAATTATTTGGTGTTGAGTATTTTTAGCTATGTTTAATAGAAAGTCTAAAATAACCGCCGCTACAAAATAGAGGTTTGTATATTTTTTCACAACTCCCTAAATTAAATGAAAGCGCTTTACTAGTCGAACATTATACACTAAGACAAAGTTAAAGTCCAAGATGGCCGCCACCACAAAATGGTGAATAACATTTTTTTAGTTTGTGTCGGGTTTTGTTTTTTTAATTTTTAATTTATATTATTTTTACAGTCTCATAACTTTCTCATTTGTTTGTTATTTATTATCTTTTCATATTTTTGCTATATTTGAGTAAATCAAATTATAATAATTAGATCGTCAAGTGCGAGTCAGACTCGCGCACGAAGGGTTCCGTACCATTATCTATAACAATTAAGCTAGTCCTCTAAATTGTATGAGCGTCCATACAATTCAAAGGACATCTTAATTGGCGTCAATTATGTATGTTTTGGGTGTCCCCACTCCCCAAACATTTTTTCAAATACTTTAATTTTCACCTTTCTTATTTTTTTGGAATTTTTCCTGAATCTGTGCTGTAAACCTGCGTACCAGATTTGAAGATTCTTAATTTTTGATTCCCTTGCGATTGTCGAAAATTTGCAGCATAAACGGCTGTATCTTTTGATTGCGTTGGCTTAGAAGTTTGATTTTTTCACAGCTCCAATCCAAGGGATAATAGACCTGAGTATTTGTTACGAATTTTAGCTTGATCGCCTCCATACGTTCTAAGAAAACGGGTCTTGTCAGACATACAGACGGACAGGTAGTGCCATGCTTGTTACCTTCGGGTAGCAACCGAATGGGCCGGCACGCCCCGTATAGTTCATTAGTACCACTCTCTCACAGAAGACCAGCGTGAAGTGGCAGCTATGCTCTCGCGTTCCGTCCGGTAAGTGAGAGTCCGGGAGGCCCACTCTCCTCCCCCCCCCCCCCCCTCTTCCCTTCATCCTCCGCCTTCGTTACCCCCTGCCTCCCACTCCTCCCTCCCTCCTCCATCCCTCCCTTTCCTGAAAGGCTTGCAACAAATCTGCAAGCCAGGCTTGCAGATGTCCATGGGCGGAGGTGATCACTTCCCATCAGGCGAGCCTCCTGCCCGTTTGCCCCCTTTTTACCATAAAAAAAAAACAAAGTATAATAAGTATAAGTTATAGGATATAAGGGTTTCGTTTTTTCCTTTTAGTACGAAACCCTAAAAATGGAGAAACTTCTTCATTGAGTTAGAATTGACCAGACCATTAACTTTTTCAGTCGCTCCAAATTCATATGACAACAACTCTGATGTAATTGAATTTTTTAAAACAAATCTTTCAAAACACAGTACAGTTACTATATATGTAAGATAGGTACCTAACCTACTATATATAGGTCATTTATTATCAGTTGTTATATTTTATATCGCTATAGAGGTTATCATAAATAGATTACGAATGCCCTCAAAATTATTATGAATATGATACACGGTAACTAGCGACTCCTCCTTGTTTCACTTGGGTTCGTTTCTAGATACGATTTAAATTTTAATGGTGTTAGTATGAAACATAAAAAGAATTATTGACGATACGTTTGGCGCAGTTTGTAGTGACCCTACTTTCATGCGCCAGCGGTCGCGGGTTCGAGTCCCGCTGGGGGCATTCATTTGTTAAACTCGGATGTTTATACTCCAGTCATGGGTGTTTATATTTATAATATGTATGTATTTAAACTTATGAGTATACCAACTATTTGGTATCCGAAACACAAGCTTCCTTCGTAACTTACCAAGGAACTAGATGGCGCTGTGTGTACAAAAAAAATATAAAAAATTGGTCCAGCCATTTTTTTGGTTAAGCTAAAAATTAATATTGTAGATAAGTTAACACTTTATTTTACTTAACAAGTTATCACCTATTTTAAAACAAAACAAACTTAGATATACCTAATACTACGGAACCCTCTTTTTTAATGTTGGGAAATACGCATATCATCGTATGTAGGACGCACTGGCCAGAAATCCCAATGGACTTCACCTGTCTTAATGAAGCAACGCAGAATTGCTTGCGCATTCAAGTAACGACGGCCCGTATACCCGGCAGGTCTGCCGAAGAAGATCACACAGCCAAGAGGGTTGCTCCACACTCCACTCTTAAGGCCCGCCGCGTGCTAAAGTGTGCACCGCACAAGGGCGGCATTTTCAAGGGGACTGCAAAAACCGATATCGAAACGAAAACGAAACACTTTCATAATTTGCATGCTTAATATCACTATCATCACTACATAGTATAAAACAAAGTCGCCTTTTCTGTCCCTATATCCCTATATCCCTATGTGCGCTTAAATCTTTAAAACTACGCAACGGATTTTGATGCGGTTTTTTTTAATAGATAGAGTGATTCAAGAGGAAGGTTTATATGCATAACTAGCAGATCCCGCGACTTTACCTGTGCTAAATTTAGGGAAGAGCCCGAGCGAAGCGAGGGCGAGTCGCTAGTATTTTATATAACTAAAAATTAAAGGACAGATTCGATGAGTTAACAAAACTTATTTAATTACTGCGATGATGACTTGGGCGGCATAATCGGTATTGCACAAGGGCGCTCAAGCAGCTAGCGGTGGGCCTCTGCTATCCAGAGAAGTACCAGTACCAGGAGCAAGTCGCATGACATACCGCCCTCCAAAGTGGGCCTCTCCTGCGCGTTTCTTAGCTTTCTGCCGGCTGGTGTCAGACTTTACTAAGCCCCCTAACCAAGACAAGATAAACTAACTTTGGGGGAATAATGCTACGTCTATCTATCTATCTATCTTACGATTTTTCTTCTAGTAAACTCCACGAAGAAGTCCTCTCCACGAATGTAGAACCATTCTTTCTATTTTCTTATAACCTTTACTTGAATATATGTATGTATTTAACCCTTTTAACGTCCCTCTGCTGGGAGTAGGCCTATGTTCGACGAGAGGGATTAAGCCATAGTCCACCACGCTGGCCTAGTGCGTGTTGGCGGACTTCACATGTCTCTCTCTCTCTCTCTCTGTCATGCAGGTTTCCTCACAATGTGTTCCTTCACCGTAAGACAAGTGGTAATCATGATAGAAATGATTCGCACATGAAAATATCAGAGGTGCAAGACCTGGATTTCAACCCACATCCAAGCAGTTAGTTGCAAGCTTATTCGAATGCGTCCCAAACATAAATAAAAATAAAAAATATTTCTTTGCAATTATTATGTAAACAATCATCTATTTTACGTTGTTTATTCAAAACAAGCGATAAACATTTTATTTATCTATCGCGTGTGTAATAATATTTTAATACAGTGATAATACAAGTCTTTGTTTTTACAAATAAAGCTGATAATTTATTATTAGGTGGTGTTTTCAATTCTCTAAAACGAATCTAAAAAGAAAGAACCTAGCAAGTTTTCGAAAGACATTTGAAGTCCCATTTCGATTCCCATAGTTTCACTTCGAACTTACTAGTATCTAAAAGTCTGAGAGAACCTAGCAATTTTTCGAATGATATGCTCAGTCCGCCCCATGGTTGCCATAAGCCATTTACAGGGCAATTGCCGTGTGATACGGTATTTGGGGTCATTAGCAAAAAAAAACACGGTTTACAGCAGAACAATCGTTGCCGTATCCTAAAACACGGTAATCAGAGCACCTTACGCTTAAAATACTATTTAAAGAAAGAAAAAATAGGTATAAGTGGTATCAGACAGTTGTATTATGATGATAATTTTAAGCAGAGTTGTTCAAATAAAGTTTGTTAATCTATACTAATATTATAAAGCTTAAGAGTTTGTTTGTTTGTTTGGTTAAACGCGCTAATCTCAGGAACTACTGGTTCGATTTGAAAAATTCTTTTTGTGTTGGATAGTCCGTCCGTCCGTTTATCGAGGAAGGCTATAGGCTATATTGTATCACGCTACGACTAATAGGAGCGGAGCATCAATAAAAAATGTTGCAAAAACGATAAGGGCGGGCGTTAGTTCTGCGAGATATCATACCGTGCGACTCAGAAAGAACTTGGTTTCCGGTCTTTAGAACGCGTGCGAAGCCGCGAGAAATGCTAGTCTAATATATTTTTAATGAATTATGTAAGGAACCCTGGTTTTTAGCCACTAGAACTATAGGAACAATAAACAATTAGGTACAAAAGTCTACAGTCTTAACTTTTACCTTAAATCGGTACGGCATTCTGATTTCTGACATCGGACACGGCAACTGCTTTTTTTTATTGGAAACCCTGGCTCCGCCCGCACTAGACCAGCGCGGTGGACTATGGCCTGATCCCCCTCGTATTGAAGGAAGGCCCACTCCCAGCAGTGGGTCGTTTAAAAGGGATGAATACAAACTATTTATTTCTTTTTTAAATTTCATAATATAATCGTAAAGCTATATCCTTAGGTATATAATCAAAGGCTATATCATTTACAGCCGTAGCCGTAAGAAACACCTAAACATACAACTTAATCGATGGATTATAATTTACAAATTACATACCTTCTTTTTGGGAGTCGGTCAAAATGTAAACAAAGACAGATGTTTTTATTAAACTAACCAAAATATTTGAACAAGTGTTTTGTGACGTTTGTATGTGCTTACATACAAACATACATACATTACAATGAAGGCTTTATATTTTGTTTTTTAATGTAAATATTTTTAACTTTTAAATAGGCGTCTTTTCAATAATATTTAATGCGATAGTTATTTATTTCGTTACTATTGAAATATTAAATCTATAAAAGATTATATATTAATAAAAAGAGATGGTCCCCATACGTTTTCGAACAGATTTTGATAAAAATTCAACCAGTGACGGGGCAAGACCTAAATTTGATGTAGGCAAAGTACATTTTGCGAGGCCCGTTATGGATGACGGAAGAGAAAAAAAAATTTACTCATATTTCATTTCTAAACTGCAAACTCTTTCAATGTATATCTCTGCCCGCGTTCTAAGTACGGGACCGAATTCTCTTATATATAAAAAAAAATCAAATGGTAACTTACAAAGCTCTCCAGTTGGGACAGTCATAGCTTTTTATCACTCGCTTCGCTCGGGGTCGTGCCTAGAGCTAGCGCGAGCGAAGCCGAGTGTTCCACTAGTGTAAAATACATATAAACCTCCCTGTTGAATAACTCTATCTATTAAAAAAAACCGCATCAAAATCCGTTGCGTAGTTTTAAAGATCTAAGCATACATAGGGACAGACACAGCGGGAAGCGACTTTATTTTAAACTAGTGAACTCACAATCGCTTCTTCCTTTAGTATAAGTTTTTTACAAACTTTGATTTTTTTATTTCTCTTTATTATAAAAACATTCCGTGGGCCTTAAGGAATGTACAAAAAAATATCCGAATTGGTTCAACCATTGTCGTATTATGCGCTTACCGACATTCATTTTTATTTTAAACTAGCCTTTCCTGCGGTGCCGCTCGCGTTCTAAAGGTTGAAAATCAAACGAAATATTTTTCTCCCGTTTTTGCAACATTTTTCATTGATGCTCCGCTCCTATTGGTCGAAGCGTGATGTAATATAGCCTATAGCCTTCCTCGATGAATGGACTATCCAACACAAAAAGATTTTTTCAATTCAGACCAGTTGCAGTAGTTCCTGAGATTAGCGCGTTCAACCAAACAAACAAACAAACTCTTCAGCTTTATAATATAGATATAGACTATGTAGTTACTACCACTCAAGCGACACCACGGTTAAAAGTTGTTTAAAACATAAACAGTACGTAACGCTAGCAGACAACGTCACCATGACGCATCGCTTCCTCATGCGTCATGCGGTGATACCTCGCTGATAGTGGGTTTGTCTGGTGTTATCATTTCTTGGGATTACTACAATCTACTAGTCTCTAGAAGTCATTGTAGTATAAAGGTAGAAGTTGTTTCAACTTTGCGTACTTGTAATTTGTATAAAAGTTAACGTTCTTAGCAGTCCTCTTCAAGTCTTTATGTCTTTATCCCTTTTTAACGTCCCACTGCTGGGCACGGGCCTCCGTCAATACGAGGGGGATCAGGCCATAGTTCACCGCGCTGGCCTAGTGCGTGTTGGCGGACTTCACATGTCTTTCGAGTACTTACTGAGTTTTCTCAGACATGCAGGTTTCCTCATGAAGTTTTCCTTCACCGTAATACAAGTGGTAATCATGACAGAAATGATTCGCACATGAAAATATCAGAGATGCAAGTTACCCGGATTTGAACCCGCATCACTCGGTTATCCAAGTGAGCGCGTTACCACTGGGCTACCACTGGAGGGAAGAATGTCGCTAGTTAATTAGGTATAAGTAGGTTCTATAGTCACAAGTAATCCTTGTGTAAGTTCCTTACTGGCTTGGGACGGCTTGGCAGCGATTTTCTTAGCCCAGCGGGTAATCCTGAAAGTTCGGTCTAATGTGACACGTCTATAGGCACGCCTTGGTTGTAAAACGACTCGTGTTATTTCATGATGTCATTGTTAATCCAATATGGCGGATTCCCAAAAATATAATACATAAATAAAATTAAAATTTTATTTAAATCAATACAGAGGCCGAATTTTTAGAGATAAGTGTTTAGAATTATTGTCTGTCTGTTTGTCTGGGAACGCATCACGAGAACCATTTTATATGATGAAATTATAAATTTTGCTGCGTAAATATATCACACACTAGCATTTCCCGCGGCTTCTCCCGCGTTCTAAACCAGAACCAAAACAAATTTCACATGCCGTGTGATGTTTTATATCCGGTTAGTAACGGTTAGTTGAGATTTCTCAGAAATGAGATATTTTCCTGCAGTAAAAAGTATCCTATGTATTGACCGGGTAACCAGCTATCATTATACCAAATTTCATCGAAATCCATCCAGTGGTTTTTCTAGTGATACGGATACAGACAGACAGACAAGAATTCTAAAAACAATAGATTTGGCCTCTATAGATATAATAATGTCTATTTCAATTACATTTTCCAAAAAGTATTTAATGTATATACAGATTTGGCTCGGTAACATTTTTATTATATGTATAGATTTAAAAACTAATCTGAAAGGTAACTAACTGTAGTAGACTGGTTTTCCCGCGCACGGCGTTATAAGAACGTCTTGTTCATGGGAAATCTCGAGCAACTTCCGGTATTAATTAAAAATAGAAACAGGTTTTTTTTAATTTACAATATATTTAAATTACTATATAAGTAATATTATGCAGCTCGATACGCACTTGGTAATTTTTTACAAGTGTTTTTCTTTGCTTGTTAAATATTTCTGGGGTTAAATTTGAAAAAAATATAATAATAAATATGTTGGGTCATTAACACCCACCATCTGGTTCCACGGTAAGCTAAGAAGAATCCCGTTCGGAAGAACGGGAACCCACGACAGCTAGCAGAACAAATATACTTACATACTACAAACTGAGCTAAAAACGTAAAAAATCCTTTTACGTTTATATTCACAATGTAATCAATAAATTTATTAATATATTTTTTATAATTGAGCAGTATGTAATTAAACCACCGTTTTGACAGGATCGAGGACCAATCCTCGATTTCATTTTTCCACTGGCACTCGTATTATGGAATCCTTCTTTAGAAAAATGTTTATGGTAGAATTTCCACCACTTTTTAACTTTGGTAATTGCATTTACGGGTGGTTATAGGACTCGCTTATCGCATTCCACCACTCCTGCCACATGACACAACGCGTATCGAAGTGGGCTACCTTCTTGTGTTCTTCATGGCTTAGCACACGGCTGGATTGCCAGACGCTAAAGAACTCCTGGTCAAGGTGAAAGCACGTTAGGGGAAAGAATTACAACCACTGAACTAACAAATAGTATAACGAAAAATCGAGAAAATACTAGACTCGCCCCCGCAAAGTTTATACATTATTCACTACAGATAAAAATATTCAAACGTCACGACGTCATGATCCAAGAACTTCAGGCATCTGCCCAAAAATAGTGTTGCGGGATTCATTTTAGTTATTTTATTACCTTGTTTATCTTGCGTATCTTAGATCTATTTAGATAATCGTATCTTATAATAACATTTAAAAAGTGTGCTTATGACATTGGCAGAACAAGTACTACATTTACACATATTACAGATATTAAAAAAAACTGCTTACTAGCATTTTCCGCGGCTTCGCTCGCGTTCTAAGGACGGAAACTAAATTCCTTATGAGTCGCGTTTTTTGTAACATTTTTCATTGACGCTCCGCTCCTATTGGTCACAGCGTGATGACAAAAAGAATTTTTCATTTCGAACCAGCAGTTCCTAAGATTAGCGCGTTCAACCAACCAACCAACCAACCAACCAACCAAACAAACAAACAAAAAAACAAACTCTTCAACTTAAAATAATTAGTATAGATGATGTTTTAATATACTCGTAGTCTTTTGCATTCCTCGATAAATGGGCTATCCCACACTAAAAATAGTGTTTTTTTACAAGTAGGTATATTAATTACAATAGCGTATTATACATATAAACCTTCCTATCATTACACGTAGGGTTGCCAGATAGAAACTTATCAAATTCGGGACAATTGGACAACGGGTCGGGTCGAGATGATAGTAAAATACCTTGGTTTTTTTTATTTTCAAAGGTTCTAGCCGTGTGACGTGTTATTCGTAGTTAGTTTATTTTGTTACAAAACTAGTAGGTTTTCGGAACCCGGGACAATATGGTCTTATTACTGGACACGGGACAAGACGCAAAATTCCGGGACAATCCCGGATTTCCCGGCCATCTGGCAAGCCTAATTACACGCTATCTATTACAAGAATCGTATCAAAATCATACATAGGGACAGACAGACAGCGGAAGCGACTTTATTTTATACTAGGGCTTTTTTATGTAATCTGTGCTATGTGTAAGAATTTCGTAAAAAGGTAACTCATGTCGTTGCCAACAGTTCACTGGGCTACCACATACCTACACATATTTTGATATAACTTACTAAAACGATAGATATAACAAAAATATATAATGTTAAGACATAATTTCATTTAAGCGTCACGTTTTCCTCGTACACTCCAAGGTCAGGTCGTAGCTGTTACAAAATATTCATTGGCCGCCGCCATTTACTAAATATGCGCATTCATTTTGGTAACTTCGTTTTAAAACTTTGAACATAAATGATAAATCTATGTGTATTTTACATACAACTATATGTATGATCTTATCTTTACATACAATTATAATACAATTTCGAATCAAATCTGTACCCACATTAAATATTTATGTCCCAACATACCTATTTATATTTACACTAGTGGAACCCGCGGCTTCGCTCGCGCTAAATCTGGGGAGGAATCCGAGCGAAGTGAGGGTGAGTCGCTTGTTTACATTACATGTGTAACTCTAGCGGTAGATTTTTTACTACTTACTTGACAATTATCGTCATACTATTTTGGACAATTCACAAAAAATCTTTATAAATTATAGCCTATGTGTTAATCTGATGTATAAGCTATATTATTGTACAGTTTCATTAAAATCCATTCAGTAGTTTTTACGTGAAAGAGTAACAAACATCCATCCATCCATCCATACTTACAAACTTATCCTAATATTAGTAGGATAATTATATCTTTGATTATATACATGTATATAATCAAAGGATAATATTATATTTAACATTAAGAAAAAAAGTACAAATGAACACTTCATCACTTGACTTCACTGTATTTTTAACAATATGTAATATAATTTTTTTGTAGTCGATTAAAAACTCAAAATAATGGAATAAAAATGATAACACTAGAGTATTTAGAAAAATAAATATACTATTTAAATTCTCAATCTTGAAATTTAAAACTTAATTTGAAAAAAAAATCTAAATTTTAATACTAATTAACGTAAAAACTTGCATCGGCCGGGAATCGAACCCGGGCCGCCCGCGTGGCAGGCGAGCATTCTACCACTGAACCACCGATGCTTACGGTTTGAAGATCTAATATAACATTAACATCGGAACAACTAAAGTATACGTGTGACGACTCGTTTGGCTCAGTGGGTAGTGACCCTGCTTTCTGCGCCAGCGGTCGCGGGTTCGAGTCCCGCTGGGAGCATACATTTGTTGAGCACAAATGTTTGTACTCCAGTCATGGATGTTTATATTTATAATACCTATGTATGTATTTAAACTTATATAATATGTGTAGTATATCAACACTTATAGTATCCATAACACAAGGCTGGTACCTTAAAGTGGAACTAGAAAGTGCTGTGTGTAAATTGTCCCAACATTTCCCACATGTCCAAACATGAATATTTATATTTATACTATAAATTATAATTATTAAAATAAGATACTATCTAAAAACGGTCAAGTGGGAGTCGAAGTTTCTCAAACATTGAACTACTATTTCTAGCTTTCGAAGAAATAATTTCGTTACATACCTACAATTTTAGAATAATTATTCTAAAGGTCCGCGCGCACTAGGCGTAATTGTACTGCAGTGGAGCACTGGAAATTGTCTTTGTTTGAAATAGTATGAGACATAGCGCACTACGCGGCTTTACGCCTTGTGCGCGCGGACCTTTAGTCTACAATGTTTTGAAATTATTAAGAACTAGCTGCGCCCCGCGGTTTCACCCACGTAGTTGCCGTTCCCGTGGGATTACAGGGATAAAAAGTAGCCTATGTCCTTTCTGAAGGTCTTCTCCATCTGCGTACCAAATTTCATCGAATTCGGTTCAGTGGTTTAGGCGTGAAAGCGTAACAGACAGACAGGCAGACAGAGTTACTTTCGCATTTATAATATTAGTTAGGTATAATATTAGTTAGGATAAAAAAATCCTATATATTTCAACAAATACCTTTATTATTATAACAAAGTTACTTTCGCTAGTTCTTCCAGGTTAGAGGTTTCTTCTTTCCGAACTGGTGGTAGACTCATGACGTTCAGTAAGAAATTGTAATAATTTTTAAGCTGAATATAATATTTTGATTTGATTTGACTAGCAATTATTGCCTCGCTTCGCTTGCGTTCGTCACTGTGTACATTTTATTCTCAGAGATTAGACATTCATTAAAAAGTATTTAAAAAGATGTTCAAAAATTTCGTCAAAATCTATTCAGTGATGATAAACGTGAAATCTGACAGACTGACAAAAATTCTAAAAATCTTCGGATTCGGCCTCTATTGTGATAATATATTACTATTAATACTACCTATTTCAAGAAGACTTTATAAAATTTATTTTAAAACTGCCAAACCCTGATTCTCTGGGCGTAAGATAAAATAAATGAATTAGTTTTTATTATGTTCTAATTAAATAAAAGCAGCATAAGTTACTCTTTATAATATTAGCTATCTGCGAGTGAAAGTCCCGTCAAAATCGATCCAGCCGTTTCAGAGATTAGCCGGAACAAACAGACAGACAAAATTTTAAAAATAGATTTTTGATGTTAGTAACTTTAGTATATACTTTCATATTATGCATTTAGTGAAAAGCTGTTAATTTGAAATAACGAACAGACACTTCAATTTTATTTATGTGTACTGAATAGGTACTGATGTACTGCTATAGAATTTTAGTATCACTATACATAGTATAAAACAAAGTAGCTTCCCGCTGTCTGTGTCGCTATGTATGCTTATATCTTTAAAACTACGCAACGGATTTTGATGCGGTTTTTTGTAATAGGTAGAGTGATTCAAGGGGAATGTTTATATGCACAACTAGCGAATCCCGCGGCTTTGCCTGTGCTAAGTCTAGGGAAGAGCCCGAGCGAAGCGAGGGCGAGTCGCTAGTACATAGTATAAAACAAAGTCGCTTCCCGCTGTCTGTCTGTCCCTATGTATGCTTAGATCTTTAAAACTACGCAACGGATTTTGATGCGGTTTTTTTAATAGATAGAGTGATTCAAGAGGAAGGTTAATATGTAACACTAGCGAAACTCGCGGGTTCGCTCGGGCTAAATCCGCGGGACGAGGCCGAGCGAAACGAGGGCGAGTTGCTAGTCTATTTGGATGCATTTACGAATACCTATGTAAAGTTATATATAAATTTAAATAATTTTTGAAATTTCCAACAGACTTGATTATTAGTATGTAAAATATAGGACACGTTATAAAATAAAATTTCTAGCGCATCTTTGACCCCGATTTTAATATAATTTGCGTATTTTATCTATTTAGTTTACTACACTGTTATTTTTACGCGGCTGAAGTAAAAAAAACAGACAGAATGGCGCAGTTACAAATACGAAGGCCACGATTTCGATTCCACCATCTATACTAATATTATAGCATTTCCCGCGGCTTCGCTCGCGTTCTAAAGGCTGAAAATAAAAAGAAATATTTTTTGCCGTTTTTTTTTTGCAACATTTTTTATTGATGCTCCGCTCCTATTGGTCGTAGCGTGATGTTGTACTATAGCCTTCCTCGACAAACGGACTATCCAACACAAAAAGATTTTTTTAATTGGGACCAGAAGTTCCTGAGATTATCAACCAAACAAACAAACTCTTCAGTTTTATCATATTAGTATAGATGTACATATTCGACTTATAATTTTATTATATGTATAAACTAGTAAATCACCCTTGCTACGCTTGGATTTGTCCCTATAAACGTTTTAACGTTAAGTCTAGATATCCCAGGAATGAGATTTTTACCAGGGATAAAAACAATCATAATATACTCTTATGATGAACCAAAACCACCAGCTATTTTCATCAAAATCTGTCGAATGGTTTTCTCGAGATGCGATCACAGACAGACATACAAAAATTCTAAAAGCTATAGTTTTGGACTTTATATCGATTATAATTACTATTTCAATAAGATTTTACAAAAAATATTTAAAGAACAGTTTTGACTCCGAATCTTTTTACATGTATGATGTATAGATTATGGCAATACGACAAAGGGAAGAGACTGTACGCCCTTCATCATTCTCGCGGAAGTCTTCCGCACTTCACTATAGTTTGTGACCGGTATTTGCCTTGATATATGCTGTTGATGATAATAACCCTTTCTGATATCGAATTAAACTTTAAAGAACTCTTATCCATATAAAAGTAGTAAGATATAAAATAGAAATTAAGTAAAAAAAATAAATACTTGTGCTTTTCCAACTGAGACTGACTTCAAAACAAGGAGGTTCTGTATTTGAAATGTATGTTTGAGTGTTTGTACGTCCGTGATTTTCTCATACCAAATTTCATGGAAATCTAATATAGGTACAGTGGTTTGTTTCGTGACATACAAAAATTCTAAAAATTATAGAGTAGGCCTCCGTTTCGATATATGTATACATATAGTATCTGTACCTACATTAAAATATTATTTTTTTTGATAGTAGGATACTTACTGTCTGTATGAAAATGTATTACTAGAAAATAACTAGACTGATTTTGATGAAATTTAGTATGATAATAGCCGGTTATCCTGAGTAACATATACTAGAATACTTTTTATTGCGGGAAAATTTATTATTTCTAAGAAATCTACTAAACTAACGAACGAACAAACGAACCCGAACGGAGCAAGAGTGAGTCACTATACTTTTATATATAACTACGAAAATCTACTACGAAATCCAAGCCATATTACCGAATGATTCGAAAATAACTTGTTATGGTTGTTGTGTAGATCCATAGTGGCAACCTCCCAGTTCTAGACGCTTCCACAAAGCGGGATCGCGTTTGATATTAAATATCAAGAATGCATGAAGTTTTTTAAGAAATTAGAAAGTACATTGAATGATCGATTTACGATTATGTTTGTTATCTAGTGTCTAATAAACAAACTTACGTTTACTGGTATAAACAATTTTTTTATAGTAGTACAAAAATATAAGATGAATTGATGTAAATTATAAGTTATAAGATTGTGATTAAAGGCTTTTATTATTATATATTTATTTATTTATGTTGAATATTTTCTATTTATCGGATGCTGAAAATCATTTTAATAAAAATAAAAACCCGCCAAAAAGTTAAGTACAAATTCAAATTGTCATTTTTCTCATCAAAATCATGACAGTTAAATAAAAATAAAGTACTTTTTTTATTTTTAAAATGAATCGTGGCAAAGGCGTGTAGTAATAAAGCTAATATTTTCAATTTCAAGCCATGTCATCTAGGTATCTGGTGTGCCGTTCGCGTTGGCTGCACGGAGCGGCAACGCCGCCTTTCTCTTGGACGGGTTCTCAATTGATTTCGTAAACGTTTGCTCTAAGTACTTATGTTCAAGTAACTTTTGCCTACGATTTCGTTCATTCTTAGTTAATAAGCTTATAAAAATTAAGCTATATTTACCACAATAGTAAGTATTAAGTAGGTACAAACTTTTATAATGGTACTTTCACAGTATAGAGAGAGTTAAAGATTACAGGCCTACGGAAGCCAATTGCATTTGGCAAAATATGTGTGGACACACATTTGGCTTGAACATTAAATTTAAATGACATAACGAGGTGGCGACCGATTTCTGCCACTGATATTAACCATATGTCCAAGAGATAGATATGTATTAGGTATATTATGTAGAAAGCTACGTATATATTATGCAAATCGTGTACTCACTATTCCTATTGCTGCAGTTAACAAAATTTTCAAGATTGGTTAAATATCAGGCTCTCATATATTAACAGAAATCCCAAAAAATTCGATATCGGCTCGAACAAGGACTTGAATTCAGTACCTGTAGATCTGTAGGCGTTTACGCTAGCACCATTCCCATTTTTTTAATGTAATGTAAATGAAGTAGTGGACAAAAACTACTTAGTCAAGCAAGAGGTTCTTATTCGATTAAAGCAAATTGAAGCAAGAGACATTAAAAGTTGGCTTTGGTTTTCATAATTTATTTATTTTGCCTTGGTTTCCAATCGTAGTTCTTTGTTTTATTTATAAATTCGAGGACATTGGTGACAATATTTACTTTGCATTTATGTATATCTGTTTACTGTTACCGACGTGTTACATCGTTGACACCCGTTTTATAGCGTCCATAGCTATCTATCGTAATATTTTTTATAGGTCTGGAATCCACTCAATTTATACAATAATGTAGAATTATAATATTGTATCAAAAATAATAAATCAATGGAAAAAAATGGTATTTCAAGTAGCTGAGAAATAATTTTTTCGGACGTTCAGGTCGTATGACGTCACCAAATTATTTTTACGCGCAACTTTAAAATTTCATAACTTGTTAAGGTGTTTTGTAATGTGTAATTTTTTATAATTAATAATTTATAAGTGGAAAACGTCTCCTTTATGTTTTTTATCGTAAAAATAACAATGGTTTTCATGGATTATAATATTTGTTTACGAAAATGATTTGCACGTAATGACATTTTCGATCTTGGATTTAAAAAAAAGGAAAAAGAAGGTTAGTGAGATTATTAATATTCTTTTTAACGATTGCTCATTAACCATTTCTATCATGACTACCACTCGTCTTACGGTGAAGAAAAACATCGTGAGGAAACCTGTATGTCTGAGAGAACCTATCAAGTTTTCGAAAGATATGTAAAGTCCGTCAATCCTCACTTTGCCAGCGTGGCAGACTATGGCCATTGGCCATCGTATTGAAGAAAGACCCATGCCTAGAAGTAGTACGTTAAAAAAGGGCTGAATCCATCCTATACTACTAAAGTACTTTAAACAGTAGTAAGTAATAATATTATGAAACCTACTCATATCTTAATGTACATGACTAATTTAAATTGCACCATATTTGCGGTTAACGGGTTAAGCATCCTTTTCCTTAAAACAAGAAATTGAATACCAATCCCACTTATTTACTGTTAATATATTTTAAACAATAACTTATTGTTCTTCAGACGTATTTTAAAATGTTTGTTTTTATTAATACCACATAATTATAACGGTGAAGGAACACATCGGAACCAGCATGTCTGAGAGAATCTAGCCAGTTTCCGAAAGAAATGTGCAGTCTGCTAACCCGTCCTCGGCCAGCGTAGTGGATTATGGCCTGATCCTGCTCGTATTGAAGGAAGGCTCTTACACAGCAGTGGGATGTTCAAAGGGCAGAATGCGATATTGGTACTATAAGCTTCTGTTTAGTTTTTATTTATGTTTTAAATAATTATATTACCACTGTAAACATTATTATTCCTCAATATCGTAAACATTTAATATTATGCGCAGTATTTCTAGACTGACCAGTTTTCTACTAAATCCAGTTTGATTGCACACATAGATATTTCTTTGTAATAAATAAATCTCCATTGCTTTAAAATGTTCAACAAATTGTGAGCTATTTTAGTACCACCATGACTTTGTGTTATGATTGGATAAAAAATGGATAGAAATAGATTATTAGAAGCAAAAAATTTAAGAATAAATAAATAAAATATTGGGGCATAAAAATGCAACACCATTTAGTTCTATGGTAAGCTACAAAGCCTGCGTTATGTGTATCAGATAGTTAAAACACACTCCATAATATTATAAACTAGCGGAACCCGTAGCTTCGCTCGCGCTAAGTCGCTAGTACTACTATAGATATAAAGTATTTTAGCAAAATACAATTAACACTTACTAAAATTAAATATCTATGAGAAATCATTACGCATCATTCGATAATTGAAAGTACGGAAATATGATTTAGAACACATTATTCTATTATTCTTTTTTAATAGTATTTTAGGAATTAAATATTCTTTTTTTATGTAATAAATATATTATATTTTATTTAATTATACTATAGATTTTATTTTATACACTTTATTTACTTTTTATTTTTATTTTGTTTTTATTTTATATGAATTACAAATTTAAAAATAATTCTTATAGCATGATTCAGTTTTCACGCGCGATGGCTTATTATTAACGTATTTCATGTATAAATTTGGTGTTTCTATACCTACCGATTTCTATGATTCTTTTTTATGGAATAGTTAATAATGTTAACTTTTTTAATTAGGGATGACTGAGAGTGTTATAAACGTAAGAGTAGACAAAATATATAATCAGAAAGCTTCGAACTGCTAAGCTATCGGGAGTTACACGTGTTATTGTGAGTCAACCATAAAAGATAGACATATTATGCTGTCGTGGGATATTTTTTATATAATTTTAAGGAGAACATTTCCGTCATACATGATTTCTGTGTAGCTTTAACCATTAAGGTCGCACACGCGACGGAAGCTTAAAAAATGGAGTAAATTCTCCCGTTTTCCCAACATTTCCCTTCACTGCTCTGCTCCTATTGATGTCAGCGTGATGAAAAGTATACTATAACCAGCTCAGGAGTATGAAAAATAATTGTACCAAGTTTCGTTAAAATCCGTCAAGTAGTTTTTGTTCCTATAACGGTTATACAGACAGACAGACAGACAGACAGACAAAAATTTTACTGATTGCATTTTTGGCATCAGTATCGATCCCTAAACATCCCCTGATAGTTATTTTGGAAATATATTTCATGTACAGAATTGACCTCTCTACAGATTTATTATAAGTATTGATATAGACCCAAGACTAAAAGTACAAACATTTGTGCTCGTTACACAAATGAATATCCCCAGAGGGACTCGAACTCACGACCATAGTCCTAATGACTTTCTTTTGTTTTTAAAAATTTATACAGTATTTTTTTGTGGTTAATGTTGGGTTTTTTTGGCGGATATATTTTGATTTTTGATCCCGATGTTTTGGATGATTTACAACGAATTAATGTCCGATAGAAATCTGAATAGATAGCATTAAAATACAGCCATGATAATATGTACAACTTATCTAATATGATAAAACTTAAATACAAAAAAAGAGAACCAAATAAATGCTTTTAATTAACAGTGGGTTGAAATATTTGGATAATCTCTAAAATTAAACAAAAATAATCTAGAAATCTGCATATTAAGTGAGAATGCACTAAGTTATAAAATCTGTATGGGAAATTCTGCGTACATACAAAATTCATGGTATCCCCAAATTCGCTGCGTGACCCGTATGCTAGTTTTATTATCGGTCTGAATAAGACTACCCTTTGTGCATTCGTAGAGGGTTACTTTTACCCCTATTATTTGTTATTTACTATTAATAATATATTTTATAAGACTGGTATAAGGTTAACTTAGGTCATGAGAGACTAATAAAATGGTACAGATAAGAGAAACAGATAAAAATATTAAAACAATGTGATAATAGGCAATGTGTTTATTTAAAAAATAATTTTAATAATCAACATTTGGAAAATAATAAAGTTTTGGTCTACAAGCAATAAATAATAATCAACAAAGCCCGTTTCTGCCTACCTAAAATAAAAAATAAAATAGCATGACAATCTGCTCTACTTTTGCCGATAATCATTGATATATATACAACTCAATGCCGATAATAATATCGTTTTAATTAAAAACAAAACAAGTCATTATATGGGTTATGTTTTGTAATAAGATAGGTATATTATTTGTAATAAGATACCTAAATGTTACGTTTTCACTTTTCTTATAACCGCAAAGGGCGAGGACTAACCTAGTCTCGTTCTCTAGAAAAAAGGCCTTTGTCTGTTCCGATCCATAAACATGTTTTATATCAAATCTTCAAAAGATAAATCTTTAAAATAAACATTGAGAATGTAATCAGCACAATACGTTTGTAGTTAAAATACCTAATAAAAAATAACTTAACTGACAATAATTTATTATTTACTTTATTATTAAATTACTTGGCCGACACTAATATTAATAGGTTAATAAATTTAAAAAAAATACATAGGTTAGAATGAATTTGTAATAAGATTGCTAAATGTATAAATAATAACCCATTTACCTATTATAGTTGTTTTTTAAATTTATCCCCAATAGGGAAAGGCAAAGGACTATAGTCCATACAGCCTTTACCTATTATAGGTAGGTATACCGTTTAACTTTTTTTATAACCGCAAAGGGCAAGGACTAACCTAGTCTCGTCCTCTACAAAATAAAGCCTTTGTCTGCGAATCAATACAGATCATTATTGTAAGGTTTATTTTAAGGTGGTAGGTAAAATAACATGATAACCACGTTACTGTTATCTGAATGATTCGTGTCAACACGTTATGTAAAACCAAGATTTTCTAATACCGTCTTTATAGAACGAGTTCTAAATGCGTCCACATGCTTAATAAAATCTCGTATTCATTAAAATTAGCTCAACTATTTAAAGTTATAATTACATTGATGTAGGTACCTACTTTTTTAGTACCTAATTGGTTAGTTAAAGCACATGGTCTAATCACGATTTCTCTTTTAATAGATAGCTCTTCTGTTTAGTATCAATATGTTAGTTTATTTTATCGAAATTTCTTTTCAAACGGCAATATTTACCAATAAAACAGGTGAAGTAGCGTCCCAATAAGTAATCAAAGTATCCAGACAGCCAGGTAACAATTCCGTTTATAGCATTGATCAATATGTACGGGGCGTGCGACGTTGCCAAACTTCTCTTAAAAACATCCGCCATCTTGTTAAACTCAATAAATACAGATAGAGTAAAATCCACCTTATACTCATAAAAATAGGGTTTAAAATTAAATTTAACTAATTAATATAGAACCTTCTTGAAATAAACATTTAATGTAAACAACAATACACCCAAAGCAATATAACGTCTGTGATTTAAAAAATAAAATTCATATTCTTTTGTGTTTTATCTGTAACGCTTATGAATGGCGTGATGGCGTCGTGGAGGGAGTCACGTATAGATTTAATCCGACCAAATAGCGTCGTTACATATAATTATAAATAAACAGCTGAACTTTACTGTAACTACTGTTGTATTATAATTGTAAGTATTTTAACTATTTATTTGACCTATATAATTTAATAATAACATATATTTTAATCATTAAAACTGTCAGTGTGTCAAAAAACAAATGATATAGGGTTCTTTTATCGGAGTCGTGTAATAACAAAATATAATTAACTTGTAGGTACTATAGTATAATGAGTTCTACAGCTTTACGAGGACATCAAAATAAGGTATTATTTTTCAAGGCTGTAATAAATTCAATTATGTATGTGATAGCTGTTACATAATAAGAAAAAAAATGGTTAGGAAATAAAAGTTAACTCGATCCAATAGCATAAACTTGTGTACGTAACTGATCTGTTATTCACCTAATACCGCCTATGTAATACCTACTAGCAAACCCGGCCCGCTCCGCTGGGCGTAATTTAAAATAAAAGGTTTTTATAATTTTCTAAAAAAATTAAAATGGCCTAAGCTACTCCTTATAACATTAGTTATCTGCGAGTAAAATTCCCGTCAAAATCGGTCCAGCCGTTTCAGAGATAAGCCGGAACAAACAGACAGACAGACTAAAAATTTAAAAGAAAATGATTTTTCGATGTAGGAAAGTAGCGTACAGTTCGCGTCACGTAAAAAGAACGTGGTGGGGGGTGTGTTTGCGCATCGGTACATTCGTATACGAAATTCCTAAGCCTATTCTTTTATTTTTTAACTAACCATTCGCTCACGATGTATATTGATTATTGATAGGTACATTGAAAAATATATTAGATAGAATGTCATTAAATAAAATTCTATTGAATTAATAAAATATGTTTGATTCAGTGTATAATGTTTAATCTACTTACAAAAAATTTGATTAATTCATTTAATATATTTTTTAATTATTTAACTGCATTATTATCAGACTCTCTCTTTATAAAACAATATAGGTACGTCAAAAATATTTTTTCACTATTTTTTTATATAAAATCATTTCGTAATAATTAATAACTTTTGTGTGCGCGATGGTATTTTAAACTGACAAACCAATAGCGAGCCGGTGCGCATGCGGCGCGTGCCTCTCCGTCCCGCGCCCCGCGTCTTACCACCAATATTGCCGATAAATCGCCTCTGCGCAACTTGACAGCCAGCGTTCTTTTTAGATGACGCGAATTATAGTTTAAAATTAAAAACAGACACTTCAATTGTATTTATAGAATGTACTGATGATATAATCTAATACTGATGAATAAACTAGCGTTTTCCGCGGCTTCGCACGCGTTCTCGCGGAACTAACGCGCGCCCATCCCGTTTTTGCAACATTTTTTTTTATTAATGCTCTGCTCCTATTAGTCGTAGCGTGATGTATATAGCCTAAGCCTTCCTCGATAAACGGACTATCCAACTCAACAACAATTTTTCAAATCGAACCAGTAGTTCCTGAGATTATCGCGTACAACTAAACAAACAAACAAACTCATCAGCTTTATAATATTAGTATAGATGTATGAGTAGTATTTTTCGTAAAATCTTATTGAAATAGTCATTATTCGATAGAAACAGAGGATCTATAGATTTTTTGTCTGTCTGTCTGTCTGTTACTGCATCACTCGAAAACTGGATAGGTTTGGATGAAATGTGGTATGATGATAGCTGGTTATCTGGATCATCATATAGGATAATATTTACTGCGAGAAAATATATTTTTTTTATTTATTAAACAAATTGTACAATGTAGTTACAATCGAGTGGGTGAAGTCCTGTACTCCTTGCTAGGTTATAAAATAAACTGTATTAAGGAGTAACAGTCCCGTTCCCCTTTGGATATTTAACAAAATTTAGGTACAATATATTTATATATATATATATAATATGACATCAAACTACAACAAGCTACAAGAGAACTCTGCTGTTATGAACAAACATTAGTCAGAAGATGTTGCATAATAAAAAAAGAAAGTAAACAATCGTTTCCGAGTCCTAAAAACGATTCAGTTACAAAACTGACATTGGCATAATTATCATTAAATATTATATAAAATACTGGTGTGCGTGTGTTCGTAATTCTAAACGGCTTGATGCTTTTTGTCCGAAAATCTCCGAAACGGCTGAGCCGAATTTGACAGGGCTTTCACTGGCAGATAGCTGATGTTAAAAGGAGTAAATTTGGCTACTTTAATATGAGAAAAAGGGTTGAACTAGGGTTTCCCCAAAAAATTAAAATGCAAAAATACCGAGTGATACAATGGTGAAGGGAGAGTCATTAGTTTATAATAAAACGAGCGATTTACCCTTGCTCCCCTCGGGTTCGTCCCTCGCTTCGCTAGGACTTATCCCTGGACGGTGCGGGGGAGTCGAATTTGAGTTTGCGATTTCTCCTAAGATATTCGTATAAATTATATGGTTTAAAACATTAAAATAAAGTGCATGAAATGCTTAAAACCTCAACTTATTTAAAATGATAAGGATTAATACCGTATTTGTGTAAATAGCTTTCCAATTACAGCTTTATAATGCCCATTTTTAAAGTATTAAAATGAATATAGTATGTTATCCTTATGACATAGACATAATATTATGCCATCGTGGACTTTTCTTTTAGTTATAGGATTTATGCAGCGTTTTCGTTGAAAGCTCTCAGAGGGCTTATTTTTTTACGACATTTAAGCCAATGTTTACAAAAAAATTAAAGTACTTGACAAATTATTTACTTAAATCTTCCTCCAGGACCATTCTATCCATTAGTTAAAACAGCGTGAAAATCGGTGCAGTAGTTTTTAAGTCTATTGCGAACAGACAGACGCGGCTTTGTTTTATAATATTCGTGATACTCTGAATTTTTAAAGTGTAGTTTGCTATTCTATGCCTCACGAGGGGGAGAGTGAAACACCCATTCTGAAAATAGGGCAATGTACGTTGGAGTGTCGACTGTAGACTGCGACGTGTCAGCTGCACAGATATTATGTATATAAAATTGGAGTGTCTGTTTGTTACAATAACAGCTTTACTATATGCATATGGAATTATATACTATACTTATAAAAAAGTTTTATGTTAACGAACGGTTAAACCGATTTTGGATATTTGTTTGAAGGTCCTTGAATGTTAGATTCACATTTGGGCCTATAGCATCTAGGGTACTAAGATGATTTGTTTTTATTAGTAATAGAACAGACAGACTATCACTCTAAATATATAAAATATTGCTTCTGTAGATGTGAATGTCAATAAACTCCTAAATAACTGAACCGATTTTGGTGATATTTTAAGCATGTGCTTAAGAGATTCCTTGGACGGCTTAGTCTCGTAACTAGATTATAAGAATATGTTTTCTATATAACCGACCTAAGCCAATATTCGCACGTGTGTCAAGTCCACTAGTTTTATACCTATCTATACTAATGTTAAAAAGCTGAAGATTGTTTGTTTGGTTGAACGCGCTAATCTCAAGAACTACTGGTCCGAATCGAAACATTCTTTTTGTATTGGATAGTCCGTTTATCGAGGAAGGCTATAGGCTGTATTACATCACCTACACATACATAAATGTTGCAAAAACGGGAAGGGCGGGCGTTAGTTCTGTGAGATACCGTGCGACTCAGTAAGAATTTGGTTTTCTGTCTTTAGTTCGCGTGCGAAGCCGCGGGAAATGCTAGTAATACATAATAATATATAGTTCAACGATCATCACTCTTAACTATGACGGTTATTTGAAATGCAACGGTCTGTAACGTTTTACTTTATGTAGGGACTAGCGATAAGCCCTTGGTACGCTCGAGTGCGTTCCTAGGTCTTTAACAGTTGCCTGTGTTACTAGCCTATCTGTGTTTTAAATTACATCTAAATCCGTTCAGCCGCTTTATAAATAATGCCAGTGGGAATGAAGGTAGGCTAATAAAAATAATTTTTCACAGTGTCCATTAATATATGTAGTAGAATAAGTAACAAAATGGCGCCTGATAAAAAGGAATAGCAAAATCTCAATATATCTTGTTGGTTACGATCACAGACAATTTAGGTTGAATTGTCTGTGGTTACGACTTATCGAGTTAGCTTCTCTATACATATAATAAACTAGCACTTCCCGCGGCTTCGCACGCGTTCTAAATAGCTAAAGTTATAATGAATAACTTAGGTTACTTTTATATTAGAATTTTTATTTATTTTAACTAGCGGATTCCGCGACTTCGTTCACGCTAAATCTACGTACGAGCAAAGCGAGGTTGAGTCGCTTGTTAAAAATAAAACAACACATTTATTTGTAAATTATTATTAATTAATATTTATAATATAATATGAATTACAATATGTCCATATCATGCAGCACAGACAAACTCAATCTATATTTGGGCCAGGAGAATGTTAAAGGGAGAGCGGGAGCACTCTCTCCTTCATCCTCCGAGTCACTCTCCGCTAGCCGGGAGAGAGAGGAGATTTGTTGAGACATAAGCTGTGCCAGCTCTAGCGGGATGAGAATCTGGAATAATTTGAAAGGTTTTAACATGATATTAAAATTAAAAAAATATATATTTAATTTTATTTTTTTATGGCTTCAAACTGTGCCAATTTAATTGTTACTTGTTGAAGGAAAAACTACTGAACCGACTTTCATTAAACTGCAAATAATTAATTGAATGAAACAAAAGAAATTATTGAAAAAATTAAACAAAGAATAAATTAATGAATATACACAGAATGGTGCAATGAATGAATGTACGAATAAATTAATAAAAGAAAGAATGAATGAACTAAATAAAGAATGGTACAAATAAATGAGCAAAATCATTGAACAAATCAATTATTAAATGTATTGGGAAAATAAGTGAAAGTAGTTGAATGAATGGAAGAATGAATGATCTATCATTCGTTCTTTCTTTCTTTATCATTAGCCCTTTTTAACGTCCCACTGCTGGGCACGGGCCTCCCTCAGTACGAGGGGGATTAGGCAATAGTCCACCGCGCTGGCCTAGTGCGTGTTGGCGGACTTCACATGTCTTTCGAAAACTTGCTAGGTTTTCTCAGACATGCAGGTTTCCTCACGATGTTTGCCTTCACCGTAAGACAAGTGGTAATCATGATATAAATATTCGCACATGAGATCAGAAGTGCGAGACCCGGATTGGAACTCGCATCACTCGGTTATCAAAGCGACCGCGTTACCGCTGGGCTACCACTGTCTATAAAATTTCTTTTATTCAACGAATTAAATAAATGAATGAAGCAAAGAACGAGTGAATGACCGCCGACCTTTAGGCAGTCACCGCGTAGCGCGTAGGCGAATTAAATAAATAAACGAATGAATGAACACCGACCTTTGAATGAATGAAAGAACGAATGATCGATCATTCGTTCTTTCATTTTGATGTTTATAAATTATTCAACGAATTGAACGAATTAATTAAATAAACGAATAAATGAACGCCATTTCATACCTGCAGCCAGTTGCCGCGCAGCGCGTAGGGGCGGTAATTAAATAAATAAACGAATGAATGAATGAACAAAGCAAAGAACGAATGAATGAATGAACGAATGAATGAAACTAAGAATGAACGCCATTACAGACCTGCAGCCAGTTCCCTCGCAGCGCGTAGGGGCTGGCGGGGCTGGCCGCGGCGCCGGCCACGCTGGGCGGCAGCACGGTGAGCGCGCGCGCGCCCTGCCGCCACGTGAAGTGCCGAGCGTGGAGCACGCGCCCGCTGCACGGACATACATACGGTTATAGTACACTTTGCGATTATGTTTTGGAGAAATAGGAATATTTTTTTACAGGGAACCAAGTTTGTTCACCAGTATCTTAGGATATCCTGATTCAAATGAAGCTAGAATATTATATAAACTTTATAAAATAGCTGTAATGCGTCGCTGAATTTTGTGTGGTGGCTCCAATGAGAGTGGCATGTTCAATTGTTGAACAAACTCTCTTTAAAATAAAGATTTAAAAAAAAGTTTGTTCGCATTATAATAAATAAATTTGACGACACGTTTAGTTGGCAATGATCCTACTTTCTGCACCAGCGGTCGCGGGTTCGAGTCCAGCTCGTATATTAATGTCCCAACATATAAAATATAAATATGTTGGGACATTATTACAATAGCGCCATCTAGTTCCGTGGTAAGCTACGAGACTTGTGTTACGGATACCAGATAGTATAAACATATTATAAATATAGACACCTATGACTGGAGTACAAACATTCGTGCTCAATTGCAAATAAATGCCCCCAACGGGACTCGAACCCGCGACCCCCAGCGCAGCAGATAGAATCATTATAAACTACGTATTACCAGTCAATAATAAATTATAATTTATTATTTTATGTATTTTTATAATAAATCAAATCAACCGTAAAAATAATAGTCCGGGAGGTAGTGTCAAATTTGACCGGAGCATTTTGGCATGGCTTTTGTTTTTTGTATAGTCAGTTGTTCCAACGCTTATTAATAAATAAATTGTCAGTTGGCCCAAAACCGGGGCATAAGATGAGAAAATGCCAGGAAAGTTGATAGTAAAAAAATGTTCTTGGACTATTTTGGCAAAGATGAAAAAGTATAAATAATTAGTTTATGAATTGTAGATCTCAAAAAAAAGTGTCAGCTGTATCATGTACGTGACAAATTATGTTAGCTACTATAACTAATACTAAAACTAATTATGCTAAGTACTAACTATCAAAATAAGTTCATAGAGTCCATGCCAAAATCACCGTAAAAATTTGACACTACCTCCCGGACTATAAGTCTTCAAATCTTAGACTATCATAGTTAACCCTAAAAACTAAAATATCGCACTACTCACTCAATGGCTAACGGCAGCAAGCTGGCACCTTCAGCATTGAGCATCACATGCACTCCATCAAGATATTCCACTTCATCATCTCTCCACGAACCCTGGAAACAATTTCTTTATGTATTCCCACTGTTATAGTATTATATAATACTAGCATTTCCCGCGGCTTCGCACGCGTTCTAAAGACCGGAAACCAAATTCCTTCTGAGTCGCGCGGTATGATACCTCGCAGAACTAACGTCAGCCCTTCCCGTTCTTGCAACATTTTTCATTGATGCTCCGCTCCTATTGGTCGTAGCGTGATGTAATATAGCCTATAGCCTTCCTTTATAAACGGACTATCCGACACAAAATGAATTTTTCAATTCGGACCAGTAGTTTCCGAGATTAGCGCGTTCAACCAAACAAACAGACTCTTCAGCTTTATAATATTAGTATACATAATATTGTTTTTCGCATCGATTGCGGCCACGGCGAGGAACTGAACTGAATTGTATGGAGATATTATAGCGCCGACACAAATGCATTCTCTATTCCTATCACTCTCACACTCTAGTGGGACGACAGGTGTGAGTGAAGGACAGACGGCTTTACATACTCTCCGAGGCACAGGAGTGACTCACAGCCAACTTCCCTACTCCGGGCTGTTACTGAGGATTACTAAACAGACACACTCAATAACTAAACTTGGCACGACTCGGGACTCGAACAAAGGACCACCGAGGCAGTTATGATATTATATAACAATTAAAAAAATAAATAAAAATAAATAAACAATTAGTATGTAATAGATAGATTAAGCTTAAGTAGACGTTTAATTAACAGCCTAGTCTTTTTACTAAACGGCTAAACGTCACCGTTTAACTAGTGGCCTAAAAGTAAAATAAAAAAAAACGTTCATTCATTCACTCAACCATTCATTTTATAATTTAACTAGCGACTCGCCCTCGCTTCGCTTGAGTTCGTCCCTCGGTTTAGCGTCAGCGAAGCCTCGGATTCCGCTACTTAAAATAAATAAAAATTTCCACCATTTTCTTTTTTGAAGTCGGTTAAAAAGTAATCAAGTTACGCCTTATAACATTAGCTATCTGCTAGTGAAAGTCCCGTCAAAATCGGTCCAGCCGTTTCAGAGATTAGCCGGAACAAACAGACAGACAGACAAACACAATTTTTAAAATAGATTTTTTGTTGTTAGTACCATTTATACATTCATATACATTTAGTGAAAATCTGTTAATTTGAAATTACAAACAGACACTTCAGTTTTATTTATATGTATTGATACTAGAGATGCGCCGAGAAGCACTTTTGCCGAGTAACGAGTACCGAGTTTTACTCGATTCAATTTTTTTCCAACCGAGTACTCGGCCGAGTAACTCGGTTCAATCAAATTCCACGATTAGCAAGAGTGTTTCTATGTGCACCTGCAAGCACCGTGTATAGCTAGCGTTTATTTTCGGAGGCCGATAACGTCTACGAAGAAAAAAGGAATAGGCTGTTACCAGAACGTGCAGAGAGCCTTGTGTTGCATCATAATTTACCTTTATTAAATTTTAAATATTGATTTTTTCATTAACGTTCTCCTAATTTTGTCTCATTACTACTCACTCATTATCATAAAGGAAAATCAAAAGATTGTCAAAGATTTCCTAAATTAGTTATAAATACTTTGATTATATCACACTGCTGTTTTAATTATATCTACCTCAATAAATATATTGTTTTACTTAAACCGAGTATACTCGGCATTAAAACCGAGTTATTCGGCCGAGTACGAGTATCAAAATAACCGCCGAGTACCGAGTATTAACCGAGTACTCGGCCCATCTCTAATTGATACTCTATGGTTATACAGTAGATACCTGCATAATGTCAGGCAGACGAGGCAGCGCGCGCTCCATGCTGGACATCTCAAAGCTGTCCGTCGACATCTTGTGTCCTTGAAACAAAGTTGATTAAGTTAATAACGAATAAAGTTTACTCATTATAAAGTTAGTTACCTGATAGTGAAAGTCCCGTCAAAATTCGAACCGTTTCGAAGATTAGCCGGAACAGACAGGCAAACTTATAGGTTGAACTATAGTACTATACTGAATATAATTGTAAAAAATATCCAGTTCTAAAAAATACGTTAAAAAAAATTTTTTCGCGCTCTTGGCGTGTCGTCAAAGTGTATCATAATAGCCAGTGTTGCCTTTGTAGCGAAAAACGAAGACATTTTTTGCTTTAGCAATTTTTTGCGGGAAAAGCGCTTGATTGGCAACACTTGCTCAGTTATGTACCTAATAATAAGCAAACTTTTATGTAAGTGTGTGTGTAACATTAGGTGTTGTTGCATACCAGTTAGTAGAAGAAATTAGAAGTTTTAGAGTGAGTGTGTATGAGAGTGAGTGAGAGAGAGAGAGAGTACGCATATGCATACTTTGCGTGTTTGTAATTTCTTACTCTCTGACAGAAAAGTCTCAATATTACTTGCTAGTTGCTAGACTTAATTAATAATAGTCATTTATTACCTTTTGTGTTTTATATTTGTGTTTGTATGTGTGTGTGTACATGTGTGTATGTACATAACTCACCTTCGGTCCTATCACTCATGGTACTGAGACCCCTTTGCAGGGTCTCCTTGATCTGCTGCTCCACACTTGGAGACAGCGGACCTGATGACTCCTCCACACTCTGCTTTAGAACAAACATGGTGTTAATATATCAATGTACTAATTTTACCATACTTAATACTTTCTTAGGTTTACGCGAATATTTGACATTATAAATGAAACTATCTTTTCGGATTTTGTCGCGGATTTATTTAGATCTTTGATCCCCGACAAAATCCGAAAAGATAGTTTCATTTACCATACTTTTATTGATTTTTACTAGCACTTCATCCCGAAGATATCCTAGAAGCAGCTGGACTAGTTTCAATAAAATTCAGTGGACAAGTTTTATAGTTATTATTATATTATTATTATATCAATACATAGGTTATATCTATAGTTTCTAAAATTCTTGTCAGTCTGTGACCATATCACCAGAAATCCATTGTACAGATTTTGATAAAATTAGTGTGATGATAGCTAGTTATTTAGGTTAATAGGATACTTTGTACTACAGAACAATCATCTATACTAATTTTATAAAGCTGAAGAGTATGTTTCTTTGAACGCGCTAATCTCAGAAACTATTGGTCCGAATTGGAAAATTCTTTTTGTTTCGGATAGTTCGTTTATCGAGGAAGGCTATAGGCTATAGTAGTACATCACGCTACGAACAATGAAAAATGTTGCAAAAACGGGAAGTTCGGGCGTTAGTTCTGCGAGGTATACTGCGCGACTCAGAAAGAATTTGGTTTCTGGTCTTTAGAACGCGTGCGAAGGACAATATAAATCAACTTGGAACAAAAAATTGAGATGGTACCGGTTGCCAGTTCACAGTCGATATGCTAGTTAACATATATAATCATCATCAGCCCTTTTTAACGTCCCACTGCTGGGCACGGGATTCCTTAATTCGAGGGGGATCAGGCCATTATTGTCCACCGCGCTGGCCTAGTGCGTGTTGGCGGACTTCACATGTCTTTCGAAAACTTGCTAGGTTCTCTCAGACATACAGGTTTCCACACTATGTTTTCCTTCACCGTAAGACATATGGTTATCATGATAGAAAGCGACGATGATCTTTAAAGTGGTAGTGCCATGCTTGTTACCTTCGGGTAGCAACCGAATGGGCCGGCACGCCCCGTATAGTTCATTAGTACCACTCTCTCACAGAAGACCGGCGTGAAGTGGCAGCTATGCTGTCGCGTTTCGTCCGGTGAGTGAGAGTCCGGGAGGCCCACTCTCCTTCCCCCCTCCCTTCATCCTCCGCCTTCGTTCCCCCCTCCCTCCCACTTCCCTCCCTCCTCCATCCCTTTCTTTCCTGAAAGGCCGGCAACGCAAGCCAAGCTTGCAGATGTCCATGGGCGGAGGTGATCACTTCCCATCAGGTGAGCCTCCTGCCCGTTTGCCCCCTTTTTACCATAAAAAAAAAAACTAGTCACTACATAGTATAAAACAAAGTCGCTTTCTGTCCCTATATCCCTATGTATGCTTAAATCTTTAAAACTACGCAACGGATTTTGATGCGATTTTTTTAATAGATAGAGTGATTCAAGAGGAAGGTTTATATGCATAACTAGCGGATCCCTCGGCTTTGGCTGTGCTAAATCTAGGAAAAAGCCCAAGCGAAGCGAGGGCGAGTCGCTAGTTACATAAATATATTAGTTAGATACATAAATATATAGTGTTAGATACATAAATATATACTGACAGGTGTGTACGGGCCCCATCGCACGCGCGCCGACAAGCCGGCGAGGTACTATACCTTGCGACTCAGAAAGAATTTGATTTCCGGTCTTCAGAACGCGTGCGAAACCGCGGGAAATGCTAGTTAACATATGTAACTACAGTTCCCGAGGCGTAAGCTCAGCTTTGCATTTGTATGAGTGATAGCTAAAAGCCAATAGCCGCGCATCAAAAACCAGTTAAAACTGGTTTAAACCACACGCAACGCGCTACGCCTTCAGTCGTGCCTATCCGTACACTACACGCACACAAATGCAAAGCTGAGCTTACGTCTCGAGAACTGTAAACATATACTGACAGGTGTGTATGGAAGTTGCGGGATATGCTAGTTAACATATATAACTAGTTAACACATAAATATATACTGACAGGTGTGTACGGGCCCCACCGCACACGCGCCGACACGCCGGCGAGGTGAGCCGCACGACGCGCCGGCGCCGGCAGACGCGCCGCGCACCGCGCAGGACGTGAGACCAGCCACGCGCCACCGCATCTGATGCGGTACATAAGATAATATTATGTTGAGAGAGAAAGATAGAGAGAAGGAGAAAGAGAGAGAAGGAGAAAGAGAGAGCGAGACGGAAGGAGAGATAAGGAGAGAAAGAGAGAGAGAGAAGGAGAGAGAGCGATGTTGTTCCGATTATAATGTTAGTTCAATGCTATGATGCTTGTGTTACAGATACAAGATAGTTGGTTGATACACTACACATTCGAAAAAATCGACTATTTGTTTTTTTCATATAATTATTGAAAATATTGTTTGAAATGACGAAAATAAAATTCTAATAATTTTAAAAAAACTATCAAGTATCAACCCAAGTTAACTTAATATAAATATTAAGAGCTTAAATTTTCACAGGATTTTGTTTTCGTCATTTCAAACAATATTTTCAATATTAATAAGAAATAATCAAATAGTCGATTTTTTTGAAACAGTCTACTACACAATATATATAAGTTTAAATACATATTATGGATATATCTTGTATATCATGCATTCATTAAGAGATTCCTGACCATGATCATGACCCTAGTCAATCCACTCCCTCAACCATGGAGAGGATTGACTAGGGTCTTAGGAGACTTGCCTCGATTGTCTGATTTATACTGGTGGTGGATGAGATTAGGGCACAGTCTGCGAGGTCTTCGGGCCCTTGCAAAGGATTGAGCCTATCACATTCATTTCTTATCATGTCCCACCAAAGCATGGAAGTATAGGAATAGGCTAGTCTCAAATAAATTGACTGTCTTGACCAAAATCAGTTGAGGAAGTTATTATTATATTAAAAAAAATTAAAGTGCGTGTGTACAAAGTACACATGTCAGAAGTAAAACTTCTTTGGCAAACTAATTTTTAAATCTCGTTTATATTTATACTGAATAACCCCGTCTAAGCTCGTCGAGAGGGAGATGGCGCTACGGTCACACCCACGAGTTAGACAGAGTTAGAAATGTCACTGACTCACGGTGGGCGAGATCTAACTAAGGCTAACTCTACCCCGTCTCTGAGCGCCTGGTACTATAGAGTCATTTTTTCGTTTCATCGAGTATCACAACGATTCTAAAGAAGTTTCACTTCAAAAAAATAAGTTTTTATATCATACCTAGGATCTTCACTGATAGTCTTAATAACCTCGAAGCCGGACCCGCGCTGTGCCGCACGCAGCTCTTTACTCGTACAGCCCACCAGCTGTAAATTTACACATAATTAGTCCCGCCAAGCTCACCTACACAAAAGAGGTCAAACACAAACCAAGTAAAGATGCCAACTGCTACAAATGCTACAAATGCAAAGGATGTAATAAAACCAAGCTTATTAAATTACGTAGCAAGGGGAAGGTCTAGTTCACTCTCCGAGTTATCAAAAAACAACTAACAACCCTCGACAGCTGGAACAAAAACAATGCTAACTCCATATTATCATCAACACAGAATAAATACACCCCAAGCCGGCTAGTCACCGTGGGGGAAGTCGACTACTACCCTCCAAATATAAATGTAACACATCAAACAACCAAGGACCACAAAAATGCGTTTCACATAATTACATACAATACACTCTCGTTAAGAACAGAAGAAAAATTGTTAGAACTCACGTTGGCGTTAGAAAATATTAACTGGTCCATCATAGGACTGAGTGAAGTACGACGTTTAGGAGAAAGTATAGAAGACCACAAAGAATTCATTTTTTATTTTAAAGGGGAAACTCCAGGAAAACATGGTATAGGTTTCTTAATACGAAAGGAATTAAAGGATAACATTAACGAAATCATAGGTATATCAGAACGGATCGCGATACTAAACATAAGGTTGCCACCACTAGGAGAAATGTGGTCTATAGTTCAAGTTTACTCACCGACGGAACAATCGACTAACACAGAAATCGACTCTTTCTACCGCAATCTAACAAATGCAATTAAAAACCATACTTGTAAAAACTTGATAGTCATGGGAGATTTTAATGCGCAGATTGGAAACAGAAGAGATGGAGAGGAAATAGTTCTTGGCTCTTATAGCTCAGGTAAAAGGACAAGAAACGGAGAGAAACTAATTCATTTGGCTTATGAACATAATTTAAATATACTGAACAGCCAATACCGAAACCGTATAAATAACAGATGGACCTGGGAATCTCCAGACGGTAGCTACAAAAACGAGATTGATTACATTCTCTCGAACAGAAGTACAACATTTGTTGACTGTAGAGTAATAAATAGCATTAACTTCAACAGCAATCACAGAGCACTCAGGGCCAAACTAGAACTGAAAGCAAAAAAAACAAAGACCATTCAAAATAAAGCCAAAAACTAAAGACATGCTCATAGACACCAAACAATTAAAGGACAAAATCAGGAACTTTATGGATAACACTAAGGAACTTAACATACAGGATAAATACAACAAATTTTTAGAAATTATAACATCAAATTCAATCAAAAATACATTTCAGAAACCAGACAGAAAATTACCATGGCTATCAGAAACAACAAAAAGTCTTTTAGCGAACAGAAAGGAACTACTTTGCAAACCAACCAAGACAAAACAAATTAGAAGGAAGATTACGGAAAACAGCAAAGAAATTAACATAAACATACGGAAAGATAGGAAAAAATACAGATTAGAAAAGTTAGAGACAAGTATCCAGAAAACAGGAGGAGCTAAAAAAGCAATCAAACAACTAACAGAGAAACGAGATTGGATACCTGCAATAAAAACCATTTGTGGCAAAAACTTGACCAGAAGACCAGATATCAACTCATTAGCAACAAATTTCTTTAAAAATCTATATACAAGCAAATACATTGTTCAGTTAACAGACCTAACAAGAGACGACACTGTACCAGACATCATGCTTAGCGAAGTAGAAACTGCATTAACATCGCAAAAAAAAGAGAAAGCCCCTGGTTTAGACTGTATTACAAATGAATTCCTAATAGATAATAAAGACATTATAGCACCCACCCTCACATACATATTCAATGATGTTTTAAAGAGCGAGTTGGTACCAGACCAATGGACAAAATCAACAATAGTCTTACTGCATAAGAAGGGGAACAAAGACGACATAAATAATTATAGACCCATCAGTCTTATGACCAATATCTACAAAGTTTTTGCTAAAGTGTTGCTCAGACGTATAACCAAGACACTGGATGAGAATCAACCGAGAGAGCAGGCTGGGTTCAGGAGTGGGTATTCAACCTTAGACCACCTCTATGTTGTAAAGCAAATTTTTGAAAAAAGTAAGGAATTCAACACTACTTTTTACTGTTGTTTTGTAGACTACAGTAAGGCTTTTGACTCTCTGGAACATGAGGCGATATGGCGAGCACTTAAAAACCAAGGAGTTCAGCATAAATACATTAGAATATTAAAAAACATATACGGAAATAGTAAGGCAAAGATCAAACTAGAGAGAGAAGGCAAAGAAATAAAGTTAGAAAGAGGTGTCCGCCAAGGTGACCCAGTGTCGCCTAAACTATTTACTGCCGTTCTAGAAGACATTTTTCGCCAACTGAATTGGGAACAAAGTGGTCTGAAAATAAATGGTGAAAATCTGTCACATCTGAGATTTGCAGATGACATTGTTATATTCGCTCAAACAAAAAACGACATTGAGAAAATGATAAACGAACTAGAGACAGAAAGCAAAAAAGCAGGGTTAGAAATGAATGCGCAGAAAACTAAAGTTATGACAAACGGGAAGAAAGAACCCATACATATTAAGGACATTACAATTGAGTATGTTGATGAATACATTTATCTGGGCCAAATTATATCATTCAAAGATCTAGCAACCAAAGAGTTAGAAAGACGTATTGGAAACGCATGGAAACGTTTCTGGAGTTTAAAAGAGATATTCAAAAATAAGGAAATAAATATGGCCATCAAAAGAAAACTCTATAATACCAGTATTCTGCCGGTATTAACATATGGTTGTCAAACTTGGTCCCTAACAAAAGCACAAAATAAAAAACTTGAAACATGTCAGAATTCAATGAATAGAAGCATGATGGGAAAAAAGCTTTCTGACAGAATAAGAATTTCAACAATTAAAAATCACACCAAAACAAAAAATGTCACTACCACTATCAGGAAGCTTAAATGGAAGTGGACAGGGCACACCATAAGAGGACAGGCAAAATGGAGTAGAACATTAATGTACTGGTACACAGGCCACTTGAAAAGGAGAAGGGGCAGACCTCTAAAACGATGGGACGATGAAATAAAAGCTGTGGCTGGTGGCACATGGACTAGAACTGCTAATGTTAGACACACATGGAGGAAATTGGAGGAGGCCTTTGCCAATTATGGGCAAGCAGACAAAGATGTCGAGGGAGATCAAATATCAGCTGTATTATAACTGTTGTAGATTATGTCATAACATATTATGTATTTAAATTAAGTAAAACACTGTAAATTTTTTTTTGTCTGAATAAAGGCTTATATTATTATTATTATTATTATTAGTCCCGAAGGCAAAAGGCAAAAGAAATATGGGAAGACAGTTGAAAATATAAAAAAAAAGCTGGAAAAAATTTAAATAAATTAATAAATGTTGGGACATTATTACCCACAGCGCTATCTAGTTTCGTGGTAAGCTACGAAACTTGTGTTACGGATACCAGATAGTTGATATACTATATAACTTTAAATACATACATATAATAAATATGAACACCCATGACTGGAGTACAAACATTCGAGTTTAACAAATGATTGCCTCTTGGGGACTCAAACCCGTGACCGCTGGCGCGGAAAGTAGGGTATAGGGTATTGCAGAAAAATTCACCATTATAGTCGTACAGAACTATACCTGTAGGAAGTTGACCAGGCCGTGAGGAGTGGCCACGGCTACCAGCTGCGGGTCCTGAGCCACAAGGAGATGCCTCAGCCGCGAGCTGCCGCCGTCCAGAGGCGCGTGCCACGACACATGGTCTCCGGGAAGGAACTTGTTGCCTGGACAGAGAGTGGAGGCTCAAGATGTCGTTGGCTTTCAAAATTTGGGTCTTAAGCGGGGTGATCGACGTACGAGCTAAGACCGCGGTTTTAAAGAACGGTGGTTTTACTCGCGGCTCGTTAGTGCTGATCGATTAGCGAGCAAAACAGTCGCGCCTGAATTAGGGTAACAGTAACATGTCTTGTACTGAATCTAAAGCTTTTGTTATCTAGCCATTGCATATTGCGAAATTATGAAAAAAAGCGAAAACGCCTTAATGTTTGGGTTAAAAGTTGGATTAAAAAAAGGCAGGCTTTGTCGCACACCCACTTAATTAAAGAATTGACAGCAGAACTACTTGACAAACATGACGAGCCGCGAGCCAGGCTCGTCGGTATTTAAAACCGCGGTTATGCAATGATACACCGGCGAGCTTTACCGACGAGCCATAAAACCGCGGTTTTACTCGCCCGTCGATCAGGGGCTTTAGTGGACTAGCGTGAACTTCAGATCAGGTTCTTGTTTGGAGTCTTGGTGTTGGCCAAGTTAATATATTATACACAATATATTATAAATTTTAACAGTTTTTTATAATTTCCTAATAAATTAAAAGTAGCCTAAATTAGTCCTTATATCAAGTGAAAGTCCGTCCAAATAGATCCAGCTGTTTCAGAGATTAGCAGGAACAAGCCGACTGACATACAGACAAAAAATTTAAAAATGATTTTTTGATGTAAGTACCGTATATACTTTCATATGAACAATACAAGACACTACAATTTTAATTACATGTACCAATTATACTAAGCAATAACCCAGACTTGTGAAGTTGGTAGTCTTCTAAGATCATATAAAGCTGTCAATCCTGCATTTTAACTCTCAATCTCTCTCTCATTAGACTTTGGGTGACAGGAGTGAAGTAAGAAACCCACATACCAGTAGTAAATATATATCTAGCCAGTGCCTGCAACAGTGCAGCCGGCCACAGTGGAGGCTCCCTCTCCTCACTCTCGAGTCGGAAGGTGAGCTCCAGGCCGTAGCCAGAGCACCCCTCTGCTGGATCAGGGTCGGGATGCACTCGTCCATCGCCGTGCAGGTCTGAAAGTCCAAAGCTGAAACACAAGTTTATTTGGTGATGAAACCGATTACCTTGCATTTATGATAATGACAATAAGATAAATTCGCTCACGCTAAATCTAGGGACGAGTCCGAGCAAAGCGATGGCGACGCGCTTGTAGTAAATAGTAATATGCAAAGAACAGATTTATATAAAAAAAATGTATGAAGAGGTATATTAAATATAGAATTTAGAATATTATTTATAATTTTAGCTAAAATTATAAAATAAAAGCTTACCTAACATAATGCCAATGCGGAGGTATATTCTCATCAGGCCGTCCCGGGTTCCAGTACATGCTGATGTAATCCAGAGGATCTTGACCACCTAACCTAAAAAAACCAAAACACCAAATAAATAAAATTAAAAAAGCAGTGAAAACATATTTTTTAAGTTGTTCATACATATGTTGGTGTTATGGGAGTATACAAATTTTGAATTCTAAAAACAGCCATATTTATGAGAATTATAGTTCAGTTCATAACACTTGACAGCCATTTTAAACATGCACTTAATACAGTACACAAGCTTTGAACTCAATTTTCCTTCCGAAAACTTTCTATTCAGTATTACTATTATATCTGGAATAAATTAAACAAAATTCAAAGACAGCTTTTTCAACTTCGCCTTATTTCTTGAATGTTCTTATTTAAGATTTGTATTTACCAATATTTAAGTCTGGTTGTAACTTGTAAAGGGTTGGGTTGGTCTGGGTACACCTTAGTACATGCTTCATATAGTGCTTTCAGTCCCGGAGGCATATAAGGTTCTGAAAACATGAAAAATAAATTATTTTATTTATTTTTATTTTATTTGGGAAACAAACAATTATAAAATAATAATGAATAACAATAATATAGCACAAACGCCCAATAAAGTTTCCACTTATTGAATAGAATTAAAAAAAAGGAACACATTATGTAGTTATAACTTTGAATTTAATATACAACTTATTATATTTAAAAATATTGAGAAAAGACAAGAGATTTTTAAAACATAAAAGATAGAAAATAAAAAGATTAATCAACGCCTAAAAATAATAAAAAATATTTTAATCTGAAGCTCATTTAAATTCAGATCAGCTGTTGAACTTAAATTAGTGATATATATATTGATAAAATAATTAAAGTGTAAGCTTGAATAACTAAAGAGTTATAGTAAAAATAATATTTTTATTACCATTTTGATTGACTTGATCAGAAGTAGGTCCTGGCAATGTGGCAGGATTTGTTGGCAGATCAAGATTCACAGCCTGCGCAGACGCAACGAAAGCTAACGCACTGTTCTGAACTATGCCGCTCACGCCAGAACCGCTTGAGCCCGACATTTTGACGTTTATAGCACTTTTTATTATAAAAACATTGTTTATTATTACGGACTACGAAAAAAGACAATGCTGTTTACGTTTAATGCCTTCGCCAATCGCCATTTGTTAATATAATAAGGTTGGTAACACTAACTGTCATCTAAAAAAGATTCAATGCTGCCATTACTAGTTTTTTTTTCTTATTATAAAAAATAAGGCTGGATACTAAGGACAAACCAAAGATTAATTGATTTTAAGATTCAATTGATTTAATTCAAGTTTTATTCCATATAATATTATGTTTTAATATTATAGGATACTTGGACATTGCATCTCGCATTTTTGTAAATTTTTAGTCATTATTTACATATAAAAAAATTCCATGACATTGACATATATCAATGTCAAATGAAATATAAAAATACTCCGGTATCTACTTATTTTAGATTTATTTAAAAAAATACCTTTTCCACTAAGAATCAAGAAATAAAATCCAAATATTAATAGAACAATAAATATATTGCTCCAACTGTTAAACAATTATAATTCAGAGTTATATAAACAACTTTGTGCGAAGTGAAAAAGGCGAAGAAATCAAAATGCGGTACATTTTTCTTTCAACTATATTTAGCATAGTTTATGCATTCGAGAAAGATATGACTTTTACCGTACAGGCGGGGAAGATGGACTGCTTCTTCCAGAAAGTATCTTTGAATGAAGTTATTGATATTGAATATCAGGTATAAACTACCCTATAATAAAGTTCATTTTTTATTTTATTTGTAAATACAAAGCTTCATACTAAAGCTAAAAATATCTGAACTATACACTTCATTTGTTTTACATACATATAATTATTAATAATAATGACTAGCCTTTCCCGCGGTTCCGCTCGCGTTCTAAAGGCTGAATATCGGCTGAAGGTCGTAGCGTGATGTATTATAGCCTATAGCCTTCCTTGATAAACGGACTATCCAAGACAAAAAGAGTTTTTCAAATTGAACAAGTAGTTCCTGAGATTAGTGCGTTCAACCAAACAAACAAACAAACTCTTCAGCTGTATAATATTAGTATAGATTTAGACAATTGTAATAAAAAAGTCGAAAAAAAAGAACAATATATGAAATCACAAAAACATTCAAAGTAAAAATAACAAATAAAGAAGCATTTCCTTAGTATCTTAGTATCATTGACTAACTCAACTAACTAAAATTTATTGTCTTTAATGTAGAGCTGTATTAAATTTAAATTTAGTTTCATAAAAATTATGACCTACAGCATCTAAAGCTAAAGCTCTGAGGTTATTTCTCACAACTTATCTTTACTGGGATATGAGAGGAAATAAACTACCCCCAAGAGTACCACCTTTCCACTGGCTGTAATCTCCGTTGATCATTTGATGGTGATAAGACTAATATCAGCGTTTTCAGAAAAGGTGTTGTATTTTTTCTAATGGAAAACCAAACTTTAAACTCTATTTCAGGTAATTGATGCAACTCATGGAGAGTTAGATATTTCATTCCAACTCACCGATCCAGTAGGCAGAGGAATTGTCACAGATTATAAAAAACCTGAAAATGCCCACAGACACACATCAATTTTAGAAGGGGACTATAGATTCTGTTTTGATAATACTTTTAGCACATTCAGTGAAAAGACTGTAAGTATTTTTTTTGCCTGACATTTTTATTTTTTATTTTGTTAGAGCCTACTTTATGTATTACCTGACATTAGATTTTATTAAATATATAGACTTTATCATAATTTCCAGGTATTCTTTGATCTCATGATAGAAAATGAGGAGACCAGTGAAAAAGATTATGATGAAGACAAGGAGATGGAATTAGGTGAGTAATGAGATACATCAATTTTTAAAAACTCAGTGCTAAAAATAAAAATGTTTTTTTTTTGTAATGTTCATCCATCTCTAGATTATAGCCATTTGACTTAAAGATAGGATGAGAAAATTAAAAAATATATTTAGTAGAATGTTTAATAGGACAAATGTTTTTTATAATTTTTTTTAGTCTAAGACAAACCGTCACTTTTCATTTTGTGACACTGTTGTAGAACCAACGTTAACTGAGCCTGTCCTATCCCTAATTCTCTTCAATTTCCTTTTCTCCTATCGTGCCTCTTACATCTTCTCTTCTCCTACAATAAGAGAGTCATAAAAATATCAGTCTAAGCCAATATTAGGTTTAGATGTCAAATCCTCATTGCTGACAGGTAATTCAGCAGAAACTTACATAATGCGGGTGAAGGATATATCAGACTCGGTCTCCAGGGTGAAGGACAATGTCTCCACAGCACGACGACTTCAGGAGTTGCTGTCAGCTCATGAAGCGAGGGATAGGAATCTCGCTGAGGAGATGTGCGATAAGTAAGTATACTGATTGTGTCATACAGACGAGAATCAAGGGTACCGTACACATCTCAGAGGACACGTTTGGCTCAGTTGGTAGTTACCTTTTTCGCCAGCGGTCGCGGGTTCGAGTCCCGCTGGGGGCATTCATTTGTTGAACACGAATGTTTGTTCTCCAGTCATGGGTGTTATGGTGTTATTTATTATATATTTATATTATGTATGTATTTAAAAATTTATATGTGTAGTGTATCAACTATCTGGTATCCGTAACACAAGCCTTGTAGCTTACCACGGAACTAGATGGCGCTGTTGTAAATATGTCCCAACATATTTATTTATTTATTATTCATTATATATAATATACGTCGTACTACATATTACATACGTCGTATATATTTATACGCATATATAGGCCCTGGGTTCAAATCCTGGGCCGAGAAAATCTGAATAATGTTGGTAAATACATGGTGTTTATCTCTGTGTCTCCGAAATCATATAATATAGTTGTTTCTACGGTACCCCTGATTCTCACTCTTACATTTCGTTCAGTCAGAGTATGAGAGTGGCAGGAATAGAGAGTGCAATTGTGTGTACTATAATATTTCCTACAGTTGGCTAGTCTCAGTGAGATTGGCCACCGTAACAGGAATCGGAAGGACCTTATCATACAGAGCAATAACATAAACAAATCTAGTTCCAAAAATAACACTTAATAGTCTGGTCAAATTAGACCAAAAAGTAGGCGTGAGGTTACAAAAATTCCGACTTGGCTGAAGAAAGCTAGGATTGTTCAATAATCCTACCAATTTTCAGTTTAGTCGGAATTTTTGTAACCTTGGATGTCTAATTTGACCGGACTATTCAATTCAATTCAATTCTGTTGTTAATGGCTTCAAAGCGTGCCAGTTGAGCACAGATTATTTCGCCAGTGTCACGTAGAATGGAGAAGACACGAAGGAGATTGGTCGGTGACATAGAGTGAATAAGTTTATTTAAATTACCAGACTATAATTTTATTATTATCAATGACAGTTATCCAATAATTTTTTTTTCTTCCAGAGTAATGAAGTGGTCGCTCGGACAGATTCTTTTCATGTCGGTGATAGCATTTACACAGGTGAGATGTTAAAATTTATGTTTGTTGGTATGCAAAAATCCCTCGAAGCTCCTCTATTTATTGTTTAAAATGGCATAAATTATATAAAAAACAGGTAGTTTTTTTTGCCTGTCTAATAGTAATATTTTCCATACGCAGTCTCGTTATTATTAAGAAAATACATACTAATCTACAATATACCACTCAATGATTAAAACTACAATTTCAAAGTTTCCCCAAGATGTTTTCCTTCACCGTAAGACAAGTGGTAATCATGTTAGAAATGATAAGCATATGAAAATGTTAGAGGTGCCCAGACCTGGATTTGAACCCGCTTCACTCTGATTCCAAAGAGCCTAGAATACTACTACCTACTCCATGTGTTAAAAACATCTATTAAACGTACCTACAAAATTAGATGGAAGATAAATAGATGTAGATCTTAAAATATAATATTAATGGTTTTATAATTTTTCTTTTCAGGTATATTTCGTGAAAAGTCTGTTTGAAGATTCGAACAATAGGAGTTTTAAAAAAATAGTCCCAAATTTTATGTCACAATAATAGCTAGTTTATTGAAGTCAAGTGGCAGTTTTTTAGCGTTTTCTCGGGTTTTATGAAAGAAAATGTTGTTAAGTAGCAACTTACCGTCGCTTTACTCTGGTTGCCCTATATACGTTTTATTTTTTTGACTTTTTGAGTTTTCTGATTCATTTTCTAAAATAAAAGTAATTTAAATTGCTCCTTATAACATCAGCTATCTGCCAGTGAAAATGTAGTCTGAATCGGTCCAGCCGTTTTGGTGTAAGCTGCAACAAACTAACAGACCGACAAAAATTTCATTAGCATTTGTAAAAAGTTTATCTATTATTACATATTAAAGTTAAGTCCGGGGAAAAGCTAGAAAAAAACAATTATAAAACTGCTAGTTGATGATTTTTTTTTATTTTAAGAACGCACAAATGACACCGATATACCTCTAAACAGCCTATTACACTATTCAGAATTAAGACAGTCTAATTAGAACTGTCTTAAAGTGTAATAAGACAAGCACGCTATCACACCGCTCGAAATACCTCATGCAAACTCATTTGCAAGGCGTACTTAGCCTGTGAAGTTATCAACTGTCGCGGTGTCATGGGAGGACACACGAACTAACTTGCTTACTCTTATTACTTATTCTTTTTTTTGTTGGGAAATACATTGACGCATACCACTAGCTTCAAATAAGACAGTACCCACTAGTTTAATATGTGTAAGAAATTTTATTGTCATACATGACGCTTGCGAGCTGAGCGTTAATAACTGCGACACAGTTTTATACTAATGCAGTTATTATCGCTATGTTGTTTCTGTTATACATGTATTAAATATTAAATAAATAAATAAAATAATAGTACTAAAACCCAACAGACACTTCACTCTAGTTACACTACGCTAACTCTTAGTAAGACTGTCTTAATACTGTATAGTGTAATAAGCTTATTAAAAAATTATCACAAATTTTCTAAATGTCATAACTCAAAATCTTAAAATTAATAATAGATTTAAATATATATAAAAATTGTAAAGAAATCTCGTAAACGAAATTGTACTTGGCATTATATTATTAGACCGTTTACAAAGTTTAATTAAAAAAGAGATGTTTATTGTAAATATAATTATGTATGTATGTATGTATGTATGTATGTATGTATGTATGTATGTACGTCACGCGAATACAACTCGTGCTTAACTATTTTTTAACTGTCCAGAATTTTTCGATGATAACTAGACGGTATTTTGAATACTTGTAAATTTGTCAGAGTAAAAGTGACCTAACTCCAAAACAAGTAGTTTAGATGAAAAGTAGCACAGTTTTTTTGTATTATGCTTATTTTCATGGAAAAATGTACATTTTTAGCTTTCACTTTTTGTTTTTTTATAAATTCACAAAACTATGAATTGTTTTCAACAGGGGACTCTTTAATTTCCTAGGGGCCCTGAGGGCCAGGGCAAAAGGGCTTATAATATATAGTTCTGCTCCTGTGAAAGACGGATAAACAAACATAAGCTTTTAAATCTATGTGTAAATAAAATAAAATTCTGAATGGAATCTGTAAATTTAAATATTTTTCATTGTATTGAAAAAGTCATAACTCGATACAGCGGCCGAAACTATAGTATTTAGAATTTTTGTGCATCATGTAGCATCATGGGAAAAGCAGACATATTTTGATGAAATTTAGTATGATCATAGCCGTTAAACGAATAAGTACCTAACTCGTTAATCGCTAATCTGTTACTTAAAAAAGTTAAATTCGTTAAAGCGTTACATTTTGGAAGATTTAACGCAAGTTAACGTTAATCGTTAATCCATGATGAAAATTGCATTTTATACATCATTGCACTTATGACTTACCTACTTATAAAATCTGTTTGTTTGGGTTTCGCGGCTGAAAAGCTTGAAAACTTGTCGAATTTACCGAACTTACATGTCAGAACGCGTTTTTCACGTTCGTGGCGATGTGGCGCGGCACGGCGCTTGGTAAATAGTGGGTACCGGATTAACGATTAACGGACTTAAGAAAATGTAACGGAAGTTAACGATTCCGTTAACATTTTTTAAGTTAACTGAAAAGTTAATCGTTAATCTAAATGTAAACTTCGTTAATTAACGATTAACGGATTAACGAGTTAATGCCCAGCTATGGGTATGATGATATATATTTGGATATCTAGTTAACATATGGGATATTTTTTACTGCGGGATAATATTAAATTTTTGAAAATTTGCTTCATTCGTACTCTTTTTTTTTATATTTATATACAAGGCCTAAAGTGTCATTCTCAGAGGCAATTTTGTGTTGCTATTTTTGAATCTTTTTTATTTTTTTAAGATAAAGTGGCTCTCAATTCACTTATTTTTTTGCATGTGTATTGTTTACTGTATTTAATTTATTGTGAATGTTTTCATTTTTTTTATGTAAGAAAATATTTTTCCCATACTATGTGTGGTTAAAAAAATAAAAATAAATGGAGGCTTTGCATATTCTATAATGAAAACTATTCATTCTTTTACTTCTATTTTTTAATGGCGGGAAAATTATTTATGCCAAAGATATTATAAATATAAGTAGATTATTTTTTTAATTTTGTATTCCAAGCCAAATTGTTCAGTGGATTGATAATAATATTGATAGTAAATACTTATTTTTGTAATAAAATTTTGATTTTTGTCTTGTGGAAGTGGGCTTACATGTTTGTAAATAGTTATGTAGATAATAAAGGTTTTTGACAAAAATGATTTTTTTTCCCCTTTTTTGAATATCCCTGAACCTTACATTTATGTATATGGAGTACCGTAATGCCGCCCAGGTTAAAAATATGTATATAATATCTGAGAAATACAAAGTACGTGGAAAAGAATCCAAGTGGCGCGCTTGCTCCTTTTTTATTTATTTTTTTTATTGGCAGGAGGCTCACCTGTGACCTGATGGGAAGTGATCACCTCCGCCCATGGACATCTGCAACACTGCAGGGAAGATGCGTTGCCGGCCTTTCAGGAAAGGGGGGGAGGGAAGAGGAAGGTAGGAGTGAGGGAGGGAAGAGGAAGGTAGGAGTGAGGGAGGAGGGATGGGGAGTGGGCCTTCCGGACTCTCACTTACCGAACGAAACGTGTCAGCACAGCTGCCACTTCACGCCGGTCTTCTGTGAGAGAGTGGTACTATACGGGGCGTGCCAGCCCATTCGGTTGCTACCAGAAGGTAGCAAGCATAGCACTACCACTAAATGATATAAATAAATAGTAATAGTAAATACACTAAAACCTTGAGTCACTAATGCATACTAAATTTAATTTATACTGAATTTACATATTCGCGTTTTACTGCATTATATTTATTCTATTTTTCAACTTATATTTTTGTAATAAGACATTTTAAAAATAGCTTATAAATATATTATAATTTATAAACGCGTTTGTAAGTATGGATGGATGGATGTTTGTTTTTTACTCTTTCAAGTAAAACATACTGAATGGATTTTAATGAAACTTTACAATAATTAGCTTATACATCAGAATAACACATAGTCTACAATTTATAAAGATATTGTGTAAATTGTCCAAAATATGATGATGATGGAAATGTTTATCTTAAACAAGCGACTCACCCTCCCTTCGCTTCGAAGCCGCGGGTTCCACTAGTAGCTTATAAATAAATTATATTATTTAATTTTTGAAGTGTGGCATTCCTGAACAATGCTAATTGCTAAATGGTAACCCATAGTGTACTGTCAAACATTCAATGTCAATTTTCAATGTTTTGATTACACAAACACCCAATTAAATACTAACTAAAAGTCATATTTATGTGTGAAATAAACAAAATTTATTTTATAAACTGATAATATGTATATTTATTCAAGTTTTATACGTGGAGAGTTGCAAAAAAACTAAAATGGTGCCACTATTTCTATTAATGAACCGAATGGCGGCTCGACGCAGAAGTATTCTTAACACAGCTAAAATAATTAAACCTGAAAGGAAAATGATTGAAGACGATTATTGTAGGACTTGTTTAAGTACTGAGGACCTCGTGCCTATATTTTACAATAAGGACACAGAGCAAAAACGTTCAGAGGATCTGCGATTAGTGACTGGTTTAGAGGTGTTTAGATAATCTTATATTGTTTTTATTTAAGTTTTAAATAAATATTTTTACATGTACATACATTAATTATATATAAGATGAAACTTACTTTCCTTTTAATTTTAACTAACTAGTGTAAATAACAGTTTTAAGTTAAATTTCGAATTTGTGTGATATATTATTAATACATATCATTTATTTCATTTTTGAATACTATCTACATTAAATAAATATCTTATAATTTCTAAATTGAAATATTTATTAATGTATATCTACTTTATTTTTGTACATTCATATTTACAGATTAGAGTACATGATGGACTCTCTCAAAAGATCTGCAATCAGTGTATTGAAACCATCCAACTGGCTTTGCAATTTAGGAGGACCAGTAAGAAAACAGAGAAAGCCCTTCTTAATATGGCCTACGGGAAAACAAAGAAAAGGTTACTCAAACCTCATAAAATGAGAGAAAAAAAGTTACCGAAGCTTGAAATAGAAGAAAATTTTCATGATCCATTTGATGATTTTCGGAATGACTCAGACTACTACAATGAAGAAGAGGACAAGTCTCAAATAGATAAGAATGTAAGTTTGTAAGTTGAAAGCTGTTAAATGATTTTGAACCATAATATTTTTTAATTAATTGTATGTAAGGTAGTTATAGTGTCCCAGTGATAATAGACTCTCCTAAGAGGTCTGTTTCCCCTCGCTTTTAGGGTGGACTATGCTTAGCAGATAAGTGACACTTAGGGCTTCCTTTTTTTAAATTTTGTCTTCTACCATTTTCACAGCAACAGAACATACAGTCAAATGCAAAAGGGCCAGAAAAAAGAAAGAGACAGACAATACCAAACGCCTCATCTTATAAATGCAATACTTGTGAGAAGGAGTTCCGGATGAAAGCAACTTATAAGGCCCACATGAGGTTTCACACTAATTATTGTGTTTGTGAGGTGAGAATTAGTTCTATGAAGCTTTATGTTTATGCCAACTTGATAGGAAATATAAAAAAAATTATAATACATAATTATGTAATATGTGAAAATAAAAGTTATTGTGGAATTACTATATTACTTTACTAAAGTGATGAAATGAGTAAAATATATCAGCTGTGAATGGTGGAAGTTATATAATACTCCATCCTCATCCCATCCCATCACCTGATATTACTATAAAGCTTTACCATTGATAGTGAAAAAATTATAATCTCCACCCTAGTAGTGGAACAATCACAATATTCCACTCCTATGGTGGCATTGTCGATCACTGACGTAGGGTTGCCAGCCTTTGTGTATTCTATAGGTTGCATTTCGGAGAGTGTGCGCAGGAATTACATGATTTAATTCCCCTATCCCCTTTTCATCATCGGACGACGTGACGAACGGCTGGCCTCCATCCTTATGTCGTGGACATCCCACCTGTCCGGACGAAGCGTTTCGCTTCGTCATTTATTATATGTACGGCTAAGGATTGGAACAACCTGCCTGCATCAGTGTTTCCGTCCGATTACAATATTGATGTCTTCAAGGCAAGAGTGAATAGGTGGCTACTGAATTAGTGCTACGTTACCACTCACCATCAGGTGGAACGTAGTCAAGCACTTATTCAGAATGGATAAAAAAAAAATACACCAAGCCAGTTGTGGAATGCTTATAATATTTTACTATACATTTATAATAATTATTTTATAATACGCCTATACAACAGGATCCCAGAAAAAGTTCAAAAAGCTTCTATTGCCTAATTTAAAAAAAATTGTGAACTAAAGGCTATTATTCGATTACGATTTTTAGAAGGCAGTACGCCTTGGGAATGATATGATCGCCGCCAGGTTATTTCAACACATATAATTATTGTTAATTTGATATTTAATTGAAAAAAAGTGAGATTAAGATTAAGATAAAAAAAATAGTCCCGCTGAGTTTCTTTCGCCAGTTCTTCTCAGGTCAGAGGTTTCTTCTTTCCGAACTGGTGGTAGACTCATGACTTTCAGTAAGAAATTGTAACGATTTTTATGCTGAATAAAATATTTTGATTTGATTTGATAAAAATCCATATACCACTACCATATCCGCTTATAGTCCAGGGACTGATTGCAAATGTAAACACAGAAAAAAAAATATAAAAAATAAATAAATACATAGGTACCTTTCTAACTAAAATGCCTTTATTGTTTATTCCAGGCATGCGGCAAGCGCTGTCGCAACAACAATCAGCTACAAGAACACAAGAGGGCCCGGCATGGCCTCGGACGTATACACAAGTGTGCCTACTGCGAGTATAGCTCTGCTACTAAAGAAGCTTTAACTGTGAGTGAGATGTGTAGTAGAGTATTTCACATGTTAGGCTAAGTTTGTAGTGACGTTACTGAGTTCGAGTCCCACTGGAGGTACTCATTTCTTGAGCACTATCTAATTCCATGATAAGCTAAAAGGCTTGTGTTACGGATAAATATTATAATACAATATTGTCACCAAATATTAATCCTTTAACCGCCGTCGCCGTGATATTACGGGTCCGACAAATCATACACCACGCGCCACGCACGTAATATTACGAAATGCAGCTCTACTTAAAAAACTTTTAAATATAACTGACTTTGCTTATTAATTATGAATATGTAGCTGTTACTACTTTACTTTTGATAGTACTTAATACGAATTTTTAACTCATTATAGGAAATAATTGAAAATTTTCAGTGAACGATACATACAACATCCTACCTGTAACGCCAAAGCCGTGATTTTACGTAGAGTAGTGTTGTACCGCTTAGGAAGTTTATGTTGATGCTAAGTAAATAGAAATCCTAAATTTACAAAATTGAATGATTAACTAAGCGTTTAATGCATTTTTTATATTTTTTTACAGTTAATTTATTCAAAACCAATAAGGTTAATTAAAATATTTTGTTATAATCAACAAAGAAATATAAATAAATTATTTATCTAGTAACGTCACTAGTGTAGATGATCCACGAACGCCATCACCGTGATTTTACGTGCGGCACAATGTCAACCACATGACAAAAATATACTTTAAATTCAATGACGTTCCGGTAGCGCCGTCCCCGTGATATTACGTACGCAGGGAAGGGGGGGCAAGACCGTGTACTTAACGTTTGAAGGTTAATAAAAGTTAGAAAAGTCGTGTTTATATTATATTTTTTATTTTAATAATCATCTTTGGTTATGTCTTTCATAATTCAGTCTAATGAGAAACATATTATGTTATATAATTAAATAAAAATAAAACTAAAAGTAGAAAAAGTCAGATCTCCCCATCTTGCCCCTCCCTCTGGTAAGATGGGGATGAGGTTTGCCAAAATCATTGAATTAATAATTTTTGCTGACAAAATTCGCATCTTCATCTGTCAGGTGCAAAAAAGATTGAAATTGGTCAATTGGTTTCTTGTTTAAGACGGTACCCCGTCTTGCCCGCAACCCCGTCTTGCCCCCCTTTCCCCCACTTGTCATAAGTTGAGTGATAGTGTTGGGAAGCTGTCGATAATGTTAAGAGATGAAGTACTAATTATTAAACATTTTGCAATATTCCGAGTATTAATATTTTTGTTATATGAACAATATAGATCCGATTAATGGTTATAGTACATATATTCTCATAATTGTTTTTTGGTAATTAATTGTTTTTTACTAATTAAGAAATAAAACTTTGTAATTTTTTCTAATTATTTTTATTTTATTACTGGTACACCCTTGCTGAGATCGGATTCCCAATACACATGTTAGTATACATTTTAGCCTGGATGATGATAGATTTTATCATCATTCCAAATTTCATCAATCATTCTCAATCTGTTCTTGTTTTCTTGTGACGCGGTCAGACAAAAATACTAATATTTTTAGATTCGGCTTCTGTATAAATAATAACGTCTACTTTAATAACTTTTTCAAAAATATGTATAGAATTGACTCAGAGCTTTATTATATGTATAGAATATTATGATCGACTAAGTATCTTTCGAAACATTATTCGTTTATAACATTTACTGCCAGTTTCTATAACCTATCTACCGATAGACCGGTAGTTACTTTCATACTATTTTGACACATTAAAAGTTACAACCTGTCAAAATCGTAAGAAAGTATCTACCGGTCTATCGGTAGATAGGTTATAGAAACTGGCCGTTAGTCAGCCTCCATAATCAATCTCACCTGCACGCGGTACCCCTGTTAACGGACGAGGCTCTGACAACCGATTTGTGTCGGAATAACCACTTATACCTAGCAGGGCTACCTGTTAGTAAAAGCTTCAGCCCTGGGAGGTGTTCCTTGAAACTATCGCCCATTATTATTCCTACCTTAACTCGTATTATCTTTTATGTCCTTATCAGTCCGGTTTTCGCCCCTTTCACAGCACTGTTCGTACGCTGCTGAACGTCACAGAGGACATTCGGTACGCTATTGATAATACCAGGCTTACTGCAATGGTACTTCTTGACTTTAGTAGCGCATTGAACTCTGTTGACTTTGACATTCTTCTAGGCACTCTTCGCGCAGTTAGCATTTCTCCTGCGGCCATAGACTGGTTTCGCTCATATCTCTTCGGTTGCCGCCAGGGTGTAAGAACTAATGACACTTCATCGGTGTGATTGGACTTTACGGCTGGCGTTCCTGAAAGGCGGCGTTCTTTCACCACTTCTCTTCTCTCGTTTTTATCAATAACATTTCTCGCGCCATTTCTTCTCGTTACCATCTGTGTGCAGATGGTTTACAACTATATCGAAATTGTGAATTGAACGATTTACCTAATGCTATTCATACCTTAAATAGTTACTACCCATTTTCGACTACGCTGATGTATGCTTTCTGGATATGACTGAGGAGCTACTGAATAAACTAGAGCGTCTCAAAAATCTCGCCATACGCTTTATTTATGGTCTGCTGCGTAAGTATGATCATGTCTCCGATTTTCAAGCTTAACTAAAATGGCTCCCATTTCGCCTTCGCCATATGCACACCTTTGCTTTTCTATTTAATATCCTTCATAATCACAACTTTTCTTCTTACCTTTGTTCTCGGTTTAATCTACTTCCGACTCCGACACGTTCCAGAAAGCCCTGCTTCACAGCGATGCTTGAGATACCGAGAAGTAACACTAAATTTTTACGAAACTCTTTCTCGGTACGTGCTGCAGTGTCATGAAACAAACTCCTTAAATTCCAACAGGCAAGCCCTTCTGCTGCATTTAAAAATAACATTAAAAATTATTTTCTAACTCAAACTGAGGCAATACACTTTCCTATTTGCATCATAATAATACGTATGTTTATGTACTTATAATAATATATGTATTTATATACTTGTATGTATGTATGTTATTTAAATATGTATATATATATATAAAAATCCGGTTACAAGTGCATATGAACATCATAAATTTAAAACATAATGCTCGTGCAGAAGATTAAAAAGAAAATCAAGAGAGTATATCAGCCCGTGTAATTTTAAAGAATACTTAGCACCTAATAAACAAATAAACTTTTGATTCAAATTTTGTAATTTGTATTTATTTTATTAGTATGTTTATCGATGCCTAAATTTTACAAATAATTAACAGATTTAGATTCGGCTTCTGTATTAATAAAAAAATCCAAAAAATATTAAATTACAGATTCGATTTAGACTTTAATTATAAGTATGTTACGAATATGGAAATATATCGATAAAATATTGTTTGCAACACTAAGCGAAGTTATACCTAAAGGTTGCTGGCGCTAGGTGCACGCCACGCGAACATAAGCTTGGCGGTTAAAGGGTTAATAACTGTTGAGCTTCTCGCCGGTTCTTCTCAGCAGAACAGCTTTCCGAGCAGGTAGTTTACTCACAGAATTGCAGACTGTCATTTAATTTTTAATAATGGAAAAATGACGAGCTTGTAAAAGTCTCTTTGAATAAAGAATATTTTGATTTGACTACACATATACAACTTTAAATACATACATATTATATCTAAGTATGACGGGAGTACAATCATTCGTGCTCAACAAATGAATGCCCCTAGCGGGACTCAAACCCGCGACCGCAGGCAAAGCAAGTAGGTTCACTACAAAATGACCACCCTATACCATCATAGCTGGCAAAGCAAGTAGGTTCAATACAAAATGACCACCCTATACCACCATAGCTGGCAAAGCAAGTAAAGTCACTTCAAACTGACGACCCAATACCATATGTCACACCATATTGTGCGTACAGATCCACGAACGTCGTCATACCAGCGAGCGTCCATACATGTGTAACCATATATATCGATTATTACGTTCTTTTGACATCACTATAGCTTGTCAGTCGTCGATCTGTCAAAATACCATAAATAAAATGGAAAAACTATAGCTAAAATACAGTCTCTTTTTACACCAGCCAAGTATTTTTATTTACTAGACTAGTCTAGACCCCCAAAGCCAATACTAGAGCTAGACATTCAACACCATATTGTCGAGTTCAAATAAAAACCAGCGTTACAATTCAAGTTATATATTAGCATAAACTTTTTCAACTCTTTACTGTTAATCACTTTATTAATTACTTATTATTTGTTATTAGTGCAATAGATATAGTTTTTTACAACCACTCTCAAGTCTCTCCTGTGTTCATTCTGTCAACACTCTAATCCCTCTATTCTTTACCGCCTTTTTGTCTTTTGTCTCTTTTTTTTAGTTTGACCATAGACCTCTCGAGTCTATGGTAAAACTAAAATCCACATTTGTTTATAAAACAATTATTTAGTTTTTAACGTAAAGATACAATTAAAATATTAACGCGATATAGTTCTATGACTTATTAAAACATTGCCAGTTTCTTAATTAAATATTAACAATTTCTAAAGTCGGTAACAACCATGTGTGGGTACAGATCCATGAACGGCGTCACACCGGCGAGCGTCCATACGTGTGTGACCACTGTGGAGCCACCTTCCACCGTCGCTCCAATCTCGTCCAGCACATCGCTATACACCTGCCCGAGAAGAACTTTCAGGTTTGTGTATTTTTAGAAATTAATAGGTTAATATAATATTGAAACGTTAAAAAACATTTTTTTTTCAATTTTTTTATTAGGATCTGACTGAACTGACAGTACAATCGTTCTCTAAATACACTTATATAGCCAATGCCCAATACTCAGATCAAATAAAAAAAAGGTTTTTTATAGCCAATAATACTAATAAAATAAGTTTTATTCTAAGCAATTATCACAAATATTGACAAAAAAAAAACAACCATACTACTATGCTGACTAATAACTATTTATATTTTTTTAATATATTTTTTTGTATTTATCTTCAGCCCATTTTAACGTCCCAATCCGGGGCTGGGCCTCCCTCAGTACGAGGGGATCAGGCCATAGTCCACCGCACTGGCCTAGTGCGTGTTGGCGGACTTCACATGTCTTTCGAAAACTTGCTAGGTTTTCTCAGACATGCAGGTTTCCTCACGATGTTTTCCTTCACCGCAAGACAAGTGATAATCGTGTTAGAAATGATTCGCACGTGAAAATATCAGACGTGAGACCCGGATTTGAACCCGCATCACTCGGTTATCCAATCTACCACTGTCGCTCTATTTAATATATTTAATTGTAATAATGTCCCATTTTGGGACTATTTATTTATTTATTAATGATTTACATAGTAATATTTCTGCATCCAGTGCGACATGTGTCCGAAACGTCTAAAATCCCGCAAGTTCCTCCAAATCCACAAGCACAACGCACACACAGGCAAGCGCTACGGTTACCTGTGCTCCATCTGCGAGCACAGGTTTGAGAAGCCCAATAAAGTGCGCGCACACACTCGACGAGTGCACGGCGTTCCAGACGATCAGCAGGGCCCGATTGTGAGAGTGCAACTTTAGTTGTTGTTTTTCTTGAAAGTCTTGCAAGTCATTGCTTGCAAGAAAAACAACAGTTTGTTTTTGTTGTACAACAATATTGTCTGTCTTTTTCTTGTTTTAGTTGTTGTCTTATTAACTGGCAGCTTTTTATTTAATCGCATTGATTATTTTAATTTATATGATCTGAATATTATGAATTGTATCAATTTTATTTAAATTAAATAATAATATTTGTTTTATATTTTAATCAAGTGACTTTGAATTATTAATATAATATTCTGTTTTATAATAATCGCACATGAAAATATCAGACGTGCGAGAGCCGGATTTGGACCCGCATCTCAGTTATCCAAGCAAGTTTTAGTTAAGTTAGTTTTATATTATTTTAATAATGTCAATTTATTTTAATTTTATAGTATAAACAATATAAGTATTATTATTGTTAATGTCCTGAATCCTGATAATGTAATATTGAAATGTGGAGGATGATATCTCGTTAGGGGTCGTCCATAAATCACGTGATGTTTGAATGGGGGGGGAGGGGGTTCGGAAAAAATCACGAAATATCACCAGGAGGGAGGGGGGGTGTAGTGAGTTATCACGTGATTTTTTTTTACTCACCGTTGGGATTATCCCGCGCGCCGCTACAATCGCCGAACTTTTATAATAATAAGCCTAGTCACCTCCAAAACTTCTCTGAAAAGACCTGTACGGGAACTACTATTGCAAGAAATGGCACTATTAAAAGCTATATATATATATATATGCTTTAAGAAATCGTGTATTATAAATTCTTCATAACAGATGATGAGACCAATAGGATGGGCCAAACATTCCCCCAGACACACGAAGCGTCGCTATTAGTAAGAATGGAAGTGTAATAATGAACCGAATAAGACCATTAATTGCTTTGGATTACTTATAAAAAGTATTGACATACCTACTTCCATTAATATCATGTATAAAAATTAAGACATACATAAACTATAAGTAACGTTACATTGTTATAGTAGTAGTTATAAGTTACAGACGGACGTATTATACATTTTTAATGATATTCTCAAAAACTTTTACTATATTTACATATGTGAATATCAGCACTGAAAGTTTAAGAAAAGTGAATACTATTTTGACTTAACTTTAGCACCGGGTGATGTACCCAGTGCTCAAAGTTAATTGACCGTCGGCCGAAACTAGAGGGTATGCATACAGTCAAAGACCATACATAAACCACCTAATCCCATTGATTTTATTAATGAGAAAAAAGAAAATTCTGGCAGGATTTTAGTCGAGTCGTAAGGATTCTGTAGGCGCTAGTGCACAAAAAAACTACGAAAAAAGGAGCAGTAGCCAGTAAGTATATTATGCGTCACTCCCAGTCACATAGGCTAGACTCATACTTCCGCATGACTCTTATGGAACCCAACTTGATGGACAAGGAAGGACAACAAATCTTGAAAAAATTTACTTTAAAAAAGGCTGCAGAAGCCCACATAGAAGTGTGAAATAATAAGGTTATCGACAGCCATGACGTCTTAGTAGAGTATGTCGTATGTCGAGTAGAATGACAGTGCTTTATTCTATGACTTACCTTCTTCGCAGTAGTATAGCGAGCATATCGTCGGCGTAGGTGGAAAACTAAATAACTGCGAATTTGGCCAAATTGACATTTAATTATTTTCATAACACCCAAAAAATACCGCATATTTTACTCTAACAAACATTTTCATATCTTGTCCCGTTTCAGAAATATAGCCATTTTTGTATTCCAAATGCTAAAGTAAATATGCTGAAACTAGCACTAAACAGTAGAAGGAAAAAGAATCAACTGAATAAATAAATTGATAACTATGATTTATGATCAGTTGAATGTTTAATGACTTAAATAAAATAAGTTGTTTAATTTATCTTGGAAAAAAAAATTGGAAAAAGAATCAGTAAATCGCGATTTTCTCCAAACTAGAAAATTTGAGTTATTTAGTTCTCCACCTACGCCAACGATATTATGTGAGAGAGCCAGTATTTGCTTCAGGTACAATAGTAAAACATACAATAGTAAATTACATTTTTATCACGGTGCTTAATTTACCAAAATTATATTAGATTATAGCTGTTAACCTTTATTTAAAAATAATATTCAGATTTTTTAAAGTACTTTGTAAAAAAATACACGTGATTTTGAGTGGGGGGGGGGGGTAATCTTAAACCTCACCACGTATCACCATGGGGGAGGGGGGGTCTAAAAAGTTGCTTAAAAAACATCACGTGATTTATGGACGACCCCTTAGTGAAACGTATATTACATGTACCATTAATAATAAAGCGTATTACAAATTGATTTTTTTGTTTTATTTTATCTATTATAAGATAGTAATTATAGCTTTTTAGTTTTTTGTGTATATTAATGAACTAGCTGTGCCCGCAACTTCGTTCGCGTGGATGTCGGAACTTAATAAGTATTTTTTAGTGCGAAGCGCTGTTGGAGGATACCGATACAAATCATTTTTTTTATTTATGCTAGTGCTTCTTTATAAACAACATTAGCTAAGACTCCTACAAAACTCAAAAATGGCCGGCAGGCATCGGCGAAGGTCATTCTTTCAAAGAAAATCTTGACACCGCGATTCAGAAAATGACGTTACACGCACAACACCATCTATCGAACAATACTGCACGCAGTTGATCTCTAGTTATAGTCCCGTCTAAGTTCGAATACTCGTAGATGGCACTGTTTTAATATTTTACTTCGGAAACACTATTTTTTTTTATTAATTTACATTTTTTTATAAGTGGTGAACTGATTACGATGAAACAAAAACCTTAATGTTACTTCAATTTACGCACATATTGTTGTGTATAAAAGTTACGTGAAGTTGTGAGACCAAATGCACATAACCCTAAATTTTACTTCTGGAATTTCTCTACTTCTTCACTTTAAACTCAAATATCTTTTGATAGACTGAACCGATTGCAATAAAACAAAAACTAAATGTTACTTCAAGTTACGTTCAATCGTTGTGTATAAAAGTTATCTACATTGCTTTCGTACATTTTACGTGATGCCCGGATAAATAAACAGACAAACAGACAAAAATTCTAAAAATGCTGGAAATGGGTTCTATTGGTTATCCTTTAACACCCTGGCTATTTTTTTGTAATTTTTTTTGAAGTACAAGAACGACTTTTCTACAGTTTTATTATATGTATAGATGTATAGAATTCATATGAATTATTGATACAGATGGAAATAAATGGTACATTATCGTAAGCTTTTATAGCTAGCAGCTATAATAATTAAAAAAAGTATATTATACACAGCGTATTTAGTATCAGTGAAGACACGGGTTTCGCAAGTTAAAATAAATAAATATTCTTCCTCCTCTTTTTTGGAGTCGGTTAAAAAGTAGCCTAAATTACGACTTATAACATTAGCTATCTGCGAGTGAAAGTCCCGTCAAAATCGGTCCAGCCGTTTCAGAGATTAGCCGGTATAAACAGACAGACAAAAATTGTTTATTTGTTGCTAGTATCGTATATACTTTCATATGCATTTAGTGAAAAGTTGTTAATTTGAAATTAAAAACAGACACTCCAATTTTATTTATATGTATAAATTAAAAATAATCTTCTTCTTCCTGTCCTTATCCCACGCTATGTGGGGTCGGCACAACATGTCTTTTTCTTCCAATCTCCTCTGTCATTCGTCAATTTAACATCCACCCCTTTTATACGCATATCCTCTTTTATACAATCCATCCATCTCTTTTTCGGTCTTCCCCTACTCTTTCTTCCTTCAACATGCATACTTAACATTCGCCTCGTAATATCACTTTCTTCCCTACGCATCACATGTCCATACCATGCCAGCCTATTACCCCTCATCTTTTCTATAACAGGCGCCACTTTCAAACATCCTCTTATATACTCATTCCTTATCTTATCACTTCTAGTAATACCACACATCCATCTCAACATTCGCATTTCAGTTGCATGCACTTTTCTTTCATCCATCCCTTTTACCGCCCAACATTCTGAACCATACAATGCAACAGGTCTAACGACTGTTTTATAAATTTTTCCCTTAAGTTTAAGAGGCATTCGTGGGTCGCATGTAATACCTGAGACCTGTCGCCATTTCATCCATCCCGCATTCATTCTACTATTCACGTCTCGGTTAATATTGCCGTCGTTTTGAAAGATCGAACCGAGGTACCGGAAATCGGAGCAGACTGGTAGGGATACACCATCTAAGGCAATTCCAGAGAAACCTGAGGGTCCACCAAAATCACAGAACAGATGTTCTGTTTTCGTTCGGCTGATCCTCAGGCCACCACTCTCCAATTTTTCTTGCCATTTTTCCAATCTGCTCTGGACCTCGGACGAATCTTCGCCAACAAGCACAATGTCATCAGCGAACATCATGCACCAGGGTGCCTGACCCTGTATGTCTGATGTTAGAGCATCCATTACCAGGAGAAACAGGTACGGGCTTAAAGCCGATCCCTGGTGGAGGCCCACCTCCACATTGAACCTGTCAGTTATGCCAGCTTAAAATTAAAAATAATCACTGTTCATAATTTCTGTAATCATTTTATTGTACTACAACACTGCTTCTCAAACTTTGACTCTGAATTTGTCTTTAAAAAAACGAAACAATACCTAACACGCCATACAAATGAATGCATACAAACATGTAAAGATTTTAGGCATATTTATTATAGTAATAATATTCAACATAAAACCTTTTAGTTACGCGACTCTAATGAAAATTATCCAACGGGCGGCATTCTAAACTTCCTCATACTGCTGCACGACGTTGCTGCTCGTTTCGCTCGAGCTCTTACCTAGATTTAGCACAGGCAAAGCCGCGGGATCCGCTAGTTATGCATATAAACCTTCCTCTTCAATCACTCTATTTATTAAAAAAATCGCATCGAAATCCGTTGCGTAGTTTTAAAGATTTAAGCATACATTTGTTTTATACTATGTAGTAATAAGTAGAATCGCGTGTGATATCTAGTATATTTTAACAAACGAAAGGCTTTTTTGCCATTTCAATCACGTCAGGTTGGCCGAGTGGTCTAAGGCGCCAGATTTAAGCTCTGGTTCCCGAGAGGGAGCGTGGGTTCGAACCCCACACCTGACAAAAAGTTGTTTATTTTTTTGTGGGAAACTATTTTTTATACTTCTTACACATAAGTAAACATTTTATACTAGCAACTCAACCTTGCCCCGCTCGGAATCGTCCCTACAAAGTACGAACATTACTTTTCTCTTTAATCAAAATCTGCCCATTGGTGGTTTCGTGATGCAGTCACGGCCAAATTTTTCAAAAATATAAGAGAAATTCGTTCCTTTTGTTGAATTTACATAATGCTTTCCAAAAATATTTAATTTGATTTTAAATTTTATTATTCTACTATTAATTTTTTATAAGTGGTAGTGCCATGCTTGTTACTTTCGGGTAGCAACCTAATGGGCCGGCACGCCCCGTATAGTTCATTAGTACCACTCTCTCACAGAAGACCGGCGTGAAGTGGCAGCTATGCTGTCGCGTTTCGTCCGGTGAGTGAGAGTCCGGGAGGCCCACTCTCCTTCCCCCCTCCCTCTTCCCTTCATCCTCCGCCTTCGTTCCCCCCTCCCTCTTCCCTTCATCCTCCGCCTTCGTTTCCCCCTCCCTCCCACTTCCCTCCCTCCTTCATCCCTCCCTCCTCCATCCCTCCCTTTCCTGAAAGGCCGGCAACGCATCTGCAAGCTTGCAGATATCCATGGGCGGAGGTGATCACTTCCCATCAGGTGAGCCTCCTGCCCGTTTACCCCCTTTTTACCATAAAAAAAAATAAAAAAAAAATAAATATGTATTCTGAGTTTTGACCATAATAATTATACGCTGTAAGCCAACTTATATATTTTAACTAACTAGCCATCTTAATTATTTTATAATATATTTATAAATTAATCTTTGCGAAACTAACTCTGTCTGTCGCGCTTTAAGACCGAAACTACTGAACCGATTTAAATGAAACTTGGTACACAAAAAGTCTAGAGCCTGAGAAAGGACATAGACTATTTTTCAAACCAAAAAAGGACTATAAGGGGTTGAAATAAGAGATGAAAGTTCTTATGGATATTACGTTATGTTTAAAGCTAGAAGCTTGAAACCTAATGTTTATGCTTTTTTTTATAAATAAAATAATTAGATATAAATAAATGATACATTCAAAGTTTGTTAAAACCCGACAGAAGCGAGAGTGAGTCGTTAGTATAATATCCTACTAAAATTATAAACGCGAAAGTTTGTAAGTATGGATGGATGGATGTTTGTTACTCTTTCATGTAAAACTACTGAATGGATTTTAATAAAACTTTACAATTATATAGCTTATACATCATAATAACACATACGCTACAATTTACAAAGATATTGTGTGAATTGTCCAAAATATGACGATAAGTGTCACGTAAGTAGTAAAAAATTTGCCATCTGCGAGCTATTCTGGCGTGCGCTGCCAAAACCGCTAGAGTTACACATAATAACATGTAATGTATGATGGAAATGTTTATCTTAAAGAAGCGACTCACCTCACTTCGCTCGGGTTCGTCCCTAGATTCAGCGCGAGCGAAGTCGCGGGTTCCACTTCCACTAGTATGTTAATAATTTACTTTAATATAGAGTCAACAAACTAAAGTCGGCTCGCCAGTTGCGTTGCCAAAATACGAATTACAGTTATATATCTTAATTATACTTTACGTTATCTGTGCACAGTCGAGTTTAATGTTTATACAGTATAATTTACTCTTTGTTATACAGGCTGTATGGACTGTAGTCCTTTGCCTTTCCCTATTGGGGATAAATTTTAAAAACAAATTAATGTTTATACATCTGTCATTTTGATAAGTTTTGAAAACAAAAACATTAAACATTTAAATAATAAATAATTTCAATTATATATTAAGTTATATCAAAATTAATTATATATCAAAATGAATTCATTAAACTGTTGTAGGACTTGTCTAAGTTATGAAAATTTACATCCAATGTTCTTACTACCAGAGTACAGTGAAAAGTATTCTAACACTGTTTTTATTATTACAGGCGTAAAGGTATCGTATTATTATAAAATTTCCAATAAATCGAGCGTCATATTTGATATATATTTGCAACAAACTTAATAAAAACATTGATAAGTGTGTATAAAGAAAAAGTTTATTTACATACTAAGTAGAAACTTTTTTTTTTGATAAGTTTATTTGTTTCCGTGGTATCTAATTTTATACATAGGCTTGTAATACCGAGATCTTTTAGTTACTAAAATTTGAAGTCTCAAATCGACAGTATATGTTATACAGTTGAGCCTTATATTTTAGTAATAAATAAAAGTTTTCGCTTGTTGACATTGTTATTCTTCAGTTTAAAAAATATTCACTTATTGCATTGTAGAATATGTATTGGATGACTTAAACTTACATAATATTCTTTCAGAAGTTGTTAATATATTGTGTTCAAACTTAACTTAATTTAACTTTTATTATCTTTTTATGATATAGGTAGAAGTGAATGACAGTCTACCACAAGAATTATGCGCAACATGTATAAGTTTTATAAACAAATCCATTAAATTTAGAAAAAAATGTGAAGAATCTCAAAAAATCTTATTAGAAAACAGAGTAAATGGCATCAAATTTGAACATGTTGACTTAAAATTAGAAGAAAACTCAACATCTATAGATATAAGTGATTTATTAAAGGAAGAATTCAAAGATTTTGACGACAATATAACCTTAGATACATTACAAAGTAGTAATTATAATGCAATTAGTGAAAATGAGAGCTTACCAAAAACTGAAATAAAGTTTGAGAGTGAACAAACTGAAATTAATGAAAAACCCATAGATTTATTAGTTATCCGTAAAAGAAGGAGGAAATGTGTCAAATCAGTTAGAGGAAAGTCTACTGATAAAAAGCAAAATACAAAAGAAGGGATAGAGTGCGATTATTGTCATAAAATATTAACATCGAAATTGTCATTGAGAAATCACTATAAAATACATACAGGTTTTGATGTTGTTTGTGAGGTTAGTTGATTCTTAAGGTTTAGTTTACATTGTAAAGTGCTAATACTTTCTTAGGTTTAAGCGAATATTTGCTATTATAAATGTAACTATCTTTTCGGATTTTTTCGCGGATTTATTATGATTGTTGTTAAAAGCACTATACAAATAAAACTATCTTTTCGGATTTTGTCGCGGCTCTCTCCCATGACCATGATTGCTGTAAAGCATTCGAAACGTCGGGAACCAAAAATAATAATAAATCCGCGTCAAAATTCTAAAAGATAGTTTCATTTATAAGTATTTTGAATTTCCCAGCACTGTGGCAAGAAGTTCATCACTCGCAGGCTACTGCTGATGCACTGTAGAGCTAAACATGGGTACGAGAAGACAGACAAGTGCTCGTATTGTGATTATAAAGCCTCAAATGCTGAACAAGTTAAAGTAAGTATCTACATATAGACAGGTAAATAAGTTTTAAATCTATACATATAAATAAAATTGGAGTGTCTGTTTTTAATTTCAAATTAACAGCTTTGCACTAAATGCATATGAAAGTTTATACGATACTAACAACAAAAACCAATTTATTTGTCTGTCTGTTGGTTCCGAGTTATCTCTGAAACGGCTGGACCGATTTTGACGGGACTTTCACTCGCAGATAGCTAATGTTATAAGGCGTAACTTAGGCTACTTTTTAACCGACTTCAAAAAAGGAGGGGGTAGAAATTTTATTTATTTTAACTATTAGAACCCCTCTCTTTGCTGACAGTAAACCTTGCTAGTATATGCATATAATAAAATTCTAACTAAGTTGAATTTATAACATTAAATGTTTTTTGGAAATTCTTATTCTTATTTAAAAAGTCATTAATATTAATACAGAAGCTGAATTTGTTCTTAGAATTTTTGTCTGTCTGTCTGTGATTGTATCACGAGAAAACCACTGAAGAGATTTGATGAAATTTGGTGTAATTGATAGCTGGTTATCCGGGTTAGCAACATATAGGCTACAGTAGAACCCCGATTATCCGGATCAATTAAAACAAGAGGTATCACTACATAGTATAAAACAAAGTCGCTTTCTCTGTCCCTATATCCCTTTGTACGCTTAAATCTTTAAAACTACGCAACGGATTTTGATGCAGGTTTTTTAATAGATAGAGTGATTCAAGAAGAAGGTTTATATGCGTAACTAGAGGATCCCGCGGCTTTGCCTGTGCTAGATTTAGGGAAGAGCCCGAGCGAAGCGAAGGCGAGTCGCTAGTTTCGTATAATCGAAAATCCGGATAATCGATTTCAAAGTCAAATCAAGTTATTCTTAAATTTTATTCAAAAAAGAAAAATAAAAGACGAGATGGGAATAAACTCGTAATATGTCGTGTTGCTTAACAAAAATTTTTCGGATAAGATTTTCGGATTCGGATCGGAAAAGAGCTTGTAAAAGTCTATTTGAATAAAGAATATTTTGATTTGATTTGGATAATCGAGGTTCGGATAATTGGAGTTCCACTGTACTTTCTACTGAAGAAAAATATCTTATTTGCTATATGTATTTCTTGCATATTGCATTTAGTGAATGTTAAAAAATTTAATGTGTTTTCTCATGTAAGTGAATTTGTTATTATTAATGAAAAATAAAGATTCTAAACAGAATCTATATTAAAAGCGAGCTATATCCGAGCGAAGCGAGTACAAGCCGCTATGTTATTATATTTCCCCCCAGATTCATGAGAGACTTCACACCGGAGAAAAGCCCTTCGTCTGCAAGGAATGCAATGCTGGCTTTCACAGGAAGAGCAGCTATCTCCAGCACGTCGCCATACACTTGCCCGAGAAAACTGTACAGGTAGGCTACGAGGCTTGTGTTACGGATACCAGATAGTTGATACAGTACATCTTATAAATATAAACACCCATGACTGGAGTGCAAACATTTGTGCACAACAAATTGTTCCCAGTGGCACTCGAACCCGCGACTGTTGGCACAGCAAGTAGGGTCACTACAAACTATGTATACTGGTTGGTAAACAAAGGCTGAATATATTTTTTTTTAAATTGATTAAATTTGATATTTTGAAGAAGATTATAAATGAAACTATATTTTCGGATTTTGTCGCGGATTTATTATGATTTTTGGTTCCCGACGTTTCGACCATGATTGCTGTAAAGCATTCGAAACGTCGGGAACCAAAAACCATAATAAATCCGCGACAAAATCCGAAAATATAGTTTCATTTATAATGTCAAACATTCGCGTAAACCTAAGAAAGTATTGAAGAAGATTTTTAGAAGATTGATATGATGATAGCTGGTAATTCGTGTCAACAAATTAAAGCCAAAGATAAAAGCTTTAATTAGCATCATCATCAGCCCTTTTTAACGTCCCACTGCTGGACACGGGCCTCCCTAAGTACGAGGGGGATCAGGCCATAGTCCACCGCGCTGGCCTAGTGCGTGTTGGCGGACTTCACATGTCTTTCGAAAACTTGCTAGGTTCTCTCAGATGTTTTCCTTCACCGTAAGACCGTAAGAGAAGTGGTAACCATGATAGAAATGTTTCACACATGGAAATATCAGAGGTGCGAGACCCGGATTTGAACCCGCATCACTCGGTTATCCAAGCGAGCGCGTTACCACTGGGCTACCACTGTCTAACAATTATAATAACCTAAAATCTAAAATAAATCATCTAAAACAGTCTTTATTTTCAGTGCGACCAGTGCCCAGCCAGGTTCAAATCTGTGACCCTCATGAGGATACACAAAAATAGACACAGACCCTCGCCTTATACCTTCAAATGTAACATATGTGATAACAGCTTTGCTCGGAGAAGAAATGTGGCCAGACACTTGCAAAGGGTCCACGGTCTTCTCCACCCACCAGATGCTCATATCCACAGGATAAAGATACATTGATAGAGGGATAGACGGTTGTTGTGATGATAGCCTGACCGTTTACGGTCACAGAGTATCCTGACCGTTTTCGGTCATGATGTGGTATCCTGACAGATTACAGTCACAATGTGGTATTCTGACCGTTAACAGTCACAATGTGGTATCATGACCGTTTACAGTAAATGTGGTATTCTGACCGTTTTCGGTCATAATGTAGTATCCGCTCCGTTTACGCCAAAATATGGTATCCTGACCGTTAACAGTCACAATGTGATATCCTGACCGTTTACGGTCATGATGATTGATCGCGATTCGCGTGAACCTAAAAAAGTATTATGATTGATCTTCTTTTCTGATGGATTCTGACCGTTTTCGGTCACAGTGGTTACTTATACAGTGCCAATAGGCGTAGCTTATAATGATTTATTTATTTTAATTTAATATTTATTCCCAAATATTAAAATTTTGCTATTAAAAATACTTTTTTTACAAAAATAAATAATACGGTATTAAATTAATAAAAATACAACAAGTGTAAAAATATTGTAATACGAAAGAAATTTTGTGCTGTTTTAAATTTTTATTCATTAATTTTCGGTTCTAAATAGTACTTTATGTGGAGTGCGAAATGTCGAATTTGTATTTAGACATAAAAATTACTTTAAATAAAATAATATTAATTATTGTATTTGATTTATTTTATTTGAAATGTATATATGAATTAGTTTAACAATATAATTTTATTAAACATTAATATAAAGGCATGTACACGATATTTTATATTTTTTATATTATTTTAATTTATTAAAAATTAATATCTTATATGCTGTTTTATTTTTTTATAACTAACTAGCATTTCCCGCGGCTTCGCACGCGTTCTAAAGACCGAAAACCAAATTCTTTCTAGGTCGCGCGGTATGGTACCTCGCAGAACTAACTCCAGTCCTTCCCGTTTTTGCAATATTTTTAACTGACGCTCCGCTCCTATTGGTCACAGCGTGTTACTGGTCAAACAAACAAACTCTTCAGCTTTATAATATTAGTATAGATTATATCCATATTTTTCAGAAGAGTTAGTGTTAGTTTGTCAATATAACAACTTTTAACTGAGAGTAAATTGATATAAAATCTTTGAAACGGCTGAACCGATTTTGAGAGGACTTTCACTCGCAGATAGCTTAGCTTATTAAAAAGTTATAAAAACCGTTTAATTTGTTTCAATTTACGCCCGGCGTAACCCGAACCCTCGATTTGGCTCACGCTAGTTCTAGGGATGAACTAAATAGGGATAGTTAAAAATATTTTAAAGAAGTCTGCTGAAACAATATACATATTATAAAGGTTCATGAACAAAAATAAATAAAACATCAATTGGGAATAAATTAACTTTATTATAATAGTAACACCGACATTACACCAATCCACCGACACTATATAACATGACTATATCTGACTAAACACTAAAAGGCGACCAAAAAAAAAACTAGCTGTAACTACTTCGACACTACCCTATTTCGTTTTAAAACCTTCTTTTAAAATAAAATCAAATGCAGGCACTTTACTGTACTCCCTTGCTATAAAGTAAAAAAAAAAATATGTTGGGACATTAGCACTCAGCACCATCTAATTCCGTGGTAAGCTACGAGGTTTATGTTACGGATACCAGATAGTTGGTTTACTACACATATATAAATTTTTAAATACATACATATTATAAATATTAACACCCATGACTGGAGTACAAACATTCATGCTCACCCAATATCGGGAATCGAACCCGCGACCGCTTGCACAGCAGGTAAGGGTCACTACAAACGAAGCTAACGTGTCGTCAATACTAGAAATGCGTTATCGTTTTTCTTTCTCATAAATGTATCAATATCATTGCATTGAAATACTTTATAGTTAACTGAACTAACTTCCATAATAAATAAAATTGTTAAAAAACAAAATGGCCGCTAAATAATCTTACATATAATAAGACCAGCATTTCCCGCGGCTTCGCACGCGTTCTAAAGACCGGAAACCAAGTTATTTCTGAGTCGCGCGGTATGATACCTCGCAGAACTAATGCCCTTCCCGTTCTTTCAACATTATTCATTGATGCTCCGCTCCTATTGGTCGTAGCGTGATGTGATATATCCTATAGCCTTCCTCGATAAACGGACTATCCAACACAAAAAGAATTTTTCAAATCCTACCATTAGTTCTTGAGATTAGCACGTTCAACCAAACAAACAAACTCTTCAGCTTTATAATACTAGTATAGATTCTAACAGAGTCAAAGTACCTTAAATAATTTTTGGAAAATCTAATTGAAATATACATTATTATCTATATAGAGGTCAAATCTATTGTTTTTAGAATTTTTGTATGTCTGTCTGTGACCGCATTACGAGAAAACCATTGGACGGATTTGGATGAAATTTGGTGTGATAGCTTTTTATTGCGGGAAAATATCTCATTTCTGAGAAATCTCAACTAACCGTTTCAAACCGGGGCCTCAAGTCTGCTATTGCAATGGTGTTACAATTGTCTATCAATGACATCGTAATTGCTACTTTTTGCAATTTTGGTAGTCTACTAATTCAATGGTCTTCCGATGGTGTATCACTGACACTTCAATGACACTTTGCAAATAATTGGTAGTCCCGTACGTAATGACAAGTCAATGATCAAACGTATTGCGTAGTCTGTTAATCTATCTTTTTGGCTTTGTATGATCACTTTACATAATGCTTAGTCTTTAAAACATTATTGATAACATATATAATCGAACTTAGTCTAAATAAACGTTTTACGAACGCTTTTACAATCGACAAAATTGACAAAATGACAAGACCATTGATCGACCATTGTAAATTTAGTAGACTACGAAATTTTTGACTAATGATAATTGAATTAAAATTGCATTGTTCTATAATGACAATTCATGTAAAATAGCCGACTTGAGGCCCGGATATAAAACATCACACGGTATGTGAAATCTATTTTATTTCCGGTCTTTAGAACGCGGAGCCGCGGGAAATGCTAGTACATATAAATTTATTCAAAGTTAGATACAAAATATGAAATAACATCGAAGTCACAGCTAGTTTTAAAAGGTTGGTCCACAAAATATATTCGGAAAAACATCATTGCCAGGTGTGGAAATCTAAAGTGTCTTTAAAACAGGGAATGTGTCAAAGTGTTGCAATAAACAATAAATACGTGTAATTTAAATAATTCGCATCCATAATATTTATTAAATATATCATCTGGCAACACTTTAATCAACCCACAAAATTAATATATTTAGCTTACGATGAATTTTACCAAAATCTATATATCTTACGACTAAAAATAATATATTTCATGATATAACACTCGACGTATCGAATAATCGAATTCGAATCAAAAATCCGATTAATCGATATATTCGATTAAAACAAATAGCTTAATCGCAAACACCTCAGTAAATACAAGTGATAATAACAATAATTATTACTAAAAACAGTGCATACTTAATTTTAACGGATTTTTAACCGACTTTATGCAATATAATATCTGACACATTTAAGAATCGATATTATTTGTTACAATAATCGATTCAAATTACCGATAATATTTAACATATTCGCTGCCTAAAAATGATTTTTTATACAAATATAATTTAATGTATATTAAATTATTATTCATCAGCCCTTTTTAGTCCCACTGCTGGGGGTGGGCCTCCCTCAGTACGAGGAGGATCAGGCCATAGTCCACCGCGCTGGCCTAGTGCGTGTTGGCGGACTTCACATGTCTTTCGAAAACTTGCTAGGTTCTCTCAGACATGCAGGTTTCCTCACGATGTTTTCCTTCACCGTAAGACAAGTGGTAATCATGATATAAATGATTCGCACATGAAAATATCAAAGGTGCGAGACCCGGATTTGAACCCGCATCACTCGGTTATCCAAGCGACCGCGTTACCGCTGGGCTACCACTGTCTCGCCTGTTTCAATTATTATTAATAAATATAATTTAATGTAAATTTTATTTATTTTAATGAATGTATTATTTATAATTTATTGGATACTAAAGAAAAAACACAAGCACTGTCAAAGTTAAAACATAACAAAAGTTAAAATTTAAATAAACACTTTCGTTGTATAGTTCTCCATAATTAAAAAAAAAAAAAATTAAAAAAAAAATCCTCAATAATATAGAACTTATGAGATAATTTAGTTTTAATTTTCCGTTTATTTTTGGATAATTTGTTCAAAACTTAAAATAAAGAAAAATACATATATAAATACACATATTTTAAGACATGTGTTATTATTGAAATTATTATTATCTTAATTCTTGCAAATAACATGTTCTTGTTAATTCTTGCTTAATATGTTCTTGCCAATTACTTAATGATTTAATTAATTCTTGCAATTTTAAAACTTTAAAAGCTCAACTGTTATGAAATTTTACCGACATTAAATAAATTTACTTTATGTATATTGGCATCAGTGTTGCTATTATTGACATGAACTACACTAAAAATAACCATGCAGTGTTGCCATTAATATTGGAGTAAAATCGTTTTTTTTAAAGGATATGAACTAATCAGGACAAGGTATTACTTTTAAACATACATATCGACTGTGAACTGACAACCGGTATCTCAATTTTTTGTTCCAAGTTGATTTATATTGTCCTATCTCGTTTTTATATTAGAAGGAAGCATATAATGCTACTTTTCTTTTTAATAACATGTGCAATAAAAATATTTAAAAACCACGTATTTTAATTTAATTTACTAGATGCTATATTAATGACTCAAACAAGTTTTTTCTTCATCCTGTAAAGTTGTCAAAATTGATATAGTACCGGTTGCCAGTTCACAGTCGAATGTTAGCTTATTATCGTTGAAATTGTTGCAGTTTCTCGCAGGAAGGCATTCGTAGGCGTTGAGCGTCTGCGTGATTGCGGGATTCCCCGAAATTTCTTGCTTTCCACGCCACACTGTCTCTATAGTTGCGTTCTCTTTGGCAAGCGTGTCGGAGACCCACTGAAATATATAAAAAAATTAAAGTGGCATTTGGGGACTGCCGCGGTAAAGCTATTGCATAGCATTTTTTATTAACTTATGCAATTATAATTATTTATTTATTTTTTATTTATGCAGTTTTTTTTTCTTTGATATTAATTTAAGTTTTTTCTTTGATATTAATTCAATATACGGAATTTCTTGATTTGGTCGCCGTGCTCAAAGCCCGCGATATAAGCTATGCAATAGCTTAAAAATATTATATTATTGACTAGTGATTCGACTTCGCTCCGCTCGGGCTCATCCATAGATTTAGCGCGAGCGAAGCTAGTAAATGTATACATAAACTTGACAAATTATATACTAAAACCTTCCTCGAGAACCACTCTATTCTTTGGTGGAACAGCATGAAAATCGGTGCAATAGTTTTTGAGTTAATCTTTCTCTTATTAGGACTTTGTTGTATAATGTGTAGTGAAGAATTTTAAATAATTTAGAAAAGCAGTGTTTTTAGTTTCTTAGGGAAGAAAGTGATATTACGAGGCGAATGTTAAGTATGCATGTTGAAGGAAGAAAGAGTAGGGGAAGACCGAAAAAGAGATGGATGGATTGTATAAAAGAGGATATGCGTATAAAAGGGGTGGATGTTAAATTGACGAATGACAGAGGAGATTGGAAGAAAAAGACAAGTTGTGCCGACCCCACATAGCGTGGTATAAGGACTAGCGATGTGTCAACTCGGTTTGCCAACCCGAGTCAACTCGAGTTAGCGTCGCGCCGAGTCAGCCCGAGTTCGACCGATCGTAACCCGGGTTGGAACCGCGCGATACCGAACCTCGTCTCGCTTGGAACTTAGTTTTTTGTTTATACACGAATCGAAGTTTGCTTTCCGACGGAAGCCAACTCGGGTTGCTTACGAATCTTTGCGCGCAATTAACGTCCATTAGAAATAGTAGCGAGTCTACAAAAATGTACTTTTACTATTGACTACTCTAACAGACTACAATATACATATAATAAAATTCTAAAATAACTGAATCTTTTTGAAGTGAAACTTCTTTAAAATCGATATGATTTCAAACTCGATGAAACGAAAACATAAGTCCATAGTACCAGGCGCTCAGAGACGGGGAAGAGTTAGCTTATTTTAAATTCAAGTTGTTTTTGTTTTTAAATTTATCCCCAATAGGGAAAGGCAAAGGACTATAGTCCATACAGCCTAGTCTAAATTTTAAATTCAAGTTTTACTTCTGACATGTGTACTTTCTCTTTGCTTTGTACACACGCACTTTTTTTATATGAAATATTTTTTGTATGTATTATTGAAATAGTTATTATTATTCATACAGAAGCCAAATTTATAAATTTCAGAATTACAAAGCAAAGTACTAGACTCGTTTTGATAAATTAATTTTTCATGCAATAAAAACATTTAATAGGTAGCAAATTTTTTATACAATTGGTTACATTATTATTGAGGTTTGAAATATAGTTTAAGTTACTCATGGATAATGTAGCATTCGAATGGTAAAAAAAAATTCGTAATCTGTCTAGTAGTTTTTGAATGCATATTTTTATTATTTGTTACAAGCATTATATTATTGGTATATTAGCGTTGTAAAGTATAGATAAGTATAAAATATAGTATTGTAAATTGTGAAGACTTAATTGGTATAATATGTTATTTTTTTTCTCGTTTTATATGTAACTAAATACCGTTTGTCTTCCGAATAATAAATAAATAAATAGTATAGAAGTACAGATATGACCCGCTTCGCTGTGCATAAGTTAAAATAAATTAAACGATTTTCATGTTTTTTAGTAAAATAAAAGTAGCCTTAGTTACTCTTTATAACATTAGCTGTCTGCGAGTGAAAGTCCTATTAAAAACAGTTCAGCTATTTCAGAGATTAGCCGGAACAAACAGACAGTCAAAAATTTTAAAAGTTATTTTTTTGATGTACTAATTACTGTATAAATTTTCGTATGCATTTAGTGAAAAGTTTTTAATTTGAAATTAAAAACAGACACTTCAATTTTATTTATAAGTAGGTACTAATACTAAGGAATATTTAGACCTTATGTTCATTCGACAGTTCCAACCTATATTTTATTTAAGTACTGTTAGACACTTATTAATTTCTATTCTTATATTATCATCGATATTTGTTATTTTTTGACGTGTTTATAAAATCTACGTGATGCGGATACATGATTAAAAAATATTGAGAAATCTAAGAAGTTATGAATACCTAAGAATACTACAATCTGACATTGATTTTTAGGTTTTATGAATGACGTACCCTATCGAATAGAAATAGATATATTTACTAAATGGTATCGAATTATCTTAGACCTAGACTATAAGAAATAAATAAAGTTAGGGATCTTGATGTTTGCTATTATGGATTCTGAAACGAAAAAATGACATGTTAATTAATCTGTTTTGACTTGTTTTAAAATGCTCAATGTTATCTACGTTAATACGAGCGAATTTAAATCTGTATATTTGCTTTAAGAACTCTGACAACTCCTTAGATCAAAGGATAACTCCTTGCGATATAGATTACGGTTGTTTCAAGTGCCAGAACCTCTTGGGTTAATATTTCTACACAACATTGAACTACAAAACATTGAAAAATGTGGTAGAATCGCCTAACATACTATTTAAGATTGGATTACACTACAAATTGCGCGCACTTTTAAGAAAAATTAACAGCTTTGTACAGCTAAGCAGCTAAGTATGTATCAGATGTAAAATATAAAAAAATTAAAAATATACTTTATATATGTATTACTAATTATGCATTGTAGTGATGGTTTTAATTTAGAATTATGTATACAAAAAGATATTGTTTAGTTTTAATAGTTAAGTGTGTGTTTGTATCTACTCTATAGTCGTATTTTTAATTAGACGAAGCCAACTGACAGTAGCTAATGTCACTTTGTAAAATAATGTTGCCATAGTTAAAGTATTAGTGATGCGTTCAGTTCTCGTTCAATCAGATGAATGAACAATGAGTGTGAATAGTTAATCATTTCAAACTATAAAAGAATATTATTTCTATTTTACACTAGTAATATTAGTAGCATGTAACTACAATCAGTTTTTTGACGGCTTATTACAAAGCGCGGCGCGGCGACTAGTGCCAACACCAATCAACGCCGCGCTTGCGGTCGCCATTTTGTTTGTTATTCGGCTTCTAACCTCTAATCTGATAGCACGAATGTTTTTTCTGCGCCCACGCTGTTAAGTTATTGTTTTTGTTAAGTTTGTCGTTTCAAAGATAAATTAGACGATTTTACTTTTACCGCTATAAGGTGAAAAGTACATAATTTTTTTATGACTTATATAATTAAAGAGGAAGACAAAATGTATGGTCTCGACCACAATATGATGGACAATGTTTCAGACATATTAATAAATAGCTGACCCGTGCCCACTTCGTTGGGCATAATGTTAATAATCCTTTTTTAGTACAGAGTATTTAAATTATTTAAATTATTTTATTAATATTAAAAATTAAAAATTAAATTATCTATACTAATATTAAAAAAACTACTTTTTGTCACTAAAATATAAAAGTTAGACATATGCTGTCGTTGACTTTTTTGTAGGCATTTTTAAGCTCCACATCTTTTCTCTAGAACTCAAAAATATATCTTTCATAGTCAAGGCAGCGTTCGTAAGAAACGCTTTTATTCGACCGTTTTTTCTCCGATTCACTTTGCAAAACGGACTACCACGTAAAAGCCTTTTTATTTTTCGGTTTTTTATATAACCTATGACACTCAGCAATAATGTGGCTTTCTATTGGTGAAAGAATTTTTAAAATCGGTTCAGTAGATCCCGAGATTACCCCTTACAATTTAACAAATAAACAAACTTTACTTCTTTATAATATTAGTATAGATTAATAATTAATGTCACCGAAAGCGATAGTGATGATTTTTTATCTGATGATGAGTAAAAACAAATGAATAAACGATGTTTTTTTATTTTCATTACCTACCTATAATTGGATTCTATAGGCACATAGTCGTCGAAAACTCGTTGGTATGTACAAAGCACGACTAAAATTCGAACCCCGTACCCGATATCGGCAGTTCGGCACACTAACTATTCACTAGACAATCGAGGCAATTTCATTCATTCAGGAGTTTTTTCAATCATTCATTTTGTTACAACACTATTTTTATTTTGTCAAAACCTGACAACACAGTAAACGTCAGTTGACTCCGTCTAATTAAAAATTAGAGTATAGTTACTAAGCATCACTACGTAGTATAAAACAAAGTCGCTTTCTCTGTCCCTATATCCCTATTTATGCTTAAATCTTTAAAACTACGCAACGGATTTTGATGCGGTTTTTTTAATAGATAGAGTGATTCAAGAGGAAGGTTTATATGCATAACTAGCGGAACCCGCGGCTTTGCCTGTGCTAAATCTAGGGAAGAGTCCGAGTGAAGCGAGGGCGAGTCGCTAGTTATTTAATAAACAAATATTGTATGTAATCTAAAGTGATTTTACGGAAATAAGATATTTTGGTGCAGTAAAAGTAACTATTAAATATGTTGACCCGGATAACCAATTATCAGCATACTGGATTTTACCAAAATCTGTCCAGCAGTTTTCTCGTAATGCGGATACATACAGAAAAAAAGTCAGACTGAAAGAAACGCAGACAAAAATTCGAAAAACCGTAGAATCGGCCTCAATATCGTTGATAATGACTATTATAATTTGTAATACATTTTCCAAAAAAAAAAAAATCGTTAAATGTTTGTTGATTTAACTTCGAATTTTATTGTAAGAAAAGATAATAATATAACAAACGCCCCATTTGACTTCATTTTAATACTAATTATATATTTAAAAAGATTTTTTTAATTAATGTAATCAATTATCAATAGCCATACATATAAAGAAAGGAATAGATCTATTGAACTCGAAATAAAATGAAACAATGTAGGTATAAACTAAAATCATACCAGTTATCATGCTAACTCGAGTTAACTCGAGTTGACCCGGGTTACCATGATTCGAACTCGGGCTAACTCGAGTTAGCCAGATCCCGAGTTGGCCCATCTATAATAAGGACAGGAAGAAGAAGAAGTGTTTTTAGTTTCTTGTGCGAATCATTTCTATCATGACTACCACTCGTCTTACGGTAAAGGAAAACATCGTGAGGAAACCTGCATGTCTGAGAGAACCTAGCAAGTTTTGGAAAGACATGTGAAGTCCGCCAACACGCACTAGACCAGCGCGGTGGACTATGGAATGAACCCTCTCAAATTTTTATTCTCATTCTCAGCGGTCGCGGGTTCGAGTCCCGCTGGGGGCATTCATTTGTTAAACTCTGATGTTTGTACTCCAGTCATGGGTGTTTATATATTTTATTATAATATGTATGTATTTAAACTTATATATGTAGTATATCAACTATCTGGTATCCGTAACACAAGCTTCGTAGCTTAACACGGAACTAGATGGCGCTGTGTGTTATAATGTCCCAACATATTTATTTATTTATATGGACTGAATACTAAACTCGTCAATAGATGGCGCTGTTACAAAACATTAAAAAGTGTCTCACCTATAAATTCTTCTTCGATAGCCATTTCCAGTCTCCGCAAAGACCCTTGATAGTCCGTGTGGAAATTCTCCTTCACATAGTATGGTACCTATAAATATATACATTCATAATACTTTCTTAGGTTTACGCGAATATTTGACATTATAAATGAAACTACCTTTTCGGATTTTGTTTTCGCGGATTTATTTGGATTTTTGGATCCCGACATCCCGAAATCCAAATAAATCCGCGACCAAATCCGAAAAGGTAGTTTCATTTATGTACATACATATAATAAAATTGACGACACGTTTGGCTCAGTTGGTATTGACCCTACCTTCTGCGCGAGTGGTCGCGGGTTCGAGTCCCGCTGGGGGCATTCATTTGTTGAGCACGAATGTTTGTACTCCAGTCATGGGTGTTAATATTAATATTATGTATGTATTTAAAAATTTATATGTGTAGTATATCAACTATCTGGTATCCGTAACACAAGCCTTGTAGCTTACCACGGAACTAGATGGCGCTGTTGTAAAAAATGTCCCAACATATTAAAAAAAAAAGTTCCAAGTAGAATTTGTACATTGAATAATTTTTGGAAAATCTTATTGAAATAGTCATTATTATCAATACAGAGGCAGAATCTATAGATTTTAGAATATTTGTGTGTTTGTATGTCTGTTACTAGAAAACCAGTGGATAGATTTTGATGAAGCTTGGTGAGATGATAGCTGGTTATCCGGGTATACATATAGAATACTTCATATAGCAGTAAAATATCTACAACTTGAGTAATTTATACCGCCTAGTATTCATATAAAAATTGTGTGTGTGTACTTATGTACACGCGTTAGAAGTTATACTTCTTTGGCATTATTAAATAATACATACTCATTTTCGCAATTAGCACCACGAGAAACCTCGGAAATGACACCCATGTAATTGTTTAAGAAAACCGGATGTCCGCCATCTTGGATTTGAAAATGGACCTCATTTTCGTAATCAGCGCCCCGAGAAACCTCGAAAATGACAAACATGTCATTGTTGAAAAAAAACCGGATGTCCACCATCTTGGATTTGAAAATGGACCTCATTTCCGCAATTAGCACCCCGAGAAACCTCGAAAATGACACCCATGTCATTGTTGAAAATAAATATCGTGAATATAGTTGCAAGTCCTCTAAACTGTTGACTGTTAGCTAACTTCTCCCGTGAGAATGTTGTGTCTCGCTGTGCGCGCGCATCGTAAAATTTCACTCTCATCAATTTTTCAAAACGCGCCTAAAGTATAAATTTTTAAGCAATTTGCCTTTGGCAATGTAGTTACAAATATCCGATCTTCCAAATTGATATCTCCATGGCTTTTTAAGAAAAATCTTGAAAAACAGACAACTTACTGATGCTACGAGGGTTCATTTTGCACCCTTGTAGTACGGCACCCTAAAGATACACATTCCTCCCTCTTTCCCCAACCGGTCCCCCCATACCTTCAAATTCACCGTCTCCCTCGGCACAGGATACTTGGGGGTGGGGCTGAGGCTGTATATCGGCTCGCTGATGAAGAATCCTGACATCATGGAGAGCATCACCAGCACTAGGACCGGTAGAAGCTGCACTAGCCCGGCGTGGCTGTCGCGGGGTTCTGGCTCGCGGGTTCGTCGCCGCGTGTACACTGTGGGGCCGCCTGGGAATGCTAGTGGGTGAAACATTGTGCTATTATATACTATATATCTTCTATATATACATATATAGAAAAATTTCGTGTCACGTTGTATGTTCGCGATAAACTCCGAAACTACTCAACCATTTTTTATCAAATTTTGTAAGCATCTGTAATTTGGATCTACTTGGGAGATAGAGTAGTTTTTATCTCAATAATTGATCTCAATATTAGTTATTGCAAATTAAATGTTTATTATACGACTTTAGTGTGTATTTATCGGTAAGTTCTATAAAATCCTAATAGCTGGCGGGTTGGCATCTAAGTTGCACAGATATCCGGTAGATGGCGCCGTATTTCTATTTGTAGATTATAGATGGCGCGTGGCCAAAATGTAGTAAGGAGTAGTATTTTTATTTTATTAAAATTTATATAAAAACCGTTTAATTTTTTTTAACTTACGCCCAGCAAAGCGGGCCGGGTTTGTTAGTAGTATATATACATATATCTATACTAATATTATATAGCTGAAGAGTTTGTTTGTTTGTTTGAACGCGCGACGCGTCGGGAACCAAAAATCTAAATAAATCCGGGACAAAACCCGAAAAGATAGTCATTTAATGAAAAAATTTATGATATAGTAAAAGTTTAGTACCTTTTAGTACCTTCCTAAAGATCAAAATAATACAAGGTATGAAATTAAATGTACTACTCACCGTTGCCTCCAAAGAACATGTTGAACAGCTCCTCAGCAGTGAGGTCTGATTCGAAGTCGCGAGCATAGAACTGGTGGTGATGGGGGGTGCTTCGAGTCGGTTCCTTCCCGCGCACATCGTACTGCTTGCGTTTCTCTGGATCTGTTAGTATCGCTGCTGCGTTGCCTACTGCCTGTTCGAGTTCCATAATATGTCTAGTTAAATCTATATAAATAAAACTAGCTGTACCCGCGGCTTCGCCCGCGTTAATTTTTTTAATTGCTAAAAAATCGCGCTAAAAAATAAGGGTTGATCGAAGAGTAGAAAAATAGGGTTGTATGTATTTTTGTATGTTGTATCATAAAAAAATAAAAACTAAAAATTTTGTCTAAAAAATAAATAAAAAAAATTTTGGGGTGGACTACCCTTAACATTTAGGGGGATTAAAAATGGATGTTGGCCGATTTTCAGACCTACTCAATATGCTCACAAAATTTCATGAGAATCGGTCAAGCCGTTTCGGAGGAGTATGGGAACGAAAATTGTGACACGAGAATTTTATATATAAGAAAACTAGCTGATACCCGCGACTTCGTCCGCGTTGCTTGAAATATTAACAAAGTTTTCCGCATGGCGCTACGCCGCCTGCCCCACTACTCCGCGAGAAGGAAACATACATACTGCATCACTGAACACGCAGTACATATACAAATCGTTTTTTCTTGAAACTTTAATAAATTTTTATTAAATGAAGATATCGCAATCTTTTTTTATATAAGGGCCAAGTGTCTAAGAAATAAAACTTGGAAAGTTTCATTTAAATCTATCCAGTACTTTTTCCGTGATGCGCGCACAACTGCAGACCTCTATCATTTTATTTATATAGATTATTAGGTTATATAAAAACAAATGAAATTAATTAAATAAAAAAAAAACAATTGACTTTAACCTTTTCTATTTAAACAGTAAAAAAATAATCATTTGGAGTCTGTAGAAGTTACAGTTTGGAAACATAAATTTAACATTCTCACACCCACCCCCTATTGGAAATAGAATTTCGTAAAATCCTATTTGAGATGATTTCTGCATGACAAATAAAAGATTACTACCAAATTTAAAGTCTATAGAGGTTACAGTTTGGAAATAGAAATTTCACATTTTAACACCCACTACCGCAATCTTTTTCGGCGGTGGGTTGTTGTAAAATCTGCTCTTAAATCATTTCTGCATCACATATAGACGACTCTAGCTAAATTTGGAGTCTGTAGGAGATACGGCTTAAAAAATAAAAATTTTCATTGTTAAACCACCCCCGCAACCCCCTGTGGGGTGAGCTACCGTTAAATTCGTTCATAGACTATTTCTACATCTCTTACAGAAGATTCCTACCAAATATGGAATTTATAGGAGCTATAGTTTAAAAACGGGAATTGTTCATTGTTAACGCCCCCGCAATCCCCTTTGGGGGATAATTTCTTAAAATCCGTTTTTAGTTGACCTCTACATAACGAAAGTAATATTCCTACCAAGTTTCACATTTCTAAGTCCTATAGTTCCCGAGATTTCGTGATGAGTAACTAAAGAAGTAGAAATTGGGATACTTCGATTATCATCGAAATTTTTAACGTTTTAGCAGACTTTTTTAAAATTTTCTTACATATAAACATTCTCACAATTCTGAAGACAACAAAAAAAAATTAACCCAATCGGTCCAGCCGTTCTCAAGTGATACTCGATCATAGATACGGCATTTTATTTTTATCAAAAAATGAGAGTGGGTGTGCAGGGGTGCGTGGGAGTTGGTGGGTGGATGCGTGGAAGTTTGTAAGTAGATTCTTAGCTGAATGTAAAAGAACATTATCCGTTTAGTAAACTCCGTTGAAATCCATGAAAACAAAAGAATCAAGAGAAAACGCTTGTCTTTTGTTTTTATTAGCGGGATAAATGTTCATAAAAGTAAAACAGCAATAAAAAAATGAAGGAACGTTAGAATTCGAAAAATAAATAGCCATAAACCATCTAGGAAAAATTTCGCATCGAATGGTGGTAGTTTCATGTCGATACGATCAGTGGTTTAGGCGTGATTGTGCCTCAAACGAACACCATTTTCATTATATATATATAGATGATAGAGGTCTGCAGTTGTGCGCGCATCACGGAAAAACTACTGGATAGATTTCAATGAAACTTTCTAAGTTTTATTTCTTAGACACTTGGCCCTTATAAAAAAAAATGATATCTTCATTTAATAAAAAGTTATTAAAGTTTCAAGAAACAACGATTTGTATATGCACTGCGTGTTCAGTGATGTATGTTTCCTTCTCGCGGAGTAGTGGGGCAAGCGGCGTAGCGCGCATGCGGAAAACTTTGTTAATATTTCAAGCAACGCGGACGAAGTCGCGGGTATCAGCTAGTTAATAATAATAATAAGTCTTTATTTCATTAATTAATAAAATTAAATATTAAAATAAATACAAAATATGATGAATTGCATTGCACATCTTATTGCCTGATATTTGGAAAGTTCATTTTACAACGTGAAGTCGCATCCACTGCCCAAGTATCGGGGAGTCCCAATGTATGTCTTTTGCCAGAAAGGCCAACCTGAAATTTTGGGATTTTACCAAGTTAAAAAGTTTAAGGGGTGAACCTGGTACTCCCACTATACATTAATTACATCCCCCAACGTTATTGTAGGGGCTCAGTAGTCTGGCAATCAGACTGACCCAGTTCGGTGGGTGCTGTGGTATTTAGGTTGCTCCATATACTTCTCTTATAGCAGAGTGGACCATGGAGCAACCCACTGGTGGTCAGGTCTAGACAGAATGTCCCACATTACCACTTCAAATTAAAGTTTATTACATGATTAAAAGATTTTGATGATGATGATGTTAATTACATGATTAAACGACAGTGGTTGCCCAGCGGAAACGCGCTCGCTTGGATAAACGAGTGATGCGGGTTCAAATCCGGGTCTCGCACCTCTGATATTTTCATGTGCGAATCATTTCTATCATGATTACCACTTGTCTTACGGTGAAGGAAACATCGTGAGGAAACCTGCATGTCTGAGAAAACCTAGCAAGTTTTCGAAAGACATGTGAAGTCCGCCAACACGCACTAGGCCAGCACGGTGGACTATGGTGGGCATCCCTCTCGTACTGAGGAAAGCCCGTGCCCAGCATTGGGACGTTAAAAAGGGGTGATGATTAAAGGATGAATGATGATGAATGAATGTTGTTGTGTTATAATTACTTTGAATGCTTCGGCCGCTCCAGGTGCATGGTTCTTGTCCGGATGGAGTTGCAGAGCCAGTTTCTTGTAGGCCTTCTTTATGTCAGAATCTGTGGCTTCTTTGGTCACTCCTGGCAAACAAAAGCGAGTCATTAAAATATATATATATATATATATATATATATATATATATATATATATATATATATATATATATATATGTATATTGGTAAATAAAAATTGTCTGTCAAAGTAATTACTCATTACTAAATGCATAACATGATATTTACTTATAAGAAGAGACACAATTTTTAATGTTTGGTCTGTTTGTCTGTTTGCACTGGCTAATCTCCAAAACGGCTGCTTGATTTCAATGGGACTTTCACAGGAAAATAGCTGACGTTATAAGGAGTAACATTTGTAGTTTCCATGGGGCTACCAACACCATCTATGGTATACTATGAAGTAAAAGTTGTGTTTACATTGCCATGTTCGAGTAGCTTATTATCAAGATACTGAGAGGTGAATAGATCCTGGTACTACTTTGACACTCTGTTAAGAACGTAAGAGATCCAGCAAATCCCCATTAAGACTAGGTAAGTGCTTTGTAATCATTTGCTTTTCCAACATTAAAAAATCGATGTAGTTACATACACAGTCTTATACCGTCAAGGACACTTTTATTTCATTAAATAAAATACAGCATAATTAACATTTACCAATTCTTATTATGATAATTAGCGATTGTATTGTTACTACCAAATAAGGCTACTAAATCCTCGGAAATATGAGTAAATATGTTCAACGGAATATCATGTTAAGTAAATATAAATTTTAGGTATAGGCTTACACAAATAAAATCTTAATTTCCTGTGTATATTATACATTCTAAGAGACATTGGTGATGTAATCTATGCTTGCATGGGCCTTCTTTAAACCATTAAGCATAAAATTGAATCAAATTGTAATTTAGAAAACTACTGGGCCAAACTATTTTAAATTTTTATGGGACCAAATGGCAGCTATTCCGCATCAAATAAAAGAAGAATCATGTAAAACGGGTCATAAATCACAGAGTAATTAGTACAGAACATACATAAAAAAAATACTGTTTGAATTGATAACCTCCTCCTTTTTGGAGTCGGTTAAAAACAGCTACCCCATGTTGATAGCCATTTTAAGAGTTTTCCGCTATTTATATTACATTAAATTTATGCTTCCAACCAAATTGTTGTGTATTGGCTGTTGAATAAATAATTTTATGAATACATACATTCTCAATTGATTTTTAAGTTAGTTAATGAATGTATAATGCAATTCTTTTCAAATTTCAATTACAAATATAAATTATTTTCTAGCATGAATTGTTGTAAACATAGACTATAAAATGTTGTATAATCTGGAAATATGAAGACTTAGGAGTTCTGTGATGCATGTGGTTGCATCAGATCATAAAAAACAGGAGATGCATTTTTAATATAAACCGTTGCAAACTAAATTTGTACTTGCATTACTGTTTATATCACTATGTGCAATAAAGAATATAATAATAACCTTGTACTTGTGTCTTATAGCTATAAAACTATATTGAAAAGCGATGGCATTTTCAAAATTTGTATAATATTAGGCTAAAACTACCATTTTGCCATGAATGCTTAATGTATAATAGTAATTTGGGCATATTGGGCACATTCCGGCTTATGCAACATCTCTTAGAACATTCATCACAATCAGAAAAATGAAATATAGTTACAAATAATCATGACTTATTTTGATAAATACGTTTGCAATATAAAATAATTCAATTTTGAATATTTAAATCAACCTAAACTACAAAAAAAATTGCAAATACTTAACCATAATGAAGGTAATTGTGTAAATTACAATACTATCTATTTCTAGCTCATATCATGAGTTGAAATTGTAAATTTTCATTGTTAAACATACTAAATAATAAACTGGCCTTGAGCTATTTTTGCACTTACCCAATACTTCATAGTAATCCTTACACTTGGTATTCACTCTGCGGACACATTCCAATTGCTCAGCTGTGTATTCCCTTTGTGGAGCCTGGTGGGTTGGAGTCTTCCTTCGTCTGAACTCCTCAGCGCTAGGGCTGCTTGGGGGTGTACGTTTAGGCACATTTCCCGAAGAGCCAGAAGAGCCTGAAGCCCTAATTCGGGTTAGTAGCTCTTTAGCACGCGCAGTTGGGTATAAGCGTTCAGCTTTTTGCAGAAATCGTTCTGCTTTATCAACATTTCCTGCTGCAAAGGCATTTTCCGCAATCTCTATACACCTTTCAGCGTCGTCCTTGTTGCCTTCGATCGTCATTTTCCTATTGTTCCGACTTGTTTCGCAAATATTTATTTACACGTAATCCAGACAGATAGTTCGGAAATCGTCTGGAGTAATCAGTAAATTAAATTAGCGTAAATTAAATATTACATTTAATCAATCATTATTACCTAAACTCTAAAGTAATGCGTCAATAGAGAAAAGAAAAATAAGAGTGTTGCCATTTTATTTTATTATGTTGTTAAAATAAGTAGGTACGTACCAGCGTTAGCAACTTGAAGTGGACTAACTATCGTACCAGGGGCGTAAAATTATCGGACATGGATCGAAATTATCGTATTTTTTAGGATAATGTCTATTATAGATAAATAAATCATATAAATTGTAATATTGATATGCATGCAAGTACTCTATAGTTTATCTTTTTTAAACCACCGCTGTCAAATCAACAGAACACTGAAACCCAAATGTTTTACACGTGGTATACAGACCTGAACTGATTCCCTTTCCACTTTAAGTTCAATAAACGCGCCAAGCTTAAAATAATAATAAATAACTGCCAACTTTTCTACACAAAATATACGATACATATGAAAACGTGAACATAATCGAAATATCGAAATATCGAACTTATATTCTCTTGTTCGCATTGGTAGATGCTATACTAACCAATAAGAAAGCGTGTACAGCAGGCGCTGGATAAAGTTACAGTATCGGCAGTGGTGAAACTTAGTAGAGCGGATCGTAAGGACCAATAGGAATAGAGAACTTGTATTTCCCGGTATTTTCCCAAGATTTTATTGGACAAAATAAAATCATGCTACTGCGATTTAGACTATCAACGCATGAGTGAAATAATATAAATTCTCAAATTTTGCATCATGATAGAAATTATCGTACAATCTGCGTACGATAATAATATGCTTTCGTACATCGTACGTAGGCACAAAATTATCGTATGTGTACTCCGAAAGCTGGTACGTACAATCTTGCCTTTTTATAATTTTTTCATGTAACATTAAGTAAATTAAAGATTGATATATAATGCGATTATTTAGGTTTTTACATATTATAATTTGGCACTCATGTACCATAATTGTTTTAACGTTTATATTAAATATATGTTACAAGAATGTTTCCATTAAATAGTATTTTTTATCATCTTTATAAACGTTTCCATTAAAAAGTATTTTTTATCATCTGAATCTTAATCACATTTAACGCAAAAAATTATTCTACATAAATTTAATTTTATTTGAAAGTCAAAAAAATCGATATGAATTCCGATTCTTCAAATTTTGTTATGGGCAACTGTGAACTGCCCTAAATGGCGTAATGTTTTTTCAGTTGTCGTCATATGACGCATGACGCATTTTAGTGCTCGAATCAATTGAAAACTATATTTTAGAAGCGCGATTAAGGCGTATCCTCTGTATCTAAGTGCAATTTTATTTACAATCTTACATAATTATCAAGAAATAATACTTTTTAAACCACAGGAATATCAATTTTAGCGAAAATATGGCGTCGGCGCCGATATACAACCCGGTGAGTACGAGTGAAATTTACTGCATTTTAGATGAATGTATTCTAGGAAAACAATTCTTTATTACGTCTTTCGCGAGCCCAAGGGCATGACATTGATATCAGCAATTTGTCAACGTTGTATTTTAAGTAAATACAGGGAAATTATCTCAATAGAGATGATGCTAAATAGTTCAATTAAAAATATTGTTACTGGTTTTCAAGGATTTTTCGTACATCACGTATTCTCTTGTCTAAATAAAACCTTTTTCCTGTAGAAAAAATGTCGGTGGATAATACCCAAACCTATTAGTAATCGGTTAATTTAAAAGTAATTAGTGTTAAGTCAACAATGATATGTATGTAAATTTGACCTCAATATGCTTTTTGTTATAAATAATATATGTTTTGAAAATTCTACAAAGTATAAAATAAAAAGAGTAACAATTTTCCATTTAGACTTCAAAGTAGATTACAAATTATCAAGTTTAATAATTATCATACATGGTAATAGTGTACTGCTATTATCAATTGGTAATAAATATTATACCTATAAAGAAAAATATGTATATACAGAAAAGTATGATAGGCAATTTGGTGTATTCACTAACACCTCGATTCTTATGAAAAAAAAAATCTTTGCAAAAAGATCTAGTGTTAATTAACAAATTTGATAGTTTCAATTTTTTATACCAGTTTCATTTAATTAATTTCTTATGTCATATTCGTGTTAGGTCACCAACATAAGTGGTTATGTTACAAATAGTCCCTATGACTAAGTCTTAGTATTATTATTCTCCATAGTGTTTCCATGTGGGCCACAAATGTTATGATTTGACAGCAAACAGGCCGTAGATATGGGACTAGGTTCTTTTTAACTTATACTGAATGATCTTGAAACGGAGTTAAGCTACTACTGACTGGCTTGGTTGTTGCAGTTAAGAGGTTGTGACTCACCTAGATTGTTCAATGTATATGTAAAATGTAACTAGATAATAAATAAAATAAAATAGCCTTTATTCAGAGAAAAGTGCACATTAAAAAATATTGTTTGAAAATTGATTGATTTTAAAATTCATATAATGTCCCTAATATCTGTGTGTCTATTGACAAAGGCCTCCTCCAATTTTTGCCAATTATATCTATTAACTAGAGGATCCTAGAATATCTCAAAAATTGTCCGCCCACCTTCGCTCTATGCTTACTCTCTCTACCTCTTTTGAGCTTGCCACCTCAACTAGATAATACTTATTTACTTTTTAGTTAACTTTTGAGGTTTTTTTGGTCATTCTCAGCAGAACTGCTGTCCAATTTTCCAAAAATGTAACAATTCATAAATACTTGTATAAGTATATGGATAAAGACTACACATGACTTTTTGAAGTGAAACTTCTTTAGAATCGATGTGATTTCAAACTCGATGAAACGAAAAAATAAGTCCATAGTACCCGGCGCTCAGAGACGGGGAAGAGTTAGCCTTATTTTAAATTCAAGTTTTACTTCTGACATTTGTACTTTGTACACACACACTTTTTTTTGTATCGAAGCTAATGCATAAAAGTGTGGGAAGTGTATCAATAGCTTATTATATAGTGGTAGTGTGTATTGGCCCCTATGTTTCAATGAATTTTCTCTCTAGGTAATACCATGCTTGCATCCCATCCCTGGTGGCATGTTTCCTGGTCGCATGATCAGAATCCAGGGTTCGGTGCCTCCTGGTGCTCAGAGGTATGTACAATTCATATTCCTGTTTTTTGTAATACATATTAATTTGATATTATTTTCATGTAGAAATAATTTCTGATGAACAACTCGTCTGATGGTGATGAAAAATATTGTGAGGATACGGCATATCTGAGAGAATCTAGCAAGTTCTCGAAAGACATGTGCAGTCCGTCAACCCACACTTGGCCAGCGTTTTGGACTATGTTTTTCTCTGATTCTTCTCGTATTGAAGGGATGCCCGTGCCCAGCAGTGGGATTTTAAAATTGCTGATCCATCCAAGATTATGAAAATATGAAAAAGTATGAGATTTGAATATGCTGATTTATAATACTGATAAATTGCAAGAATCATCATAGACAATTATTGTTTTTATTTGAAAAAAAAACAAAAAAAAAACATGTTTGTTTTTATTTATTTTATCTATTACTAGCATTTCCCGCACTATTTATCGGTTTTTTATTACTTCTTCACTAGGTTCGCTATAAATTTGCAATGTGGACCAAACACAGACCCTCGCGACGATATTGCTTTACATCTCAACTTCCGTTTCGTGGAGATGTGCGTGGTCCGAAACCACCTGTCGACCATGAGCTGGGGGGTGGAAGAGACCAATGGCGGTATGCCGCTGGTCCGGGGGGAGGCCTTCGAGGCCCTGGTGCTATGTGAACCCCAGTCGATGAAGGTAAGTCCAGAATAAATTAAGTAGACTTCTCATAATAATAATGTTCTCTGACAGATTCCGGACAATCTCTTGAGACTAGCCAAGTGCGCACGAGATATTATAGTGCAGACACAAGTGCACTCTCTGTTCCTATCACTCTCATACTCCGGTGGGACGACTACTCGACACGACCAGTGAGAGCTAAGGCGTAGGGCCGACGGCTTTACGTGCTCTCCGAGGCACGGGGATGCCTCACCGCCAACTTTCCAATTCCGGACTGTTACTGAGGCTTACTACACAGAAAGACTCAATAATTAAACTTGGCTCGACCCGGGACTCGAACCCAGGACCTCTCGATGTATGACCGTACATGCTAGCCACTACACCACCGAGGCAGTTAAGATCTCGTAGGGTTCTAGTAGACCATCTTTAGGAATGACAAATGTTCTGGTGGGTCGATACTACTCGTCGGTGAAAGAAAAGTCGTAGAGCTGACAGTTTATGGTGCTCGTCTTCATCTTTGCCTCTCAGGTGCTACTTAGCTCTACCCGAAACTCGAACTCAGGACCCTAAATAAATAATAGATAAAAGAATAGTTAGAACGGTTTTAATAAAAACATTTGAGAAATTAAATATCCTCATATGACTGCTGTGTTGTGACACTCTAATGTATTCAATGATTATATTTATTTTAAACTAATCAATAAGTAAATTTGGACTTTGTATCGACGTAACGATTTACGAGGACGTTACTAATATAAATGAAATCTTTTCGGATTTTGTCGCGGATTTCTTTAGATTTTTGGTTCCCGACGTTTCGAATGCTTTACAGCAATCATGGTCACGGGAGAGACCTGACCCGACCTATAATGTCAAATCAAATATTCGCATAAATCTACAAAGACCTACAAGAACCTAAAGAAAGTATTACATTACTATTATAAATAGCGAGAATTTTTTATTTTTGTACATTTATTTGTAGCCAATAAACTAAAAATTTACTGAACCGATTAATATGTTATTTGGTATGAAGATAGTTTGAAACGCTGGGAAGGTTTATATATATACATATAGTTTTATTTTGGAGTTCATCGTAAGGGACCTTTAGGCTACGTCCGCACAGACCGGCGGCTTTCTTAGCGCCTAGAGCCTAACAAGTCACATAGCTAGTAGCTTACTAAAACGAACGTCCTAAAATGTTTGTGACCGACCGCACTGCACGCTTAGCTCCTAGCTAGTTGCTAAGCGCGTATCTAAGTAAACAAACATGTTGGTTTTTTGACACTAGTCGCGAGGCATTTTATTCAAGAAATAATATATGAAATATTAATTGCATAAATTTTAAGAGTGAACCTTTGTGGAAATCGGCAAATGAACTAAATAAAAATGAAATTATTTTAAAAAAACTATGGGAAGAGATATCAGTCGAAGCAAAAAAAGATAATAAGTACTAAAAAGTTGTTTATTTATGTCATGAACCCAACATGATGGATAGGACCTTGAAATGGTATATTTTAAATGTGAATTTTCTGTAAGTAGCAGTTTTACAGCTATTTTTCAAAGTGAAATCCGATAAGTAACCACGCAAACCTCCTGCAGTGCGGCCACTGTGTATCCTAACATGTTGCCAGAGCGCAATCCACTAGGTTTTAGGCGCTAAGCAAGCCGCATGTCTGTGCGGACGTAGCCTTATCGAAGCGACGGTGAGACCTTAGTGACATAAATTGGGTATATAAAAATATAGGTAATAAATTATTGATTTATATACTTAACGACTCACTTTGTTCCACTCGTTTTAAAGGTTAGTAGAGATTTCTCGGAGATATGGGTATTTTGCCATAGTGAAAAATTTTCTGAATAGTCGGCTCCTATCTATCATACCAAATTTCATCAGCGGTAACGTGCTTGCTTGGATAACCGAGTGATACGGGTTCAAATCCGGGTCTCGCACCTCTGATATTTTCATGTGCGAATCATTTCTATCATGATTACCACTTGTCTTACGGTGAAGGTAAACATCGTGAGGAAACCTGCATGTCTGAGAGAACCTAGCAAGTTTTCGAAAGACACGTGAAGTCCGCCAACACGCACTAGGACAGTGTGGTGGATTATGGCCCGATCCCCTTTGTACTGAGCAGCGAGACTCGAACCCGCGACCGCTGGCGCAGAAAATAGGGTTACTGCGAACTAAGCCAAACGTGTTTATTATAAATGTTAATGTTGAAACGTCATCAAATATCCCGGTGTAAATATTACAGGATATCCTGCGTTTGTCTCAAATTACTGGGTGTACAATACACTATTTGTCCGTGGGGAATATAATGTGAAACTGATTCGGTGTTGCTAGAAGCTGTAGTGGCTAGAGAGTGCAAAATGTAGGTACTGGGTTTGAGTCCCGAGTTGAGCCAAGTTTAGTTATTAGTCTTTTGTTAAAAAAGTCTGACAAAAACACCGGATTTGAAATTGGTGGTGCCTTGAACAGCACGTTAAATCTGTAGTCTTTCACCAGATCTCTCACTGGTTTTGTAGAATGATCGTCCCATTGGAATTTAAGAGTGAAATAAATAGAGAGTGCACTGATGTCTTTGTGTTATGCATTATATTACAGTTCCTACAGTTGGCTAGTCTCAGTGAGATTGGTCGCCATGGCCGAAATTCACCATTTCTGGCTACGATCATCGTCATATGAACCTATGAAATGACAAAATAAAAGAGCAAAAGCTACACACTATATAAATCTAGATTATTCTAACTGGAAATAGTATATTGAAATCATTTTAATTACTTTTAATTAAAAAAACTCATTTTTTATATGATTAATTAAAATTTCCTTCATTTAACCGATTCCTTGATTATAATAGTGTATCTTCTGTGTATAAAACAAAGTCGCTTTCTCTGTCCCTATATCCCTATGTAAGCTTAAATCTTTAAAACTACGCAACGGATTTTCTTTAAAACTACGCAACGGATAGAGTGATTCAAGAGGAAGGTTTATATGCATAACTAGCGGAACCTGCGGCTTTGCCTGTGCTAAACCTAGGGAAGAGCCCGAGCGAAGCGAGGGCGAGTTGCTAGTTAATTTAAAAATGAAAACCTAAAACAATAGTAGTCTTCATAAATTATTATTATTCAAGGTTGCCCTAAATGGGGCACATTTCTGCGAGTTCCCTCATCGCATCCCCTTCCAACGCATCTCTCATATCACCGTTGATGGTGATGTCATGATACAGTTCATTGGCTTCGAAGGGGCTGAACCTGCCCCCACCCCGATGTATATGGTAAGTTCTAGATGTAGTCTGGGTCTGGTCTAGGTCTAGGGTAAGTCTAGACCTAGGTCTAGGATAGATCTAACTATTATATTTATTTATTTTTTTACTGCTTCGCTGCAAATTATTCTATAATTTTTGATTTAAAACTTCAAATATTCGTGTAAATCTATAAAGACTGAAAAAATAATGTTTTTTTTTTTTAAATGACACTTCATTTAGCTCCATTGTAAAAACGGCACAAAACATAATGACTTCTATATTACATAATGGTTGTAAAAAAGCTAAATTGAAAGAGAAAATACAATAAATACATATATGAAATATAAAACATATTTTAATATTATATTTTGCAATTAGATAAACATAAAAAATAATAATCTATACTAATATTATAAAGAGGAAAATTTTTATTGTTTGTTTGTTTGCATTGAATAGGCTTCAAAACTATTGAACCGATTTGAAAACTGTCAGGAAGGCACACTATCCATCTAATATTTTCAAAATAATTAGGGATCCGTATTAAAATTACAATAATGTAACCCAAGGTAGCTAAATCTATGGACGACCCGAAGCGAAGCGAGATTGAGTCGCTAGTCGATTTATAAACATAGATGTACAAAATACAAGACACAGCATTTGTGTTTTTTTAAAATTGCACTTTTTTCGAATCTCTTTTGCATATTGCTTTTCGGAGAACAAAATTTAATGCGTAATATAATTCGTTTAAAAATAGTATTTAATGCTTAATATAATTCGTTTAAAAATAGTATTTAATGGGATGTGCATAAGTTCGAATTTGTGTTTAGACAAGTACAGTTCGCGTCACGTAAAAAGAACGCTGTAAGAAAGTGGTGGGGGGTGTGTTTGCGCATGGGTACATTCGCATACGAAATTACTAAGCCTACTCTTTTATTTTTGAACTAACCTTTCGCTCGTGACGTATATTAGTTATTGGTAGGTACGTTGAAAAATATATTAGATAGAATGTAATTAAATAGAATTTTATTAATTAATAAAATATGTTTGATTCATTGTAGAATTTTAATCTACTTACAAAAAAATAAATTAATTCGTTTAATATATAATATTTTATTGTAAACTGCATTATTAACAGACTCTCTCTTTATAAAACAATTTGCGTCAAAAATGTTAATTCTCTATTTTTTATATAAAATCATTTCGTAATTAATAACTTTTGTGTGCGCGATGGTATTTTGAACTGACGAACCAATAGCGAGCCGGAAAGCATGCGACGCGAGCCTCGCCCCCCGCGCCCCGCGTCTTACCACCAAATTGACCTATAAATCGTCTCTGCGCAACATGCCAGCGTTCTTTTTACATGATGCGAATTATAGGACTTTCAGATTTGTTTTTGGTTTGACTTCACACGTCGATGTTACTTTATGAAGAGACATTTGTTAGAAAATATATATTAATGTTTAAAAAACAATGCTTTCGTTTCATTTACCAAATTTTTATTAGTTAGTGTATTTCCTTCCGCTTTATCATATTTATCTTATATATCATTTTTTTATTGTTTTTTCTATTATTTTTTTCCTAGCAATCTCAACCGCCGGCCTACGGAGCGTACGGGGCTCCCCCGGCCTATGGGGGCCCAGGGTATGGTGCACCACAGGGTAAGTCAAATATTTAAAAAAGAGCTTTTTAAATATAAGAATGTACATAATATTGTATATAAAAAAATATGTAGTTTTGTGTGTTGTTTAATAATTAAAATAAATGTTTTTGTTTTTGTTAATTTGTACTACAATTTTTTTATTACACAACACATGATTATGAATTAACTTTTAATTTGCTAACTTTTTTCTTCTCACAAAACTCATACTTTAGCTAAACTCTTAAACTTTTGTGTATCATTTAACATTATAACAACATTTTTTTGCTTGTACTTTACCTATACTAATAATACTTAAAAAAAATTAGATTGTGTCTTTTTGTTTTAGGGCTTTTTAACACATTTTACTATTTTTTTTAGACTTTACAAAAACTAACTTATTATGATATCTGGAAATATAAAAAGTTGATTAGGTTTAAAGAACATTTATTTACTCATTTTAAGAAAATAGGTCACTTGCAATGATATTACAATTACAAACGACTATTAGGAAAATACAGTAGTGACCGAAAAAGACATTTTTTACACCATTCTAACTTTCCTCTAATTACCGTATCGATTTAAAGCTGGATGATGTTCACTTTTGCGTTTTTTAAGCTCATTTCATATTAAAAAAGCGTGACGTCAGTTTTTTACATATTAACTTTAATTTTTTTATACGTTTTAGGATTTTTTTAGAATAATATTTTCATTTTATTATAAAAAAAATTGAAAATACATTTATTTCGTATTTAAATTAAACGTCACGGGGCGTCATAAACGCGTTAGATTTTTTACGATTATATTTTGTAACTCGGTGGTGGGAGAAGTACGCATGACGTCGTTATCTTAATTATTAATAACCATTGGTACTAATAAATAATATAAATCATAATGTGTTTAATGAATTGTGGATTTTTTTGAATTGGTAAGTGGTGTAAATATTTTCATGTACTTTGTATTTATTATTTTGTCTGTTTTTACGGCCATTGCACAATTATGATGGATTATAAAAAATGACGTTTTAATATAAAAAAAGACTTCATTTTTTATTTTGTATTGTATTTTATGTTTAATGCAAGATATTCAATTTTTCACCTTTTATAATTTTATTTCATACTTTTTTAAATGTATCTATTCGTTTAGTGAAAAGGTTTAGAAGTATAAAAATATATCTGTTAGAAATATTTAAGAATTTTCGAAGCAGAATCTTAATTTTTTTCAAAAATAAAAGTTGTTCTTTATAACGTCAGCTATCTGCCAGTGAAAGTCCCGTAAAAATTAGTCCAGCCATATTTTCTAATAATCCGGAATTCACAGACAGACAAAAATATAAAAATTGGGTCTTATATGTACCGAATATTTCATATGCATTTAGAATACCGCTGTTATTTTCATATTATAAACAGACACTTTATTTTTTATCCCTTTATAATAGGGTGGTTCACGCAAGTAGCTAAAAAAATCAGGTAGAAGTTACTTCACCCCTTTGTTTTGTTACACATACCTAAGGTATTCTCTTTTTAAAATTTCATCCCCCTATCTTATGTAAAAAGGGTGTTCATCTACTTGAAATATCTTCTCAAAATAGGATGTTTTTATTGCAAACTAGCGACTCGCCCTCACTTTGCTTGGGCTCTTCCCTAGATTTAGCCCAGGCAAAGCCGCGGGTTCCGCTAGTTATGCATATAAACCTTCCTCTTGAATCACTCTATCTATTAAAAAAAACCGCATCAAAATCCGTTGCGTAGTTTTAAAGATTTAAGCATACATATGGATATAGGGACAGAGAAAGCGACTTTGTTTTATACTATGTAGTGAATAGTAATAAAGAACACACAAAAACTATTACTATTAAACACAAAAATATTTTTTCAATTTGAACCAGTAGTTACTGAGATAAGCTCGTTCAACCAAACGAACAAAGTCTTCAGCTTTATAATATTAGTATAGATATGATTTTTTTAACATTTAAAAATTTATCTGTAACCAAGAAATCAACATATTGTATGTTTCGCTTAATATTTCAAAAATAAAACTCCATTGAGCATCTGAGCTCTTTTTCACTAGAGCATGTCAACTGAAATTTTGTAACGTTTTTAGTACTATACGTATTAAAAATTAAGGATTTTTTTTGGACCACCCTAGTCTATAGTTACTTATTTATTTGTGTTGTAAATATAAACGTTTAATTTGTATTTTCTATGAATATTTTTTAGCTCTAGCAACATTTTTATTTTTTGCAGGCTTCTATTGAGACTTCCATACATTAGCGGTAGATACAGGTTTATCGTACGTATAATTTTTTTTTATTGGCATATACTTATTTTTAATTTTCGATATTTTTATGATTTTTTAAAATTATTTTTTGATTTTTTTTTCATTCATCTGACATATACCAAGAAGAAAAATAACTTCTAATACTAATTTATTTACTTATAATTAAATTTAAACTAGAAATATATAAATTTGAAATTTATATTTTGTTTACAGATATGTTGTAAAACAGCGAGAAGGAAATCAATAATGTCTGCAGATCTGCGTAAAAGATGCCACCTTTATTTCTTATTTGTTTTGATTTTCATAACAATTTTAATTGTTTGTGCGCTTTTATTAATATTTACTTCAATACTTTAAATAAAAATTATAATATATACATAATTACAGTTCGCGTCACGTAAAAAGAACGCTGGAAGAAAGTGGTGGGGGGTGTGTTTGCGCATCGGTACATTCGCAGACGAAATTCCTAAGCCTATTCTTTTATTTTTGAACTATCCTTTCGCTCACGATGTTTATTGATTATTGGTAGGTACATTGAAAAATATATTAGATAAAATGTCATTAAATATAATTATATTAATTAATAAAATATGATTGATTCAGTGTAGAATGTTTAATCTACTTACAAAAAAATTAATTATTTCGTTTAATATAATTTTTTTAATGATTAACTGCGTTATTATCAGACTCTCTCTTTATAAAACAATAATTACGTCAAAAATATATTTTCACTATTTTTTATATAAAATCATCTCGTAATTAATAACTTTTGTGTGCGCGATGGTATTTTAAACTGACAAACCAATAGCGAGCCGAAAAGCATGCGGCGCATGCCCTCCCGCGCCGCGTCTTACCACCAAATTGGCCGATAAATCGCCTCTGCGCAACTTGACAGCTAGCGTTCTTTTTACATGACGCGAATTATATTTTGTGTCATTCTGATTGTATGAGTACTTTAAGAAGTTGCACAATTTTCACCTGTTTTAAATAAATGTGATATAAAAAATGTATACCTGTTAATGTTTCACAAGAATTTTAAAAAAATGCCAAAAAAAATATTTATAGCTTTTTTTTGAATTGTAGCATTTTTTATTGTAAGTGTGTGTATTTTTTTTTTAATATCAGCCTTTTTATTATAAAAGTTATATGAGAGAACGTATTTTAATAAATATATGTATAAAAATCTGTTTTTCTTATGAAAACTATATTAATAGTATTTTTTTTTGAGATATATTTTGTATAATTTTGGTATATTTTTTGGTTATATATATGTTTTTACATCTCTAAATCTCCATTAAAAAAATTATAATTTAAAGAATATTGATAATCTCAATTTTTTTTGTTTTCTTTTTTGTATTGTGTCACTTTAGCACTGATATAATAATATCACTTTACTGTTTCTTTAAATATAATTACATTTAAGAGATCTAAGTTTTTTTCAAAACCAAGTAATATTTTACTTTTTTTTCTCAAGTGTTGCAAATAAACCAATTTCCTGTTTTTTGGTGTTTGAATATTTGGTCCCGACTTTTCAAATTCTATAGAGATGGGTAACAATTGATCTTTACAAACTTAATTTATATGAAAAATATAAATCTAACGATGGTAGCTATTTCGAATTAAACAAAATATTAATTTTATTAAGAGCAAATATTATGTACAAACTAAGTGCTAACCTGTGTCTCTCCCTTAACTATAATTGTTGAAAAGCCTTTGAAACGTCGGAAACAAAATAAAATACAAAGATATATTTAAAATATCAAATTAAAGATAATATTATATAAAGTACTAGCGACTCGCCCTCGCTTCGCTTGGGCTTTTTCCTAGATTTAGCACAGGCAAAGCCGCGGGATCCGCTAGTTATGCATATAAACCTTCCTCTTGAATCACTCTATCTATTAAAAGAAACCGCATCAAAATCCGTTGCGTAGTTTTAAAGATTAAAGCATACATATGGATATAGGGACAGAGAAATCGACTTTGTTTTATACTATGTAGTGATGATTAACCTACTAAAAAAATCTTAATGTTATCATTCAGATGTTTCTGATTTTCTAATATTTTTTTATTTTTTTAAGTGTAAAATTTTGAGTTGTGACGTTTTTCTTATAATATTTTTTGACTTATGTCTCTTTATCTACTAATATAATTAACTTAGCATTGCCTTAAGAGTAAATTCATTTTATATTCTAATATTTATCTTACCACAGTTTATTTATAGTTGCATTTTTAGATATCCTTTGTAACTTGTGATGGTTAATAAAAAAGTTTTTGGATTATTTTATTGTATTTTTTACCTTTTATATACGATATACGAATTAATTACAATTTCAAATAGATAGTAACTTTGTTTAATATCGGTATATCTAAAAGACTTGTTTTTTTAAACTATCAGCGGTTTTGATAAGAATCAGTGTCAAGCAAAATTGCCAAAATAGACCTTGTCTAGAAACAATAGTCCATTTTTTACAATACCAGTTTTTTTTTACTTATAATAAAAAAAAGCAAAGCTAAATGCAGGTTTTGATTTGTAAAAAAAGTATTTAAATAAAAAATGAAGTCAATATTATGTATCGAAACAGGTAAAAAAATGTCTGTTTGTAAAAAAATAACAAAATTTTTATCTACTTCTATCATACTTTTATGACTTTTTTTTGTCTTTCTGTCTATATGTCCTGGCTAATCTTCGAAATGGCTGTGCCAATTTTGACGGGGCTTTCACTGGTAAAAGAATTAGGGTTCCGCCCAAAAAAAACTTAATTATTAATATGACAATAATTGTTACAGGCTTTGTCGGTGGTGCGGTAAGTTCACAACTTATCTAATATAATCTATACTAATATTATAAAGCTGAAGAGTTTGTTTGTTTGGTTGAACGCGCTAATCTCAGGAACAACTGGTCTGAATTGAAAAATTCTTTTTGTGTCGGATAGTCCGTTTATCGAGTAAGACTATAGGCTATATTACATCACACTACGACCAATAGGAGCGGACCATCGATGAAAAATGTTGCAAAAACGGGAGGTATTTGGTTTCCAGCTTTTAGAACGCGCGCGAAGCCGCGATAAAAGCTTATGAAGGGAAGATTTGTATTTTTGTATGTAACGAATAAACTCAAAAACTACTAAACCGATTTAAAAATTCTTTTGCGATTAGAACAAAAGAAACCTACATTATCACTAAGTAACATAGGCTATATTGATTACTAACAGAACCCGCGGCTTCGCTCGCTCTAGATCTAGGGATGGACCCGAGTGAAGCGAGGTTGAATTTAGTAATGAATATTTTCTGTCTTTTCTATTATTACAAAAACATTCAATGAACAGATCTAACTCAATAAAATACAAAACGTTTGCTTGTTAAGAATACTCGTAGTAGCTATAGAAACTACTCAGCAAACAGAGTGAACGTCTAAATCGATACTTTTATGACGCAGTAACCCCGAAGGTCACAGGTTCTATTTTCGCAGCTATTATATTAGATAGATACTTGACGCAAGACATCTAATATTCATTATTCCGAATTGGTTGCTAGTCAGTTTTGACATCAGTTTGTATACATTATCTCTTTGTGTATTATTATCAGCCAAGAAAATATGACTTACGCTTTGTCTTCTAAGTTTTATTTTGAGTCAGGCGGTAGCGGGTTCGAGTCTAGCTGCGGACATTCATTTGTGTGAATGATATTTATAATATCATCATCATCAGCCCTTTTTTTAACGTCCCACTGCTGGGCACAGACCTCCCTCAGTACGAAGGATCAGGCCATAGTCCACCGCGCTGGCCTAGTGCGTGTTGGCGGACTGAGCATGTCTTTCGAAAACTTGCTAGATTCTCTCAGACATGCAGGTTTCCTCACGATGTTTTCCTTCACCGTAAGACAAGTGGTAATCATAATAGAAATGATTCGCACATGAGAATATCAGAGGTGTGAGACCCGGATTTATAATATGTATGTATTTATTGTTATATTTGTGTAGTGTATCAATTATTATCTGATATACACAACACAAGTCACGTGCATCTCGTCAACAAACGAATTATTTTTTTCGCATAAGACATGAAACTTCGAAGTAACACGCTTGGTCACGGCTGTTGTTTTGTCTTAGATTTTGGTCACATATTTAATAACCTGTAAAGAAATCTCGCGGTTTTTTTTATTATTCTTTTTCTTGGCATAAAAATTAAAAAAATGGGTCACGTATATATATATGGTAAATGGGTCCTTAGTTGTACCTATAGATAAACCATTCTAAAAATGCACGCCCCTCCACAAAATATTATACTTTCAATGTGTTAGAGGAAATACTTATTGCATCACTTTACTAGTGTGCGTGCTGCAACTTTACTGAAAACATGGACTCATCCGCGCAATGACTGGTCAACTAGTTGCGCGATCAATCTAGGTGTATGCATTGTATGACGGGAGCGTGCGCTTTGTATGGGCAAACACGTGCGCTCTGCTGTGCGTTCGGATCATTTATGCACTGTTGGCCGACAGATCGAGCCGTTCTTCTTCTTTCTTAGTGGTACTGTTTGCATAAAAAAAATACTGAATATTAATTGAATGTTTCAGAATAATAGAAACATAAATAAAAATTGGTAATTAGCTTATCATTTTTAGGGAGCTAGGTAGCCTATCATTTTAAGGGGAGCTAGGAATTCTAGAAATAATAAGATAAAAAGAGTAAATAAACAACATTTATTATTAATCAATTACAGTTTTTCATTGAGATTGCCACTAAAAAAACTTAAAATATAGGCACTTAAAAAACCTACACATCAATTTCTAAACATACTCTGCTTTGCCATAAAATAAAATAAAAATCATTTCAAATAGGTTAGGTATGAATGAGTGAAATCAATTTAAATGGCGATGTAAATGTGTGGGATTAATGTCTTGTTGTGTCTCACGTAGGATAAATAGATAAATATTGTAATGCAATAAATATTGTAATCAAATATTTTTGAAAAGAGCAACTGTTGAGTTTCTCGCTGGTTCTTCTCGGCAGAACAGCATACCGAGTCGGTGGTAGCTTACTCCCAAGTCCCAGACTTACAGACTGACACTTGATTTAAATTCTTATAATAATGTAAAAGTGACGATTAAAAAGTGCTTGTAAAAATCTACTTGAATAAAGTATATTTTGACTTTGATGGCAATTCGCTTTGTTTTATAATATGTATAGATAGATAGATAAAAAAGTTTATAGATAGCTAAAATCAAAGCAATACTTACTTGACTACGAAGATGTTTTTTACTTGACATGTCGACCGTACTTTCGTGTCTAGCCGGTGACTGAACAACCAATGACAAAGACTTATTTATGTGTATTGTGTCTATACACCTTTTGTGCATGTGTGTGTAACCGCGGTGGAGGGGCGTGCATTTTTAGAATAGTTTATCTATACCTATATAGTTATTATTAGTAGATTTAGTGGTAGTGCCATGCTTGTTACCTTCGGGTAGCAACCGTTTCGTTCGGTAAGTGAGTGTCCGGGAGGCCCACTCCCCATACCTCCTCCCTCTCTCCTACCTCCCTCTTCCCTCCCTCCTTCCTACCTCTTCCCCCCTCCCTCTTCTCTCCCCATCTCTCTTTTTTCCCTCCTCTCTCCCTCCCTCCCTGCAGTGTTGCAGATGGTCGCCTCCATGGGCGGAGGTGATCACTTCCCATCAGGTGAGCCTCCTGCCCGTTTGCCCCCTTTTTACCATAAAAAATATATATATTATTAGTAGATAATAAGTTGATTGAATAGTTATTTTTTTATTTTTATAAGTTAAGTTTGTGTTAACTAATTAACTATATGTTTTTTTTTTTTGAGCATATAGTTGTATAGCAAATATTAAAATGTTATTTTCTGTTACTAACATGCTTTTATAATATGTGATTTGTTTTTGTGCCTGAATAAATAAATAAATAAATAAAAAGACGTATTTTTTCACTAGCCACCACAGTATGTACAATCTGGACCACCGGGTATGCAAGGCTACTCTTCGGGTATGCCAATGCAAGGTATGCAAATGCAAAGTAGTCAGCGCCGCGGCATGGGTCTAGGCACTGGTCTAGCGTTGGGTGCGGCGGGTCTGGCAGCTGGTGGTCTGGCAGGATATGGGGCAGCTGGTGGCTTTAGTTCCCCTTCGGTGAGTAGTTTGTTTTAAATAGTAACCATAGTAAATCTTAATTTTGGTGTACTTACTTTTGAATAAAAATTTTTTTGGAGTTTTTTTGAAATTTTATGCAGTTTATATAATCAGCTTATAAATTATCAAAAATAATGCTTTCTTTATGTATTTTTATTATTGCTTATAAATTTTATATATCATGAAATACTTACTAACTTACTTAATATTTATAAACGTAGAAAAAAAGAATGAAAGTGGTATACTAAAATAAAATAAAACTTATCTTTAGGACATAATCACTACATAGTATAAAACAAAGTCGCTTTCTCTGTCCCTATGTCCCTATGTACGCTTAAATCTTTAAAACTACGCAACGGATTATGATGCGGTTTATTTTAATAGATAGAGTGATTCAAGAGGAAGGTTTATATGCATAACTAGCGGATCCCGCGGCTTTGTCTGTGCTAAATCTAGGGAAAAGCCCGAGCGAAGCGAGGGCGAGTCGCTAGTTAATAATAAATTACTGATTTACTTCAACCGGGAATGGAACACGTGGACATTTTTAATAAAACTGAACCATTTATATTTCAGGAAGATGTAGTTTCACATTCAGACATTGTCGACTTCGGGGGTGACGACTGGATGGAATAAATTTCCATATATTATACAGTTCTTGAGGCATAAGCTCAGCTTTGCATTTGTGTGAGTGATAGCTAAAAGCCAATAGCCGCGCATCAAAAACCAGTTCAAACAGGTTTAAACCAATCACGCAACGTCTATCCGTATCGTCGTGCCTATCCGTACACTGCACTCACACAAATGCAAAGCTCAGCTTATGCCTCAAGAACAGTACCTTATTTGTTCATTAGATATTATATTTGATGTTGGATTGTATAGATTTATAAAAATTTCTATATCGAAGCTAAAACTGCTTTAAAAAATCGATGGCAAATAATTTTATTTGTCATAATTATAATTATTGAAGACATTTTCGAATTTTGATTATTTTATGCATAGATGTCGGTGTTATGTGTATATGTTATAGTCAAACCTGGAAGCTCCGGCGCTCCTAGGTTTGACTAGTCAATCCTCAGATTTGAATTGAAGTCTTAGTCAAAGCCCAAACCATTCGGTCTCTGACTAAAGGATGTTCGTCAAACCTAGGAGAAACTAATTTGGTTAGGCAAACGTCGAAACTCAATTTAATGAAATCGGGGTTTGACTAGTTAAACTTCAATTAAGCATTATAATGTCTTAGTTTGTTAGATTAGGTGTAATAAAATGATTTTTATTTAACGATTAGTCTTTATTCATACATGGTGAGGCATTATGACATTTAGAATTGCACAATACGTTAGGTCTCTTACATTTACATAAATTTGAAGTGTATTTTTTGCTGCAATGACATTTTATAAAGCCTTGGCCCCCAAATTTAGAATCTTTTGCACTTATTTTTCTTAGAGATAGCTAAACGTCGGGCACATCATTGAAATCAAAAAAAAATTCTTTGCATTCTTTTATTTGATTCCTCGAAAAAAGTGTATTTATCGTTCCGTGTTTCGTCCCTACCCTGTATAAACCATCAACTGTTTTGTCTTTTATAATACCTAAAACATTTCGAGCGTCTCCTTTAGCTCTGTCGAAGCTAGGAATAGGTATGGTTACAGTTTTTCCTCTCACGATTGGCGGAAATTTTTGTTCAGATATTTTTTGATAATATTAGCCTGAGCTTCAAGACTTTTAATTGCCTTTTCTTTATTATTTTTTTTTCTGTCTGTGCACAATGCAAGATTACTTCTAGGATCGACTAGGCAAAGCCCAAAACAGATTATTTTAGTTTCGACGTTTGACTGAAAAGTTAGGAACTTCTAGGTTTGACTTAGTCAAAGGCTGAAATTAGAATATACTTCGGGGTTTGCCCGAAGGCTTTTGTCAAACCTAGGATAAACCAGTCATTCCGAGAAGAGACTGCATATCGACCTTTGACTATAACATATATAAACAGTTTTAAATATTAAAACAGTCATATTTATAACTATCATAGTTCAGTTCACGACACTTTTCAGCCATTTTATACATTACACAAACTTTAGACTCAATTTTCTCAAAAAATTTTGTCATGACGCATGTCTAATGATTTTATAAAAATCTTAAATTATTACATAAAAGTATTCAAATTATATCAAAAAGGGCAAAGATTGGGACCTATATAACCATAAGTATTAGTGGATTAAATGAGGTAGATAAGTATTTAAAATAATCGAAATATTTCATTATAGGAAGCAAATCCGGGTAGTGAAGTTGTAAATTCTGACAATGGAGAAGATTATTTTGGTAATGGAGAAGTTTATTCTGGTAATGAGGAGGGATATGATGATGGGGGTGATGATTGATAGATAGTTTATAGCGTTTTAATTATAACCCTGTGAAAAAATCTAGAATTTTTATGTGTTTAAATAATACGTCGAATAAATTATATAATATATAGTGTCTCAGAACCAATTTTTTTAGTTTATTTAATAAAAAAGTATTATCACGTTAATTTTAGCAAACATTGCTATTTTTTTTCTGAAAACCGTTTTGGCGATTATTGGCATGCTGGAAAGAGGTTTTAATTTTATTTTAGATTTCTAGTAGCGTACCTGTATGGCTGTATTCACACCGTATGGAAAAAATGAATACCTTAACAATATTTATATTTAACTACATTATTTATTAATAATCATCATATCGTATGGAAAAACGAGAGTAGAGAGTAAGGTAGACGAATTTTCGGTGACTAAAACCATAAAGGTAAGACAACACTAATGCATATTTATTATGCTTTAAATGACTCACAACGATCCGCTTCGGTCCGTCCCTAAATATTTTCTAACTATTGCTATAGACTTTCCAGAAATTAAATATTTTACCACAGTAAGATGTAAACAAATGTTCATGAATAACCAGCTATTATTATCCAAATTTTATCAAAATCTATCTTTTGGTTTTCTTATAATGCGGTCGCAGACAGACAATAATTAAAAATACTATATTTTCGGCATCTGTATCGTTAATAACATCTATTTCGATTAGATATTTTTAATACCTAGAAAAATGTTCATTCAGATTGAACTAAGTTAGATTTTTCAAGTGAAACTTCTTTATCGACGTATGGGAGAAATTTTGTAGCAATGTAAAAATACAACAAGAGCAATGATATTATAATAAGAACAATGATAAAATAAATTACTCATTAATTGTATGCATGTCTATAATAATAAAATAGCTTTAATTTAATACGGAAAAAAATGTTTTTCTTAAGGCTTAAGCCTTATCTACCCCATTTTCGAGAAGTTGCAAATAGTAGAAAAATGATATGTCGTAAAGAAGTTTCACTTCTTACCTGTGTACTCTGGTACACACACATACTTTTAATTATAAGTACGTATAGATTTAAATTATAAGAACATAAAGACCGCAAAATTTGTCAGCTTTAATCCTAACTGACAAACGTTAAGAGAAGATCATTTCAATTGGTTCTCTCTCCGTCCACTTACGTCGGGTAAGATACTTAATTGCTTTGTGTGGAATATCTTTGGATTTTGTCAGAGAGACCAGTCTTTCCCGTGACTATAATTGCTGTAAAGTATTCGAAATTCGGAACCAAAAATCAAAATAAATCCGCGACAAAATCCGAAAAGATATTTTCATAAATATAAAAGAAATGTAGAATGGTTTGTGTGAAATATTTTAACTCTAAGTCCATATAATTTGATCTCTGATATAAATATGTGAAAATGCATTTGTTCAAATTAATGTAAAGTATGAGTTTATTTTTTATATTTTTAAATATTTAAATATATACTGTATAATATCTGTGATCAAAATTAGAAAAAAATATATAGTATCAAAATTAATGATAAAAAATATTTTTTGTATTTGTTTTTTAATAATATAATTATTATCATTATGAAAAATAAGTTAAATCTGTAAAAAGTTTAAATAAAGATTATTTATTATTAATATGCTACATTATTTTCCTAGATATATTTAATACTAGCTGCGCCCCGCGGTTTCACCCACGTAGTTGCCGTTCCCGTGGGATTACAGGGATAAAAAGTAGCCTATGTCCTTTCTGAAGGTCTTCTCTATCTGTGTACCAAATTTCATCGAATTCGGTTCAGCGGTTTAGGCGTGAAAGCGTAACAGACAGACAGACAGACAGTTACTTTCGAATTTATAATATTAGTTAGGATAAAATTCAAATAAACAATATATAATATAGGTACTTAAATTTTCTGCAAATCTTGTAAAATATCTTGTAGAAAGTTAATTATAATGGTGGTGGTTTTTTCTAACTAATTCGTGATTAAAACAGACACTGACAATAAAAATTATACCAAGACTATGGGGAAAAATATGGTACACATAATAATAAAGCCACGTTTGGCTCAGTTTGTAAAGACCATACTTGATGCGCCAGCGGTCGCGGGTTCGAGCCCCGCTGGAGGCATTTATTTGTTGAGTACGAACATTTGTACTCCAGTCAAAGGTGTTTTTACATTTATAATATTGTTTAAAGTTATATATGTGTAGTGTGTATTAGGTATCCGTAACACAAGCCTCGTAGCTTATCACGGAACTAGAGGGCGCTGTGTGTTATAATGTCCCAACATATTTATTCTTTATTTAAAGGGTGTGCACATTACAATGTCTGCATGTAATTAAAGGGTACAAAAATTAATATTTTATTAACGATTGTAATTCAATGTAAATAATATTAATAAATAAAGAATATAATATTTAATATAACATAAATTAAATAAAATATTTGTTATTTAAATAGACACTTTGTACTGACACTTTCATTTGCATCAAAAAAATAATACTGCATAAAAAGTTCACATGTTTATGTATTATTATAAAAATAATGTAAAAGTGGCATATTTTTAATTAGCTCTTTTAATAAACAAAAACAAGAAAATTGGATATATAAACTAATTTTTTAACAATAAAGGAAATTACAAGTAAACTTAACTATATGTACAAAGCAAATATTAATTTTTAACCGACTTCAAAAAAGGAGGAGGTTATATGTTCCGTTGTATGTATTTTTTTTTATAGATCTTCACCGATTTCTCCGCGGTCTGTGGGCCGATTTCAAAAATGTTTCTTTTGTATGGTAGGGTATAGTTCCGAGGTGGTCCCATTGTCACCAAGTCAGGATCTGATGACGGGATCCCAGGGGAATAGTAAGTTAAGACCAGTAATTAAAATTATTTTCTTTTCTTTTTAGTTTCGATTTGTAACGTTTTGAAGTCGGTTCTCATTTTTGTTAAAAAATAATAACTAATATATTGAGAAACAAAATACGTTGCAATTTTTCTATAAAAATAAACTCGGATGCACTAAAAGACCCTTTAACCCTTTAAGCATAGTAAAAGAATACATGTTCTCTTTATACTTTGCTTTAAGGGTTAAAAATAAAGTTATTATTTTTGACTTATGCCACTTTTCCATTGACAAAGTTGTTTTTTTTTTATAATATTTTTTTTTTGTTTTATGACAATATAATTTAAAATATTCATCTTTAATTTATGGCGATGTAACAATTAAATTTAAACACAATTTTCGTGCAAAATAAAATACGTAATTTTAAGTGTTTGTATAAAAATATTGTATTATAGTACGTTGTGTCATGTATTTTTTTATTTAAAATACAAAGAATGTTATTATTTGTGTGTTTTATTTTTCCCGATTACGGCGAAGTGCAAAGGAGGGTTGTGAGTTTGACTGAAAAAGGTTAGGAGCCACTGGCTTAGCCGATTTCGATAGTTTAATAACTTAAAATAGAAACGAATAAAGAGAATCGTTTTGACAACGACTTTTAGAATGTCATTAAATAGAATCCTATTAATTATTAATAAAATATGTTTGATCTAGTGTACAATGTTAAATCTACTTACAAAAAATTAATTTGATATAGTATTTTTTTAAATTATTAACTGCATTATTATTAGACTTTATAAAACAATATTTAAAATACATACGTCAAAAATATTTTTTCACTATTTTTTTATATAAAACCATTTCGTAATTAAAAACTTTTGTGTGCGCGATGGTATTTTGAACTGACGAACCAATAGCGAGCCGGAAACCCCTCTTAACACCAAATTGTCCGATAAATCGCCTCTGCGCAGCTTGGCAGCCAGCGTTCTTTTTACAAGACGCGAATTATTAGTAAAATTAGTTAAAAAAAATCTTACATTACTAGCAACATTGAAACATTACCATGGCGACGAAATTTCAAACAAAAACAAAACAGTAACTAGTTTTACTGAAATTTAAGTAAACATAATCTTAGGTTTTATTATAGATACTAATAATGTCTGGCTTAAGTGGATACGACAGTGAAGTTGTAGGATTCGATTGTGTTAATGAAAATACAAGACCCTCGACTGCCAGTTCTTCTCAAACTACGGAGTTCAGTCAACAAGGCAGTAGTTCTCAAACTTACTCGTCCAAAGACATTGGCTGTACAGCATATCCTGAAGAACTGAAACCTGAACCAAAAGACCTGACTTCAGGATTAAACGAATTCCTCAAAAGAGTAGTACCTGCTATGATTGAGCAGCTGGATCAAAACGATCGTGAGTTAATCAATTACTCCTCAGATTCTGATGAAGAAGATCTGATCACAGCGAAGTTGTTACAAGAAATCCAAGTTAAAGATGCTTCTGGTTCAGGAGAGCATGGAACTGCTGTTTTGGGAGTAACATGGAGCAGTACTGGTAATTCTCTGGCAGTTTCTATAGGAGCCATGCAGCATGAGACCTGGTGCCAGAATTCTGGCTTGATTAAAGTATATACATTTAAGAGAAGCGAGGAAAAGTTTATCCATTCTTTCGATATGACTGAAAAGTATTGCGTGACGGTTTTAAAGTACCACCCGACAGTTGCTTCGTTACTAGCATATGGTACAGCAGCAGGAGAAGTAGTTCTATGTAATTTGAGAAGTGGAAACATGGATGAAGATGTCCTTCTCACGTCTCCATCGGACTGCCACGGCTCGAGGAGGGTGTCAGCATTGCAATGGGCTGACGCGACGTTAGCTAACACGTTTTTGATTATGCAGATAAATAATAAGGGTAAAAGACGAGGCGCCGCTGATCAGGTTAAGAAGATTTATTGCTTTTTTTAGAATATTTAAGGGATTAAAACTTTTTTGGTACTTACGTATTAACGCCAACGCAGCTACAGATTTGTCTAATTCGGTTAACATATTTATTTGGTGAGGTTTACAATAGGGTAGAGGGCAAGTTGGTTTGCTCCCTATTGTCCCTATACTACTCACATTAAAAGGTTATACAAATTTCCTGAGAAAATAAACAGACTATGCGATCTAACCTAACCTACCTAGAAAGAAAGATTCTTGAGATTAATCTTATGCACCTATTATATCCAAGTCGAAAAAAATAGTAAGTAATTTACGTTGAAAGTAAATTCACACAAATAGATAGAATAATGAAGCCACAGTGGCGTTAATACCTAAGCACCAAAATTCCTAAAAATATTTATTGTATAGCTTAAGCTCGGGATTTTATAACCGTATAGATAAATATTTCACCATAAATATAAACTTACAGGTTCTATTCTCCGCCGGTTCCGACGGAACCCTCAACGCTTGGCAAGTGAACGCCAATCTCCAAGTCTTCGAAAACATAACATGTTACAAAATTAATGGCTCCCAAAATCTGGCACCAGATATCACTTGCTTCGATTTCATCAAGAATTATCCACTTCGTCCCGCAGAAGAGAAGGTTCCTGACATATTTGTGGTGGGAACGAACACTGGGAAGTTATTTTTGTGTAACATCAAAGTTGCTCAAAGCCAGGGGGTGGTGGATCCAGTGTATGATGTTCTAGAAGGCCATGGAACTTGTGTTTTGGATGTGGCCTTCAGTGAACAAAGACTTGGTATGTTTGTGTCGATCTCCATGGACTCGGAGTTGAGGGTGTATGACATCAGCCAATCAAGTCCATTGAAGGTAAGTGTTATCACTATATAGAGAGGCTCTCCCGTGACCATGATTGCTGTAAAGCATTCGAAACGTCGGGAACCAAAAATCATAATAAATCCGCAACAAAATCTGAAAAGATAGTTTCATTTATAATGTCAAATATTCGCGTAAACCTAAGAAAGTATCACTATGTAAGTTACACGCCAAGATTTTTTGTTCAGGCATATCTCAGAAGCTACTGTACTAATTTTCAAGTAGTCTTTTAAGTAGTTCTTCTTCGCCAATGGAAATTAAATAAATAAAATGGAAAGATAAATTAATATGTACGAAAGGTGGGTTACTTCAGTTAGTAGAAAATATGTTTTCAGTGTAATATATTTCTAAATTAGGTCTAAGAAATTTATCCCTTTACGAGAACTTCTATAATTATAAATGCAAGGGGTATCACACGCCAGTGTAGTTAATAATAATTAAAGATAAAATTAGATTAGAAACTTTTTTGATTAAAAAAAGATGCGAAATCCGGATGTGAACCAAATTCACTGGGTTGCCATCATTCACTGTCTGCATATAATCCTAGATCACTCGTATTACACTCGGTCCTTATACATTTTGACTCTACCCCATCCATCTACTTATATAAATAAAATGATAGAGGTCTGCAGTTGTGCGCGCATCACGGAAATACTACTGGATAGATTTCAATGAAACCTTCTAAGGTTTATTTCTTAGACACTTGGCGCTTATCAAAAAAAAAAAAAGATTGCGATATCTTCATTTAATAAAAAGTTATTAAAGTTTCAAGAAACAACGATTTGTATATGCACTGCGTGTTCAGTGATGTATGTTTCCTTCTCGCGGAGTAGTGGGGCAAGCGGCGTAGCGCGCATGCGGAACACTTTGTTAATATTTCAAGTTACGCGGACGAAGTCGCGGGTATCAGCTAGTATATTCTATTTGTACTTATTATCCAGATTCTCTGTTTGGACTTCCCTATCTCAAGCCTGAGCTGGCTGTCGTCTCCCGCGGTGGTGCTGGGCTCCTGTGGGGAGCAGGAGTCCCTGCGAGTGGTCAACGTGAGCAGCGGGCAGCAGGTGCCTGTGGGCGGGCTGGTCTTCCGCGGGGAAGTCACCGGCTTGTGCGTCAATATGTTTGGGTAAGTGGTAGTGACCCTAATTTCTGCACCAGCGGTCGCGGGTTCAGTCCCGCTGGGGGCATTCATTTGTTGATTGGTTCAAATCTGGGTATCGCACCTCTGATATTTACATGAGCGAATCTAAATAAAAAAATGATTAGGTACCTTGCCTGAGAGAACCTAGCAAGGTTTCGAAAGACATGTGAAGTCCGCCAACTCGCACTAGGCCAGCGCGGTGGACTATGGCCTCCATTCCCTTGTATTGAAGAGAGGCTCGTGCCCAGCAGTGGGTCGTTAAAAAGGGCTTTTTACAAATTCCATGTACAAAATTAACCGATTGACATTATAATTTATTTGAATGGCATGATTTTTTAAAACAGTATCGAGTTCGAGTAGCTAGGAGTGAAATAGTTAATATGTTATTAAAAATGGATTTTTACTTAGTTCATAAATAAAATTGAAGTGTCTGTTTTTAATTTTAAATTAAAAGCTTTTCACTAAATGTGTATGAAAGTATATATATGGTACATAAAAAAATCAATATCGAACATTTTTGTCTGTCTGTCTGTTTGTTCCGGCTAATCAGTGCAACGGCTGGACCGATTTTGACGCGACTTTCACTCACAGTTAGCTAATGTTATAAGGAGTAACTTAGGCTACTTTTATGTTATTTTAACGTACGCCCTATGTTTTTTAAAAGTATAGTGTTTATTTTAACAACTTCACAGGACATGTCGTATCGCGGCCGGGAACGAATCCGGGACCGTCCGCGTGTGGGAGCTGCCCACCAACCGCTTCGACTTCACTGATGAAGACTTAGAGTTTTAAACTAAAGACTATTTCTAGATATATTCATTATATATTTTAATAATTTTTGTATTAAAAGTTTAAAAAAAGATAAGTTTTCTAATTTTAAATATGTTGGGAAATTATTACAACAGTGTCATCTAGTTCCGTGGTAAGCTACGAGGCTTGTGTTACGGATACCAGAATTGATACACTACATATAAATACGTATATATTACAAATATAAACACCCATGACTAAGTACAGACATCCGAGTTTAACAAATGAATGCCTCTTGCGGGACTCGAACCCACGACCGTTAGCGCAAGAAAGTAGGTCATAGTACAAACTGAGCCAAACGTTTCGTCAAATAATTGATCTTGTTATATGAAAACCTATTAAATAATCTACATTATTTTTCTTAATAACATCAAGCAAATGAATGCATAACTTTTATTTGTACTAAATAATAAAAAATCAATAAGACACTAGAAGCAAAGTGACGTCAAAAAAGGCCAAATTTATTGTTAATGCCATGACACTAACATAGAATTTAGCCACACCACGATTAGATGCAAAATAACTGTATAATAATAGTAATAATACTGTCTGTTTGTACATCCTTAGTATTAGCTGGACAGATTTCGATGAAATTTTGTATAAAGATAGTCTATAACATGGAAACGGTTAGGATTAGGTTAGAGGGTAGAAAATAAAAAGGCGACATATTAAAACATGTTTATTTGTTACAAATTATCCCTAAAACTTATTATTCACAGTCCTCTCGTTTCCGCTTCGCGCGCGCCTTTATCGCCCTTATCATTAACTGAAAAAAAAAACAATAAAAATAAAAAAAATAAAAAAATTGCTTATCGTTATAGTCTCACTAAAATTAAAAAATGAAACTTAAAATAAAAAATAAAAATAAAATATTTTCGGATTTAGTCGCGAAATTATTTTGATTTTTGGTTCCCGACGTTTCACAATTGGCGAGGAGACTGTCTGTTACACCTTTATAATGTCTTTGAGACGTCAAAACCTCTCTTTACTGCTGTAAAGCATTCGAAACATCACAACCAAAAATCTAAATAAAACGCGAAAAAAACAAATAGTTTTAAAATGTCAAATATTCACATAAATGCCTAAGAAATTTTGGAATATATCTGACTAGCCTTTCCCGCAGCTTCGCGCGCGTTCTAAAGGCTGAAAACCAAATACCTTCCGTATTTGCAACATTTTTCATTGATGCGCCACTCCTATTGGTCGTAGCGTGATGTAATATAGCCCTTTTTCAAATCAAACCAGTAGTTCCTGACACCAACCAAACAAACAAACAAACTCTTCAGCTTTATAATATTAGTATAGATAGCCCACCTGTCACTGCTTGGCGCGGCGGGCGGGCTCGGTGGCGGTGGGCGGCGGGGGCGGACCCTTCTTCTCCAGCTCCTCCAGGTAGCCAGCGATGACCTGCTCCCGCTCCTCAGGGATGTGGTCCAACGCTGTGTACCTGCGGGACGGAGGGGTTCACATGAAATAAAATTGTTTACTAAAAGGAGGGATATTATGAGTGGGAACAGGCCATAGGTTTAAAACAAAGCTATGAATTTCCTTTTAAAACTTTAAATTTCCGGTCTGCTATATCAAGTGCTGTGTGGAGGCATGATTGGTGTATTTGGGGTACAATAGATTTTTCCTAAAAAGTATGTGTGAGCTGGGGCACAATGAGTGTTGGGGCAGTATGAGTAAGCGTGGGGTAACTCCACACGAACTGGGTCAGAATGTGCCTGTGGGGCAGTGTCTGTGAGGCAGAGTGTGCCCGTGTGTCTGTGGGGCAGAGTGAGTCTGTGTGATAGAGTGTCTGTGGGACAGTGTATGTGGGGCAGAGTGAGTCTGTGTGACAGAGTGCCTGTGGGATAGTGTGTATGTGGGGCAGAGTGAGTCTGTGGGGTAAAGTGTGTCTGGTGGGCAGTGCGTTTTATGGGGCAGAATGTGTCTGTCAGGTGGCAACACTGGTCTAGGGAACTGGGGATGGGCGAGCAGCCATCTTGTGAGATATTAGATTTTTATATAGGTTATAGAACTGTTGTGAACTGGTCAAGATTTAAAGAGTTGTTACAAATAATAAAAGCATTAATAGTACTAATGTGGTTTCACTACAAAACATATAAATATATATATTACAGTGTCTAAGAGTGTGTCTACGGGATAGTGTGTGTCTGTGGGGCAGAACGTGTCTCTACGGGGCAGTATGTGTAATGTGTACCTGGCGTCGTGCGCGAGCGCGTCGTGCAGCGCGGCGGCGGCGGCGGGGTCGGCGCGGAGGGCGGCGCGCGAGCGGTGCGTGAGCGCGCGCGTCTCCTGCAGCAGCTGGCGTAGCGCCGTCTTGGCAGCGCTTTGCTTGTCGCGCTGGTAGTCGCGGAACTCGCGTTCCATCTGTGTTGTCATGTCGTGGGGGTGAATAGGATTTTTCAGTGACAGAATTATATATATACAATAAAAAAAAAGTGCGTGTGTACAAAGTAGACATGTCAGAAGTAAAACTTGAATTTAAATTAAGGCTAACTCTTCCCCGTCTCTGAGCGCCTGGTACTATGGACTTATTTTTTCATTTCATCGAGTTTGAAATCACTTCGATTCTAAAAAAGTTTCACTTCAAAAACTATATAAATAAACAAAACGGGTGTATAATAATTAAAAAAAAATTAGTCATGAGGGTTGAACATGATTTTTCAGTAACAGAATCACATCAGTACAATAAAAAAACTATATAAATAAACAAAAACGAAGGCATAATAATTTTAGAAAAAAGTAATTTAAAAAAAAGCAAGCAGATTTAGCTGTTTCATAACAACAACTATATACATTTATTATAATAAATCTGGATCAAACTTTCTTTAGCTTTCTTTTCTTATTATCCAAATGAAAAGATTAACATTGTAATGTTACGTTTATTTTACCAAACTAAAGCAGACAAAATGAAAAAAAAAATCCTTCAAAAAGAAATTATTTTCTCTCCCTCCAAAAAAAAATTTTTTCTCCTCTAAAAACAAATCATCAGAACAAAAAAATCCCCTCAAAAAAAAAACAATTTTCTCCCTCTCTTGTCAGTTCTCACGCACTGTAGCCAACTTCAGGGTGTCGATTTTTCGTGACTCTCTCATCATTTTTCCCTAACACCAAAAGAAACACAACTCCAAACTACCCCCCAAACCCCCACCCCCCAAAAAAAACAAATCAAACCCCCAACCTGCGTCTGCGCCCGGTACGCGGGCGCGGCGGGGTGGTCGGCGAGCAGGCGGCGCACGTCCCGCCAGTGCGCGGTGCTCGCCACGCCCAGCTCCGCCAGCAGCGCGCGCAGCTTGTCGCGGCGCTTGTTCGATACCACTGTGATGTGCTGGCCGAATAGACGCTCCTGGGGATGATATGACATCGACATCATCATCATCATCATCATCACTACATAGTATAAAACAAAGTCGCTTTCTCTGTCCCTATATCCCTATGTATGCTTAAATCTTTAAAACTACGCAACGGATTTTGATGCGGTTTTTTTAATAGATAGAGTGATTCAAGAGGAAGGTTAATATGCATAATTAGCGGATCCCGCGGCTTTGCCTGTGCTAAATCTAGGTAAAAAGCCCAAGCGAAACGAGGGCGAGTCGCTAGTTATTAATAAACTCTAATGATTCTAATAGTAAAAGGTTTTTTAAATCGGTCCAGTAGTTTCGGAGCCTTCCTCGATAAACGGACTATCTAACACAAAAAGAATTTTTCAATTCGGACAAATAGTTCCTGATTAGCGCGTTCAACCAAACAAACAAATAAACTCTTCAGCTTTATAATATTAGTATAGAAGAATAGATATATTAGGACATTACAGTTCTTGAGGCGTAAGCTCAGCTTTGCATTTGTGTGAATGATAGCTAAAAGCCAATAGCCGCGCATCAAAAACCAGTTCAAACAGGTTTAAACCAACTCGCAACGCACTACACGCCTTCGGTCGTGCCTATCCGTACACTGCACTCACACAAATGCAAAACTGAGCTTATGCCTCGAGAACTGTACACACAGCGCCATCTAGTTCTGTGGTAAGTTACACATATCTCCAGTTCCACCACGTACCTTATCTTCCTTGGTGAGCTCGTCAGCCAGACTGTACCGGTGGTCCTTCTTCAGCTGCTTCTTGGCCTCTCGCCACGCCAGGTCCGGGTTGCGCACCAGGTCCGCCAGCAACGCGTTGAAGTGCTGCACGAGAGAAGGAAGGAATTATGCAATTTATTATATTTGACATTTTGAGATTTTCAAAAATTACTATTTATTTTTTTTAAATGTAAAGTGTGTGACCTTTGTTGGAGATCTTTAAGAAACTTAATGAAGATGTTAATGAATTAAACTATCTTTTAGGGGTTTTCGTGGATTTACTGTGAATTTTTGTTCCAGACTCTACATTTCGGATGATATAAGTTTATAGCAATCATGGTCAAGAGAGAAATTAAAAAAAATATAATCGAATATACATACAGACAGGTTTTTTTGTGGGGGCACGCAATGCCCAAAGGAAATATCGAAAATATAAAAAAAAAATGCTATAAAAACTAAAGAATTGAACAAAGTTATAAAAATAAGTTAAATCACTTTAAATAAATAAATCAAATCAAAACAGAGGGTCAAATGGTGTACAAAAACTTGGACTTACAGTTCTCGAGACGTAAACTCAGCTTTGCTTTTGTGTGAGTGATAGCTAAAAGCCAATAGCCGCGTAGCAAAAACGGCTTCAGCTGCGCTACCCATCCGTACATTGCACGCACACAGATGCAAAGCTGAGCTTAAGGCGCGAGGACTAACTTTCGAGAATTAGCATGCCCCAAAATAGAAGTGGCATAAAAAGGCCTGAATACAGGTCAAACATATAATCTGTCCATCCATTTATGTTTCGCCACAATCCGCTAAAAATAAAACACGCTTAGTTATTGTTCTAGAATAAATTAGGATCTTTTCAGCATCTTCCTCCACTCACCTGAACTGCCTCATCTCTCTTGTGGTACTCCCTCTCCTTGTCCCTGTCACGAAGGCTGGTGGCGAGCGCCCTCTGGACCTGTTTCTCCCTCTCCTTGATGGAGGCCTGCGCTCGCGCCTCCCTCTCCTTCGCGGCTTCACTCTCCGGGTCCTCCGTCTCCTGCTCCTCTGCTTCAGATGCTTCTGGTTCCGGTTCCTATTATATAAAAGGGAAATTAATTTATGATTTCTAGCAAATTGATTGATCCTAAGGTAACTGTACAAAGGGTAGAGTAAATGAGGACTATCTCTATGTATGACAAGTGTCCGTCGAAATGCGTTAAATGAGGGTGGCGCCACATTAACATCAGGGTAAATTTTAATAGTGTGACGTTTTTTATTCATGAACAATTATAAACAGAGGTTTATTGACCCGTATTTCTAACAAAATATTAAAAAATGCGATAGGGGCTAACTTAAGGGCCCATTTTTAATAATTTTATTTAAATAAATAAAGGGAAAACAAACAAATGTTTATTGCGAACAAAAAAGAACAAACGACGAACTAAAGAACTAATAAAAAAACTTCAAAAATTTAAAAAACAAAAATGCTGGGGGCTAACTTTAGTCACCCGTTTACCGTTGCTATATTCATATACCCTTTTGCTACACTAGCGCCATTCTGGTGGATTTTTCGAACTGTTATTTACCGCTTACAGATGGACACTGTTTCTTTGCTTCCATAAAGAAAGTACTCCTTATCTCTACACTATATTTAACCGTCTTGATACTTGCACATATTAAAAATATACGCGTACGTAAATATGCACGTACTTTAACAAGATAAAATAATATTGATATTATATTACATACCCCCATTTGGTTGATTTATAACAATATCCTTTAGTATAATTCCTTTACATATATATAATTTATTTAACACTTATCATTTTATATAACCCATAAAGAAACTTTTACTTAGAATGTTAATAATCTATACAAATAAGATTCTTAATAAGTCAAATCTGTACACTAAATAATTTTGGGAAATTCTAATGGTCTAAGAGCCGGTGGAAGATCGACCTTCACCGACCTGATAACCAGATGAGACATATTTTTTATTAAATATAATTTATAAACAAATATGCCTATAATTACTTGCCTATCTGAAAGTGCTCATGGCTATTTTTAATTAAATTAACTTAAATCGATTTTTTTTCATCACTTTCATTCTTTTGATAACCAAATGAATTTTATTTCACTATTAGTTTTTAACACACAGAATATGCCTCAGTAGGCTTGCCTACTCATTTTTGTGTATAGCTACCAAAGCCGATGTAAACAGGTAAGTCAATATAGGTGACTCCATCGTTCTGCTAACTTATCGAAAGTTATATCAAATTTTAGATTATTTTATTACAAAATCAGTCATATAGACTTGCCTGCAAAAAATCATACCTACTTAAAGCACTGTTGCCCAGCTAAAAATAGCCATGAGCACTTTCAGATAGGCAAGTAATTATAGGCATATTTGTTTATAAATTATATTCGATAAAAAATATGTCTCATCTGGTTATCAGATCGGTGAAGGTCGATCTTCCACGGTCTCCTCTACTATAATTGAAATAGTAATTATTAACAATACGGACCAAATTTATAGTTCTTTGAATTTCAGTCTGGTCGCCGTGGTTGATGAGATTTGGTATGATAATAGGTGATGATCCGGTCATCATATAGGATACTTAATTTTCTGCAGGAAAATATTTCATTTCTAAGAAATCTATACAAACAGTATAAAGAAATTTGATTTCCGGTCTAGAACGCGGGCGAAGCCGTGGAATTTGCTAGCGTAATAACTAAATTTATTAAAAAAAAACACCTACCTTCTTTTTTAGATCAAAAATAAACACCTGTATAAGAAAATAAACGTTCTCCTCTATTTTTAAATCTCTCAAAATGAAACTTCTATATAAATAAAACAATACATCAGTACAACATATTTAATTCACTATTCAAATCATCATTCACTAACAAGTAGGTATATTCAATAAAATATAAATTATTTACATTAGTATTACTAAACACATTATTTATTATTAATGAAGACAAACTTGGAGATTGTATTTACAATGGTTTCGATTACAAAATGGCGGCAGCCCATAGACAATATTATTTCATAGATATTTATTACATTGTTTTAGCTATACATATAAATAAAGTTGGAGTGTCAGTTTTTAATTTCAAATTAACAGCTTTTCACTAAATGCATATGAAAGTATATACGGTACTTACATCAAAAAATCAATTTTTAAAATTTTTGTCTGTCTGTCTGTTTGTTCCGGCTAATCTCTGAAACGGCTGAACCGATTTTGACGGGACTTTAACTTGCAGATAGCTAATTTTATAAGGCGTAACTTAGGCTACTTTTTAACCAGCTTCAAAAAAGGTGGTTATATTTTAGAAATTTCTTTTATTCTAACTGATGCTAAACCTAGGGACTAACCGAGCGAAGTTAGGGCGAGTCGCTAGTATTAAATAAAATTTATTAATGTATGTTTATTAGTTCATAATTAGTTTTGACGGTTGAAACCTTATTAAGAAAACAAATACTATAGTAAAATAATACTATTTTTTTAATAAATGAAGTAAAAATTGAAAAATCCTTAATATAAAAAAGTAAACCTACAATAGCTTAAACACTAAGTCATAGAAAAAATTTACATTTTTTCCCCTATATTTACAAAACCAAAAACACACACACTGGTCTTAAAAATTGGCAACATTTGACATTTTCAAACCCTTTTTCACTCTTGTGCATGGTTACAAATATAAAAAAAGAAGAAAATATAAAGCACCTTATACAATATGTATACTGGATAGTTTGTGGAAAAATAATTATTTACATTTATATAGGCGAAAAATATTACTTATTTTAATTGAATATAACGTTACACCGATATTTTACTCTAACATTGATGTATAAAAAAAAAAACAGTAAATCCCCTCTTATCGATAGAAAATCTAAATATATGTACATTATCAATGCTAATTTCTAGAACATCCCAATAAATACCGTTTCGAGTCTTTTGCCTTTCAATTTATTATTTGTACACTATATTATAGTATAATGTATATCAAACATTGCCGTTTTATATAGATATAGTTCACTTCACTACAATTATTTAAAAAAAATTAGGAATAGTTCACACTTGAAATCGAAGACTCCACCCACCATGCCAGAATTAATATAACTTAAAGCTAATGACAGACATAAATACGGACTGACTGTTCAAAATAATATTATTATCATAATACATATAAATTTATATATATTTTTATATATTGCGACTACAACACACAGCGCCATTTCATGGCAAGCTACGAGGCTTGTGTTACGGATACACTACACATATAATTTTAATATGCACATAGATGCATACATATTACTTTTTAAGAATAGAGTCCATTATTAAAAATTTAAATTTTTTACAAAAAAATACAGTCACTTAAACTATTACTGGTTTTTTTAGAATCTCTAATTTCAAGTGTGAAAGGTAACGATGAGGGTAGTCGAATATTAGTTACTTAGTAGTGAAAAAAAATGTTACTAGGGACCAAAATCGTTCAATATCCAAGAAAAAAAATATTCGAGTAGAATTTAGCAGTCAACTAATAACCAACTACCCGCATCAAAAAACACAAAAAAAAACAACAAAAAAAACTAATTGTCCCGGTTGCACAGTAACCTGCGCTGTTCTAACGATCAGCGTTTGTAAAAAACGTATAGTAAACACTATTCTTTCTCCGACTTCTTTCGTTTCCTCTTCTCCGTTTTCTCCGCCTTCTTCTTCCCCTTCTTCTCAGTTTCCGGTTCTGGGGACTTGAAATTTTGTTTGCGTTTTTTGGGTGGTGATTTTATGGGCGATTTCTTTTCAGGGGTGGGCAACTCTTTTTTGGAAGATCTTAATTGTTTTGGGGATCGTATTTCCTTCTCGGGACTAGGAGATGGAGATTTTTCGCTCGTTTCTGAGGTTTCTTCTTTTTTATTCGAAGGTTTCGACTCTTTCGAGTCATCTTCACCGGGTATGCCCAGTATATCCGCCCACTGGTCGGGCGGGGGCGTGGGCTGTTTTTTTTCATCTTCCGTGGGCTGCTCGGTTGGCTTCTGCGAGAGACAGAGGGAGCTGTGAGTATTGGGTTAAGGACTTTTTGTTTTTTTTTTTTAAAAAAAAGCGAACCTGCATCGGACACGTGACTTTTTACTTCTAAAAAAAATAATCTACGACTTAGAATTGTGTTGAGAAGCGTCGCAAAGCGAAAAAATTAATACTGAAATATTATTTGTTAAATTTTAACTTAGCTTAAGTTAAATTATATTTATTAAAAAATATATATTTATAATTTATTGTTCAGGAATGAAGTTTTTAATAATTTTAGTATAATTTGTCTCACTTCGCATCGCCTTACTTTATACAGGTTGTTAGGTTATGGCCACACCTAACGTTCTCGTGGCTCGCACTAAAATTACTTTTTTTTTTAAATTGCTATAAACTTAAAGACTTAGACGTGGCCAATCCCTACGCCTGTCATTAATCTGCGGGTTGTCCGATGTAGGTCCCTAAGAACTAGGTGCTCACCGTTGCTCCGTTTGTCTCTTCACAATAGCACTGCAAAACCACACATTTTTTTTCGATTTTTTTTAATTTTTTTTATAGTGCGGGGTAACGACCCCCGCAGATTATGACAGTCGCCTGAATCGAACGCGAACACGCAACGTAAACACGCTATATAACCGCGATTCGTTCATCCAATTGGAGCATCCTGTGACTTAAATGAACCTGTTTGTCAAAATGGCGACGTCGAAACGATTGACAGATAAAAAATTAAAAATATATTCAAAGGCAAAAAAATCATGAATAATGAATGTGATGTAATCGAGATTTGACAACACTATCACCAAGTACATAGTGTCCGTGGCAGATTAGCTTTTATAGGAAAAAAAAAATAATGGAAATAACCTGGAAATTGACAAAATCCTAAAGAAATATGTTAGGACATCAACAAACACCACCATCTAGTTCCATGGTTAGCTACAAGACTTGTGTTATGGATCACAGATATGACGATCAAAAAAAGACTTTTTGACAATTAAAAAAAATATACAAAAGAAATATCTTTTTTCTTTAATTAACAATTCAAAAACTAAACATTATTAAAAAAACTACAAAATCAACAACAACCACAAAAATGTTAGATAAAAAGAAACATACTTTGTCTGTACTCACGTCTCCACCTTTTTCCTTCTTCTTGTCCTTCTTGCCCTCCTTCTCCCGCTCCTTGTCCGTCTTTTCTCTATCCTTCTCTTTCTTTTCTTTTTTGCCGACTCTCTCACGTTCTAAAGCATGTAAAAAATGTTAATTATATTATGTTAATCAACTTCAACATGTATTATAAACTCCTTTAAAGTATTAATATTATAAAGAATTTTCTAGTGCCAAATAATTTTAAAGACATGCCACGCGAGCAACACCGAGGACATAAAATAGTCACACCAAATTATTAATACTAAAAATACAAGCACAAAATAAAAAAAAAAGATATACCAATCAGTTGTTTTTTTTTTGTATTTATGTCATCAAGCCAGACAGAGAAAGACTGGACTCTTGACTCGCTTTGCTCAGTTTTGTCTCAAGATACATTTCAATGGTTATCAAGCAAAATAAACAATTCTTTATTTTCTATTTTTTTTGGTGTTTCTCAATTTTTTGAAGTAATACTTTTTTGGCGCTTTAGGGAAAAATGATGAGAGTAAATTTTTACGATGCGCGCGACCACCGACACGAAAAACCGACAGCCGGAAGTTAGCTATAGTCAACATTTTATTTTTTGTGATATTTAAATAAACTTTATTTAACTAGATAATGCGTTATAATTAAACTTTCAATGTATTAAATACCTTTTTTATATTGTTAGTGTCGTTTTTTCTACAAACGGCGAAAGTTAAATTTTTAAAAAGATTTTTATTTTGTTACGCCAAAGAAGTATAACTTATAACGCGTGTACACACACACTTTTTTTTATAATTAAACCACCCCTTGCACACCCCCCAACAAATAAAAAAAAGAATTAATTATATAAATCAATTAATCTATCAAGACTAACGAGCTACAATTAATTATTTTATATATAACTAGTTTATATATTTCCACAAAAAACAGCACCAATCACAATCGCATCAGCAAAAAAGAGAGAAATAAAACTTACCCTTCTCCTTACCATCTTTCTCCTTCTTCCTCTCTTCTTTCACAATCTTACAATACTCTCTAAAATAGTCTTCTCTCATCGTACTACTCTCGACTGCTTTGTATCGTGCGTCTGTGTCAATTTTTTTCTTAATATCCACCCATCGGGCTCTTCGGTCTACATTTTTTTCTTTGAGGAGCGCTATGAAGTCCGTCTTGGCCTAGAAAGGGTAAAGGCTTTATTATTATATTGCTATATTTGGCGCGAGAAAGGTGGAGATTATGATTTGAGAGGTGGCGGAGAGAGCTAAATATAATAATAAATATTGAAAAAAAAACTATTAAAATAGGAGATACAGTCAGTCACGTCTAGGTCATAAAATTGATTAAAAAAAATAAGTACGAAAAAAATTAACAACAAAAATTGAAGGGGAGATATTTTGTAACAACAAAAAAAATTTGGGTCATTTTTTTGGATCAAAAATTACAAAAAAAGGACATTTTTTATACAATCAGTTAATCTCCTATTATAACTTAACATTATTCGCCAAGCAAACTCGCCCACACCACCTCTCAAATCACACATTCTCCCAAAAACGCTGTAATATCTGCAACATCTGAAAGAGAATTGTATAAATTAAATATGCTGAAAAAACATTTATTAGAGTGCTGTGGATCGAAAAAAATATTATTTCCTGAAAGAAAAAAATCGATTATTATTTTCAAACAAAAGTGGAGGTATATTAAATATATTTTTTAAATATATAGTATTCTAAACATTAAAAAAAAATATTTTCTGTCCTTGGGGTGAATAGAAATAATAATTTACAAATTGTATTTTTTATCTTTGTCTTTTTTATTAAATGTATGTATTCATTTTAAATTTATATTTAATATATCATTTCTTACATATCTTCTACAAAAAGCTTATCTTTTGTGTATGTATTGCCAATTGAGAGTCAATTTTAATTTTTTTTATACTTAAAAAAAACCATCTTAACGATAAAATTACACCAATAAGGGTGGATATTTTTGCACTAAAATGAATTTGAAAAAGGCACAGGTACTATAATATCACTTTTTTTAATAAACATTTACTTCTTTAGAAGTCGGTAAACTATAACAAATAATATTCATAACATTATAATAACCCAAATAGCGAATTTTTAAATAATAGTACTTAAATAGTATAATTTGATATAACAAAAACAAAATGGGGGCGCATTTGTTTTTTTTTATAAAAAAAAATACGTTTCATTCATACCTCCACTTTAGTTTTCTCTTAAATCCTACCTATTTTTATGGTGCAAGCAAAAATCAGCCTTACGGGTACTTAATAAATGCTTTTTTTTAAATATTACAAAGTTAAAATTAATTTCTCAAATTTATATTTTTTTATATTTATATACAAACAGTAATGACCCATTTCTTTATATATTGCAAACATACAAACAGACAATAACCCAAACATATTATATTTCACATTTATATCAATCAGCACAAAATGCCCAAAGCGAGAATCGAACTCGCTACCCACATTTCACATCACATAGCTACTATGATATATTTTTGACAAATTTAGTATTTTTATCTATATTTGCTTACTTGTATTTTAAAAAAATATAATATGTTATATATTTACCACATAATAATCAAATCTTTAATATAACAATAATATGACATAAAGCGTTAAATACTGTCTCACAAAACTCTTATTAAGTTATCGATGAAAAAATATCGATATTTTGCGAGTAAATCTACCTGTAAAACTGATTTTGCTATTAATTTATATGTATTAATTACATTAATTCTTAATTAACTTTAAAATTCATTCTTTAAAAAATAAATTACAAATTTCTCAAACTGACTTTATATAATTTCACTTTTCAAAATTCAATAATTATAAATTGAATAATTATTCACAAAAAAAATCTATTTCTTTAACTTTTTAATTCTTACTGTAATATTTGAATATGGACAAGTTGCACAAAGAAGTTTTTTTAAATAATACTTTCAATTCAAGCATATATATTTTGAAATAATTTGACTTAATAAGAAAACGAAACTGCACCGTTCAATAGTTTTCAAGAAACAAAAAAATAACAACAATAAATAAAAAAAAAAACTTCTTTGTGCACTTTCAGAAAACAAAAAAAAACCTGAAAAAGAAACAATTAGTGAGGTACTTATATATTTTTGACATATCGATTTTTTTTCCATTAATAGGGATGGACTCTAACATTTCAATTATTTACATTTGTCTCAAAATACTTTTCTTTAAAAAAAATAACCCATCACCTTCTCTTTGCAGTATGGCAACACTGCTCGGCATTTGCATGCAATCCAATTTTTTTTAGGACTTTTATATAAAAAATGATTAAATTTATTATTTATTTACTCACCAAAGTAAATTTTGGCCAATTTGTTAGGAAATTTCTAGATATTTTTAGTTTTAACTAAATTATGTGTGCTTAAATTTATATCTAACCTTATAGTTCATCTCGTGCTCGGAGTGCCCACTTGACGGTTTTTGTTTAAATATCGATTATTATCGATTAATTCGCCAAAACGATTTTAATCATTTTCAAAATCGACAAAGCAATGGAGTATGTTCAATTTGATGTAAAATTAATTGAATAAAAATTTTAATCAAATATTATTCTTTATAACATAAAATAAATTTTCAATTATAATAGTTTATGAATTAATAAAAATCGAATTACTTAAAATATAGCAGCTAGCACTTAGAAGATAACCAATAATCAAAATGAAAAAAGAAACACTAAGCATCGATTCAAAAAAAACACAACATCAAACGACACAAACTCCATCGCATCGACACAAAAAAACCATCTGGAGCACAAGCCACAGATAAAAACTCCCGATTAAAAAATCGATTCTAACATCGATTCCAATATCGATTTCCCACAAATCGGTTAAGCGCGAGCGTCAAGTGAGCCCCCGCGTGTCCGCCGCCGCTATAACAAGCCCCTGCCGCCGGCGCCGCTCGCCTCGAGCTGTGTGTTTGCGTGACTTTGCCGTTATTATATCATTATTATTATTAGCTAGAAATATCGATTAAAAAAACATTTTGAGCCATATCTTTTTAAATTCAACTCGAACACTCAAAATAGTTTTTTTTTTGGGAAAAGACATCTTAAGCTTAAGTTTAGGTTTCACATTTCATAATTTAATATTATTTATATATATGCAACAACATTCTTGTATGTTCGTTCGTAACGGCATAATCATGAAACACATTTGCTTGATTGAAATGGAAAATAGATCAACAATAGTCATTTAACAAGAAAAAATTCATACTATGCGTTTTAAGACACTTTCTTAATTAATAACTAAAAAATGAATTACAACACTGTCTTTAATTTTAACTAAATGAAAAACCTTTTAAAAAAAACGCATAATATAAAAAAAAATAATCAATTTTCGATACAGTCCATATTCCATACATAATTTAAAAAAATGAACGCAAACACCAATACATGTTAAAACAGTATCGAAAAAAGATAATAAATTACTATAGAGAATTTTCAAATCAATTAGAAAAAATTAAATCTAACATCGACAAAAATCAACAGTAATAATTAGCAATAAAAAAAATCAAAATATTCGCATAGCGGTCGCATAGTCGCAAACCAAGAGGACATCACACGGGAGTCGAACCCGCAATCCATGTATATCCATAATTTTTAAAATTTCAGTGAGTTCAGGAGTCGAACCTGACGTAAGAAAACTCAAAATCTAGAAAAAAATAAATAAATAAATAAGATGTCACAAAAACAAAAAAGAAATAAATTTGTCAAATGATTCTTATGTGACAAAATAAAAAAAAATAGAAAAAAAAATTGAAAATAAAAAAGAATCGTATATACTGCAATTCAATTTCTATGAAACCAATTCTTATCTACATAATATATTTTGCATGCATTGCGATATTAATATTTACAAATATACGATTCAAAAATGTACCGATTTTCATGAAACTTGCCAAATAAAAAAAAACTTTTATATACTGAAAAAATCGAAAAAAATTATTGTTTACTTCAAAAAATATTTTTAGCAATTTATCAAATATACATCATTAATCTTTTTTATAATATCACAGATAAAAAAATCAATTATATTTCTTTCAATACACTGAACTCTTCTCTTCAATTAGGCAAAGGTATTACACCTATACATCCACTCTCAAATCCCCGATCACGCTTACCTGTTCCCGTTTCCGGTCCTTCTCCTCCTTCTCCTTCTTGCGCACCTCCACAATGTACTCGTTGAAGTAGGTCTCTCTGTCTCGCATCTTCTCTATGTTCTTGAAGCGCTCATCGCGACTGTATTTGCCCGAGAAGTCCGTGAACGATGACCTGGTGAATGAAATTTGTTATACTTTCTATGGCAAGATTTATCGCAGGACCAAAAGAAACGTTACAAACCAAAAATTAAAAAAAAATACATGGTTAATCTGCGAAATATTCCAAAACCATAGTCAGCTATATTTATAACTAGCCTTTCCCGCGGCTTCGCTCGCGTTCTAAAGGCTGAAAATCAAAAGAAATATTTTTCTCCCGATTTGCAACATTTTTCATTGGTGCTCCGCTGTTACTATATCCTATAGCCTTCTTCGATAAACGGACTATCCAACACCAAAAGAATCTTTCGATTCCAGTATTTCCTGAGATTGGTGCGTTCATGGCTTTATAATATTAGTATAGATTAAACATTCCATAAACGGTTTCAAAACTTAAATTTTTCATTGCTATTCTTTCTTTACTACATATTATATATAAAACAAAGTCCTCCACCGCGTCTGTCTGTCTATTGGCGATAAACTCACAAACTACAGCATCGATTTTCATGCCGTTTACACCAATGGATAGAGTGGTACTCGAGGAAATTTTTAGTATACAATTTCTCAAGTGTGTGTATACATTAACTAGCGCAACTCACTAGGGACTAAATCTAATTATAATAAAGTTCGCTCAGTGGTGGAAATTAAAAAGTAATTATGTTTTTATGAACAACACTAAAGCTTCTCAATAGGCATGAAACAAACAGACAGACAGACAATTTTTTGGACCATTACTTATACATTCTCCATTACATTGGAAGAGTAATCGGTGCTCAAATACCACGATTTAAAGCTATTATTAACAAGAAAATTAAATATATTGGCATATTGTGTAACAGGCTTCATCAGCTTACTTGGAATGCAACTTGGCCTCCTCCATGAGGGCCCGGAAGGCCTGTTTCTTCTGCATGAGGCGGTTCTTCTTCTCCTTGCGCTCCTCCTCAGCACGCTCGCGTACGTACTTGTCGAACACCTACGACACATAAATGTATATTTAAATCTTGCAATTTTAATAATAATAATAATAATAAAGCTTTATTTAATTCCATACATGCAAAAATAGAAAATTACAGAAAATTGATAATCTAATGTAAAAAATTACAATTAGTACATTCAATTTTGTTAAATAGTAGATATTAAAAATAATCTAATAATATAAAAACAACGAGCATTATCGTTATAAATAACTGTCACGCAAAAAGAAAAAAAAAGAAAATTTTTCCACGAAAAATTTTTTCTCTCCTAGGAGTAAAAAGGGGGCAAACGGGCAGGAGGCTCACCTGATGAGAAGTGATCACCTCCGCCCATGGACATCTACAAGCCAGGCTTGCAGATGCGTTGCCGGCCTTTCAGGATAGGGAGGGAGGGAGGAGGGAGGGAAGACGGATGAGGGAGGGAAGACGGAGGAGTGAGGGAAGAGGAAGGGAGGAGGGATGGGGAGTGGGCCTCCCGGACTCTCACTTACCGGACGAAACGCGAGAGCATAGCTGCCACTTCACGCCGGTCTTGTGAGAGAGTGGTACTATACGAGGCGTGGCGCTACCACTACCCCCCAGCAAAAAAAAAAGAAAAAATTCCCCAACAAACCTGCTTCCTCTCCTTCGAGTCCAACAGGAGATATCTGCTATCGAAGACTATCTTGTGCAACTCCTTCTCCCACGGAGAGAACGCGGACACGTCACTCTCGTGCAACATCTGGAGGAACGCGCGCACTCTCTGCTCGAAGGGCACCACTGCTCTCTCTCTGGCTGCTCTGGTCTCCGCCTCCATTGCTGCTTCCTTGCCTGCGTCTATGTTTGTGCCCTTCTTGCGGGGAGCCGGTGTTACTGCTGAAAGTTTTGAAGGTTCATATTAGTAGATTTATCAGAAATTAGATATTTTCCAATATATAACTAAATGGTTGTCATTGTGCCAAGTTTTTATTAAAATCTATCCAATGGTTTTCTCATGATGCCATCACAGACAGACATACAAGTATTCTAAACATTATAGAATTAGCTTCTTATAATACTTCTGTATGCTTCTGCTACAAAAAAGACTAAGTTAAAATTTTATATGCAAAGAGTTTAGTAGTAATATTTTACTGGTATTTAAAATGTAAGAGCATAGAATAGGCCAAGTCACACTTGGTGGTGGACTATGGCTTAATTTTCCTCACATTCTCATTCTTGAAGAACAAGACACAAAAGAAAGAAAGATAGAGCAATACAGAAGAGAAAATGATGAAGAAAAGAGAAAGCAAAATGGAGAGAAGAAAGAGACAGAAAGACAACTCACTTTCATCTGGCTTCGCCTTCTTTGGATCCACCTCAGAATCCGATGAGTCAGTTTCGGCGTTGCGCTTTAACTCTCCGTTCGCGGTCTTCACCGGTACTGTTGCTTTATCTTTGTTCTGCAAAACAATAATAAAAAAAAATATAATAATAATATTAATATTTTGGCACAGTTTGTAGTGACTCTACCTTCTTGCGCCATCGTTCGCGGGTTCGAGTCCCGCTTGGGCTTTATTATCTCATTAGCGTAATATTATATTGTACGTTGATAGGATTAGGCCACGCCCACTTTTTATTCAAAAATAAAAGAGCAAGAAAGAAAATAGTATTTTCCATTGAACTCTTATACGGTCCATGAAAAGCCACATGGACCACGACAAGTCACATGGGCCACGACAAACCACATGGACCACTACAAGTCATGAACCACGATGAGCCACATGGACCAAGACAAGCCACATGGACTACAACAACCCACATGGACCACAAGCCACATGGACCACAACAACTCACATGGACCACAAGCCACATGGACCACAACAACCCACATGGACCACTACAAGCCACAGGGACCATTGTAAGCCACATGGGTCATTATAACCCACATGGACCACAAGCCTTTTTTTACCATAAATAAACCCATGCACCCACCTCCTTGCCCGCACCCGGGGCGGGCGCGGGTGCGTGCGCGGCGTGCGGCGGGTGCGCCACCGCGTGGTCGACGTCCGCGCGGCCCGCCAGCTGCGCCGGCCGCTCCCACACCGACAGCCGCGCCGTCGGGTTGTAGAAGAACACGCGCCCGTCGCCCGTCCACACCACGCACCTACGCACACAACAATCAACTTACTAATCAAATCAAAATATTCTTTACTAGCGACTGGCCCTCGCTTCCCTAGATTTAGCACAGGCAAAGCCGCGGGAACTGCTAGTGTTGCATATAAACCTTCCTATTGAATCACTCTATCTATTAAAGAAAACCGCATCAAAATCCGTTGCGTAGTTTTAAAGATTTAAGCATACATAGGGATATGGGGACAGAGAAAGCGACTTTGTTTTATACTCGTACTATGTAGTGACTAGCGATCCCGTCCCTATGGTATAAAATGTTTACAAACTTTGAATACATAAACAATCTACTAAATAGTCCAAACAAAGCCTAAACATTTGCTTTGAATAGGTGAGCCCGTTCTTGAGTTAGAAAATTACAACGAAAAGAAAGTGGCATTGATTTTTATATACATATAAAATATGCATAAATCAAGTAGTTATATACAAAAATACAAGCCAGCAAAGTTTCTGCTTACAAACAATTCATAAATGAGCACAGTGACAAAGAAAAATAACATTAAAACTAATAGAAATGGAAAAATTAAATAAAGCTAATAAAATAAAATTAATAATTTTAATTTTATTAATTTAAATTAATTAATATTATTAATTTTAATTTTTAATCATAAATTTTATTTCACTTATCGTCCATAATATATACTATATTTTTATTAAGTAGCAAATGCATACAAAAATAAAAATGTCTACGACCATATAATATCAAAATCAATAGCAAAATATTCAACATTAAAAACAATAAAAACACAACATACCACGGAGTCCCAGAAATCGGTGTACTCGACACCGGCCTACTCTTGTCCGTTTTCGCCTTCTCCTTTTCCGCCTTCTCCTTCTCCGCCTTCTCTCTCTCCGCCTTCTCCTTCTCCACTCTCTCCCGTTCCGCCTTCTCTTTCTCGGCGCGCTCTCTCTCCGCCGCCGCCGCCTCAGCCGCGGCCACCGCTTCGGCGTGAGCCTCCACATCTATAACTAAAAGGGCGCAACATTTTGTTATTAATTGTTATATTGTAGATATTATATATAATTTAAACTAAAGAATAGTTAAAATGTCTGAATTGTGACTGTAATTTAAATATTTTTTGGGTAAATGTCATAGAAATAAATAAATATGTTGGGACATAATTACACTCAGCGCCATCTAGTTCCGAAAGCTACGAGGCTTGTGTTACGGATACCACATAGTTGATACACTACACAGAAATATAAACCTACGACTGTAATATAAACATTTGTGCTCAACAAATGGCCTCCAGCGGGACTCGAGCCCGCGAACGCTGACACAGCAAGTAGTGTCACAACAAACTGAGCCAAACAAGTCATCTATAGTCATTGTTGAAATAAAACTGAGATTTGAAAGATATTTGTTGATTTTATTATTGCAATTTCTTACAGTAAAAAGACACGTTCTAACAATCTTTGTTCTATACAGAGAGAGTACCACAGACACAAGAGTAAAGAGCAAAGAGTATAATTTGTCATAGACAATGTTAGTCTATAGACAACTGATACAAAACAATAAGGCGACAAATTTAAACTATACTTAACACTCCCTCTAAATTCTAGCCTTATTGTACTTAATTTATATAAATGAGACTACAAACTCTACAACTATAACTCTACAACTCTACTACAACTAGTTAATTTTAACGTTTACATTCCTTTGGATTTTTAATTAAACCTAATTTATTTCTAAAATATTCAAACTTAGCTTTAGGCAAAGGTTTTGTAAAAATATCTGCTAACTGTTCATTAGTATTAATGTACTTAAGATCTATTATCTTTTGAGCATATTTTTCTTTTACAAAATTATATTTTATGTCAATATGTTTACACCTCTTGTGATATTCAGAATTTTTAATTATACATATAGCACTTTGATTATCAATGTTAATTGTTATACAATTTTGTTTATATTCATCTACATCTAACAGTAATTGTCTAACCCAGAGAGCTTCTTTGGTTGCACAACACGAGGCCATGAATTCTGCTTCGGTGGTTGATAATGCAACTGTTGTTTGTCGTTGACTGCTCCATGTGACAGCAGCTCCGTTTTTCATAAACACATAACCAGTGGTTGATCGCCTTGTCACAGGATCATTGGCATAATCAGCATCAGAGTAAGATTCCAGAGTGTTATTTTCTATTCTTCTGAAACAAAGACCGTAACACATTGTCCCTTTTAAATATTTTAAGATACGCTTGACAGCATTCCAGTGACTTTGATCATGGCTGTTTAGGAATCGACTAACAGTGCTCACTGCATACATTATGTCAGGTCTAGTGACTATGGCAGCAAACATAAGTGATCCCACTGCTTCTCTGTAAGGAAAATACTTTTCATTTTCCAGCACTGTGCTTTTCTGTAGTGTAACATGTGGATCAGCTGGTATACTATTTGGGTTAGCATTATCTAAGTTAAATTTTGACAACAATTCTTCAATATATTTTCTTTGGTGTATGAAAATGTAATCCTTACATTGTTCAATCTGTATACCAATAAAATTTGAAGTTTTACAAATCTTAACATTAAATTCCTTTTGAAGATCATCCAGGACTTCTGTAATGATTGTTGGACTGGTAGAACATAAAAGTCCATCATCAACATAAAGTAGGAGATATACTTTTACTTCTCTATTAGAACTAACATACACACATCTATCTGCATGACTGTTTACAAAACCATATTTATTTAAGACTGAGTTGAACTTAGCATTCCAGCAGCGTGGTGCTTGTTTCAATCCATACAATGATTTTACTAACTTACAAACCATATTATTTTCAACATTAAGCCCTTCAGGTGGTTTCATATATATTTGTTCTTGTAACTCACCATACAGGAAGGCGGTTTTAATATCAAATTGCATTATAGTCATACATTTTTCTACAGCAATGGACAATAGTAAGCGAATGGAGTCATATCTAACTGTCGGAGAGAATGTTTCAGTGTAATCTATGCCGCTCTTCTGTGCATAACCTTTTGCACAGAGTCTAGATTTGTACCTAGGACCTGTCGGTTCATTTTTCACACGAAACACCCACTTACAATCTAATAGCCTTACATTATTTGGTTTGTTAACTATCTCCCAAGTGCCATTGTCCTCGTGCGCCTTTAATTCTTCTTTAATAGACTTTACCCACATCTCAGAGTCCTTGGAAGAAAGTGCATCTTCATATGTCATTGGTACATCAACCATACATAGATAGGATTCAGGTTTTATTGTTAGTTTAAGTCTGTTACGAGGACGAAGTGTGATGTTTGATGTTGGAGGTGTTTCAATTGACCTCTCAGGCACATATTCCTCATCATCTGTGTAACTCGTTTCCACTGAAGTATGAGAAGGCAGATCTGTGCTACAATCACTACTTTTAAAGAGACTACTTGTACTTACATGTTGTTCCTCAGTGTTTGATAAGGAAACTGGTACTGTATCATTTTTGATAGAATTTTCTAGAAACACTACATCCCTGCTTTTTGTTACTGTTTTTGTTTTAGGATTCAGTAATCGATACCCTTTAGATTCCTCACAGTATCCAACAAAAATCATCTTACATGACTTGGAGTCCCATTTCTTTAATTTTTCATTAGGTACATGCATCATGACTTCGCAGCCAAATATCCTCATATGACTCAAGTTAGGTTTATAGCCACTCCATACTTCCTCTGGTGTCTTGTAGTTTAGTGCTCGCGTCGGTGAACGGTTGGTGATGTATGCAGCAGTTCTGATTGCTTCTGCCCATAGGTTTTTCTTGCATTTCCGAGGGACTTCACCTCCATTGGTCCACACACATCTGAATGAACGATTTCTAGCAGTTGACTTGCTCGAGAACCTTCATTTGGAAATGGTGATCTTGCCTGTTTTCCTTTAATGCATGGGATGCAGGTCAGCTCGCTGCTCTGAGGTATTTTCACTCCTTCGGTATGATCTTTTAGCTTCTTCATATCATTGTAATTTAAATGACCTAGTCGCTGATGCCAGAGATAAAAATCATCATTAGTATTTGTTGACATAAATGCTTGAACGGAGACAACATTCAGCTTGTACATATTATTAACAAGTGTTGCCATTGCTACTTCAACATTTTCTGTGTTATACAAATAACAACCATGGCTGTCAAACTTTACATTACATTTATTTTTGACTATATTACTGACTGAGAGAAGATTTGTTGATAAATCTGGTACATAAAGAACATCTGTTACCTGTATTCTATTTGTAGATCCATTCTTACTTTTAACATACAGATTCACCTTACCACAGGACTCAACTTTCAACTCTTTGTTATTGGCTACACGGATAGTCTTGATTTGAGATGGAACTTCATCGTAAAGCCATTCCTTATTCATGGTCATATGCTTTGCCGCACCTGAGTCCACATACCATCCACAATCATAGTTATATGAGGCTGAAAAAACGGCTACAAAAGAGTTGTCACTTTGTTTCTTGTTATTTTTCACTTTACAGTCTTTACTGATATGTCCATATTTGTTACATGAAAAACATCTTGGCCCTTTAGTTTGTTTGTTTTGTTTGAAAGGTTGCTTCTTATACTTGCTTTTGTTTGCAAGGAATACACTTGGATCACTATTTTTGACTTCTTGTAACAGTTTTGTTTTAATTAAATCTGCTGTTATACCGACACCGGAGCTTTCTATCGCCATAATCATGGGCTTGTACTGATCGGGGAGTCCAGCAAGTAATAACGTTCCAAGCCACTCGTCGTCGACCTTGAACCCGATGTTGCGAAGCTTGTGCGCTGTAGTCATTATTTTATTTACGTATTCTTCGATACTTTGACAATTTTCAAGTGTTGTCGTGATGAGATCTCGTAGCAATCCAACTCGACGTGTTAAGCCCGAGTCGTCGAATACTTTACAGAGGTTATTCCATACCTCCTTGGCACTATTGGCCTCCTGAATATGGATGTAATTTATCGGATCCACTAGGAGTATAATCTTTGACTTTGCTTTTACGTCCTTTTTAAGATTGTGCTCATCACCTGATACACATTCCCATAGTTCCTCATGTTGTAAATATGTCTTGACTGCAAACTTCCAGCTTGCAAAATTATCTCTGCCGGTCAATTTTTCTATCAGGGTCATATTGTGGTTCGAACCCATGATTTTCTTCCGAAAATTGATGCACTGGTAATATGCAAAGTGAGGTTATACTGAATTGCAATAAAATCCTTATTTTTATTTAATCTTTCAATATTTGGGCATACTGGGCCCATAACCTGTTGAAATAAAACTGAGATTTGAAAGATATTTGTTGATTTTATTATTGCAATTTCTTACAGTAAAAAGACACGTTCTAACAATCTTTGTTCTATACAGAGAGAGTACCACAGACACAAGAGTAAAGAGCAAAGAGTATAATTTGTCATAGACAATGTTAGTCTATAGACAACTGATACAAAACAATAAGGCGACAAATTTAAACTATACTTAACAGTCATTATTATAAATACAGAGGCAGAGTATGTAGTTTTTAGTATACTTGTCAGTCTGTCACAACACATCACGAGACTAAACAGATTTCGATAAAACAACATTAATAAATACAAAAGAAAATATGTTTAATCACTACATAGTATAAAACAAAGTCGCCTTTTCTGTCCCTATATCCCTATGTGCGCTTAAATCTTTAAAACTACGCAACGGATTATGATGCGGTTTTTTTTAATAGATAGAGTGATTCAAGAGGAAGGTTTATATGCATAACTAGCAGATCCCGCGGCTTTACCTGAGCTAAATCTAGGGAAGAGCCCGAGCGAAGCGAGGGCGAGTCGCTAGTAATGAATATTTAATTAAAAATCAATCAACTGAATACCTTCAATTTTACTGTCAATAATTTCCAGCCTGTCAATTTTCTTATCCGGCTTCTCGCCTTTTTCTATCGCTATTTTCGCTTGTAGCTCTGAAATGAAACATTTACATAAATAATTGTACTATTATTTATTATAAAATGTATATACATATGTTATTTCTTCATCTTGAAATGGCTGGATCGATTTGGACAAAATTTTGCATTCTGAGAGGGATGTGTATGGAGTATGGAGTAATTGAAAGGAACCATATACACTATTCAGTTCATGTTCTGGAGTAACACAAATCAAATTAAAATATTTTATTCAGCATAAAAATTGCTACAATTTCTTATACTGAACGTCATGAGTCTACCACTAGTTCGGAAAGAAGAAACCTCTGCCCTGAGAAGAATTGGCGAAAGAAACTTAGCGGGACTAATATTATTATTTTTATATCTCTTGTTCAAATTTAATTGCAAATTAACAATAATTCTATACAAATTTAATTGTTGAATTGTTATGTTGAAATAGCCTGGCGGCAATCACATCATTCCCAAGGCGTAATGTCTTCTAAAAAATCGTTATACGAATAATAGTAAGTAGTAACACATATATACAAATTAACAAAAGTGAATAGATTTAAAGTAAAAATAATAGCTTTCTAATTATTTTCTTATTAAATATTTGTGTTTCTGTTTCAGACAAACAACAATTTGTATGGGGCGCTAAGGGTGCTCCTAAACGGGCAATATTTTTCTGCAAAGTGTTGCTGCAATATATAAAAACAAGCTGTACCCGCGGCTTCGCTCGCGTTCATTTTTTTAATTTCTAATCAACCTCATTGGGTTGATCTGTAGGATAAAGAATTGTCTAAAAAATAAAAAATAAAATTTAGGGGTGGACTACCCTTAACATTTAGGGGGATGAAAAATAGATGTTGGCCGATTCGCAGACCTACTCAATATGCTCACAAAATTTCATGATAATCGGTCAAGCCATTTCGGAGGAGTTCAAGTTCGAACCCCGTGACACGAGAATTTTATATATTAGATAAGGGCTGATGATGATGATAACCAGTACGGACCCTCAAAATCCTTCATGGGCTTGGGCTTCTCCCACACGGAGCGTCTCGAGGCCGCGTGGTAGTAGTAGGGGCGGCCGTCGGGCGCGCGGTGGGCGGTCCACTCCGCCGCCGCCGCTGACAGCTCCGGGGGAATCACCTGGGGAACATATGTTGGTATTGTTAGTATATATATTTATTGTATTGCTATATTTTTGGTTTTTATTTTAAATGTATTAACAATTGTGTGTCCTGTAAATAAATAAATAACTAAATAAAATAGGTGTATGTATGAGACTGGGATCACCCGAGGAACATATTATGTTGGTATTAGTTGGGTGTATGCATGAGACTGGGATCACTAGCTAGTTATGCATATAAACCTTCCTCTTGAATCACTCTATCTATTAAAAGAATCTGTTGTGTAGTTTTAAAGATTTAGGCATACATAGGGATATAGGGACAGAGAAAGCGACTTTGTTTTATACTATGTAGTGATGAAGTATGCCTTGGTGCAATGTGTGTCTTACTGTAATTATGCTTAAGCTTATTTGATTTCTATACCACATCTTCACATTTTAAATATACAGAACATGAACGAATAAACGACTGGACCTGTCATAAAATACAAATGTGTGAAACATCATTCAACCAACTGAAGCATACGCACACAAAGATTTTAATTCATTATTATACACACAGATATAAAGTACATAAAATTCATTCTACTTCTAGTGCTTAAACATAGTCGATAAAATACATATATCGATTTATAATATATTTATGTAGAATCTTAACGATGGTAAATAAAAGCACTTCTTCAGAACTCAAAGACCATTTATATTTTGAAATACTTATAAGATATAACTTTTACGCGGTACGTCGTGTCGCCATAATGACATGACGTCCTCATTTCTTACTTTTATACTATTCACGCATTCTAGTCTTAAAATCCTTCCATTCATTGCATTTTATTCTTACTTGCAAACTCCTTATAAAAATACACATTTATTTATAAAATATTTTATGTTATTGTACTGTACAAATAACATAATCATTCGTTCAGTTATTTCGTCAAATATCGATATATTTTTCGACATTGTCAAGCACTAGTCGATGCCAAATGGGCTCACTCGACAGTTTTGTCATTCGTTCTGAATGGTATAATCCAGCCATTTTACGATTGTTGTCAGATGTCAACAATACATAGAAATATCGACTATATTTAACATAGTTGAATATTACGAAATGTTATTTGACATTTGATGTAATTTTGTGACAAATAACATTAAGGTCCGATTTCACCAAAGTAGAATAAATTTTATTCCTAGGATAAAGCTGTTATTTACTCTCAGATAACCATGTCTTCATTTCACCAACTACTTATCCTGAGTATAACAAAATTATACGAGAGTAACTCTTATACCGCCAATTTTGAAGGAATAACCGGCTTATTCCTCAGATAAAATCAAAATAGTGTCAAATTTTATGTCAGTAAACGGTTGATTCATATTTTTGCACATTGAATTGTAAATAGGAGAAAATATTATTAAAATGCAGCGTTTAAGAAGAATGTTATCGGACAGTGAAAGCGATAGTGAAGATAACTATTTTATTTTGAGACGTCTAAGGTGGTTTAAAGAAAAAAATGAGCATTTTTGCAACTACAATGAAAAGGATTTCATGATTAGATTTCGTTCATCTAAAGCAGCAGCATACAATTTATTATTAAATTAAATATTAATTAAATTAAATATTAATTAAATTAATTATTATTTAATTTATTATAATTTAAAAAAAAAACACATAGCAAACTAAACGAAATTAACTTGAAAAATAGCACTGACACATTGACATAAGTTCAAAGTGACGACTAAATTAAAAATGTCCTGTTATGCTATACTGTACGGAGATAATGACAAGTCTATTTAATTTGACTGCATTTACATTCAATTCTCATTCAATGTGCCACAGGTAAAAAAAAAACATTAATCTAAGAATAGTTATACTAGGATTAACATTTTGTCTTTACAAAGCGGTGAAACGTACTACGAGTTATTCTGAGAGTAAATGCAGCGAATAATTTTATACCTGGCATAGTTATTCTTGGATAACGATATCATTGGTGAAATTGGACCTAAATGTAATAAAATATTGTACTTACAAGTGAAAAGAAATAGTGCTGCTTCCGCCGCTATAGTTTATACACCATTTAAATTTAGTCATTTTTGGGAGATGTTTTGTTGACAAGTAAGTGCTTGAGACTGACGCAAAAACAAACGGCAAAGGCTAAAATATCCTGATTACTGACAAGACCGGTAAAGGTCGTCCGCTTATGTGTCTCGTCCAGTGGTTTATTCGTTCATGATACAGAAATATAGATCTCAATCTTTAAATTCTAAATATGTATGTAACTCAATATCGGCAAAAATGTGACTTACTGTAATTATCATAAGCGCAGCAGTATTACTCACCGTCTCTTCCTTCTTAGTGGGTCCAGCGGGCTGCTCGGCCGGGGCTTCGCTGGCCGCCATCGGAGCACCCATCTGCGGCAGCTGTGTGGCTGCACCTGTACATATATTGCATATTTAAATTACATAATTTATATTATTAATTGGTTATAATCGCTCTCATAGATTTTTATGTCTAACAAAGATATTGGACTGTGAACTGGCAACCAGTCCTATCACAATTTTTTTGTTCGAAGTTGATTTATATTGTCCTATCTCGCTTTTATATTAGAAGGAAGCATATAATGCTACTTTTCTTTTTAATAACATGTGCAATAAAAATATTTAAAAACGACGTATTTTTATTTAATTTACTAGATGCTATATTAATGACTCAAACAAGTTTTTACTTCATCCTGTAAAGTTTTCAAAATTGAGATAGGACTTGCCAGTTCACAGTCAATATCTTTGTTCTAGCTAATCTCTAAAACGATAGGTTTAATTTCTCACACAAGCTGGATTTCTTCCTGAACGTCATGAGTCTACCACCAGTTCGGAAAGAAGAAACCTCTGACCTGAGAAGAACTGGCGAAAGAAACTCAGCGGGACTTATAATTTTTTTTATCTTAATCTCATTCTTTTTTAAAATTAAATTGTATATTAACAATAATTGTATATGTTGAAATAGCCTGGCGGCGATCACATCATTCCCAAGGCGTACTGTCTTCTAAAAAATCGTTAATCGAATAGCCTTTAGTACACAAACGTTCTTTCACAATTAGAAAGTTAAAGTGTTAGAAACGTCACTGACTCGCGGTGGGCGAGATCTAACTAAGGCTAACTCTTCCCCGTCTCTGAGCGCCTGGTACTATGGAGTTATTTTTTCGTTTCATCGAGTTTGAAATCACAACGATTCTAAAGAAGTTTCACTTCAATAATCTAACTCACCGGCGTCAGGCACGGCGGCGGCGGCCAGGCCGGGCGGCTGCGCGACCATGGGCGGCGCCCACCAGCCGCCCCACGCGCCGCCCACGCCGCCGGGGCCGCCCGCCCCCGGCCCGGGGTTGGGCATACCCATGTTCACCATGTTCGGAGGCATGTTACCTGGAAATTTAAATGATCAAATCAAACATGTATTATCAGATCAAAATTCACACATTTTTACACTTGTGTAAACTCTGCGACAGGATGGTCTTCCAATTACACGTTATTACACATTAAATAATATGTATTCGTCTATTCTTATTATAATTATATATCCCACAGCAAATATTACCAGCAATACTTTCAACAGCAACTATATTATTCAATCTATACTGTCCGAAGTAATGAATCGAAATGTGTCACTCACCGATTAAACAGAACTTATAAAACCTTATCCCACCCATTTTACAGCGCCATCAGGTAGTCAATACAACTCCCAATAAAGCAAATTGATAATAGAATAAAAACAGTCAATACCAGTCCATATTCATTATCCATTAAATACATAAAAGTTAACACTTGTAAAAAGTGTTATAACCATTTTTTTTTAAATGATATAAAAAAATTTCTTTTTACAATAATAAATCTATATCTATACTAATATTATAAAGAGGAAAGGTTTGTATGTAAGTATGTTTATAACGAATTGGCTTAAAAAGTACTGGACCGATTTTAAAAATTCTTTCACTATTTGAATGCTACATTATCACTGATTAATATAGGCTATTTTAATTGCATGAAAAAAAATAAGGATCACTACTAAAACTACAATATCAGGAGAGGAGGAGGAGTGCACGCCGCACATAATATATGAAAAGGTAGCCGCACGGCTCAGGAGTATATTAAAGCTGGAGTAGTTTTGGAGAATTTTCAACCCAGCGAGTGATCAAATTAAATTTAGTATCGATTAAAAAAATGAAGCGAAGCCGCGCGTATTGCTAGTATTAAGTATATAATAATAGTCTTACTAATTAATATAAATTAAATAGTCTTATAAATTAATAGTAAATAGTAATAGTCTCACCCTTGTTCCCAACGGTTGGGCCACCCCCTTGTGCGGGGGGCGCTGAGTCCCCGGGGGGAGCCTCGTCGTTGTCGGGGCTCTCCTGCTTCTCCTGCAGTTTGGGGGGCTGCTGCATTTGTGCGTTGTCTGGAACATACATCACTATTGATTATATTACTCCTATCCCTATTGATTAGGTTACGACTACTAGTGATGTTCAGAATGTTCAGAATTAAAATGTACAATTTTTGTAAGGTACTTTGATGCCATTTTGATTTTTTGTAAATTGTGGGTATGCACTGACTGTAACAAGTATATACCCATATAACCCCTTGAGACGTCTAATACCTTAGTCTCTTCCGTGACCATGTGCGCTGTAAATGTTTCGAAACGTCGGGTACCAAAAATCATAATAAATCCGCGACAAAATCCGAAAAGAGAATTTTATTTATAATGTCAAATATTCGCGTAAACATAAGAAACTATTATCAGACTTACTCTCATCTGACTCCGTTGTGTTTGTGAGGTTAAAAAAGTTGGTTAACAAAACAAAAACTCACTATCTTTAACCCACGGAGGTGGTTGAGTCATGAACGGGGGAACTGCACCTGGCGCAGGACCCTGAGGCCCCACTCCTGGGGGCATCATGCCCATCATGCCATTGGGCATCATACCCATGGGGGGCCCGCCCATGGGTGGACCTCCCATTGGACCGTTCATTGGCATTGGCTGACCTCCCATACCAGGAATTTGACCTGAACATAAAAAACCAAAGCAAATAATAGTAACTGGTATTACCTTTAATATATATATATTTTTTTAGAGTATCTTTTTACCGTTAAGAAAAGAGGTGATTTCCGGCTAATAACTGAGATTATCTTGTTGATTTATAGTTATAGAAAGCTAACAATAAAATTACATTTCAAATAAACAAAACTAAATCAAAATTGGTTCATCTGTTTTGGACATTAAACTTATAACAAGCTTCACTATATGTCAGGGATTTAAAATATATAGCAATATAAACAAACCTGTAGCAGCCATGGCCTCAATCTCTGCCTGTGTGATGACCTTGCATGTGGGGCTCTCCTGCGGCCTGGTCCATGTTGTCTCTCTAGTCCGAGAATGGTAATAATATGATTTGCCTCCATCCGACTTTGTCTCCACCCAGAGTTCTGGCGCTGGCTGTAGGAGATAAAATTATATTTTATCACTTCTTACTTCAGCAGTTTTTTAACGTCCCACTGCTGGGCACGGGCCTCTCTCAGTACGAAGGGGATCAGACCATAGTCCACCACGCTGGACTAGTGCGTGTTGGCGGACTTCACATGTCCTTCGAAAACTTGCTAGGTTCTCTCAGACATGCAGGTTTCCTCACGATGTTCTCCTTCACCGTAAGACAAGTGGTAATCATGATAGAAATCATTCTCACATTATATCAGAGGTGCGAGACCTGGATTTGAAATCACTCGGTTATACAAGCGAGCGCGTTACCGCTGGGCTACCACTGCCTTATTTATTATTTATCACTATATACAAGTAAATAATAGTTAATATTTTTATATCAATTATATAATAAAAATGAAGAAATACATAAAAATTGAGTTAAAAAATGACAGGGCATAATGAAGTTGGATAAGTATGTATGTATCTTACTCCATGGAAGTAATGTATGTATGTATTTAACTCCATGGAAGTTTAGTATGTGTGCTGTCGACTGATTTTGATATAAAATAAAATGATGAAATAATTATATTCATTTTACTTATAAATAATAAATGGAAAGATAAGGGCAGACGAACACGCAAAATAGGCGCTAGTCGTCGAGTTGCGGACAACAGCCCGTCTTAACCATAACCAACCATTAACCAAGGGCAAACGATAAACATATTAATAAAAATATTATTACTTTAATAGTCTTAAGCTTACCATATTAGGTGGAGGCATCCCCGGAGGTCCAAAAGGTGGGGGTTGACCCATCATATTGGGTGGAGGGCCCATTGGACCACCTGGTGGCATCATACCAGGCGGTGGTCCAAAGGGCGGTGGACCACCCATCATGCCAGGAGGGGGTGGACCCATGGGACCCCAATTGTTATCAAAGTTCGGTCCATTGTTTGGACCAAAACGAGGGCCTCCTCTGCCTCGGAAGAAGCCTCTACCACGCATCGGGGGGCCGCCAGGTCCGTATCCTCTACCACGGAACCTCATCGGTGGTGGGGGCCCATTCATCCATCCAGGCGGTGGTCCACGCCCACGGCCCCTATGTAAATCCATACTGTTTTAACATACAATAAAAGTTATAAACTTATAATAACATTAGTAGAAAGGCGTAACACATTGTTAGTTATCTATGCAAGACATTAAAAATTAAAAACATATCTTAATACAGCATAAAAAAGCCTTAAATGACAAACACAAATCATTTTTCTTTCTTTAGTATATGGAACATGGTCAACTCAATTTAAAATAGTGGTTAGTGGGCACGTACAACCAATCAATGCAATCGGAAGAAGACAAAAGCTTATCACTGCAAGCGTAATATTAAAAATAATGTCACAAATTTAAGCATAATATAAGTATTTTTTGAATTTGTGTTTTATTTTATAATTTTTAAACAATTTTTCACCATCGCAAAGCAAGGAAGCATTAAAAACTTCAACATTCAAACTAAATCTGTAAATAAAATGGCTAAGGGTAAAATTTAGAAAAAGGTTAGCCAGTTGGTGGATGTAGAAAATAATATGTTGGGACATTTTTACACACAGCGCCATCTAGTTCTGTGGTAACCAGATTGTTAATGCACTACATACACATAACTTTAAACACACATGATACAGTTAAAGATGTAAAAACGCATAACATATAAGTATTAGTGCTAAACAAATGAATACCCCAAGCTAGACTCAAACCTGCAACCACTGGCACAGAAAGTACTATACACTACAAATTTGTCATCAAAATTTCATTATAGATTCGTTAATCATCAAAATTACATCATACTGTACATTTAAAAGCATGGTACATGTAAAATGACTAAAAATATATAGGTAAATAACAATTTCACTAAAGAATAATGACATTTTCAAAAATTTTTAATCAAAAAAAGCAGTTAAACCAATGAAAAAAGGTCATGTGGACCTACAGACCACTTATACCCGGTATTAATTAATCAATATTGAAACAACTCGGTAAGTATTGCTACATATATAAATATAAGTAATTTAAAAGTATTATTATGTAATTTATGTTAAAAAAAGATTAAATATAATATAAATAAAATATAATATAATGTTGCCACGGCACCCATGACTTATGTACTTTCAACTTAGTTTCTGTCGCATAAATATTATAAAATAATTGCAAATGAAAATAACTTTTAAAAGTGATATTGATTAATCGCTCAGTAATGGCCAATAGAAGTCCTAATGCAGAGTCCTTTAGCTGACAGATTGATAAGGCCTATCATTAAGCTTGAATATATTATTCTAGTCTAGGTTCATTTCATTCTAAGAAAAATTCAATTCAATTATTTAGTTCAATGGCTAGAAGTGCTAATTGGGCCCAATTCTAAAACTAATAGTGATGGCTGTGTAGAAACTAATGTAAACACACAGCACCATTTAGTTCCGTGGTAAGCTACGAGGCTTTTATTACGAATACTAGATAGCTGATATATATACTACAAATAGATATATTTTTAAATACATACATATTATAAATATAAACAGTTTAAAACACCCATGACTGCATGACAAACAATCATGCTCAACAAATGAATGCCCCCTAGTGAGACTCAAACCCGAGACTACAAACTAAGCCAAAAATGTCATCAATATATTATATAGCAAACATACAAGAATAACATAGTTCATGCAAATACATATACTGTTGTCTTCTTGTTATTATCTAGTTGAATTTATCATTGGTCCTCAATTAATTTATGTAATGGTGGGCTATTGTTATAATATATTAACACATGATAGTTTGATCAATAAATTGTACCAACAGATGCAAATTTAAATAAAGGCTCAGCATGTTAATCTTAGTTAATGTATTTATTATATGTATTATATAAAGTATAATTTAGAACATTTTTAAGTATTTACATACACATAAGTGAGGAAAACCGACTTGCTTAAAATCTCTCTCTAGTTCGGTATAAGATTAGTGGAAGGAAACTTATTATGGTATTCAATATTTTCTAGGTTCATTTGTAAATACATATAAAGTATATAACATAGTAAGTACCTACTAAAATATAGCGCAAAAACCAGAGGAAATAAACATCTTTTTTATCAACTAATATAGAAAGAAAGGTATACCTGAAATTTCCACGACCACCTCGACCTCCTCGAAAGCCGTTTCCTGATTCATCATCTTCGAATCCATCATCAAAGCCCGATGTATCACCAAATTCTTTGGAGGGATCACTAACACTATCGCTGACTTCATTCGCGCGGTTTAAAATATCGTTAATGCTAGAGTCTTGCGTATCCATATATTCCTCTTCCATTTTAATAATATTCACAAGTTTTTCACTTCAACACTTATGTCCGCATGCCTAAACTATATGTTTTTGGCAAACACTACAACCACATTTTGCAATGGCGGAAATAACATTGTACCCAAAATGGCCGCCGGTGGCTTCGATAGGGATTGTCCTTGTAGACATAGATTAAATATAATCGGTTTTCTCAATATACGATTTTTTATTATTTTTAAACTATTTATAAAAACAAAGCGTTCTATATGCAATAAAAATACGTAATTTTTTTTAGAACATTTATACGTAATTTTTATAATATATAAAATATATTTATATTAGTACTAGAATAGAAAAATGGTATTACCTTCTTCTTCAGTACTTCCTTCCTTCTTCACTACTTCAGTACTTCCAGTACAAGTTTTTCAAATATTCGCTTTTGTATTATAATAAATTGTGTATAATATATATTTGATAATTTCATCACCCGTATCCACTTTTACATCCACATGGACAGCAGAAAAAGGCTTTTTAATATTCTCGCATTGATAATAACACCGTGCGTGATATTTTATGAGTGCATACATGATATTCAAAACTTTTACAACGACGAAGGAAAGGTTAAGTCTTGCATCCCCGACGTGCTGCCGATGAGACTGCAAAAAATGATACTTTAATTTTGTTTAATTCAAGTAATACAATTTAAGAATAAATTTATCATAAAAATAAAAAAAAGTTGAATTTCATTTTTTACTAAGATTTAATAAACTTTTAAATTGAATACATAACTTTTCATATATTGTAGGATTGATATAGATTTTAAATGAATTCAAAAGTAAATGAAACTTCGCAAATAAGTTCATGTTATTTTATTATGAATAGTTTCTTTCATAATGACTGTAATAAGATATGAAGATAAGTGACATACGTTGAAGTGAAAGCTACATCAAAATAATTCGGGCTACAGGGCGGATTACAGATACATAATTAAAATGAGAAAAACGTAATATATACGAAGGTTTAATAGGAAAAGTTATGGTTTTGTATTTGATTTCTTTTCTTTAGAATCCATATTCATAGGACCTTGTTGCATTGTTTCGATCTCGATAGGTAACGCAGCAGCTGCTGCAGCCGCTGCTATTGACTGAACTTCACACATTGGGCAGGTTGCACCTTCACATTTCTTTGGTGGACTTTTCTCAGGACATGGACACGGGCATGGACAGGGCCCAGGTGGTCCACAAGGTCCACATGGTGCTGGGCAACGGCAGGGTCCACATGGTCCGCAAGGTCCACATGGACCACATGGTCCACATGGCCCGCAAGGCCCAAAGGGACAGGGGCAACGACATGGGCCACAGGGGCCACAGGGCCCGCAAGGACCACAAGGCGGACATCCTGGTTGATTTTTTCCATTACTTTTAAAGTCCTCGTAACTTCGGAATTGTTTGAAGTCACCACAACAGAGAGTAGTTTTTGCATCGTGGGTAATGAACGCCTCGCGAGCTGTAAATAAGATCCACATATAATATTCCGTGTTTAAAGCTGGTGGATGTTTTTCCGAGAACGATGATCGGGCCGAGAATAGAGGTTCCTCGCAAGCGGCCACGGTTCTCCGAAATAACAGTAACACCAGCGTAAAGCAAAGGAGCATAAAAATTTTACAATGTTAAAAATTATTCAAAAATCAAAAGGGTAATAATATTTTAATATGACTTTTATGACGACACTTAAAATTATAAAAATGGGTAAAATGATAAATATCCGTTATAAAAATGAGGCATAATGAAACTTCTTAGAAATAGTTATAAACAATAAATGATTAGACTTTAAAATGCGCGCACACGCGCACACACACACACACGCACACACACACACACACACACACACACACACACACACACACACACACACGCACGCGCACACACACACACACACACACACACACACACACACACACACACACGCACGCACACGCACACGCACACGCACAAACACACAAACAAAAACAAAAAACATAGACCCCACAGTTTCAGAATTTATTTCTTATTTTTTGTTCAGAACTAAGATGATATTCTCTTTTTTTACTGACCCTGGAATGATTAACTAGAGAAATTGTTATTTTTTTTTTTAATTTAATTTATTTTTTTGTTAATTTATTTCTTATTTTTTGTTCAGAACTAAGATGTTATTCTCTTTTTTTTTACTGACCCTGGAATGATTAACTAAAGAGGAATTGTTATTTTTTTTTTTTTTACTGCCATGCTCCCGCTCAACACCCTAGGGAGCTGGGTATAACTGAAAATCAGCGCTGTCTGAGACTCTGACCTCAGCAGCATCAGCTGAGTTATTACCCTTTGCCATTTAGTTATTTAAGCCACCTAGTTTATGTTAAATTCTTTTTACTGTACTTTATGGCAATAAACGATTTTATTATTATTATTATTATTATTAAAATATGCCTAATAATATGATTGGAATATAATTAATAATTATAATGTCCCAAACATCAAACATCATCATCCAAACAACACACAGCGCCATCTAGATCCGTGGCTTGATGGTAAGCTACAAGGCGTGTGTTACGGATACCAGATAGTTGGTACACTACACATAAAACTTTTAAATACATACATATTATAAATATAAACACCCATGACTGGAGTACAAATATTCTTGCTCAACAAATGAATGCCCCCAGCCGCCAGCGGGACTCGAACCCGCGACCGCTAGTACAGACAGCAAGTAGGGTTACTACAAACTGAGTGAAACGTGTCGTCAAATAAAATGAAATAATAACTATATGTAAATAATTATAAACTTACACAATGGTGCTGTGTTTTTCATAAACATGAAAGTGGATATTAACCTTCCTGTGATACATTTTAAAAATGAAACGTTTTTTTGTACTGCTTTCCTCAAAACTAGTGCCATTTTTCTACTTTTGTATTGATTTTTGGTTTATACTTGTAAATTTTGAATTTCTATTGTTTATTTATGTTTATTTCTTGAAAATTTCGGCCATGGTAGACGGTTTTGTAGGAACAAAAGTTGTCAATGTATTGAAATATAAATGATTTGTTCTTCTTTTATTTATTCTTTTTTATTGGAAGAGAAGATATGTGATTAAAACCTTATTTTTATTTTTCTCAAATATATTAATCTATAAAAATCTATAAAATTCTAACTGATTCGAATCTGTACATTGAAAATTTTTTGGAAAATCTCATTGAAATAGTCATTGTTATCGAAATCGAGTCTGAATAAAAACTATAGTTGAAGAAATTTTGTCTGTCCGTCTGTGCCCGCGAGAAAACCTTGCTTGCTATGATGATAGCTGGTTATCCGGGTAACACATAGAATACTTTTTACAGCTGGAAAATATCTTATTTCTGAGAATTCTTTTCTACCCTATAATAAAACGAATCTGAGGGAACGTGGATGGGGAAATATCCTAGTTATCCTAGCCATGTAGGTACAGTATTTAATAGTATATTGTATAGTAACTTCAAGGATAACCGATTGTATTGAAATATTTTGTAGAATAAAAATTTTGTGTGCATTTTACATCTACGTATGTGACGCATTTGTCGTTATCTCGATATTTTTATTATATGAGTGAACTGCTTTATCTATCGATTGTTATGAATACGTTATTAACTATATAGATAATCATAAGGGTCTGAGTAAAAGTAAAAGAAAATAATATCATATTCCATTGGATTTATTAATGGTATTTTACAGACTTACTTTAAAGTAGTGACTCACCACTACTCCACTCGAGTTCCTTTCTAGATACATTAAAATTGTTAGTATTGATTTGTCAAATATGAAATATTTTCCCGCGGTATAAAAGTTATTCTTTATGTTTAACTGAATAACCAGCCATCATCGTGTAAAATTTCATCAAAATCTGTCCAGTAGCTTATTCGTGATGCGACCACAAAGAGACAGTCAAAACTATGGATTCGGACAGTCAAAAATTCCAAAAACTATGGATTTGGTCTTATTTGGGTCAACATATTAACATATAGGATACTCTTTATTGCTGGAATATGCCTAATCTCTGACAAATCTATACTAAACCGTCAAAACGCATCTTGGAACGAACCCAAAAAGAGCTTGAGGAAGTACTTAATATAATTTATATTAGGGTGCTCCTAAACGGGCAATATTTTTCTGCAATGTGTGGCTGCGATATTGACAACTAATTGCAGGGCTATTTTAATAATATTGCAAGTATGGCCGGGCAATATGTGGCCGGGCAATGTGTTGCAATTATATTATTGTCAAGTTAACGTAGCAACTGAAAAAACTACAATAGCACGGAATATAGTTATTAATCACGGCGTTACTCACAGCAAACTTCACTTCAAACAATAGAGAGCGACCGGAGCAACAATAGGGCTGGTCGGGCAATATCGCAAATAGTTCGGTCAGCGATCGTTCGGCAATATCGGCCATAGGCGGCCATACTAAACATGATTGCCGATATGGCCGGGACAGTACTGCAATATTGCTGGTATTGCTTGCAGTGTTGCCAGCCACTCTATTACAGCCACATATTGCAGAAAAATATTGCCAGTTTACAAGCACCTTAATACAATACAAAAAGATAAGACTTTGTTAACTACATTAAAGTTAGTTTTTATATAGACAATCAAGCCCTAATCTTCTTCTCGCAACGCCGGTGGAGCAACAGTTGTAGTCTCTCCTTCACCTTCAGCTTCACCATCCGCTATGGTATCAGCTACAGCTGATCCCATTAAAGCCTGAAATAAAAAAAAATATACATTACCTTTTTAGGTATAAAATATATATTTTCCACTTTAATATTACCATCACACTTTACTAGGTTCCCCGCAGAATCCTGATGGTAGCTTTCTCACGGACTGACTACACAGGACATTGATGTTATTTATAACCTCATTGACACAGGACACTGACATTTAATTAAAATTTATAATGTAAAATTAACAAAATTGTAAAATTTAAAAGCTTTCTAAAGTCTATTTGAATAGTGTTTATTTTGATCTATCTTTACTTAATATTATAAAGTTGAAGAGATTGTTTTGTTTGTTTGGTTGAACGCACTAATCTCAGGAACTACTGGTCCGAATTGAAAAATTCTTTTTGTGTTAAATAGTTCATTTATCTGAAAGCCTAGGAGCAATCTCCGTGTAAAATTTTGCAAGGATGGGAAAAAGTATTCGTTTTAGAGCTT